>NC_069411.1:58324644-58459644 GCF_026875155.1 Cherax quadricarinatus
CCATCATTTCTTGCACTGGTTTTCCTGTCAGTTCCCTCTTCCACTGAATGTCTTGAAGGAAGTTCCTCATGCCTGAGTAGTTTCCCCTTTTGTAGTTTGGTTTTTCCCAGCCTATTCCTGCTACTCTCTCCACTTGGAGCTCAACTATGTAGTCGAAGCACAGAACCACATGATAACTAGCTCCCAGGGGCCTTTCATACATGATACCCTCGATGTCCGAGCTACTCAAGGTGAATACAAGGTCCAGTCTTGCTGGTTCATCCTCTCCTCTCTCTCTGGTAGTGTCTCTAACATGTTGATGCATGAGGTTTTCCAGTACCACATCCATCATCTTGGCTCTCCATGTTTCGGGACCCCCATGGGGCTCCAGGTTTTCCCAGTCAATCTCCTTGTGATTGAAATCACCCATAACTAGTAACTTTGCCCCCCCCCCATGTGTGCTCTCCTGGCCACCTCGGCTAGTGTGTCGACCATTGCTCTGTTGCTCTCATCGTATTCTTCTCTTGGCCTCCTGCAGTTCTGTGGTGGGTTGTACATTACTGCAATTATCACCTTATGTTCCTCAGACTGAATTGTTCCTACTAAGTAGTCCCTTTCGCCCGTGCCATCCATTCCTTTCATTTTCTCAAAACCCCACTGGTTTTTAATGAGCAGTGCAACTCCTCCTCCCCCTCTCCTCCCTCTGTCTTTCCTGAGGATTTGATATCCGGATGGAAAGATTGAATCTGTTATTATTCTGGTGAGTTTTGCTTCTGTGAGTGCTATTATGTCTGGAGAAGTCTCCTTGATTCTTTCGTGCCACTCCTCATACTTGTTTGTTATTCCATCTGCATTTGTATACCACACCCTCAACTTCTTTTCTAAGACTGTGGTCTGGGAGGTATATTGGGGTTGGGGAAGTGGGAGACCTGGTAAGGAACTATGAGTTGTTGCTGTGGGGGTGGAGTTTGTAATGCAGTGGGTGGGGGCATTGGATGTGGCATGGGTGTTTTGATTTAGAGTGTTTGGTTGCACTGGGGTTGACCTGGTTGGGAGGCTTCTATAGGAAGTTGTGAGGGAGGCTGTATTTCATCTTCTTCCTGGGTCTGGGATCTCCTGTCTGTCTTCTCCATCCCCTCTCTTTCCTCCTTTCGCCTTTGTACCATCTCTCTAAGTTTCTGCCTTTCTTCTTGTGTTCTGTTGCGGTCGAGATACACCTTCCCATATGCTGGCATGTCCCTTAATCGTGCTTTCTCCTGCAGGATCCTGGTCTGAGTCGCTTCTGCCTTGAAGGTCACTTTCACTGGCCGGGTTCTTTTTTTTACAAACCCCCCTATTCTCCGAAAATTTTCCAGCTGGGTCATGTCGTCTTCTCCAATTGCTTTCATGATGCTTTCAATTGCTTTTTTCTCCTTGTTTTCTTGCTTCATATGTTTCCCCTTCAACTTCCTGGAGCCCATACACAAAGACTGACCTCACCCTATCATTCTCCCACTGCATATCCCTGTGTATCCCCTCATTTAATTTGGTTTCCTCCACTGCAGCTTTCCTTTCTTCAGTTTCACTGGCTAATGTACTTGGGCTCAGTGGCCTGTCATTTTCCCTTCTCGGTTTTCCTTGGGCTCTGTTGTTGTCTGTTAGGGCCTCCACATAAAGCTTAGCTCTTTCATTTACTACAGTCTCCTCTGATAGAGCTTCTCCATGCAGTTGTGCCCCTTTTTTCCCTACTGTCCCCTTATTTGTGACTGAAGTAGCAGTCACTGTTGTCAATCCCAAAATGTTCTTTAGTTCTTTAGGCTGTTTCAGATTTTTCAGTTCCTCTTCTAAACTCTGTATCCTAGCCTCTGCTGCTTTGACATGCGCCTCCCACTTCCTGCTTTCCATATCTATCCTCTCTTCCATTCTCATGCTAAGTTCTTCTAGTTTCTTTTCCCATTCATGATCCCTTTTTATGAGCTCTGCTGCCCAATCTTCCTTTGCAGCTTCCTCCTCCTGTCCCTTGGTTTTTCTTGTTGCTCTCTGGCAACCCATTTTTGTTTTATCCTGATTGCCTCAGAGTGGGAAACCTATGTAGTTCTGTATGTTATGTTAGTAGTGTGTATTTCAGAGTGTGGGGGAGGGAAGTTGTGAAGGAACTGTGGCTATGTGGGAGAGGAGTTGGGAGGGGTGGGGAGGGGGAGGGTGAACGGGGGAGGGGAGGTTGAATGAGGGAGGGGAGGGATCAGGGGAAGTAGTGAGATGTCGGTGGTGAGGAGGGGAGTGTATGTGCTAGTCTGATGTGTGTGTGTGTGTGTGTGTGTGTGTGTGTGTGTGTTAATTTTGTGTGGAATTATGTGTGGGTTTATTATGTACTGAAAGGTAGGTGGCTTGTGCTGTAGAGTCTCAGTGGTCCTTGGCTGCCCACAACTTCTTGTGACCTGGCCCCCAACCTCCTGGGACTTGACCGGCACGTACTTACAGTGTGTGTGTGTGTGTGTGTGTGTGTGTGTGTGTGTGTGTGTGTGTGTGTGTGTCTCCATTCACTCCTATCTACCACGGTCACGCATGTTCATATATATATATATATATATACATATATATTGTACTCACGAAACGAGTGGTATTGATCAATAACAATACTGCACTAACCAAGGAGTCGAACCCATGCTGTTTTGGCCCACCTCATGGTGAGAGAAAGCGCATGACGCTTTAGACCACAGTGGTTAAAAGCGTCATGCGTTTTCGCTCACCATGAGGCGGGCCAAAACAACATGGGTTCGACTCCGTGGTTAGTGCAGTGTTGTTATCGATTTCATTGTTGTCCAGCTTCCACCTACCAACCTCCGTCAATGCTCTGTTGCTACTTGCAGTAGATATTGCAATTGCTTATTATCTCCTTAGACACGCCACTGTACTGCTGGGCGAGGGTCATGAACCATTCGGCGGAGTAATTAGTTTCCCTCTCTCCTTAAAAGACGCCTGAAACTCCTAAATTTTTCCCATTCATCTGGGTGTTTCTATAAGAAACCTAAAACAGTTCCAGTCGTTTGAGGATCATCGTCAAATTCTGTGTCACAAGATTCTGCTAAGATAAAATGATTCACTGTTGAATTTGATTTACACCTTCTTTCGCTGCGGATAGAACATCAACATTGAAGAAGGAAAATGAAATCATTCCCTAAGAGAGGTATTGTAGGTGTACTGACAGCTTCTAACTTGCTACTTTCGGGAGTTTCTGTGTGGCTACAACCTCAACGATTCCATGATACAAAGTACAGAGGCCGGAGTTGAAATGATCATCGGAATAGTGAACCAATGATTTAGGTAGATTGTCATGGTAGAGATGTTCGTGTCTTGTAAGTAAATTTTCCATTTTGGTGTGAGATGCTGTAGTTGCTCTCAGAGTGATTTGAGTCGCCGATTCAAGATTTCTAATAAAAGAAATAATGGCGGTTTCCAAAGTTTCTTTATACTCTCTATGGTACATTGTCTTTGATCTTTAGTGAATAGACTAATAACGGGGTCTTCGACAAGTGTTTGGACCTTACTGTAGTCAATACTGTTACTCTCTCGCTGGAATCTCCTGGATAAACAGGTTTGCTTACCAGAAATTGCATCATGAAACGGCAGCGGGAACATTGTAGCTTGATGATGTGATGCTTGCATGCGAGCAGCCCTGCCTGCACGTCCTGCTGTAGAACACAACAGTTAGTGTTAACAACAGAAGTGTCGACCCACTCTCTACCACCCCCACGTCCCTCACCACTCTTTCACTTAATCCTCAAAGCTGTATAAGATGCACCACCAGCTGCGCCAACTTACAGTGGTTCCCTCAGGAAACTCGTCAACATCAGAGGTTGAGGCAGAAAGAGAACCTGTTGAAGCAGGTTTCTGTATTTTGAATGTCAAGGCGTACTATTCAACTACTTCCCTCATTTTGGATGTCTTCCTCTACTTTTCCTTGATGCTATATAGCGTTGTACAACCCAGATAAATTTTCTGCTTCATATCAACTAAATAACCAAGTTAATTTTCTATTAATTTTGTACTTTCCATTCGAAATCTTTCGCTTATTTGCCACCAGATACTTTGTCCACTGAGCCCATTGTGCCGCGCCACTCAAGATCTTGAGCGAGAAGGCAGTCACAATCATGGAACAGCATTACCTGGAGAGCATTTCCATGTGCAGCGTTGAAAAAATTATTTAACTTGCAATTGAAAGTTGTTTTATGCACGTTTCTGATTCCCCTTCTCTATGCTCATTTTCAAGTTCTTCTCAGTGAGTTAGAACAAAAACTTCTCCAAAAAGCGTTCCTTCATATATTGATCTCTCTCTTGCTCACAACTAATTCCTGCAAATCATTTAAAGGCAGATTATTGCCAAAAATATTTTAGTTCGGTTTGTACAGCAAGCTAAACGCAGGTGTTTTAGACATGTCACCGAAAATAAATGTAACAAATGTAACAACAAAAGCATATGGTAAACAAATACCTATTGGAATCTATTTTCATTGATATATTTTATATTGCTGTCAGTGAGAAAACAATTACACTAATTACAACCAGCAATAGATCAAAGTAATGAGTGACTCAGATATTACGTAACCTCCATGAACGACCACTAAATAACCACCAAGACTGGCAGACCGGTACCGTACGGTACGGTACGAATTCGGTACGGTACGGTACGAATTCGGTACGGTACGGTATGAATTCTGTACGGTACTGCATGAACTCGGTACGGTACGGTATGAATTCTGTACGGTACGGTATGAATTCTGTACGGTACTGCATGAACTCGGTACGGTACGGTATGAATTCTGTACGGTACGGTATGAATTCTGTACGGTACGGTATGAATTCGGTACGGTACTGCATGAACTCGGTACGTACGTATGAACTTCTACGGTACGGTATATTCGGTACGTACTGCTTAACTCGGTACGTACGGGATGAATTCTGTACGGTACGGTATGATTGTACGGTACGTGCATCGTACGGTACGCATGAATCGGTACGGTACGGATGAATTCTTACGGTACGGTTGAAATTTGTACGGTACGGTATGAATTCGGTACGGTACTGCATGAACTCGACGGTACGGTAGAATTCTGTCGGTACGGTATAAATCGTACGGTACGGCATTTAACTGGTACGTACGGTATGAATATCTGTACGGTTTCGGTAGAATCTAGTACGGTACGTATAATTCGGTATGGTACGATGAACTCGGTACGACGGTATGAATTCTGTACGGTACGGTATGAATTCGGTACGGTACGTCGAATTCGGTACGGTACGGTTGGTATTGTGCTAAAACAGTACCATACAAAACAACTTCACAATATTTTCCTTAAGGTACGATACATTATGTACCGCACTGTATTGTGTAGTACCGCCAGTCTTCACCATATAGTGAAATTCAGCACTTGATTTCATAGTGGTGAAATTTAAGCGCTGCGACAGAGGACATTTAGTCAGACACCCGATAAAAAACTTGCTGTTATCTGATGTTATCTTTATTACCTAAACGTAAGTATGGAAACAAATACAGTCAGGAGATGGAAAAACAGGACACGAGGAAGCTTGCTGAGGTTGTGCTGGAACTCCCAGTCACGAGGAAGCTTGCTGAGGTTATACTGGAACTCCCAGTCACGAGGAAGCTTGCTGAGGTTGTGCTGGAACTCCCAGTCACGAGGAAGCTTGCTGAGGTTGTGCTGGAACTCCCAGTCACGAGGAAGCTTGCTGAGGTTGTGCTGGAACTCCCAGTCACGAGGAAGCTTGCTGAGGTTGTGCTGGAACTCCCAGTCATGAGGACGCTTGCTGAGGTTGTGCTGGATCTCCCGGTCATGAGGAAGCTTGCTGAGGTTGTGCTGGATCTCCCGGTCACGAGGAAGCTTGCTGAGGTTGTGCTGGAACTCCCGGTCACGAGGAAGCTTGCTGAGGTTGTGCTGGAACTCCCGGTCACGAGGAAGCTTGCTGAGGTTGTGCTGGAACTCCCGGTCACGAGGAAGCTTGCTGAGGTTGTGCTGGAACTCCCGGTCACGAGGAAGCTTGCTGAGGTTGTGCTGGATCTCCCGGTCACGAGGAAGCTTGCTGAGGTTGTGCTGGAACTCCCGGTCACGAGGAAGCTTGCTGAGGTTGTGCTGGAACTCTTAGTCACGAGGAAGCTTGTTGAGGTTGTGCTGGAACTCCCGGTCACGAGGAAGCTTGCTGAGGTTGTGCTGGATCTCCCGGTCACGAGGAAGCTTGCTGAGGTTGTGCTGGAACTCCCGGTCACGAGGAAGCTTGCTGAGGTTGTGCTGGATCTCCCGGTCACGAGGAAGCTTGCTGAGGTTGTGCTGGAACTCCCGGTCACGAGGAAGCTTGCTGAGGTTGTGCTGGAACTCCCAGTCACAAAGAAGCTTGATGAGGTTATGCTGGAACTCCCGGTCACGAGGAAGCTTGCTGAGGTTGTGCTGGAACTCCCAGTCACAAAGAAGCTTGCTGAGGTTGTGCTGGATCTCCCAGTCACAAAGAAGCTTGCTGAGGTTGTGCTGGAACTCCCAGCACAAAGAAGCTTGCTGAGGTTGTGCTGGAACTCCCAGTCACAAAGAAGCTTGCTGAGGTTGTGCTGGAACTCCCAGCCACAAAGAAGCTTGCTGAGGTTGTGCTGAAACTCCCAGTCACAAAGAAGCTTGCTGAGGTTGTGCTGGAACTCCCAGTCACAAAGAAGCTTGCTGAGGTTGTGCTGGAACTCCCAGTCACAAAGAAGCTTGCTGAGGTTGTGCTGGAACTCCAGGTCACGCGATTGAGCGTGACACACAAGCTTAACTTCGAAATAAAAAAAATACCATTGATACAATTATGTTTTCGAGATGCAATAAATAGACCGATTATATAGTTCACTTCACTGCATTAGCTGCTGCATTTAAATTTTTATTCTTCTCCATTTTTTTTTGAAAAAAAGATGGTTTCACGTTTTTAATTATATAATTTGAGATGCGTTTCCAAATAAAAAAAGAATGAAAGAAAACTGTGTTTTTAAATTCATGTATTTATTATAAACACTTTGATTTATAGGGAAAAGTAATTAATATTTACACAGACAATAACTCGCACACACGAGACGAACTTACTGCGACTTTCGGTCGGCCTTAGAACATTAACTAGTCACACACAAGCGCGAAGGGAAGGGAGCTTCTGAACGACTAATTAATCGTCCAAATCGGACCAAAACGTCGTCATAAAATTATACGACATTGTGCCTTTTTATTCTTTTTTTGGTTAATGTCTGTTTCTTTCCATTCTGTATATGAGTTATGCTTAAATTTATAATCTAACACATCAACATTATCCAGCAAACTAGTTAACTGTGTTAAATTATTGACAGAGGTTTATTGACACAGGTTTTGTAACTTTTATTTCTGCGCAAACTAAAGAAAATAATGAAAGATGTTTTATAATTTATAAGTTGTATTGTTTTTCTTAATTTATTCAAAGGGAATGTTCATTGTCAGTCATGAAATAATTGAAGTGAACGATGTATGTTGTAAATTAATATTTATAGTGTGCGTGTGTGTGCTCACCTATTTGTGGTTGCACAAGTCGAGTCATAGCTCCTGGCCCCGCCTCTTCACTGGCTGTGTGTGTGTGTGTGTTATGCTGTACTAAATCAGCTGGTTATATAGCTCTTGTTAGAACTTTTACCAACATTTCAAATTAATTTTTACTGTTTTCCTTTTAAGTAGAAGGTACTGTGTCTGATGCTCGGCTGTCCAGTTGACCCGAAGATTTAATTAAGGGGTTGATTTAGTTTTAAAAATTCATTTCTTTAATAAAGAGTAAGCAAAAGATTCGAAAAAAATGACGGTGAGCTACAAAATTACGGTAAAGTATTTATAACAGGCACGAAAATCAGAAAAAATTGTGCGGTACCGTTCTCTCAGAATTAAATTTTACATTTTTTTTTTACTATTCACTGGTTAAATAGATGAATGAAAGTGCACACACACACAAATCGTCAAGTGCTGGATACAGTACAGACAACCCAGGAGGAGAAGAGGATGCTAAGCGAACTAGATAACTCAAAGGTGATGGAGCTGAATAACATCTGTAAGTCCTGAGAGAGGGAGCAGAGTCCCTCTGTGTACCACTAATAGCAGTCTTCAACACATCTACTGAAACAGGGCAACTACCTGAGGTATAGAAGACAGCAAATGTAGTTCCAGACATGAAGAAGTATTATTCTACAGACCAGTGTTACTGACATGTATGCAAAATTATGAAGAAGATTATCAGGAGAAGAGTGGTGGAGCACCTAGAAAGGAATGAACTTATCAACGACAGCCGGCACGGATTCAGGGACGGGAAATCCTGTGTCACAAACCTACTGGAGTTCTATGGCAAGGTGACAGCAGTAAGACAAGAGAGAGGGGTGGATACATTGCGTCTTCTTGGACTGTAAGAAGGCTTTGGATACAGTTCCACACAAGAGATTAGTGCCAAAAGCTGGAGGATCAGGCAACTATAACAGGGAAGGCACTGTAATGGATCTGAGAATACCTAACGGGAAGACAACAGCGAGTCATGGGACGTGACGAGGTGTCACGTGGGCGCCTGTGAAGAGTGGTGTTCCGCAGGAATCAATCCTTTGACCGGTACTGTCTGTTATATGTGAACGATATGACGGAAGGAATAGACTCAGATGTCCCTGTCTGAAAACGATATGAAGTTAATGAGGAGAATTCAATCAGAGGAGGACCAGGCAGGACTACAAAGGGATATAGACAGGATGTATGACTGGTTCAGCAATTGTCTCCTGGAGTTCAACCCCACCAAAGGCAAAGTCATGAAGACTGGGGAAGAACAAAGAAGACCTCAGACAGAATACAGTCTATGAAGGCAAAGACTACAAACCTCACTCAAGGAAAAGGATCTAGGGGGTGAGCATAATATCGAGCACATCTGAGACATACAGCAACCAAATAACTGCTGTGAAAATCAAAATAGTACACAATACCGACAGGTTGGTAAGTGAGACATAGGCAACAGTTAGGCATCTTTATTCCGGAGCTTTTAGCCGACACAGTAGGCTTCCTCAGTCGAGTATAGAAAATTGGCAGGAGCAGTAGTGAAGACGATGTAACCAGTCCATCACCCTTTAAGACGTAATTTTAAGGTGGTCAGTCCCTCAGCCAGGAGAAGAGTTTTCTTTCATAGTCTGAAACAATGTGAAGTTTAAGCGACACTATGGAGACTTATATACTATCAGAAGCAGATGTGTAGTCGAATAGTAGAAGAAAGAATGTATTCACTGAGAGGTCAGGTCCCTCTCAGATCCAACCATTGTCACTTGAAAAAGTTGTCCAAGTTGTCCACCAAGGACAACTTTTTCAAGTGAGAATGTCTGGATCTGGCCAAGGACATCAGGAAATTAGAGAAAGTGCAAAGGTTTGAGAAAGGACTAATCCCCGAGCTATAGGGTATGTTCTACGAGGAGAGATTAAGGGAAATCGACCTGACGACAAGGTGGATAAACACAGGATGTTCCAGAGATGGGACACAGCAACAAGTGGTCACAATTGGAAGTTGAAGACTCAGATGAGTCACAGGGATATTAGGAATTATTTCTTCAGTTATAGAGTTGTCAGGAAGTGGAATAGTCTGGAAAGTGATGTAGTGGAGGCACATACCAAACTTAGGTTTAAGTGGAGGTATAATGAAGCTCACGGAGCATGGAGAGAGTGGACCAAGTAGCGGCCAGTGAAAAGGATGGGAGAGAAGCTATGACTGAACCTTTGCAACCACAATTTGGTAAGCACAACTAGGTGAGTACACACAAACACACACACACACACACACACACACACACACACACACACACACACACACACTTCCTGGGTGACGAACGTCGTTGAAAATAATTGGTCTTTACCTTAGTTTCAACTGACATTGCAACGAAAGCAAGAACAAAACAAATTATTTTATAGCCACATCAGTTGAAATGTGACTGAGATGTATCAAGGAATACTTACTAGAAATGCCACTGAACTGCGCAATGAGTTCACCAGATGATCCACAGGTTATAAATGAACAAGTTCCAGCACCAGAGTTGGAAAAGTCCGTAAACCAGATTGAAGCAAAACTGAGACAACTAGTGCAGTGATGAGGGAAATCTTATTACATCAAAGGCATCAGGACCGGATGGAATATCACCACGAACAATTAGAGGAGATTGAAATGCTGTGAAAGACACTCGCACACATCTGTTGCAAATCACGGTAAGTACAAATGGGTAATAAAACACAGAACTTAAATACACGCACTGCACATGAATTACACACACACAGACACACACACACACACACACACACACACACACACACACACACGAATGCAGACTCGGGGGACGGAAACTGTAAACATCACTCATGGAGAAGGACCTTGGGGTGGGTATAGCGCCAAGTGTATCACCTGAAATAATCAAAATACCTCTGCCATGAATGTGCGTTACGCAAATGTAAAAGTTGCCTTCAGGAATTTCAGCAAAATGTCATTTACTGACCAATATATAACGTATGTGAGGCCAATCATGGAGTATGCAGAGGCAGCATGGAACCCCCACATGACAAAGCATATTAATAAACTGGAGAGGATGCAGAGGTGTGCAGCGAGATTTTCCCTAGAGCGATGTAAATGAAATTTGAGAAGCTGTAGGAATTCAACCACACTACATTAGAGAACAGTATACCTAGAGGAGACTTGATAAAGACGTGTAGAATACACATTAGACTTGAAAGGGAAGACTGGGGCAGAGGGCAAGAAAAAGGGTACACAGCAGTCTCTCTAGGCTGTCAGGAAGTATTTCCTGAGACTCTGGGAAGTGGAACTATCTCGATCGGGTAGTAAAGGCAGGCCCAACATTTGGTTTTAATAAGCATAAGTGCGAGAGGGCACACGAGGCTAGGAGCAGAACCGTCAAGCGGCAACATGGCAAACAGAGCCTGGAGCTGAGACTCGACCTCCGCAACCACAAGCAGGTGAATACATACACTGGAACAAACATTTATCTCAGCTTGCAGCAAAAAGCAAGAGTGGAGACACAAGAGGCAGTAATGAAGAGGTTAGCGAGTTGGCTGCAGTAATGAAAACCTTGGCCCACTTGTGGCCGGTTTTACACTCATTATTTTTCAATTTCCGAATGTGTGATTATTGTTGGGCAGCGACTGGCTAAGGCACAAGCTTCCCCACCATGTTTTTGTTGTTGTTGCTGCTGCTGCTGCTGCTGCTAGTATGTGTGTGTGTGTGTGTGTGTGTGTGTGTGTGTGTGTGTGTGTGTTGTGTTTGGGTGTACTCACAAAATTCCTTTTGCAGGGGTCGATTCATAGCTCCTGGCCCCCGTGTGTGTGTGTGTGTGTTTTGAGTATGTGTTGTGTGTTCTGAGGTATGTATGTATGTGTGTGTGTGTGTGTGTGTGTGTGTGTGTGTGTACTGTGAGTACTCACCTATTTGTGGTTGCAGGAGTCGAGTCATAGCTCCTGGCCCCTCTCTCTCCCTGCTCCAGGAGCTTATCAAACCTCATCTTAAAATTACGTATGGTTCCTGCCTCCATTACGTCACTTGCCAGACTATTCCACTTCCTGAAAAGTCTAAGGCTAAAGAAATACTTCCTAACATCCGTATGACTCATCAGAGTCTTCACCTTCTAACTGTGACCTCTTGTTGCTGTGTCCCCTCTCTGGAACATCCTGTCTGTCTACTTTGCCGATTCCTATCAATATTTTAAATGTCGTTATCACGTCACCCCTATTTGTTAAGTCCAGTGTCGTCAGGTGGATTTCCCTTAACCTCTCCTCGTAGGACATGCCCCTTACCTCCGGGACTACTCTCGTTGCAAACCTTAGCACTATCTCTAATTTTCTGACTTGGCGAGGTGTGGAGTTCCAAATTTCTGCTGCATACTCCAATATGGGCCTGATGTACACGGTGTACAGTCCTGAACGATTCCTTGCTGAGAGCTATTCTGTTCTAACACTGCGTAAGTCACTGCAGTGTTCCACTACTGTGTAAGTCACTGCAGTGTTCTACCACTGTGTAAGTCACAGCAGTGTTCTACCATTGTGAAAGTCACTGCAGTGCTCTTCCACGGTGTAAGTCATTATTGTGTTCAATCACTGTGTAAGTCATTGCAGAGTTCTACCAATGTATAAGTCACTGTAGTTTTCCACCACAGTGTAAGTCACTGTAGAATTCTAGCACTGTGTAAGCCACTGCCGTGTTATACCACTGTGAAAGTTACAACAGTGTTCTACCACTGTGTAAGTCACTGCAGTGTTCTACAACTGTGAAAGTTACTGCAGACTTCTACCACTGTGTAAGTCACTGCAGCGTTCTTCCACTGTGAAAGTCACTGCAGTGTTCTACCACTGTGAAAGTTACTGCAGACTTCTACCACTGTGTAAGTCACTGCAGTGTTCTTCCACTGTGAAAGTCACTGTAGTGTTCTACCACTGTGAAAGTTACTGCAGACTTCTACCACTGTGTAAGTCACTGCAGTGTTCTACCACTGTGAAAGTCACTGCAGTGTTCTAAAACTGTGTAAGTCACTGCAGTCATCTACCACTGTGAAAGTCACAGCAGTCTTCTATAACTGTGAAAGTCACTGCAGTGCTCTACCACTGTGAAAGTCACTGCAGTGTTCTAGCACTGTGAAAGTCACTGCAGTGTTCTACCACTGAAAGTCACTGCAGTGTTCTACCACTGTGAAAGCCACTGCAGTGTTTTAGGACTGTGAAAGTCACTGCAGTGCTGTACCACTGTGTAAGTCACTGCAGTGTTCTAGCACTGTGTAAGTCACTGCAGTGTTCTAGCACTGTGAAAGTCACTGCAGTGTTCTTCCACTGTGAAAATCACTGCAGTGTTCTACCACTGTGTAAGCCACTGCAGTGTTCTATCACTGTTTAAGTCACTGCAGTGTTCTACCACTTTGAAAGTCACTGCAGTGTTCTACCACTGTAAAAATCACAGCAGTGTTCTACCACTGTGTAAGTCACTGCAGTGTTCTAGCACTGTGTAAGTCACTGCAGTGTTCTACCACTGTGAAAGTCGCTACAGTGTCCTACCACGGTGAAAGCCACTGCAGTGTTCTGCCACTGTGAAAGTAACTGTAGAGTTTTATCGCTGTGAAAGTCACTGCAGTGTTCTACCACTGTGAAAGTCTCTGCAGTGTTCTACCACTGTGTCACTGCAGTGTTCTACGACTGTGAAAGTCACTGCAGTGTTCTACCACTTTGAAAGTCACTGCAGTGTTCTACCACTTTGAAAGTCACTGCAGTGTTCTACCACTGTGAAGGTCATTGCAGTGTTCTACCACTGTGCAAGTCACTGCAGTGTTCTACCACTGTATAAGTCACTGCAGTGTTCTACCACTGTGAAAGTCACTATGTTCTACCACTGTGTAAGTCACTGCAGTGTTCTACCACTGTGAAAGTCACTGCAGTCTTCTATCACTGTGAAAGTCACTGCAGTGTTCTACCACTTTGAAAGTCACTGCAGTGTTCTACCACTGTGTAAGTCACTGCAGTGTTCTACCACTGGGTAAGTCACTGCAGTGTTCTACCACTGTGCAAGTCACTGCAGTGTTCTACCACTGTGAAAGTCATTGCAGTGTTCTACCACTTTGAAAGTCACTGCAGTGTTCTACCACTGTTTAAGTCACTGCAGTGTTCTACCACTGTGTAAGTCACTGCAGTGTTCTACCACTGTGAAAGTCACTGCAGTGTTCTACCACTGTGTAAGTCACTGCAGTGTTCTACCACTGTGTAAGTCACTGCAGTGTTCTACCACTGTGAAAGTCACTGCAGTATTCTACCACTGTGTAAGTCACTGCAGTGTTCTACCACTGTGAAAGTCACTGCAGTGTTCTGCCACTGTGAAAGTCACTGCAGTGTTCTACCACTGTGAAAGTCACTGCAGTGTTCTACCACTGTGTAAATCACTGCAGTGTTCTACCACTGTGTAAATCACTGCAGTGTTCTACCACTGTGTAAGTCACTGCAGTGTTCTTCCACTGTGTAGTTTTTTAACAGCGTGTTTGGTAGTTCTGAGTAAGATTTTTTAAGAGCGTTACACCGTGTGTACATGCGGTGGTCTCCAGAACCTAGTCTTTTTACTAGACTTCTTGGTGGAAAGTCTTGCCACACAACATTTATCAGACTTGCTGATGATTCTTCCCACTCAGCATTTACCAGACTTGGCAGGCGGTCTGTGAGCCTAGTGTCACCAACTGCCAGGCAGCAGCTGGTCTCGGACACTAGTGTCACCACCTGGCAGACAGCAGACGGTCTAAGACTGGAAAGAAAGAGTCAGTTAACTAACACAACAGAGCGCACACTGATCAGAACCAAACACAATCATATCTCTGTTTACATTACTCCTTCCTATTCTATATTAATATTTTGATCAAGCTCTTTATGCTAGTTTCTCGTCAGAAGCTCCCAAATAAATGTCCTGCCCATCATTGCTGTATATACTACACAACAGTCAGAGCAACACTCAGTTTATGGTTACTGACCGTGTGTTTATACTGGGCGACAGTGAGTTTATACTGTACTTACATCTGTTTACACTAGCGAGAGTCAGTTTATATGGAGCAACAATCAGTTCATATGGAGCGACGCCACTTAGATAAGTGTGTCAGTTTTAATTCGCGTCAAAGGCAATGTAATTAATTATTTAGCATACTGACTGCAATTGAAAGCCCTTTCAAATTTGTGTGGTAGCCACGCTGTTGGTGGTGGCACATATACTGGTGGTGGCACAATTACTGGTGGTGGCACACGTACTGGTGGTGGCACACGTACTGGTGGTGGCACAGTAACTGGTGGTAGCACAGCTACTGGTGGTGGCAGTGTTACTGGAAAAAGCACAGTTATTGGTGGTATCACAGCTACTGGTGGTGGCACAGTTACTGGTGGTGGCACAGTTACTGGTGGTGGCACAGTTACTGGTGGTTGCATAGCTACTGGTGGTAGCACAGTTACTGGTGGTGGCACAGTTACTGGTGGTTGCACAGCTACTGGTGGTTGCACAGTTACTCATAGTAGCAAAGTCACTGGTAGTGGCACAGTTACTGGTGGTGGCACACTCATAATAGCACAGTTACTGGTGGTGGCACAGTTAAATTCACTCATAGCTATTTGCTAAGTGTCGGTCTTATGGGCATGGAGGAAATTTTACAGCAAAATTTAGCCATAGAATAAAACTGGTGGTACTGGCGAGGTTTGGCACTTACCACTGTGTGGTACTGGCGAGGCAGGGCACTTCCACTGGGTGGTGTTGGCGAGGCTGGGTACTTACCTCAGTGTGGTACTGGCGAGGCTGGGTACTTACCTCAGTGTAGTACTGGCGAGGCTGGGCACTTCCACTGGGTGGTGTTGGCGAGGCTGGGTACTTACCTCAGTGTGGTACTGGCGAGGCTGGGTACTTACCTCAGTGTAGTACTGGCGAGGCTGGGCACTTCCACTGGGTGGTGTTGGCGAGGCTGGGTACTTACCTCAGTGTGGTACTGGCGAGGCTGGGCACTTCCACTGGGTGGTGTTGGCGAGGCTGGGTACTTACCTCAGTGTGGTACTGGCGAGGCAGGGCACTTCCACTGGGTGGTGTTGGTGAGGCTGGGTACTTACCCCTGTGTGGTACTGGCGAGGCTGGGTACTTACCTCAGTGTAGTACTGGCGAGGCTGGGCACTTCCACTGGGTGATGTTGGCGAGGCTGGGTACTTACCTCAGTGTGGTACTGGCGAGGCAGGGCACTTCCACTGGGTGGTGTTGGCGAGGCTGGGTACTTACCTCAGTGTGGTACTGGCGAGGCTGGGCACTTCCAATGGGTGGTGTTGGTGAGGCTGGGTACTTACCCCTGTGTGGTACTGGCGAGGCAGGGCACTTCCACTGGGTGATGTTGGCGAGGCTGGGTACTTACCTCAGTGTGGTACTGGCGAGGCTGGGCACTTCCACTGGGTGGTGTTGGCGAGGCTGGGTACTTACCTCAGTGTAGTACTGGCGAGGCTGGGCACTTCCACTGGGTGGTGTTGGCGAGGCTGGGTACTTACCTCTGTGTGGTACTGGCGAGGCTGGGTACTTACCTCAGTGTGGTACTGGCGAGGCAGGGCACTTCCACTGGGTGGTGTTGGCGAGGCTGGGTACTTACCTCAGTGTGGTACTGGCGAGGCAGGGCACTTCCACTGGGTGGTGTTGGTGAGGCTGGGTACTTACCCCTGTGAGGTACTGGCGAGGCTGGGTACTTACCCCTGTGTGGTACTGGCGAGGCTGGGCACTTACCTCAGTGTGGTACTGGCGAGGCTGGGTACTTACCTCAGTGTGGTACTGGCGAGGCTGGGTACTTACCTCAGTGTGGTACTGGCGAGGCTGGGTACTTACCCCTGTGTGGTACTGGCGAGGCTGTGTACTTACCCCTGTGTGGTACTGGCGAGGCTGGGTACTTACCCCTGTGTGGTACTGGCGAGGCTGGGTACTTACCCCTGTGTGGTACTGGGGAGGCTTGGCACTTACCTCAGTGTGGTACTGGCGAGGCTGGGTACTTACCCCTGTGTGGTACTGGCGAGGCTGGGCACTTACCTCAGTGTGGTACTGGCGAGGCTGGGTACTTACCTCAGTGTGGTACTGGCGAGGCAGGGCACTTACCTCAGTGTGGTACTGGCGAGGCTTGGCACTTACCTCAGTGTGGTACTGGCGAGGCTTGGCACTTACCTCAGTGTGGTACTGGCGAGGCTGGGTACTTACCCCTGTGTGGTACTGGCGAGGCTGGGCACTTACCTCAGTGTGGTACTGGCGAGGCTGGGTACTTACCTCAGTGTGGTACTGGCGAGGCTGGGTACTTACCTCAGTGTGGTACTGGCGAGGCTGGGTACTTACCTCAGTGTGGTACTGGCGAGGCTGGGTACTTACCTCAGTGTGGTACTGGCGAGGCTGGGTACTTACCTCAGTGTGGTACTGGCGAGGCTGGGTACTTACCTCAGTGTGGGAATGATGGTAAATGTTCGACCTGCAAGTAACTACTTTATAAAACATAGTTATTTCAGAGCCGTCGCTTGCAGGGAGCAAGACCCTCCCTGCACCACCACTCTCCCTGCACCACCCACTTCCCTGCACACCCACTCTCCCTGCACCACCCACCCCCCCTGAAACCACCCACTCTCCTCCCACCACCCCACTCTCCCTGCACCACCCACTCTCCCTGCACCACCCACTCTCCCTGCACCACCCACTCTCCCTGCACCACCCACTCTCCCTGCACCACCCACTCTCCCTGCACCACCACTCTCCCTGCACCACCCACTCTCCTGCACCACCCACTCTCCCGCCCACCACTCCCCCTGCACCCACTCTCCCTGCACCACCCACCCTTCCTGCACCACCACCCTCCTGCACCACCCACTCTCCCTGCCCCAAACCACTCTCCCTGCACCACCCACTCTCCCTGCACCACCCACTCTCCCTGCACCACCCACCCTCCCTGCACACCCACTCTCCCTGTCCCACCCACTCTCCTGCACCACCCACTCTCCCTGTACCACCCACTCTCCTGTTCACCCACTCTCCCTCCCACCACCCACTCCCCCTGCACCACCCACTCTCCCTGCACCACCCACTCTCCCTGCACCACCCACACTCCCTGCACCACCCACTCTCCCTGCACCACCCACTCTCCCTGCACCACCCACTCTCCCTGTCCCCACCCACTCTCCCTGTCCCAAACCCACTCCCCCTGCCCCACCATCTCCCTGTTCCACCCCCTCCCTGCACCACCCACTCTCCCTGTCCACCCACTCTCCCTGCCCCACCCACTCTCCCTGCACACCCACTCTCCCTGCACCACCACTCTCCCTGCACCACCCACTCTCCCTGCACCACCACTCTTCCTGCACCACCCGCTCTCCTGTACCACCCGCTCTCCCTGCACCACCCGCTCTCCTGCCCCACCCACTCCCCCTGCACCACCCACTTCCCTGCACCACCCACTCTCCTGCACCACCCGCTCTCCCTGCCACCACCGCTCTCCCTGCACCACCCACTCTCCCTGCACCACCCACTCTCCCTGCACCACCCACTCTCCCTGCCACCCGCTTCCCTGCACCCCGCTCTCCCTGCACCACCCACTCTCCTGCACCACCCGCTCTCCTGCACCACCCACTCTCCCTGCACCACCGCTCTCCCTGCCCACCCGCTCTCCCTGCACCACCCGCTCTCCTGCACCACCCGCTCCCCCTGCACCACCCGCTCTCCTGCACCACCCGCTCCCCCTGCACCACCCGTCCCCCTGCACCCCCCGCTCTCCCTGCACCACCCACTCTCCCTGCACCACCCGCTCTCCCTGCACCACCCGCTCTCCCTGCACCACCCGCTCTCCCTGCACCACCCGCTCTCCCTGCACCACCGCTCTCCCTGCACCCCCCGCTCTCCCTGCACCACCGCTCCCCCTGCACCACGGCTCTCCCTGCACCACCCACTCTCCCTGCACCACCACTTCCCTGCACAACGGATCTCTCCCTGCACCACCCACTCTCCTTGCACCACCCGCTCTCCCTGCACCACCCGCTCTCCCTGCCCCACCCACTCTCCCTGCCCACCCACACTCACTGCACAACCCGCTCCCCCCTTTGCACCACCCGTTTTCCCCTGCACCACCCATTTCCCTGCCCCACCCACTCTCCCTGCACCACCCACTCTCCCTGCACCAGTGACTTCCACCCACTCTCCCTGCACCAACCGCTCTCCCTGCACCAGTGACTTCCACCAACTCTCACTGCACCAGTGACTTCCACCAACTCTTCCTGCCCCAGTGACTTCCACCCACTCTCCCTGCACCACCCACTCTCCCTGCACCACCCGCTCTCAATGCACCAGTGACTTCCACCAACTCTCTCTGCACCAGTGCCTTCCACCCACTCTCCCTGCACCACCCACTCTCCCTGCACCACCCGCTCTCAATGCACCAGTGACTTCCACCAACTCTCCCTGCACCACCGACTCTCCCTGCACCACGGCTATCCCTGCACCAGTGACTTCCACCAACTCTCCTGCACCAGTGACTTCCTCCCACTCTCCCTGCAACCACCACTCTCCCCTCACCACCCACTCTCCCTGCACCACTCGCTCTCCCTACACCAGTGACTTCCACCCGTGTCACTGCACCAGCCACTCTCCCTGCATCAGCCACTCTCCCTGCACCAGCCACTCTCCCTGCACCAACCACTCTCCCTGCACCAACCACTCTTCCTGCACCAGCCACTCTCCCTGCACCAGCCACTCTCCCTGCACCAGTGACTTCCACCCACTCTCCCTGCACCAGCCACTCTCCCTGCAAAACCCTCTCCCTGCACCAGTGATTTCCCACCCACTCTCCCTGCACCGCCACTCTCCCTGCAAAACCCACTCTCCCTACATCACCCACTTCCTGCACCCCCCACTCTCCCTGCATCACCCACTGCCCCGGGCACCACCCCCACACTCCTGCACCAGCACTCTTCCTGGATTAGCCACACTCCCTGCACCCCCCACTCCCCCTGCAGCATCCACTCTCCCTGCACCAGCCACACTCCTGCACCAGCCACACTCCCGGCCCCAGCCACACTCCCGGCACCACCCTCTCCTGTCCCACCCACACCCCCTGCTCCCCCCACTCTCCCTGCACCGCCCACTCTCCCTGTATCACCCCCCACTCCCGGCGCCACCACACTCCCGACACCACCCCACTCCCCCTGCACCACCCACTCTTGCTGCACCAGCCACATCCCTGCACCACCCCTCTCCCTGCACCGCCCACTCTCCCTGTACCACCCACACCCCCGGCGCCACCACACTCCGACACCACCACTATCCCTGCACCACCCACTCTTGCTGCACCAGCCCCACTCCCTGCATCACCCACTGTCCCTGCACCACCCACACTCCCTGCACCACCCACTCTTGCAGCACCAGCCACACTCCCTACACCAGCCACTCTCCCTGGATTAGCCACACTCCCTGCACCACCCACTCTCCCTGCACCATCCACTCTCCCTGCACTACCCACTCTCCCTGCAGCATCCACTCTCCCTGCACCAGCCACACTCCCGGCACCAGCCACACTCCGGCACCAGCCACACTCCCGTCACCAGCCACACTCACGGCACCACCCATTCTCCCTGTACCAGCCACACTCCCTGCACCACCCACTTTCCCTGCACCAGCCACACTCCCTGCACCAGCCACACTCCCTGCATCACCCACTTTCCCTGTACTACCCACTCTCCCTGTACCAATCACTCTCCCTGCACCATCCACACTCCCTGCACCACCCACTCTCTATGCACAGCCCAGTCCTGCAGCAGCCACACTCCCTGAGCCACCCACTTTCCCTGCCCACCCACTCTCCCTGCACCAGTGACTTCCACTCACTCTCCCTGCACCAGCCACTCTCCCTGCACCAGCCACTCTCCCTGCACCATCCACTCTCCCTGCACCACGCACTCTCCCTGCAACCCCCACTCTCCTGCACCATCCACTCTCCAGCACCAGTGATTTCCACCCACTCTCTTTGCACCAGCAACAATCCTGCACCAGCCACTCTCCCTGCACCACCCACTCTCCCTGCACCAGCCACTCTCCCTGCACCAGTGACTTCCACCCACTCTCCCTGCACGAGCCAGACCCCCTGCACCAGCCACTATCCCTACACCAGCCACACTCCCTGCACCACCCACTCTCCCTGCACCACCCACTCTCCCTGCACCACCCACTCTCCCTGCACCACCCACTCTCCCTGCACCAGCCACTCTCCTGCACCAGTGACTTCACCCATTTCCTCCTGCACCACCCACACTCACTGCACCAGCCACTCTCTCTGCACCAGCCACACTCCCTGCACCAGCCACTCTCCCTGCACCACCCACTCTCCCTGCACCAGCCACTCTCCCTGCACCAGTGACTTCCACCCAGTCTCCCTGCACCACCCTCTCTCTCTGCACCACCCTCTCTCTCTGCACCACCACTCCCCCTGCACCACCCCCCTCTCTGCGCCACCCACTCTCCCTGCACCACCAACTCCCCCTGCACCCCCCATCTCCCTGCACCACCCACTCTCCCTCACCACCCACTCTCCTGCACCAGACACACTCCCTGCACCACCCACTCTCCCTGCACCCCCCAGTCTCCATTACACCACTCACTCTCCCAACACCAGTCACATCCGGCACCACCCACACACCCGGCACCACCCACTCTCCCTCACCACCCACTCTCCCTGCACCAGACACACTCCCTGCACCACCCACTCTCCCTGGATTACCCCACACTCCTGCACCACCCACTCTCCCTGCACCATTCCACTCTCCCTGCACTACCCACTCTCCCTGCAGCTCCACTCTCCTCCCACCAGCCACACTCCCGGCACCAGCCACATCCCGGCACCAGCCACACTCCCGTCACCAGCCACACTCACGGCACCACCCATTTCCCTGTACCAGCCACACTCCCTGCACCACCCACTTTCCCTGCACCAGCCACACTCCCTGCACCAGCCACACTCCCTGCATCACCCACTTTCCCTGTATACCCACTCCCTGTACCAATCACTTCCCCTGCACCATCCACACTCCTGCACCACCCACTCTCTATGCACCAGCCACAGTCCCTGCAGCAGCCACACTCCCTGAGCCACCCACTATCCCTGCACCACCCACTCTCCCTGCACCAGTGACTTCCACTCACTCTCCCTGCACCAGCCACTCTCCTGCACAGCCACTTCCCTGCACCAGCCACTCTCCCTGCACCATCCACTCTCCTGCACCACCCCACTCTCCCTGCACCACCCACTCTCCCTGCACCATCCACTCTCCCAGCACCAGTGATTTCCACCCACTCTCTCTGCACCAGCCACAATCCCTGCACCAGCCACTCTCCCTGCACCCCCCACTCTCCCTGCACCACCCACTCCCCCGCACCAGTGATTTCCCACCCACTCTCCCTGCACGGCCAGACCCCCTGCACCACCCACTTTTCCCTACACCAGCCACACTCCCTGCACCACCCACTCTCCCTGCACACACTCTCCCTGCACCAGCCACTCTCCCTGCACCACCCACTTCCCTGCACCCCCCACTCTCCCTGCACCAGTGACTTCCACCCACTTCCCTGCACCAGCCACACTCACTGCACCAGCCACTTCTCTGCACCAGCCACCCCCCTGCCCCAGCCACTCTCCCTGCACCCCCCACTCTCCTGCACCAGCACTCTCCCTGCACCAGTGATTTCCCACCCAGTCTCCTGCACCACCCTCTCTCTCTGCCCCACCCTCTCTCTCTGCACCCACCTCTCTCCTGCACCACCCTCTCTCTCTGCGCCACCCACTCCCCCTGCACCACCACTTCCCTGCCCCCACCACTCCCCCTCCCACCACCCATCTCCCTGCCCCACCATCTCCCTGCACCAGACACATCCTGCACCACCCACTCTCCCTGCACCCCCCAGTTCCAACACCATCACTCTCCCAACACCAGCCACACTCCGGCACCAGCCACACACCCGGCACCACCCACTCTCCTCCACCACCCACTCTCCCTGCACCAGACAAAACTCCCTGCACCACCCACTCTCCCTGCACCACCCAGTCTCCATACACCACCCACTCTCCATGCACCACCCACTCTCCCTGCACCAGCCACACTCCCTGCACCAGCCACGCTCCCTGCCCCACCCACTCTCCCTGCACCACCCACTCTCCGCACACCCACTCTCCCTACACCCCCCACTTTCCCTGCACCAGCCGCACTCCCAGCGCCACCCACTCCCCCTGCACCACCCATTTTCCCCTGCACCAGCCACACTCCCTGCCACCCACACCCCCTGCACCACCCACTCCCCCTGCACACCCACTCCCCCTGCACCACCCCACTCTCCTTGCACCAGCCTCACTCCTGCACCAGCCACACTCCCTGCCCCCACCACTTTTTCTGCCCCACCCACTCCCCCTGCACCACCCGCTCCCTGCACCAGCCACACCCCCTGCACACCCGCTCTCCTGCACCTCCCACTTACTCTATCTGTACCGGTCACTACCACCCACTCGACCTGTACCAGTGACTTCCACCCAGTCTCCCTGCACCACCCTCTCTCTCTGCACCACCCTCTCTCTCTGCACCACCCACTCTCCCTGCACCAGCCACACTCACTGCACCAGCCACTCTCTCTGCACCAGCCACACTCCCTGCACCAGCCACTCTCCCTGCACCACCCACTCTCCCTGCACCAGCCACTCTCCCTGCACAGTGACTTCCACCAGTCCCCCTGCACCACCTCTCTCTCTGCACCACCCTCTCTCTCTGCACCACCCACTCTCCTGCACACCACTCCCCCTGCACCACCCACTCTCCTGCACCCCCCACTCTCCCTGCCCCCCCACTCTCCCTGCACCAGACCACTCCCTGCACCACCCACTCTCCATGCACCACCCAGTCTCCATACACCACTCACTCTCCCAACACCAGCCACACTCCCGGCACCAGCCACACACCCGGCACCACCCACTCTCCCTCCACCACCCACTCTCCCTGCACCAGACACACTCCCTGCACCCCCCACTCTCCTGCCCCACCCAGTCTCCATACACCACCCACTCTCCATGCCCCACCACTCTCCCTGCACCACCCACACTCCCTGCACAGCCACGCTCCCTGCACCACCACTCTCCCTGCACCACCCACTCTCCCTGCACCCCCCACTCTCCCTACACCACCCACTTTCCCTGCCCCAGCCGCCACTCCCAGCGCCACCACTCTCCTGCACCACCCACTTTCCCTGCACCAGCCACACTCCCTGCACCACCCACACTCCCTGCACCACCCACTCTCCCTGCACCACCCACTCTCCCTGCACCACCCACTCTCCTTGCACCAGCCTCACTCCCTGCACCAGCCACACTCCCTGCACCACCCACTTTTTCTGCACCACCCACTCTCCCTGCACCACCCGCTCTCCCTGCACCAGCCACACTCCCTGCACCACCCGCTCTCCCTGCACCTACCACTTACTCTATCTGTACCGGTCACTACCACCCACTCGACCTGTACCATTCACTACCCCGCACTCGACCTGCACCTACTACTACCACCCACTTGACCTGCATCTACCACTACCTTCGTCTCCGAAACGGTGCTAAGAACGAATGGCAAAGTGTTGAAACACCTGCTGATGTGGACATCCAAGGGAAGAAATTTAATTCCACTCTATGAAGAATCATGTAAATCTTACAATAAAGTCAGCCAAGAAGTTATCTGCACAAAGTCGTAACTCGCACCTGCTTAATGGTAGAGAATGCAAAACAGTATTTAAGATTGAAAAAAAGTATCCACAGAATTAGCGTTGTAACTGAGACGCTGATTGGTAGATAAGTTGCCAGTGACTCTGTAATATAAGTTTGCTAATATTTATGCTCCTCTTAAAGAGAATTCACCAATAGGCTTATGTCTCTCACCGTATATTCACTAAGAGTTTAATTTATTATGTATTTCAATTACGAAAATAGTCTTGAATATTTGTAAGACACATCTGATGCAGCCTACACGATCATCGTGTAGTCGGTAGGTTTTAAACCCATTGAATATAAAATATATATATTGTATACTCTCTCTCTCTCTCATTTCTAAGACATTAACGTTTTCATTTTCAAATATTGCTAAAGTATTACATATTAAATCTCTAAATATTAAATCTCAATTTTTTTAAAACACGTTGGATAGACAACACTTAATGAGAGACAGTAGAAGAAAGAATTAATTTATTACTGTGGGAGGCACTGCCAGTATGAGATCCTGGTCCAGGCAACATTGTACTTTTGTGATTAATGGTTAGAAAAACCGACAAGTTGAAGATTGAGACACTTATGCAGCATATGGGAATCTTTATTCAGGAAACGCCACTGTGTGGTGAAACGTTTCCTGAATAAAGATTCCCATATGCTGCATAAATGTCTCAATCTTCAACATTTTAATTTATACACATTTGAGGTGAAAATGGATTATCACGTGTATAACTTTTTTAATATATTCTCCAATTAGTTGTATTAATATTGGTAGAATTATTAACAATGTGTTAAGTAAAATAACGCAGGTGCAACTTGTGTGGCATTTTATTGTGACAACGTTTCGCTCTTCAGGAGCTTTATCAAGCCGGTTTGATTACGCTCCTGGAGAGTGAAACGTTGCCACAATAAGATGTCAGATTGGTTGCATTTGTGTCCTGTTACTGTGATTGTTGACATCACACGCGGTAGCCTCACTCATACATCACGAGCTACCTGCCCAAGGCTACAAAAATTCAATATAACTGTCCAATAACCCATACCACGGGAGGGGATAGAACCCTAGTTGGGCGAATCTTATTGTGGCTAGCTGGTCCAGTGGCTAACGCGACGGTCTGGAGTTTTGAGAATCTCTGATCGCGGGTTCTATTCCCACCCGTGGTATGGTTTGTTTGCAATCGTGTCATTACGATTTCGTGAGTCAGTAACTGTCCAATACTTTAAAATTAGATTTAGAATGGATTTAGGAACATACTGACTCAGCAGCTGAGTTATCAATGATTGGGATAATATAACAAATAGGGAGAAGGAGAGAGATAGAGATTCTTTCTGAATCAGTCACCACCTCCCTGTCTCCCTTCCGTCTCCTCCGCAACAGTTACTGCCTTTCTCTCTCGAACAATATAATGGTATATAATACCGATAGGCTGGTAAGACATGTGAAACAGTTAGGTATCTTTATTCCGAAACGTTTGGCCTACACAGTAGGCTTTTTCAGTCGAGTACAGAAGAGCTAGCAAAAGCAGTAGAGATTTTAAGACGTGATGGACTAATGTCATCGTCTCTACATCTCTACTTCTACTGCTCACTCTTCTGTACCAGACTGAGGAAGCCTACTGTGTAGGCAAAACGTTTCGTAATAAAAATACCTAACTGTTGCACCTGTTTCTTACTAACCTTTCTCTCTTCCCGAACTTCCTTGCAACACTAGTAATGATCCCCTCTCCTCTTGCTATTAAGATACTGAGATCCGCTAATTTGCTAACTTCACCTGAGTTTGGAGATGTCACCTATCCCTTACGACCCTTGTCCCTGGACTCTTCTAACTTTCTGGGTGTGTGACGCTCTCGTTCATTTATAGCTGGCGTTGAGGCTCTTCACATAACATTTCTTCTCTACATGGAAGAAAAATAACATAAGAATTGTAACTAAAATCTGATAAACAAGAGAAAGTGTTGCAATCTCGGACATCACAAGTTAGGCAACTTGTCGATACAAACAACGCAAGTGAGAGAACTTGATGACCCAAACAAGTGAGAGAACTTGATGACACAAACAACACAAATGAGAGAACTTGATGATACAAACAACACAAGTGAGAGAACTTGTCGACACAAACAAGTGAAACAACTTGACGATACAAACAAGTGACGCAATATGATGACGTAAACTTGACAAACTATTCATATGAGGGAACTTAACACAGAATACAAATAGAGGAACTTGACAGTAACAACACAAGAGGGAACCTGAAGACATGAACAACGCAAGTGAAGGAATATGAAGACATAAACAAGTGAGGGAACCTGAGGCATAAACAGGAACTTGATTAAACAAATCTGGAGGCGAGGTACTTGGTTTACGATGGAAGTCACTGTGATTAGTCAAGGTCAATTAGACCATTAGCGCGTTTCCTATTATGACCAACTGCCGCGCGAGAAGAGGTAATTCAGGTAGAATTGGTATTGATTGTTCGGCGGTAGTTATGACTGGAGGGGGAGGGGGAGAAGAGAGAGAGAGAGAAGAGAGGGGGGGAGGAAAGAAGAGGAGAGAGGGGATAGGGGAAGGAAGGAGGGTTGACGGATGGGGAGGAGACGAGGATGAGTAAGGGAAAGGGAGAAGTGGAGATTGGAATTGAAAAGTAGGAGAAGTAGGGAGGAGAAAAGGTAGTGAGAGGAAAGGAAGAACAGTTTACAAATGAATCACTAACACAGAAAAATAAATTAATATGAACAGCACTTCGAGGAACCTGAGTCTAGTGAAATGCCATGAAAAACAGAGAAGTGTCTCTGTAGACCAGAAAAACGAAAAAGATTTTAAAAAATATGAAAATACTACATTAAGGAAAGGACAGACATAATATAAATTTGTATTGTTTTATAGTAAAGTGGAATCCCAACACGGGTATGGCAGTGGTTCATTAATCAGTGGCACCCACTGACATACTTCAGGGAGTGTTAGTGAGTGACATCCAGCAGCACCGCTGCGACACCTGATGATGAATAACTCATATCCAGTTTCAGTACGTCAGAGATTGTTAATTATTAGTATCCAGCAACACCGATGCTGCAGTGGACGCTTAATTACTGGTACCCAGCACTAGTACAACAGTAGTTGTTTAATCAACTTATCCAGCACTAGTACAACAGTAGTTGTTTAATCAACTTATCCAGCACTAGTACAATAGTAGTTGTTTAATCAACTTATCCAGCACTAGTACAACAGTAGTTGTTTAATCAACTTATCCAGCACTAGTACAATAGTAGTTGTTTAATCAACTTATCCAGCACTAGTACAACAGTAGTTGTTTAATCAACTTATCCAGCACTAGTACAACAGTAGTTGTTTAATCAACTTATCCAGCACTAGTACAACAGTAGTTGTTTAATCAACTTATCCAGCACTAGTACAACAGTAGTTGTTTAATCAACTTATCCAGCACTAGTACAACAGTAGTTGTTTAATCAACTTATCCAGCACTAGTACAACAGTAGTTGTTTAATCAACTTATCCAGCACTAGTATAACAGTAGTTGTTTAATCAACTTATCCAGCACTAGTACAACAGTAGTTGTTTAATCAACTTATCCAGCACTAGTACAACAGTAGTTGTTTAATCAACTTATCCAGCACTAGTATAACAGTAGTTGTTTAATCAACTTATCCAGCACTAGTACAACAGTAGTTGTTTAATCAACTTATCCAGCACTAGTACAACAGTAGTTGTTTAATCAACTTATCCAGCACTAGTACAACAGTAGTTGTTTAATCAACTTATCCAGCACTAGTACAACAGTAGTTGTTTAATCAACTTATCCAGCACTAGTACAACAGTAGTTGTTTAATCAACTTATCCAGCACTAGTACAACAGTAGTTGTTTACTGATACCCAGTACTAGTACAACAGTAGTTGTATCCAGCACTAGTACGCCTGTGGTTGTTTAAATCACTGATAATCTGCGCTTGTATACCGTTGGTTGTTTACCAACATGGGAGCACATACGTAGGTGTTCAAGAGAAAGACGAACATAGACAGCATTAAAGTCATCACTCAGGCTATTTGCTGAGGATTATCTACTTCTCTATATGAAGTAGATAATGAATGTTTGAGGTAAAAAATAATAAAACAGAAGGTTCTCTCCTTACTCTTCACTTCACCCTGCTACTTCCGGTATGAAACATTTAAAAATTATTTCCCACCATAAAGAGTAAATGGTATGGTATTTATAACAGAGAAAAATATTATCCATACACTTTTTAAAGTCAAAGAGAAATATTATTTCTAGATCAGATAAGGGAGAGGGAGCAGTTATTTTTAATAAAATTGATTTTATAAATAAAAATTGAAACACTGAAAATGAAAGTAAATTTAAATTGAAGAAAAAGATTTGAGATATCCAGTATTATAATTTAGTTATGGTACCTCTAGTATTATATACGAACTTTCCAAGACACAAACTGGGGAGTCCCAAGCTTCCCCATTGTCACAGGGGGTCCCAATCTTCCCCTTTGTCACAGGGGGTCCCAATCTTCCCCATTGTCACAGCGGGTCCCAATCTTCCCCATTGTCACAGGGGAGTCCCAATCTTCCCCATTGTCACAGGGGGTCTCAATCTTCCACATTGTCACAGCCATTAAAATGTTCGACTTTATTTTGGATAAATTACTGGTGCCTATGTTATATAGAGTAACAAGTAAGTTTACAGTAAAAAAAACTTAGTTATGAAATTTCAAATCTAGTTGTGGTTAGTTTTAGAGTCCAAGTTCAAAGTTATTCTATTAACAGAAACAACAGTCCATTTCTGCAAATAGTTTACTAATTAAAAATAAAAATACAAGACTTTAAAAACTTACTTCAACTGGTTATTAAATAAAAATTTTTAAAGATAAGATTTATAGACAAGTTTGTGGTTTTGCAATGAGTTCTTCCATAGGCCTAACAAAAAGAGAACTTTGGTTTAATGTTTGTGCATTTGACGTCAAAATAGAAGTTACTCCCGTACATTTGTGAATTGTTTGAATTCTAAACCTAAAAAAATGTATTGACTGGGACTTTTTCAAGTGGTGGCCCGGCCTTGGCTCCCTCTCTCGGGAGTATCTCAGACTAATGTCTGCCATGGGAGGAGGTACAAGTACCCCCTCATCGTTGGGACCAACTGTCCCCAGGCCTAGCCACATTTCCCGCTCTCACGGGGCTCGTAGGGAGAAGCTAGGCGCCTCTGGTCTGCCATCCCCGCCCCAAGGGGCCTAATGGGAATGACAGTCTTGTGAGCTGAAGGCTCTGGCTCAGGCACCTACCCTGCCCTAGTAGAGCTGGGCACAGTGTCGATGTTTTTCCTTTCTTGATGTTAACTTTATAAATGCAAATGCTTATTTTAACACTACAGTTTTTAAGAAGTTAACATTTACTGGTATGACTTTCAATGTTTTATCTCTAGCTCTTTCTTTAAAGAAAATAATATATAGAAACTAACTACTAGATGGCAATTATTGTATTTTCTTGGTCTACGTTTGATCCAGAAATAAAAATTTTGAGAAGATTTTTAATAGTTATCCAGTTTCAGTATCTCAATATATAATAAAAAAATAATTTTTTGATAATACTGTAAATTGTAAGGCGCTGCACCTATGGTTGCAGGTGCTAAAGATGTTTGTTATATTAACCGTCATATCTATGATCATCACAGTTATAAACCATACCACGGGCGGGATTTGAACCCGCGGTCAGAGAGTCTTAAAACTCCAGACCGTCGCGTTAGCCACTGGGCCAGCTAGCCACAGTCTTATTGTGGCTAGCTGGTCCAGTAGCTAACGCGACGGTCTGGAGATTTGAGACTCTCTGACCGCGGGTTCAAACCCCGCCCGTGGTATGGCTTTGTTTGCAATCGTGTCATTACGATTTCGTGAATCACAGTTATAATACTAGAAAAATCTCTCACAATTTTACAAGTTATTTATAAATAAAATTAAAATTTGTATGTATTAACCATTAAACTATTAAGAGTCACTTGAGATTTGTGCTCAAAAGTTATTCATCATTTTACATGACATAGTTGTTATGGTAGATACTTTGAAAGTATATTTAGGAGCTTCCACACTAGATATGTAAACACAGAAAAATATCATACAGGACCCTCTATAGATTAGCTGAACCCAGTTAGCACCAGCACGAGCTACCAGTTACGATTAAATAAATGAATACGAGATTATTAAAATCTCTGCTTTAGGAGGTTCATATCTGAGCCCAATTATTCATCAGTGGTTGGATTGTTTACACTGAAATAGTTTTGTCTCCCCTGTACTGGCATAACTTTTGTGTTCCCGTGTGTTCTGCTGTGTTCCCGTGTGTTCTGCTGTGTTTTGCTGTGTTCTGCTGTGTTCCCGTGTGTTCTGCTGTGTTTTGCTGTGTTCTGCTGTGTTCCCGTGTGTTCTGCTGTGTTTTGCTGTGTTCTGCTGTGTTCTGCTGTGTTCTGCTGTGTTCTGCTGTGTTCTGCTGTGTTCTGCTGTGTTCTGCTGTGTATCTGAGGACCAGTTCACCTTAGCGTGAGGTTGTGCTCTCTTCTGGTACGTCTCTGGTTTTCTATTTTTTTTTTATTTTTTAACTAGTCTTATTATATATTCTTATACATTATTGTTCACTATGTTGTCTTGTCATTTTGTTAAGCTTTGTGAGTTTCCTTCACGGATCCTGATAATGGTAATTATTTCAACGAAACATTAACAAGAATTTTATTTTTGCAAAAATAAAAAATAAAATAAGTCTTTCCTGCCACCTTTATATATATATATATATATATATATATATATATATATATATATATATATATATATATATATATATATGTCGTGCCGAATAGGCAGAACTTGCGATCTTGGCTTAAATAGCAACGCTCATCTTGCCATATAGGACAAGTGAAAATTTGTGTATGCAATAATTTCGCCAAAATCATTCTGAACCTAACGAAAAAAAATATATTTCACTGTGTTTGTTTAGTATTAAATTACTGTAAACGTATCTAAAATATATTTAGTTGGGTTAGGCTAAAATAAATTGTTCTTGTTATAATAAGGTTAGGTAAGTTTTCTAAGATTCTTTTGGTGCAAAATTAATTTTTTTTACATTAACATTAATGAAAAAAAATATTTTTTTTAAACGTATAAGAGAAAATTTTCGAAAGGACTTAATTTTAAATGAGTTCTTGCTAATTGACCAGTTTTACATATTCGGCACGACATATATATATATATATATATATATATATATATATATATATATATATATATATATATATATATATATATATATATATATATATATATATGCAGAACAACGACTGTGAAAAAATAGTGAAATTCCAAGTGCTTTTGTGACTTCTCACATTATTAAGGAACTATCATAATTCCTTGATAATGTGAGAAGTCACGAAAGCGCTTGGAATTTCACTTTTTTTTCACAGTGGTTGTCCTGCATATTGTGATACACCTGTTTACTGTGACTGTATTACAAATATGTAAATATTTATTTATGCTTTGAGTGTGTGTGTGTGTATACTCACCCAGTTGTACTCACCCAGTTGAGGTTGCAGGGGTCGAGTCCAAGCTCCTGGCCCCGCCTCTTCACTGGTCGCTACTAGGTCACTCTCCCTGAACCGTGAGCTTTATCATACCTCTGCTTAAAGCTGTGTGTGTGTGTGTACTCACCTAATTGTACTCACCTAATTGTGGTTGCAGGGGTCGAGACTCAGCTCCTGGCCCCGCCTCTTCACTGATCGCTACTGGATCCTCTCTCTCTCTGCTTCCTGAGCTTTGTCATACCTCTTCTTAAAACTATGTATGGTTCCTGCCTCCACTACTTCACTTGCTAGGCTATTCCACTTGCTGACAACTCTATGACTGAAGAAATACTTCCTAACGTCCCTGTGACTCGTCTGAGTCTTCAGCTTCCAGTTGTGACCCCTTGTCCCTGTGTCCCCTCTCTGGAACATCCTATCTCTGTCCACCTTGTCTATTCCCCGCAGTATCTTGTATGTCGTTATCATGTCTCCCCTGACCCTTCTGTCCTCCAGTGTCGTCAGTCCGATTTCCCTTAACCTTTCCTCGTACGACATTCCCTTGAGCTCTGGGACTAGCCTTGTTGCAAACCTTTGTACTTTCTCTAACTTCTTGACGTGCTTGACCAGGTGTGGGTTCCAGACTGGTGCTGCATACTCCAGTATGGGCCTAACATACACAGTGTACAGTGTCTTGAACGATTCCTTATTGAGGTATCGGAACGCTATTCTCAGGTTTGCCAGGCGCCCGTATGCTGCAGCGGTTATTTGGTTGATGTGTGCCTCCGGTGATGTACTCGTGTTATGGTCACCCCAAGGTCTTTCTCCCTGAGTGAGGTCTGTAGTCTTTGTCCACCTAGCCTATATTCTGTCTGCGGTCTTCTTTGCCCCTCCCCAATCTTCATGACTTTGCATTTGGCTGGATTGAATTCGAGGAGCCAGTTACTGGACCACATGTCCAGCCTCTCCAGGTCTCTTTGCAGTCCTGCCTCATCCTCGTCCGATTTAATTCTTCTCATCAACTTCACGTCATCTGCGAACAGGGACACTTCAGAGTCTATTCCTTCCATCATGTCGTTCACATATATCAAAAATAGCACTGGTCCTAGAACTGACCCCTGTGGGACCCGCTCGTAACAGGCGCCCACTGTGATACCTCTTCACGTACCATGACTCGTTGCTGCCTCCCTGTCAGGTATTCCCTTATCCATTGCAGTGCCCTTCCTTTTATGTGTGCCTGATCCTCCAGCTTCTGCACTAATCTCTTGTGGGGAACTGTGTCAAAGGCCTTCCTGCAGTCTAGGAAAACGCAATCTACCCAACCCTCTCTCTCGTGTCTTACTTCTGTTACCTTGTCATAAAACTCCAGGAGGTTTGTGATACAAGATTTGCCTTCCATGAACCCATGCTGGTTTTCATTTATAATCTTGTTCCTTTCCAGGTGTTCGACCACTCTCCTCCTGATAATCTTCTCCATGACTTTGCACACAATACATGTCAGAGACACAGGTCTGTAGTTTAGTGCCTCGTTTCTGTTTCCTTTCTTAAATATGGGGACTACATTAGCTGTCTTCCATTTCTCAGGTAGTTGCCCAGTTTCAAGGGATGTGTTGAAGATTGTGGTTAGAGGCACACACAGCATCTCTGCTCCTTCTCTAACGACCCATGGGGAGATGTTGTCCGGTCCCATCGCCTTTGAGGTGTCAAGGTCACTTAAGAGCTTCTTCTTCCTAAAGCAGAGATTTTAATAATCGTGTGTGTGTGTGTGTGTGTGTGTGTGTGTGTGTGTGTGTGTGTGTGTGTGTTTACCTATTTGTTCTTAGCTATTTGTGGTTGCGGGGGTCGAGCCACAGTTTCTGTCCCCGCCTCTTCACTGGTCCCCACAAGTTCCACTCTCTCCATGCTCCATGAGATTTATCGCATCTCTTCTTAAAGCTATGAATGGATCCTGCTTCCACTACATCACTCTTTAGATTATTTCACTTCCTGACAACTCTATGGCTGAAGAAAAACTTCCTAACATCCCTGTGACTCATGTGAGTCAACAACTTCCTGTTCAGACCCTTGTTGCTGTGTCCCATCTTTGAAACTTTCTGTCCTCATCCACCATGTCATTTCCTCTCAGTATTATGAATATCGTTATCCTGTCCCCTCTTTCTCTCCTGCCCTCCAGTGTCGTCGGGTCGATTCCCTTAACCTCTCCTCGTAGGACATACCCCTTATATCCGGGACTAGTTTTGTTGCAAACCTTTGCAATTTCTCTAATTTCTTGACGTGCTTGACCAGGTGTAGGTTCCATACTGGTGTTGCACACTACAGTATGGGTCTGAAGTAACGGTGTACAGAATCGTGAACAATTCCTTGTTAAGGTGTCGAAATGCTACTCTTATATTTCCAAGGAGCCCATATGCTGCTGCAGTTATTTGGTTGACGTGCGCCTCACTCCGGGATACTCTTCTTTGAGTGAGGTTTGTGATTTTTGGCCCCCTGGCCTGTACTCTGTGGTCTTCTTTGCCCTTCCTCAATCTTCGTCACTTTGCACTTGGTGGGGTTAAACCCCAGGAGCCAGTTGGACAAGACTTGCAGCCTATCCTGATTCTTCTTTAGTTCCACCTGATCCTGTTCCACATGAATTCTCCGCATTAGTTTCACGTCTTCTGCAAACAGGGACACCTCTGAATCTATTCCTTCCGTCATGTCATTCACATATACCAGAAACAGCATCTACCCCAGGACTGACCCTTGTGGAACCCCACTCGTCGCAGTCGCTCAATCTAAAACCTCATCACATACCATCAATCTTTGCTTCCTTCCTGCCGGGATTCCGCGCGTCATCATATTAATCAAAGATACAGATATTGTAAATTGAAGCCTATATGAATTTTAGGAAATGAAAAACAGGCAATAAATTGAAAAAAATATCAGTGGAAATTTTAACGTGAGTAATGAATACTCTACTACTACTACTACAACAACAATAATAATAATAATAATACCAATAATAATAATAATAATAATAATAATAAAGATAAACAAATTATGGGAGGAGGAACGGAATTACTTTTTCTTCCGATAAGGAAATGCTAATTTCTTTTCCTGGCCAAATTTCCCAAAGTGAGAAAAGATATTCAGAGAAGCGGTGAAGTTGGTCGGGAAAAACTGGGTCTTAACTGAGCAGGCCTTACACTCACCATATTATTCTCGCTACATTTTTTGACTCCTGCCTCTACCAAGTTAAGATTTAGTACATGCTTTATCTGGAGTTATGGCTCAACTTGGTGTGTACGAGTGCTAGGTTATAGAGCTGGTAGTAAAAGAGAGGAAAGGGAGAGATACGAGAGAGAGGGAGAGAGTGAAAGCTCTAGTAACTCTTCCTGCTACCCCTGATTTTGGTTCTCTCAGGTGGAGACTCAGTAGTGTCGAAACCACGCGTTCTTTTGGGGACGCTTGTCGTCCATGTAGACTTCTGACGATCCTTGTTTCTTGAGTTCCTTGTTTCCTGAGGATCTATGGCGTCTCTTGAAGTCCTTGTCGTCTAGTAAGGATTCTTGTCGTCTACTGAGGATCCTTGTCTTCTACTGAGGACCCTTGTCGTCTAGTAAGGATTCTTGTCGTCTACTGAGGATTCTTGTCGTCTACTGAGGATCCTTGTCTTCTACTGAGGACCCTTATCATCTACTGAGGATCCTTGTCATCTACTGAGGACCCTTGTCTTCTACTGAGGATCCTTGTCTTCTACTGAGGATCCTTGCTTCTTGAGATCACTGTCGTTTCCTGAAGCTTCTTGTCTCATGAGTTCTTTGTCGTCTCTTGATGATTCCGGCTTCGTGGGTTTCTTGTCGTCTATTTACGATCTTTTTCGTCTGTTGGGTTCCTTGTTTTGAAGTTACTGGACATCCTCTGATTTTATTGGTCGTTTGCCGAGCCTTTTTTTTCCTGCGAATTCTCTTTTCTTCATAGTCCTTTTCTTTACTGAGAATCTTTGTCGGTCTGTGAGGATTGTTGTCATCTCTCTCTCTCTCTCTCTCTCTCTCTCTCTCTCTCGAGGTTCCTCGCCATCTGTTGATGTTATTCGTCGCTTCCTGAGGATCCTTGTCGTTTTTGTCGCCTCTTTCGTAATCTTCTGAGATTTATTGTCGTCCCACATTAATCCTTATTATTTCTTATGTTATCTTATTTCCTATAGTCTATTGTCGTTCCACGAATTTTATTAGTTCTTAAAATATTTTGTCGTCTCCTGGGGTTTCTCGTCGCACCATATTTCTCAATATTAAGATATCTTGTCGTCTTCTCATGTTTCTTGTCTCTTTTTACTATGTCTGTCCACAAAATTTGTGCGATGTTATTGGCTATTCGGCGTCCATAATTCTAGCTTTGTACAGCTATTCCTGACTTATCACTCTCATCAGCTATGAGTATCACTTCCACAAAACGATTTCTACTTCTATGTATTTATCTAATTTCTAATTTATTAGTTATTTCTTTTGCAAATTTTCAATAAGCTTTTATTTTTGAGCTCTTACCTTTGATGCCTTTATCTTTCATAACGTGAACGTTTTATATATATCGTAAATTATAAAGCTTGTAAATCGTCATCTGTGGCTTGGGCGTCTGCAATAGCTTGTAAATTTTCATTCTGTATGTATAGGCTGTGTGTTGTTTAGATTGCATATATTCTATCATTTTTACGTACTTTTTATTGTAGCTTAGCTATCTTCTGTAGCTTGTACTTCTACACCTTCTAAAGCTTGGGAATGTTTATAGAGTATAGATCTTTATCAACAAAAGCATGTATATCTTCATCTTCTATAGCTTAATCTTATATAGCTTATACATTATTAATTACACATATTTTGCAGTAAATTCATCAGAACATAAGAATAGAGTTTGTCTAAATCCTTCTGAAGTTCCCTAACATCTACGTTTGAATCAATTATCCTATCTTTGTGTCATCGGCGAATTTGCTCATATCACTAGTAATACCCTCGTCAAGGTCATTGATATATAAACAACAACGGGCCTGTGGAACGCCACTTGTTACAGATCCCCACTCGGATTTAACTCCATTTATGGACGCTCTCTGCTTCCTGTCTGTGAGCCATGACTCGATCCACGAGAGCACCCTTCCCCCAATGCCATGAGCTGCCACTTTCTTTAACAGTCTTTGGTGCGGAACTCTATCAAAAGCCTTACTAAAATCTAAGTAAATAATATCAAATTCTTTATCGTGGTCAACAGATTCAAAAGCTTTACTGAAGAAAGTTAATAAATTAGTTAGACAAGACCGGCCTCTTGTGAATCCATGCTGAGTATCATTAATCAAGCTACGCTTATCGAGATGGCTTCTAATAATCTCAGCTATAATTGACTCTAGTAATTTGCCTACAATTGAGGTCAGGCTTATTGGGCGGTAATTTGACGGTAACGACTTGTCCCCTGCTTTAAAAATAGGAATTACATTAGCCATCTTCCACATATCAGACACTACACCTCTTTGAAGAGATAAATTAAAAATATTAGTTAATGGATCACAGAGTTCAATTTTGCATTCCTTAAGAACCCTTGAAAAAAACTCATCAGGACCCGGTGACTTATTTTGCTTCAGTCGGTCTATCTGCTTCACAACCATTTCACTAGTGACTGTGATGTTACATAATTTATCTTTTCCAGGCCCACTGTAAAAATTAATTTCTGGAATATTGTTAGTGTCTTTCTGTGTAAAAACAGAGAGAAAAAAATTATTTAAAATCGAGAACATTTCATTCTCTTTGTCAGTAAGATGCCCATAGTTATTTTTAAGGGGACCTATCTTATCTCTAGCTTTTGTTCTATAGACCTGGAAAAAAATTTCTGGGTTAGTTTTATAATAGCTAGCAACTTTAATTTCATAGTCCCTTTTAGCTTTTCTTATCCCCTTTTTGATGTCCCTCTTAATGTCAATATACTGATTCATAAGATGACCCTCACCTCTTTTGATACGCCTATAAATTCCCTTCTTATGCCCTAGTAGATATTCCAGCCTATTATTCATCCATTTTGGGTCATTTCTATTTGATCTAATTTCTTTATACGGGATAAACGTTCTTTGAGCAGCATGCATAGTGTTCAGAAAACTGTCATATTGATAGCTCTCTTCGCTACCCTAGTCAACAGACGATAAGTGTTCTCTAAGCCCATCGTAATCTGCTAAGCGAAAATCTGGGACTGGGACTGTTGGAAGTTTCCACAGCAGTCTTCTGGGTCCTCGTTGTTTCTGCCTCTCCAACAGTCTTCTTGATCCTCAGCTTGGTTCCATGTTGCCCGGCCACTGACCAAGCTCCCCTCTTAACCTGAGGACTCACAACAGGAGATTACTTCGATTCCTCTTGTTCTCCTCCGTTAATCGCCGTATCTTCTGCTTAGCAACCCTAAGCGCTTCTTTCAGCTGCTGGTAAAGATGCTTAAGAGAGGGCATCCTGGTTCAGATTCACAGAGAGCACAGAAACAGGTCTTCACAGAGCTAAGTACACGTCACCACTCAGCTAAGTACACGTCACCACTCAAAGTACATGTCTCCACTGATGTATTCTTAAATCAAAAATGAATATACAAATATACAATTTTATATTCCCGCGACTTCCACGTTTGCAGAAAATATTTTATGGCCAATATATAACACGGTCGTTACATATGACTTGGTAGATATATATGGCACGGTCGTAATAAATTGCGCAGTCAGTACGTTTTATATATATATATATATATATATATATATATATATATTATTCATAAGAAAGGAGGAACACTGCAGCAGGCCTGTTGGCCCATACTAGGCAGGTCCTTTACAATTCATCCCACTAACAAAACATTTGCCCAACCCAATTTTCAATGCCACCCAAGAAATAAGCTCTGATGTGCAAGTCCCTCTCAAATCTAACCCCTCTCACTCATGTATTTATCCAACCTAAATTTGAAACTACCCAAAGTCCCAGCCTCAATAACCCAACTAGGTAGACTGTTCCACTCATCTACTACCCTATTTCCAAACCAATACTTTCCTATGTCCTTTCTAAATCTAAACTTATCTAATTTAAATCCATTACTGCAGGTTCTCTCTTGGAGAGATATCCTCAAGACCTTATTAATATCCCATTTATTAATACCTTTTTTATTATTATTATTATTTTATTATCACACTGGCCGATTCCCACCAAGGCAGGGTGGCCCGAAAAAGAAAAACTTTCACCATCATTCACTCATCCTGTCTTGCCAGAAGGGTGCTTTACACTACAGTTTTTAAACTGCAACATTAACACCCCTCCTTCAGAGTGCAGGCACTGTACTTCCCATCTCCAGGACTCAAGTCCGGCCTGCCGGTTTCCCTGAATCCCTTCATAAATGTTACTTTGCTCACACTCCAACAGCACGTCAAGTATTAAAAACCATTTGTCTCCATTCACTCCTATCAAACACGCTCATGCATGCCTGCTGGAAGTCCAAGCCCTCGCACACAAAACCTCCTTTACCCCCTCCCTCCAACCTTTCCTAGGCCGACCCCTACCCCGCCTTCCTTCCACTACAGACTGATACACTCTTGAAGTCATTCTGTTTCGCTCCATTCTCTCTACATGTCCGAATCACCTCAACAACCCTTCCTCAGCCCTCTGGACAACAGTTTTGGTAATCCCGCACCTCCTCCTAACTTCCAAACTACGAATTCTCTGCATTATATTCACACCACACATTGCCCTCAGACATGACATCTCCACTGCCTCCAGCCTTCTCCTCGCTGCAACATTCATCACCCATGCTTCACACCCATATAAGAGCGTTGGTAAAACTATACTCTCATACATTCCTCTCTTTGCTTCCAAGGACAAAGTTCTTTGTCTCCACAGACTCCTAAGTGCACTACTCACTCTTTTTCCCTCATCAGTTCTATGATTCACCTCATCTTTCATAGACCCATCCGCTGATACGTCCACTCCCAAATATCTGAATACGTTAACCTCCTCCATACTCTTTCCCTCCAATCTGATATCCAATCTTTCATCACCTAATCTTTTTATCCTCATAACCTTACTCTTTCCTGTATTCACCTTTAATTTTCTTCTTTTGCACACCCTACCAAATTCATCCACCAATCTCTGCAACTTCTCTTCAGAATCTCCCAAGAGCACAGTGTCATCAGCAAAGAGCAGCTGTGACAACTCCCACTTTGTGTGTGATTCTTTATCTTTTAACTCCACGCCTCTTGCCAAGACCCTCGCATTTACTTCTCTTACAACCCCATCTATAAATATATTAAACAACCACGGTGACATCACACATCCTTGTCTAAGGCCTACTTTTACTGGGAAAAAATTTCCCTCTTTCCTACATAATCTAACCTGAGCCTCACTATCCTCGTAAAAACTCTTCACTGCTTTCAATAACCTACCTCCTACACCATACACTTGCAACATCTGCCACATTGCCCCCCTATCCACCCTATCTTCCACTTATACACTTCGATCAGGTCTCCCCTCATTCTTCGTCTAACAAGTGAATGTAATTTAAGAGTCTTCAATCTTTCTTCATAAGGAAGATTTCTAATGCTATGTATTAATTTAGTCATCCTACGCTGAATGTTTTCTAGCGAATTTATGTCCATTCTGTAATATGCAGACCAGAATTGAGCTGCATAATCAAGGTGAGGCCTTACTAATGATGTATAAAGCTGCAGTATGACCCCTGGACTTCTGTTGCTTACACTTCTTGATATAAATCCCAATAATCTATTTGCCTTATTACGTACGCGTAGGCATTGCTGTCTTGGTTTAAGGTTGCTGCTTACCATAACCCCCAAGTCCTTTTCGCAATCTGTATGGCTAAGTTCTACATTCTTTAACTTATAAGTGCTAGGGTTATGGACACTCTCGAGCTTCAGAACCTTGCATTTATCTACATTGAACTGCATCTGCCCCTTTTCTGACCAAGAATAGTTTGTGTCTAAATCTTTCTGAAGTTCCCTAACATCTACGTTTGAATCAATTATCGTATTTATCTTTGTGTCATCGGCGAATTTGCTCGTATCACTAGTAGTTCCTTCATCAAGATCATTGATATGTATTATTAACAACGGGCATAAACTGATCCCTGTGGAACGCCACTTGTTACTGATCCCCACTAGGATTTAACCCCATTTATGGACACTCTCTGCTTCCTGTCTGTGAGCCATGACTCGATCCACGAGAGCACTTTTCCCCCAATGTCATGAGCTGCCACTTTTTTTAACAGTCTTTGGTGCGGAACTCTATCAAAAGCCTTACTAAAATCTAAGTAAATAATATCAGATTCTTTATCGTGGTCAACAGCCTCAAAAGCTTTACTGAAGAAAGTTAATAAATTACAAGACAAGACCGGCTTCTTGTGAATCCATGCTGAGTATCATTAATCAGGCTATGGTTATCGAGATGGCTTCTTATAATCTCAGCTATAATTGACTCTAGTAATTTGCCTACAATTGAGGTCAGGCTTATTGGGCGGTAATTTGACGGTAACGACTTGTCCCCTGTTTTAAAAATAGGAATTACATTAGCCATCTTCCACATATCAGACACTACACCTGTTTGAAGAGATAAATTAAAAATATTAGTTAATGGTTCACAGAGTTCAATTTTGCATTCCTTAAGAACCCTTGAAAAAACCTCATCAGGACCCGGTGACTTATTTTGCTTCAGTCGGTCTATCTGCTTCACAACCATTTCACTAGTGACTGTGATGTTACATAATTTATCATCTTCTGGCCCACTATTAAAATTAATTACTGGAATATTGTTAGTGTCTTCCTGTGTAAAAACCGAGAGAAAATAATTATTTAAAATCGAGCACATTTCATTCTCTTTGTCAATAAGATGCCCATAGTTATTTTTAAGGGGACCTATGTTATCTCTAACTTTTGTTCTATATACCTGGAAAAAACTTTTTGGTTAGTTTTAGAATCCCTAGCAACTTTAATTTCATAGTCCCTTTTAGCTTTTCTTATCCCCTTTTTAATGTCCTTCTTAAAGTCAATATACTGATTCATAAGATGACCCTCACCTCTTTTGATAAGCCTATAAATTCCTTTCTTATACCCTAGTAGATATTTCAGTCTATTATTCATCCATTTTGGGTCATTTCGATTTGATCTAATTTCTTTATACGGGATAAACGCTCTTTGAGCAGCATGCATAGTGTTCAGAAAACTGTCATATTGATAGCTCTCTTCGTTACCCCAGTCATCAGATGATAAGTGTTCTCTAAGCCCATCGTAATCTGCTAAGCGAAAATCTAGGACTGTTACTGAGTTATCCCTACTATCATACTTCCATTCAATGCTAAATGTAATTGATTTGTGGTCGCTAGCACCCAGTTCCTCTGAAATTTCTAAATTATTAACAAGGGATTCATTGTTTGCCAGAACTAAGTCAAGCAGGTTATTTCCGCTTGTAGGTTCTGTCACAAACTGCTTCAAAAAACAATCCTGAACTACTTCTAAGAAGTCGTATGATTCTAAATTCCCAGTCAAGAAATTCCAATCAATATGACTAAAGTTAAAGTCTAGAATTACTACATTATCGTGCGTTGTGGCCCTAACAATTTCCTCCCATAGTAGTCTCCCTTGGTCCCTATCTAAGTTTGGGGGACGGTATATCACACCTAAAATCAATTTTTCATGCCCCTCTAAAAATTCTATCCAAACAGACTCTGTATGTGTTACTTCAGACTTAATACCCGTTTTTATGCAACAGTTCAAGCGATCTCGGACATACAATGCCACCCCACCCCCTTCCCGATACTTCTATCTACTTGGAACAATTTAAAACCCTGAATGTGACATTCCGCAGGCATGTCCCGACTTTTTGAATTAAACCACGTCTCAGTTAAGGCAAATACATCAAGGTTACCTGCACTAGCAACTAGTCTCAATTCGTCCATCATATTCCTAGCACTACGACTATTTGTGTAATATATATTTAAGGACCCTCCTTTCTCTTTACCCTTCCTGCTCCTTTCTGTTATTCCACTAAACCTATTACTGTCCTTGTCAATTAGTGCCATTGGCTTTCCAATATCCACCTCATTTTGCCTATTACTAGTTCTCCTAGTACTCATGTTACTACACTGGGACTTCACTGTTTTCCCGCCAAAACCAATACCACTAACTATTCCTAGTTTAAAGACCTAACAGCTCCCTCCACTGCATTGGCCAGTGCTACCACCCCAGACCTAGATAAGTGAACCCCATCCCTGGCATACATGTCATTTCTGCCATAGAAGAGGTCCCACTCCTCCTTGTTGACCTATACCTGCTAATCAGGTCCTCACTCGTACGTCTGCCAACATCGTTGCCTCCAGCACTGAGACAAATAGGATTGCTCCCATTACCTCTCATGATGTCATCCAGACGGCTAACAATATCCTTCATCCCAGCCCCAGGAAAACACTCTGCGTCCTACTCCTATCCTTCAAGCAGAATGCCCTATCCATGTACCTAATCTGGCTATCCCCAACAACAACAATGTTTTTACCCTCCTTGGCGACGTCCGTCGTGATGTTCCCAGTAGTCGACTCACATTCGTTAAGGTAGCATTACACCTTCACTTGTGGAATTCGTCAAGACGTTCTCGATGGTTTTCTTTGGGGTTTCCAGGGATGTCTCACTCACGTCAGCCAATGCTTCCTTGGTGCTCGTTGTGACATTCCCAGTAGAACACCCACATTCGTCAGGTAGCACCGAAAATGGGTTGGAAGTTTCCACAGCAGTCTTCTGGGTCCTCGTTGTTTCTGCCTCTCCAACAGTCTTCTTGATCCTCAGCTTGGTTCCATGTTGCCCGGCCACTGACCAAGCTCCCCTCTTAACCTGAGGACTCACAACAGGAGATTACTTCGATTCCTCTTGTTCTCCTCCGTTAATCGCCATATCTTCTGCTTAGCAACCCTAAGCGCTTCTTTCAGCTGCTGGTAAAGTTTCTTAAGAGAGGGCATCCTGGTTCAGATTCACAGAGAGCACAGAAACAGGTCTTCACAGAGCTAAGTGCACGTCACTACCATTGCAAGTGTTTACACTATTCCTTGTGGAGGCTGCAACAGGATATATGTAGGTGAAACAGCTAGGAACCTCCAAACACGCCTCAGTGAACAACGCCTACGTACAACACCGGAATTCCACCTATCACCACATGAAATTCAACGACTAGTGATCAGAGAGCCTAATTTCCGCAGACGTAAATGCCTTGAATCATCATTAATCGCCGTTTTTAACACAATCAAGCAAAACAAAGGCGGCTTCATAATCTCTGAAGTATTAGCAAAAATCTTCCTTAAAACAATAAACCCTGCCATCATAGTCTCTGCTGCTAATATTACACAAGAACATAACAGACGAGGAACAGTGAAACAGACCTTCTCAAATCCAACCACCAACAGAAATATTTGTCTAACCTATTTTTATGCTACCCAAGTAATAGCTTTCATAACCTTTTACTCATGTACAAGTTGATTGTTCTACCATATTGTAATACTATTACCACTAGTATTACACCTCCCTCTAAGCTTATATATAAAACCTCTGTGTCCATGTATTGTTTGTAACGGCTTGATGAAGTTCCTGCAGAGCGAAACGTTGCCACAATAAAATGTCACATTAGTTGCACTTGTGTACTTTTACAATTTCATAACTTCGTTTTGTTCATGATGTGATGATTTGAGTTAGAAATGCGCCGTTCTGTGGGGTAGATGAGGACGGTGTATATTGTTATGGCTGCTTTCTCTGGTGGCTTAGACGTTCTTGCGAGTCTTTTCTTTAACTCCGGGACTGACTTCTGCCATCGCCTCAAGCACGGTTCGAGAACCAACTTGTTGAACCTAACCGATATTCGCGGCTGTGAAGCGAAGCATCTGTAGGGCTACATTCTGGAGAAGAAGCTTGCTTTAAATGTCTAAAACCATTACACTCACGAGTGGCATGCCCAGAAATCTAACGAGACGAGAATCATCACTGCTGTACAAGCTTGACCGGGGTCTGTCGCAATTAGACGTAATATTCAGTGTGACTGCATCCTGAGCAAGTTACATCACAAAAGGATTTTATTCTTCGTGGCGGTTTAATTAGTGCACGGTCGAGCAGTCTGTTGGTCAGGAGTGGCCAGAGTAGCAAATACTGTCACTAGTGTAGGTATGTAGTGAGCATCGTCGTAAGAATAAGCTCTGTTACGATGCTCAAACCTTCCAGTGCGCTCAAAGCTTTCTATGTGTCATTAGCCCTAGACGAAGGGCCTAGTTTAAGCCGAACATAAGCACTGTGAAACTAATGAATGAATCTGGAGGCATTTATCCTCTGAACAACAAGATTCCAATATCTGAGGCACGGATCATGATATCCATAAGGACTTCGGTAAAGTATTTTGCAATTTAGTAAGCACGGTAAATACACGCACGGGGCTTCTTTCTGTTTACTTTACTCATTAAAAATTATATGGATAATGTGGTTACCTAGATAAGTTACAGTAGGTTTGTCTTCGTCCTTAGTGAAATATCTGACAGTACCAGGTTCCTAGCAAAGAAATTTATTACACTGAAATATTTCGTAGAATGAATAATACCCTAAAACCCCAAACACTATACATAATTCCTAAAATGCATTCGGGTGGCCCTAAATCTTCATATGTCTGAGTCTTGTCAGGATAACTACAATACCAGACTTACTAGGAGTATTCATGGCTCCTCAGAGACCTTTGCCTGTCCTCCAGACTGTGGAGCTGAACACTTCTCCAGGTTGAGGGACTGACCACCTCAAAAAGTATTTCTCCAAAGTTGATGTACTGATTACTTTTTTAATTCGCTACTTGTCCTTTTGCCTCTGTATTTTCCTGAAGAAGCCTACTGTGTAGGCGAAACGTTTCAATCAACAATAAAGACACCCAACTGTTTCACATGTGTCTTACTCTTCAACTTCTAGGTATTATTTACCATTTTTAAAAATCACTGTCGTCCCATCTAAGTCTCCAGCAGGAGTACCTCCATAGACGTCCTCGGAGCTTTTGAGTCACGTCACAGTCTTTCTTCCAGTGGCCCCGAAAGCCGACTCCTTTCCTCTGTTGATGGAACGACTGCCATTGTCTTGCTATGAATCATAAATTCAATCCCAGGAGGTTGGTTATGATCTCTCGCGATTAATCGCGAGTTCTATTACCAAAATTATCGCGGAGGATGGCACTTACCAGAGTTGGAAAGACCAATGAAAGTGGCAGGCCAGTGCTCGGGGGCCAATGAGAACGCAGCATTTAGCCGTTCAGTCAGACAACAGAGAGACAGTATTCACCAGAACATCCCACCATTCGGAGGAGAGGGGTCATTAATACATAGGGAGGTCAGGGAGACGTCACCCAGCACTCCCGATTCATTCTTGCTAGTCAAGATAATAACAACACATTCACTCACTAATCTTTCATGAGTCACTCATGCTAGTCAAGATAACAAAACGCTAACTCCCTCACCCACTCACGAGTCACTCATACTAGTAAAGAGGATAACAACACATACTTAAGGTATCTTGTTATAAAACGATTAAATAGTAAGGTCAGTCTACTAGCCGTTTCGTTATCTCGAAATTTTACGTTAAAATTAAAAGAGTAATCCATATAAAACACACAGACACAGACACACACAGACACACACAGACACGCACACTCACACACAGACACAGACACACACACACACACACACACACACACACACACACACACACACACACACACAGGACAGAAGGGTTAATTAAGGGAGACATGATAACGACATAAAAAAATTCTGCGAAGAATAGAAAAGATTGACGAGAGCCGGGATGTTCGTAGTGGAGGCAGGAACCATACATAGTTTTAAGACGAAGTATAATGAAGCTCATGTAGCAGAGAAATGACTTAATAGCAATCAGTGAAGAGGCGGGGCCAGGAGCTGAATCTTGACCCCTGCAACCACAAATAGGTAAGTATAAAGCTAAGATGGCAAGAAGGGACACGTGAGCAGAGCAAAGTTTCTCTAGTTGTGGGTGACTTCAGTCACAAGGAAATTAACTGGGAAAACCTGGAACCACAGGGAGGACCAGAAACGTGGAGGGCTAAGATGATGGAGGTGGTACGGGAAGACCTCATGCATCAACATGTTAGGAACACTACCCGAGAGAGAGGAGAAAATGAAAAAACAAGACTGGGCCTCATATTCACCTTGAGTAGTTCAGACACTGAGGACATCACATATGAAAGGCCCCTCGGAGCTAGTGATCATGTGGTCCTGAGTTTTCAAATACATGGTTAAAAGTGGAGAGGGAAGCAGGAAGTGCAGAGAGGGGAAAGTCAAACTACAAAAGAGGGGACTACACAGGCATAAGGAATTTCCTGCATGAGGTTCAGTGGGAAAGAAAACTGATGGGAAAATCAGTAAATGAAATAATGGAATAAATGACAACAAACTATACCACGGGCGGTGATCGAACTCGCCACGAGTTCAATCCCCGCTCGTGGTATGGCTAGTTTGAAATCGTGTCATTACGATTTTGTGAGACATGACAACAATATACCAGGAGGCAGAGAAGAGGCTCATTCCCAAGAGCAACAAATAATGTGAAGACCAGACCGAGCCCTTGGTTCATCTAAAGGTGCAGAGAGGCCAAAACTAAGCATAGAAGAATAAGGATCCAGGGAAAAAAGGTTAGTCGAGGAGCACATATAAGGAGAGAGGTCTAGTAGAAAAACGAAGACATTGCATCGAAAGCCAAGTCTGACCCGAAGCTGTTGTACAGCTACATCAGGAGGAAAACAATAGTCAAGGACCAAGTAATCAGGCTGAGGAAGGAGGGGAGTTCACATGAAATGACTGAGAACTATGTGAAGAGCTCAACATGAGAGTTAAGTATTTTCAGTGGAGACAGAAAGGAGTCCGGGAATCCAGAAGGGTGGGGTACACCATGTGTCGGAGACAATACACACAACCGAGGAGGAGGTGAAGAGGCTGCTAAGGGAACTAAATACCTCAAAGGCTGTGGGACCAGACATATTCCCGTGGGTCCTTAAAGAAGGAGCAGAGGAGCCGTGTGTGCCACTAACAACAGTCTTCACATCTATCGAAACAGGGCGACTACCTGAGGTGTGGAAGACAGTAAATGTAGTCCCTGTTTTTTTAGAAAGGAAACAGATACACAGCATTAAACTACAGACCAGTGTCAGTGACAAGCATAGTATGCAATATCATGGAGAAGATTATCAAATAGAAGAGCGGTGGAGTACCTAGAAAAGAATAAGCTTATACACACAAACCTACTGGAGATTTATGACAAGGTGATGGAAGTATGAAGAGAGAGAGGGGTGGGTAGATTGTATTTTCAACTGGAACAAGGCTTTAGACAGTTCCACACAAGAGATTAGTGCAAAAGCTAGAGGATGAGGCAGATATAACATTAAAGGCACTGCAATGGATCAGAGAATACTTGACAGGACGGCAACAACGAGTCATGGTACTTGACGAGGTTTCAGAGTTGGCGCCTGTGATGACAAGGGTTCCACAGGGGTCAATCCTAGGACTGGTGCTGTCTCTGGTATATGTGAATGACATGACGGAGTAGATGAAGTCAGAAGTGTCCCTGTTTGCAGACGATGTGAAGCTAATGAGGAAAATTTCAATCCGATGAGGATTAGGCAGAACTGGAAAGGGATCTGGACAGGCGACAAGCCTGATCCAGCAACTGGCTCCTGGAGTTCAAACGTACCAAGTGCAAAGTCATGAAGATGTGGGAAGGGCAAAGAAGACCGCAGAGTACAGGCTAGGGGGCCAAAGAGTGCAAACTTCCCTCAAAGAAAAGTAACTTGGGGTGAGTATAATACCGAGCACATTTCCTGCGGCGCACATCAACCAAATAACTGCTGCAGCAACTGAACACCTGGCAAACCTATGAACATCGTTTCGACACCTTAGCAATCGTTCAAGACACTGTACACTGTCTACGTCATGCCCATACTGGAGTATGCAGCACCAGTTTGGAACCCACACGTGGTCAATCACGTCAAGAAATTAGAGAAAGTGCGATGGTTTGCAACAACACTAGTTCCGGAGCTGAGGGGAATGTCCTACGAGAAGAGATCAAGGAAAATCGACCTGACATAAATGGAGGACATGAGGAATAGGGAAAGGGAGGACATGATAACGACATAAAAATGAGAGGAATTGACAATGTGGATAGGCACAGGATGTTTCGGAGATGGGACACAGCAACAATGAGTCAAAATTGGAAGTTGAAGAATCAGATGAGTCACAGGGATGTTAGGAAGTATTTCTTCAGTCACTGAGTTACCAAGAAGTGGAACAGTCTGGAGAATGATGTAATGGAGGCAGGATCCATACATAACTTTAAGAAGAGGTATGATAAAGCTCATGGAGCAGGTAGTGGACCTAGTAGCGACCAGTGAAGAGGCGGAGCCAGGACCTGTGACTCGACCCCTGCAACCACAACTAGATGAGTTCACACACACACACACACACACACTGCTACGAAATTAGAGTGGAGAGGGGTAAAAATATCTTGTCTAGGGGTATGTATTAAGTTACATAAAAATAAGCCACCCTAAACCCCATGATTCGTAAACTACACAAACTATTAAATACGTATTCAATACTTTACGACTGATTCCCAGGAAAGGCAGATAAACTCACATTCATAAAAACAAACTATATTACAAGTAACAATATATTCAATACAATTGTAGAAATACCGAACACCAGTAAACTTCCACAAGGTGCTCCGAGTCAGGCCACGTTAGTATTATTATTACAATCAAAACCATGTGCTAAGCCCTCAAGGGTCATAACTAGGCCATAGGGGAATGAAGCATTAATGGTGCCTGTGTTTCACCATGCTTTCCTGCCGGCTTCCAGCCTCCTTGTATAAATGCAATTATTTTCGCACTCTCCACAGCTTACACGGGCCCCACGTAAATACCAGTGACTTGCCCAATGCTAGAGCCAACATTTTTTTTTCACAAAAATTGCCTATAACCTGACCATTACCAAAAAAAAAAAAACTACTACTTACATGCAACCTTGCTCCAGCACATCTTTCCAGCCTCTGCTAGACTAGTTATGCTACACTAGAGATGTATTGGATGTGAAAATTTAAATATCCACAAATGCAGATGTCTTATTTACTTATTTTGCGGATGCAGATACATATGTGGATATCTGTTTACAGTAAAATGCAGGTGCGGATGTAAGAAATTGTGCGGATGTTATGCGGATGCAGATATCCGATACATCTCTACGCTACATAACTTTTTCACCTCACCCCTGCCTAAGCTCTTGGGAGTTAGCGTGTGCTGTTACCAAGCACCATGGCTTGTTGTAGTGTTTTAGAATCTCAGGTTAAAGTGTTGAAGGAGATTCTACTTCTTCAGGAGGAAAATAGGAAGCTGAAGCTTCGTATAGATGAGTTTGGGAGCGAGTGTGAGAAGGATTTAGCTGGTAAGGTAGGAATGGTCACCAGAAGTGATAGTGGCAGCCGCTTTAAGTGTCAAGTGGTTCACAGTTCAGGAAGAAGAAAGATGAGGAGAGTTAATAGAGAAGATGTGAAGGTAGGAAATCGATTCTCTGTTCTCCAAGACGAGTGTACTTCAGTGGTTAGTGAGGTTGAAGGTACCACTGATTCCCCTGCTAATCAAGGTAAGAATATTTTAATAGTAGGCGATTCTCAGGTAAGATATATGGACCGTACATTTTGTAACAGACACAGAAAGGTCAGAGTGTGTGCCTTCCTGGAGCTGGTGTTGGTGACATAGTCAGCAGATTAGATAATATTATGGCAGGTAATGGGAACAAGCTCATTATCTGTCTTAGTGCTGGGGGTAATGACATTGGGAAGGGCAGGAGAGAGGAGCTGCTGGATAAGTACAGGTTAGCCATAGAAGTAGTTAGGTCTAAGGGAGGGATCTCAGTCATATGTAGCATCTTGCCTAGAAAGGGAGTGGGTAATGAATGGATGTCTAGGGCAATTGGTATAAATTGCTGGCTAGACAGGTACTGCAAGGAACTTGCAATCTCATTCATTGATAACTGGGACGTATTCTTTGGCAAACGTGATATGTATGCAAGGGATGGGGTTCATCTCTCTGGGGATGGAGTGGTTGCATTAGCCAATTCAATTGAGAGGGTAATTGATGACTTGTCTAGGAATTTAAACTGATAGATTATAGAGGTATGGGTGAAGAATTGAGACACTTGTGCAACACATGGGAATCTTTATTGAAGAAACGTTTCGCCACACAGTGGCTTCATCAGTCCAATACAAAGTAGAAATGGGTAAGGAGAGGAGGAGTTCGAGGTAATCAGTCCCTCAACCTGGAATCGATGTGTTCAGTGCATCACTCTTGTAGGAAGTGCAGCATAGGGCCAGAGAGGTGGCTTATATACAGCAGTCAGGTGAGTGGAAGCAGGAAGAGGCGGGATCACAGTGGGACCTGCCACTTGTGTAAGTAGGTCGTCGTCCAAAGGTTGGGCAAGCGTTGAAGTCTTTGTACCAAGATCCCATGATGTTGCAGTGTCTGACAGATGTGGTGAAAACTTGTCGGTTTTCAAAACCATTCACCACAGAGGTATGGGTGTTTGTGGGAAACAATCAGGCTGCAGCATTAGGGTTAAAAACAGCAGTTATGACCAGGGTACCTCAGGGATATGTTTAAAAGACAATATTCAAAATAAAGTTGCTAGTTGCTAGTAATGGCAAATCAATTGATCAACAAACAAAGAGGGATAGTAGAGGGCAACGAGTGACTAGCTCCCTTAAGGTTTACTATACAAATAGTAGGAGTCTAAGAAATAAGATAGATGAGCTAAGATTACTTGCAAGTGTAGGTAATATAGATATTATTGGTATAACAGAAACCTGGTTCAACCTGAAAGATAGAGAAATTCGTTCTGAATGCAACATACAGGGTTATAAACTATTCCACACTGATAGGGTCAACAGGAAGGGTGGTGGTGTGGCGATATATGTCAGAGAAAATTTAAATTGTTGTCTTAGACATATAAGATTAGAAACATCGAACACAGAATCTGTTTGGCTACAGTTTCTCGAGGGACGTGATAAATTAATTTTGGGTGTGATTCATAGGTCCCCAAACTTGAAGGGAGGGAGTAAAGCTGTTATGGGGCGAAATTCATAAGGCTTTGTATAAAATGTTGTGATAATGGGAGATTTTAACTTTAGACAAATTGTTTGGAACAATAGAAGGAAATTTTGAGTCTAGGATTTTCTTGATACGGTTCAAGGGTTTGTTTTTTAGAAAGGTTGTGACAAACAACTAGAGGAAACAATCTGTTTGATTGGTTCTTGCCAACAAAGTTTCACTATTAATAATTTTGAGTTTAAATGATGAGCTTGGGGAAAGGATCACAAACACTTATTTTCAATTTATCATGGAATTCCCCAGATAACTGCAATCAAATTTGCCCCCAGATTTTCGTTTGGGCCGATTTTCATGGGACTAAAAAATTTCCTGGTGGGACTAAATTGGGATGTCCTGACTATGGGTCAGGTAGGTGATCTGGTTCCAATATGCGTTTTTTTTAGAGCTAGTTCTAGCTGCCCAGACAATTTTGTTCCAAGTAGGGAAATTTGATCTAACAAAAATGTTTTCCCCAAAAGGTGAAAAAATAGATTAAAAACATTATTGGGCAAAAGAAGGCTATATAGGCGATCAAAAGAGGGGATGGGGAGTTAAGAAACAATATTTCAATTAAAAGAGAAATAAAGAAAGGAACAAAAAAAGCAAAAAGGGGGTTTTGAGGGTAAGGTGCAAGGGATTCAAAGACTAACCCAAAAGGGTTTTTTGGTATACGAAGTAAAAATTAGGGACAAGATTTGGGCCCCCTTAAGAGTAACTCTGGTAGATCATGACAGTGTAGGGGACGTGTGAATTTCAATACCTACTTCCTCTCAGTTTTCACCCAGGAAAATCTAGCGATATTCCTGAAATAAAGATTACATAGAACAGGATGATAATAAACTTTGTACAATTGTGGTAACTAGTGACATGGTCCTCAGACAAAGAGAGAAACAAAACCTAACAAATCCCCAGGCCCTGAGGGAACTGTTGCAAGGGTGTTAAAGGAATGTAAAGAGGAACTTAGCATACCTTTGGCTAATCTTTTTAACATATCACTACAAACTGGCATAGTGCCTGATAAGTGGGAAAATGCAAATGTAATACCATTTACAAGGCGGGTTTGACAGGTCATTGGCTTCGAACTATAGACAAATGAGCCTTACCTCCATAGTGGGAAAATTTATGGAATCAATAATTGCCGAAGCAATTCGTAGCCATCTTGACAGGCACAGATTGTTTAAATTTGAATCTCCAGCACGGTTTTACAAAGGGGCGTTCCTGCCCTTACGAATTTACTAATTTTTTTCACTAAGGTGTTTGAGGAGGTAGATCATGGTAATGAATATGATATTGTGTATATGGACTTCATTAAGGCTTTCGATAGAGTTCCACACCAGAGACTATTTAGGAAACTTAAGGCACACGGAATAGGAGAATTTTTTTCCTGGGTAGAGGCATGGCTGACAAATAGACAGCAGAGAGTTTGCATAAATGGGGAGAAATCAGAATGGGGGCACGTCACAGGCGGTGGTCCTCAGGGGTCAGTGTTGGGCCCATTGTTGTTCACAATTTACATAAACGACATAGATGAGGGAATAAATAGCGACATAAGCAAATTTGCTGATGACACCAAAATAGGCCGTCCAATTCATTCTAATGAGGACACTATATACTGTAGTGAGGTGAGGCGAAGCAGGAGGAGTTGGGGTCATTGTGGTACCATCCACTAGTCGAAATAGGTCTTCGTCCAAAGGTTGGACAAGTGTTGAAGAATTCTTTGTAACAAGATCCCATGATGCTGCAGTGTCTGACAGTTGTGATGAATGGTTTGAAAAACCGACAAGTTGAAGATTGAGACACTAGTGGATGGTACCACTATGACCCCAACTCCTCCTGCTTCGCCTCACCTCACTACAGTATATAAGCCACATCTACGGCCCTATGCTGTACATTCTACAAGATTGACGGACTGAACACATCGACTCCAGGCTGAGGGACTGATTACCTCAAACTCCTCCTCTCCTTACGCCTTTCTACTTTGTATTGGACTGATGAAGCCACTGTGTGGCGAAACGTTTCCTGATTAAAGATTCCCATATGTTGCATAAGTGTCTAAATCTTCAACCTGGGTGGGTCACTGGGCTAATCCGGGGGGGCATCATTGGTCTAATCCGGGGGGGGGGGGGAATGGACCTGCTCCGCATGGGTCAGTAGGCCTGTTGCAGTGTTCCTTCTTTCTTATGTTCTTATGTGTTTCCACTCAAGCAATAACACTATTTTTATACAACTTTTTCCCCATGCTGCAAACACCATATTATATACTACATTATTACAGCAATACAGTATTCCATATAACACCCTCCACCACCAGACCACAGATCTCACTCAGCTAGCTGTATCCAACTGGATGCAGCTAGTCAAAAAAATATAGAAACAAGAAGAATTACCGTAAAGTCTGGGGAAGCTAGAGTTAACATCACCACAATATGGACACTGCTAATCTGCAGTCATGTGGAACTCGTTTAACCTAAAAATGGTCAAGTTTTACTCCAGATGAGCCCACAGTCATGTTTTGTAGCTATTCTCTTAAATAGGGACAAAACTGGGAAAATGTACCATCACAACATTGTGCTGGCCAAACATCGGTATTGATGCATTTTACATATACATCTTATAACCTTACCTGTATAAAACATATTTACATGTACCTACATAAAACAACCTGGTTTTTAATTGAGAAAGTTTTTATCTCTTTAAAAGGCATTAGTGTCCAGGACCACAAATATCTGCTTACAATATATACAAGCAATGTTGCAAAAACAGGCACAAAAACAGTCACTGTGGCCATAAAGAAACACTGGAGTCAATACCTTGATCCTCAAAACGTGGGCCTCCTAGGCTCACCTACACTGTCATTCCATGGAACACTAGAGTCACCCCACATTGGTGATGGGAAAAAAAGGTAGATCCTGGAGAAACACAACACCCAAGACACCGAGGATCACTATTCAAGACCCAAAATAGTGAGGCATCACTACCAGCACCTCATTAACCATAACCCTTTGATCCAACAGCCCATAGGATAGCAACATAAAACACACAGGTGAGGCATACCATCCAGCACCTAAAAATTTTTAGCATACCTTACCTAGGCATATAAACCGACCTGACTACCACCAAAACACACATTTGAGAAATCTGATACTCCCACCACCAGCTCAACTCCCTTCTCTCCTCTCTGGGTGGGCAGAGATGCCATCTCCTCGTCTACTGCAAACCACTACAAAACAAGAGCAGATAAATGATCTACACACTACGTTATGTACATTATTTATAAACGAGACAATGCATCAGCAACCACATTCTCTGTTCCCTTCACATCACCAATCACCAAAGTGAGTTATTGTGGTTCCTAGTTACGTGAAGGAAACGTTGGGCTTCGATTAATATACTGAAAAAAAAATGGTGAAGCCAACACAAAAACTAGAGCCTCATTTTCTATGGTGGCATCATTTTTCTGGCGACTTTTAAGTTTTGCCATAAAATAGCTTACTGGCAATAATTATCCTAGTAATTGCAACAGTACAACACCAACACCAGTATCACTTCCCAAAACCCAGGTTGTGTAAAACAAATTTACATACAAATCCTTATGTTTCACATCACACATAAATTCCAATTCCAGAAAGAGTACAGTTTTCATTACAAACCTGAAGATGTCACTGGCACACAGGGTCTTGGAAATCAAATAACACTACCACATTTTACTCACAAATTTTGCGTCTCCTAGCACATCAATGACAGTCTTTCTGAGAAGAAACCATTCAGCCTTAGTTATTAAATTTACACTGCGGGCATCTAAGGTACTGTCTAGTGTGAGGCCCTTGAGAGGCAATATCCACTGGTTCTCGCAAGGTACAGTCAAAATATCTTTGAAAAAACTTCACCTCTTCCTTCAAACACCGCTTTTCATTCAATGTCATTCCAAGCAGGGACCGTTGAATTTGCTCGGCTTTTCTAACATTTACATCATGGGAATTCAACTTGCCCCTTTACAACGTTCCACGGTGGCTTTGTCAACCCTTTTCTCAGTAAAGCCAAATCTACAATTTCTAAAGTCTTGTACAATTTTGGATTTTTGAAATATTCTTCCGTCATTACACATTACTGTTTGCACTGCATTTATTATAATCATGGGGAGCGCTAAACCAGTAGGATTATACAGCGCATGTGGGGGGATGGAAGGTATTCAGGCTCAATTCAGGGAACCGGAGCACAGATCCAATTCCCTAGATCAAGAACCCCTCACTAACGTCAAGGAACCTCCCTAGAGGGGTGTTTGCACTGCAACACTGGACATTCCAGATTTCTGATACAACTTTAAACCCATTAACCACTTAATGTTCACATTATACTCATTCCTTTTCATATCGGGTGTGTGGGATTTATACCTTACATCTGAGAACTCTTCTCACACAATGTTCGGCTTACCGAGTCTTACCGTCAAGATTTTCACAAGAATCGGCTCCAGTGCCAATACCTCCTCCCCAACCTCCAGAGTATGCAGCACCACAGTGTCATCCTGGTCAGACTGGCAGGCTGGTTCACAGTTGTCATCCTGGTCAGACTGGCAGGCTGGTTCACAGTTGTCATCCTGGTCAGACTGGCAGGCTGGTTCACAGTTGTCATCCTGGTCAGACTGGCAGGCTGCTTCACAGTTGTCATCCTGGTCAGACTGGCAGGCTGGTTCACAGTTGTCATCCTGGTCAGACTGGCAGGCTGGTTCACAGTTGTCATCCTGGTCAGACTGGCAGGCTGGTTCACAGTTGTCATCCTGGTCAGACTGGCAGGCTGGTTCACAGTTGTCATCCTGGTCAGACTGGCAGGCTGGTTCACAGTTGTCATCCTGGTCAGACTGGCAGGCTGGTTCACAGTTGTCATCCTGGTCAGACTGGCAGGCTGGTTCACAGGTGTCATCCACCTCTTATGAGGTGGATGACACCAGCCAATAGTTCAGTGCTTCCAAAGTGCTTTCCCGCACAGAAATAAAAGAAGGGATATACCCTCATCCCAGTCCATCTGGTATTGGAATACAAGAAACATGCAGCATTGTCCTGAGAGACTGGTAAAAATCACTCTACCCTCCTTCCCTCTAATGACTTTCGGAGTGATAGAAAGTGGTAAATTTCTTCTTAATATTCAAGTCTCAACCCCCCCCCTACAAAAAAATGAAAATAATTTTCAAAATTGGACTCCTGGTTGGTTAGAAATTTTGTAAAGTCTAATTGTCTAAAAAAATTAACTTGAAATCTCAAAACCACACACACACACACACACACACACACACACACACATACATACACACATACACACACACACACACACACACACACACACACACACACACACACACACACACACACAAATTTTAAGAAAGGGTATAGACTTAGGTAACTTGGTAGAAGAGTGGGTGATTAGTAACCACCGATTATCCAGCTCTCCCTTCTCGCTTTCCATTCTCAATACTGAAATGTCGTTCCTTAAGGATCTGTGAAAATTTCAGAACCTGATACTCAAATGGCCACTTAGTCACATACTTCCCTAAAGAGAGTTAGTTTTCCATGTTAGTCCAACTCTGTGAAATGAGCATTTATTAAATTTAGGAACCACTTCCTCTGTAACAGCTAACAGATGAATAGCTTTCAGGGTATCACAGCTTCCCTATGCCTCAACCAGCTGCTGCAGAGACAGGGTATTCACTCCCAAGTCACCACCGAGACCTTCCCCCAGTCTGGGTTCGACTTGGACAGATTCATCACTGTCCCGAGTCTCCTGCAGGCCAGACTCAAGGAACGGGCTCCCCAATCCCAAATTCTTGCCAAAGTCAGTAGAAAGATCAAGGGGAGGCACAGAAGCTATTTCCCTTTTCACCTGTCTAGAGACAGTACACATTGAGAACTATTCACACACTGTAGCTCTAGCTCTTTCCTAACAAACTTGTAAATCAGGGTTCCTCCAAATCAAACATTACACACACACACACACACACACACACACACACAATCCACAACACATTTATCGAGACGGGGCGACTACCTGAGGTATAGAAGACAGCAAATGTAGTTACAATTTTTAAAAAAGGAGACAGATAAGCAGCATTAAACTACAGGCCAGTGTCACTGACATGTATAGTATGCAAAGTCACTGAGGAGAGTGGTGGAACACCTAGAAAAGAATGAGCTTATCAACGACAACCAGCACGGATTCAGGGATGGGAAATCCTGTCACAAACCTACTGGAGTTCTATGACAAGGTAACAGCAGTAAGACAAGAGAGAGAGGGGTGGGCAGACTGCGTTTCCTTGGATTGTAGAAAGGCTTTTTGACACAGTTTCATACAAGAGATTAGTGCATAAGCTGGAGAACAAGGCAGATATAACATTGAAGGCATTGCAATGTATCAGAGAATACCTGACGGGAAGACATCGAGTCATGGTACGTGACGAGGTGTTAGATTGGGCTCTTGTAACGAGCAGGGTTACACAGGAATCAGTCCTAGAACTGGTACTGTTTCTAATATATGTGAATGGCATGAAGAAAGGAATAGACTCGGAAGTGTCCCTGTTTGCAGACGATGTAAAGTTAATGAGAAGAATTTAATTGGAGGAGGACCAGGCAGGACTACAAAGGGATATGGACAGGCTGCAGACCTGGCCCAGAAACAGGCTTCTTAAGTTCAGCCCCATCATGTGCACAGTCATGAAGGTCGGGGAAGGGCAAAGAAGACCGCAGACAGAGTACAATCTCAGGGGCCAGAGACTACAAACCTCACTCAAGGAAAAGGGTCTTGGGGTGAGTATAATACCGAGCACATCTCCTGAGGCGCACATCAACCAAATAACTGTTGCAGCATGTTGGCGCCTAGCAAACCTATGAATAGCATTCGGACATCTCAGTAAAGAATCGTTCAGGTTTCTGTACATCGTGTACGTCAGGCCATATTGGAGTATGCAGCACCACATCTGGCCGAACACATCAGTAAATTAGAGAAAGTATAAATGTTTGCAACGAGACTAGTCCCGGAGCTAAGGGGCATATCCTACGAGGAGAGGTTAAGGAAAATCCATACATAGCTTTAAGAAGAGGTATGATAAACTCACAGAGCAGGGAGTGACATAGCGACCAGTAAAGAGGCGGGGCCAGGAGTTATGAATCGACTCCTGCAACCACAATTAGGCGAGTGCACACACACACACACATACACCAGCCTTCAAGATTCTCAACAGTCTCATTCATGACCATCTATAAAATTGCTGTCAGACCCATCTTAGAGTATGCAGCACCAGCATGGAACCCACACATGATGAAGCCTGTTAAGAAACTGGAGAATGTGCTGAAGTGTTCGATGAGCCTGTAGTCTCAGTCAGTGTATCAGCTATCAGGAGAGGCTGAAGGAACTAAATATGACGTCATAAAAGGAGACAGCAAAGAGAGACTCAAAACCATTTACAAAATACACAGTAGAATATATAGGGATAGACAGGAATAGACTGTTTGAGAGGCGAGAAACAGGTACACGGGGGCACAGATGGAAGTTTGAGACAGATGAGTGTTGGAGGATGACACTTCAGAATAACTCGGTGTTGGAGGAGAACACTCCAGCATCACTCCGTGTTGGAGGAAATTACTCCCACAAGACACGATATTCGTTGCTACAGTTCCGCACGAAGATGGAAGGAATGTAAGGAAGTACCTCTCCACCTTCAGGATGGTCAGAAAGTGGAATGACCTTAACGAAGATGTGATGAAGGCAGGCTCCGTTCATATCTTTAAAGGTACGACAGAGCCCAAAAGTCCACCGAGAGAAAATCTTGAGCAGCAAGCTGAGAGACGGGACCAGGAGATGAGGCTGGACCCTTGCAACCTCGTACAGGTACGTATACACACACATACACACACACACACACACACAAACACACACACACACACCCTGTATCATACATGGTGTGTAATCTCTTATCTATGTTAATAATTTAGTGACTCTGAGAGTTCAGACGCCCCCAGAGACTCCCCGTGGCCACACGTCCTCCCACTGACATTAGTATAAATCCCTCATCATTCACATGGCTTCTCAAATCTTGGGAGTGAAAAATGTTACAGCGTCAGATCAACACACTGTCTCACAGAGGCGCCATTAAGGTGCTGCCGACACTAACTCAGGGACTCTTTACGTTACGTTATAATAATACAATCTGATGTACAGTTGTTTACGTACAGCACTGAAATGCACCTTTATTAAACAAGACTTTCAATATTTGGCAACTTTAAATTTGATTATAAGACTGATTATAAATTACAAACATTAAGAAACAAGCGATAAGAAAAAAACATGTCAGATTATACCTTACTTGCTTACTCCCTGAAAATCCCGTCTCCTGAGGGAACGTCAACTTCAGTTTAGGAACTTCGGGACTAGAAGTTATAGTAATAGTGAGAAATTATAGCAGTCGAGAAGCAGGCATTTTGGTAGCAGGAAAGTGGGAGTTATGGTAATGGGGTAGGAGTATTGGTAGTGGGGTAGGATTTATGATAGTGGGGTAGGAGTTATAGTAGTGGGAATAGAATTTATGGCAGTGTTAGTAGGAGTTATACTAGGGGGTAGAAGTTATAGTATGGGGTAGAAGTTATGGTAGTGGGGCAGGATGTATGGTATGGTAGAAGTTATTGTAGTGGGGTAGAAATTGTGACAAGGAGTTGGGAGTTATGATAGTGTGCGTAGGCGTTATGGAAGACGGGTAGAAGTTAGGGTAGCGGAGGAAGGAGCTATGGATGTCTGGTAGAAACAGTGCTAGTTGGGGTAGGAGTTATGGTCCACTACCTGGGTAGTGTGTCGTTTCTGACACTCTACGTAGGTAGTGTCCCTTGGTAGTGTTAGTCTTGACACTACCTAGGACACTCGGGTGGGAGGTAGTGTCAGGGCTGACACACTACCCAGGACACTTGGGTGGAAGGTAGTGTCAGGGCTGATACACTACCCAGGACACTCGGGTGGGAGGTAGTGTCAGGGCTGACACACTACCCAGGACACTCGGGTGGGAGGTAGTGTCAGGGCTGATACACTACCCAGGACACTCGGGTGGGAGGTCAGTGTCAGGGTGACACACTACCAGGGACACTCGGGTGGGAGGTAGTGTCGGGCTGTACACTACCAGGGACACTCGGGTGGGAGGTAGTGTCAGGGCTGAGACACTACCCAGGGACAAATCGGGTGGGAGGTAGTGCTCAGGACTGACACACTACCCAGGACACTCGGGTCATATACTCCAGGAATGGCTTTCAAAAATCCGTTGTAAAATAACGACCCAGCCATCATGGTAGCACTTGCAATTTACCGATGACAAGAAGACTGTGTTACTCAACTAGTTGTGGTTGCAGGGTTGAGTCACAGCTCTTGGCCCTCACCTACATTTTATATATATAAATATATATATATAATATATATATATATATATATATATATATATATATATATATTATTTATATATATATATATATATCGTGCCGAATAGGCAGGAACTTGCGATCTTGGGCTTAAAATATGCAACGATCATCTTTGCCACTATTGGACCAGCTAAAATTTTGTGTATGCAATAATTTCGCCAAAAATTCATTTGAACTAACGAAAAAAAAAATATATTTCATTGTGTTTGTTTAGATTAAATTATTGTAAAACAAATCTAAAAATATTATTTAGCTGGATTAGGCTAAAATAAATGCGCTCTATGTTAATAATAAGGTTAGGTAAGATTTCTAAGTTTTATTTGGTGCAAAATTATTAAAATGTTTACATCAAATTAATGAAAAAATATATGTCCTTTAAAAGTATAAGAGAAAATTTTAGAAGGACTTAATTTTAATGAGTTCTTGCTAATTGACCAGTTTTACATATTCGGCAAGATATATATATATATATATATATATTATATATATTTAATATATTTCATATATATTATTATCTATATATATATATATATTATACATCACAGTAAACAGGTGATTCAGAATATGCAAACAACCAATGTGAAAGTATAGAGAAATTCCAAGCGCTTTCGTGACTACTCACATTATCAAGGAACAATAAAAGTAATGCATCAAAGGAAGGCATATAAAGGGTCTAGACCACACCTCACTATCACATCCCACAACAAAGCAACACCTGATGCGCGACTCATAAGAAAGAGACATTGCCAGCAGGTCCGCTGACCCAACTAGACAGGTCCTTTACACAACCCACGACCAAACTATTCTACCAAGAATTAAGAATTTTAAAATTATATATAGCCAAGGACTCGAACCCATGCTGCTTTGGCCCGACGGTGTGCTTCGCTCGGAGTTTCGACATGTGTTTTCGCCCACCATGAGGCAGGCCAAAGCAGCATGGGTTCGATTCCTTGGCTAGTGCAGTGCTGTTATTGATCAATAACCACTCGTTCTTGGTCACAATAATATATTATACATTATATATTTAATATTATTATATATACGACTCCCTATATCTATATATAACATATATATATATAAATATATATATATAATATATATATATAGATGATATAATATATATTATATATATATATTAATATTATACAATATTTATATAACATATATATATGGGATGCTTGAATGTGCGTGGATGTAGTGCGGATGAACAAGAAACAGATTGATGCCTGATATTATGAAAGAAAGAAGTTGGATGTTGGCCCTAACGTGAACAAAGCTGAAGAGGCGTAGGGGAGTTTCGGTGTGGGGGGAATAAATGGGAGTATCTGAGAGACTTAGAGCAAAGAAGTGGTACGCCAGAGTATATTGGTTGAACGAGAAGACAGTTATGGAAGGAGGAAAGAGGATTGAATGTGGTAAATTCAAGAATTATGTGGATTAAAGTAAGGTTGGATGCGAATAGTGAATCATAATAAGCGTGATGCACCTGGAGAGAGATGAATGTAGAGGAGACGAGAGAGTGGATATTTTGGGAGTTGTTAAGTGAATGCATAGGAGCCTTTGAACCAAGTGAGAGAGTATTTGTGGTAGGGGATCTGAATGCTAAAGTAGGAAAAACTTTTAGAGAGGGTGTGGTAGGTATTTTTTGGGGTGCCAGGTGTAAATGATAATGGGACCCCTTTGACTGAACTTTGTATAAAAAGGGGGTTTTTAGTTATAGGTAATACATATTTTAAGAAAAAGAGGATAAGTATACAAGATATGATGTAGGGCGAAATGACAGTAGTTTGTTGGATTATGTATTGGTAGATAAATGACTGTTGAGTTACTTCAGGATGTACATGTTTATAGAGGGGCCACAGATATATCAATCACTTTCTAGTTGTAGCTACACTGAGAGTAAAAGGTAGATGGGATACAAGGAGAATAAAAGAATCAGGGAAGAGAGAGGTGATGGTTTATAAACTAAATGAGGAGGCAGTTAGGGAAAATAATAAACAGCTATTGGGGATAGATGGGCTAATAAGAGCATAGGCAATGGTGTCGAAGAGGTATGGGGTAGGTTTTAAAATGTAGTGTTAGAGTGTTCAGCAGAAGTTTGTGGTTACAGGAAAGTGGGCGCGGGACGGAAGAGGAGAGATTGGTGGAATGATGATGTAAAGAGAGTAGTAAGGGAGAAAAAGTTAGCATATGAGAAATTTTTACAAAGTAGAAGTGATGCAAGGAGGGAAAAGTATATGGAGAAAAGAGAGAGGTAAGAGAGTGTGAAGCAATGTAAAAAGAGAGCAAATGAGAGAGTGGGTGAGATGTTATCAACAAATTTTGTTGAAAATAAGAAAAAGTTTTGGAGTGAGAATAACAAGTTAAGGAAGCCTAGAGAACAAATTGATTTGTCATTTAAAAATAGGAGAGGAGAGTTATTAAATGGAGAGTTAGAGGTATTGGGAAGATGGAGGGAATATTTTGAGGAATTGTTAAATGTTGATGAAGAAAGGGAAGCTGTGATTTCGTGTATAGGGCAAGGAGGAATAACATCTTGTAGGAGTGAGGAAGAGCCAGTTGTGAGTGTGGGGGAAGTTCGTGAGGCAGTTGGTAAAATGAAAGGGGGTAAGGCAGCCGGGATTGATGGGATAAAGATAGAAATATTAAAAGCAGGTGGGGATATAGTTTTGGAGTGGTTGGTGCTATTATTTAATAAATGTATGGAAGAGGGTAAGGTACCTAGGGATTGGCAGAGAGCATGCATAGTTCCTTTGTATAAAGGCAAAAGGGACAAAAGAGAGTGCAAAAATTATAGGGGGATAAGTCTGTTGAGTATACCTGGTAAAGTGTATGGTAGAGTTATTATTGAAAGAATTAAGAGTAAGACGGAGAATAGGATAGCAGATGAACAAGGAGGCTATAGGAAGGTAGGGGTGTGTGGACCAGGTGTTTACAGTGAAACATATAAGTGAACAGTATTTAGATAAGGCTAAAGAGGTCTTTGTGGCATTTATGGATTTGGAAAAGGCGTATGACAGGGTGGATAGGGGGGCAATGTGGCAGATGTTGCAGGTGTATGGTGTAGGAGGTAGGTTACTGAAAGCAGTGAAGAGTTTTTTACGAGGATAGTGAGGCTCAAGTTAGAGTATGTAGGAAAGAGGGAAATTATTTCCCAGTAAAAGTAGGCCTTAGACAAGGATGTGTGATGTCACCGTGGTTGTTTAATATATTTATAGATGGGGTTGTAAGAGAAGTAAATGCGAGGGTCTTGGCAAGAGGCGTGGAGTTAAAGATAAAGAATCACACATAAAGTGGGAGTTCTCACAGTTGCTCTTTGCTGATGACACTGTGCTCTTGGGAGATTCTGAAGAGAAGTTGCAGAGATTGGTGGATGAATTTGGTAGGGTGTGCAAAGAAGAAAATTAAAAGTGAATACAGGAAGAGTAAGGTTATGAGGATAAAAAAAGATTAGGTGATGAAAGATTGGATATCAGATTGGAGGGAGAGAGTATGGAAGAGGTGAATGTATTCAGATATTTGGGAGTGGACGTGTCAGCGGATGGGTCTATGAAAGATGAGGTGAATCATAGAATTGATAAGGGGAAAAGGGTGAGTGGTGCACTTAGGAGTCTGTGGAGACAAAGAACTTTGTCCTTGGAGGCAAAGAGGGGAATATATGAGAGTATAGTTTTACAAACGCTCTTATATGGGTGTGAAGCATGGGTGATGAATGTTGTAGCAAGGAGAAGGCTGGAGGCAGTGGAGATGTCATGTCTGAGGGCAATGTGTGGTGTGAATATAATGCAGAGAATTCGTAGTTTGGAAGTTAGGAGAAGGTGCGGGATTACCAAAACTGTTGTCCAGAAGGCTGGGGAAGGGTTGTTGAGGTGGTTCGGACATGTAGAGAGAATATTATTATTATTATTATAATCAAAAAGAAGCGCTAAGCCAAAAGGGGCTATACAGGGTTTGTAGGAGAATAGAGCGAAACAGAGTGACTAAAAAGGGTGTATCATCTGTAGGGGAAAGGGAAGGCGGGGTGGGGGTCGGCCCGGGAAAAGGTTGGAGAAGGGGGGGAAAAAGGAGTTTTTTTTGGCGAGGGGCTTGGTTTCCAGCAGGCATGCGGAGCGTTTTTGATAGGTAAAGGGGAGACAATGGTTTTTAATACTTGATGCTGTTGGAGGGGTGAGCAAAGTAAATTTAATGAAGGGTTGGAAAAACCGGCGGCCGGACTTAGTCCTGGAGAGGGGGAAGTACAGTGCCTGAAACTTGAAGGAGGGGTTTTTAATGTTGCGAAAAAAAACTGAGTGTAAGCCCCCTTTTTGGAAAAGCAGTGATGGAGGAATGGTGGGAAAGTTTTTTTTTTTCGGCCACCCTGCCTTGGGGGGAATGGGCCAGTGTGATAAAAAAAAAAAATAAAAATAAATAAATAAAAAATTTTATATATAATAATATATAAAATATATATATAATTAATATATTAATTTATATATTATATATATAATGGGGTCCACCCGGTGAAAATTTGGGGGACCCATACCTCGGAGAAGGGGATAAAAGGCTTAAAGGAGAATTTGGGGTTTTCTTCCTGAAGCCTTTGAATATTCCACCCCCCTACCACCCCTCTTTTAAACTATTTTTTTTTTCCAATAGGAATATTTTTTTTACAAAAGGCACAAAGATTTAAAGATACATTGTTAATATAAAAGGGGCATTACGGACATGTTTTACGTGTGTATCACCGATTATAAGCAAAAATCTCATCCAGCTCCTCAAGCTGGGGCGTGTCCCCAGAAGAAGAGGCATTCCCCCTTTGAACAGCCGCACTGAGGCCGCTGGAACAGAAAACTAGCTGCCCGGGGATCCATTTTTACCCAGATCTTTTTCCCCCCCTAAGGGAAAATTAATGCACTCTTTCCCCATGACCCAAAGGGGCCTGACCTATGGGAAGAAACATATAATGAGGGAAAGTTTCCCCAAATTTTCTAGATTTTTGGGCTCCCTGAAGCTGGCAGCTCCCCCTCCTTCCTCCCGGGTGATTGGAGATGGGTACAGCCAAGGTAGATGCACATTTTATAGCCCCCACACCATGCTTCCCATCTGTCCAGGCTTAAAGGGTGAAAATCTGGACGTTTCGGGCTGCCATCAATCTGCATTTTGGGGGGGCCTCCTTACTGCTGGGCATCCAGCTGTTGTGAGGCTCCTCTTGAAAATGTTTTTAAACTTCCTCATGCTTGCCAATTTTTTCCTCTTTTTAGGGCACACAAGCCAGGTACCCAAAAAAGGGGTTTTGCTTCCCTTTCACCCAAAAATCCCACCTGTTTGGGCGAAATAGGGCGGCAAGCAAAGGGCAACCCCAAATGGGATGTCTGTGGGTAAAGGGGTGTGCCAAGGCTGGATTTGGGGAAACAGCCAAAACAAAAGCCCCCCGCATGAGGGGCTCTCACTGCCAGAGGCGGGCTCTATCCTTCCCGAAACTCGAAGCATTGTTGAGGCAAAATTTCCACTATTGGACCATCCCAGTCGTTTGTTTTATTTTGTTGGGGGGAGCGGTCTGGTTTCAGAGCCCTTTAGATTATCCCAGACATTGCTCCCAATGAATTTTGGTCCTGGACTCCAATTTTGTCCCAAATTTTGTTCGGGAGAATCGCTGTTACAAGCTCTCTGGATGCAATACATGAGGACAAAAAGCAGGGAACGCAATCTGTGATGACTTCGGACACCAATGCCTCCTAGTCTGATGGAAGTGTAGCTTGATTTTCCCTGCCCGTTTTAAGAAGGTTAAGTACTTTCGTAAAAACTGCCCCGAATCTGTCTATTCGTGCGTATAGGGTTATCATATGAAAAGGGCAATTTAGGAAAATAGTCAACCGGGGAGACTCAAGCACTTTGTAGAAGGACAAGGCATCTGGGGGTCCAGATTTCCAATTTGTTGTTTCCATTCTCCTTAATCTTCCAAATTTTTTCCCGAGAATTTGTCAAGGCATTCTTCCCAAGGGGCTCCTACAAGACACATTTGTGGGGGCATACTGCTGCCCTGGTTTTTGATCCACTGATTATCACTTGTTTACTGATGAGATGATTTCACATTTGGATGGATTTAGGATGGAAAACCCTTTCCGTCCCCGGTCATTCCTGTGTAAGGTCATGTAGGAGGGGCTCCTTTTTACCTGCTAGTTGCCATACTAGGGAACCAGTTTTTTAGCTCGCTGGTCAGTCTGACTGGATTTCCCAATGCTATACAGAAGAAAATGTGCAAGGACCCTTGTTGGAACCCCCCGTGAGTATTTCAGCTCCCAAAGAGGACATTGATTCCTTGCTATACCCCGCTGAAACAAAAGGGGGGGAGACCAGGGGAAAAGTTTTTTGTACTGCTGCTAAACCACGTTTTCAGGAGATTTAAGCATTTTTGAAATCTAATTTTACCACGATTTCCTCAGGCAGGTTGTTGATATAATAATAAATATAATATTATATATATAATATATATATTATAATAGTATATGTATATATGTGTGTGTGTGTGTGTGTGTGGTGTGTGTGTGTGTGTGTGTGTGTGTGTGGTGTGTGGTTGTGTGTTGTGTGGGGTTTGTGTCGTGCCCAAAATGTAAAATTTGGGCAATTAGCAAGAACTTATTTAAAATAAGTCCTTTCTAAAAATTTTTTCTTACATGTTTAAAGATTTTTTTTTCATTAATGCTAATGAAAAAATTTAATTTTGCACCAAAAAATCTTAGAAAACTTACCCAACCTTATTATAAAAGAACAATTTATTTTGCCTAACCCAACTAATAATTTTGATTTATTTACAATAATTTAATACTAAACAAAACAGTGAAAAAATATTTTTTATCGTTAGGGTTTAGAATGATTTTGGGGAAAATTATTGCATACACAAATTTTTTACTTGTCCTATATGGGATATAGGGTATTTAAGCCAAGATCGCAAGTTCGCCTATTCGGCACGACATATATATATAATATTTATATATATATATTTAAAAATTAATTTATATATATATGTCGTGCCGAAAATTGTAAAAAATGGTCAATTAGCTAAAAAATCATTTAAAAATTTAAGTCCTTTCTGAAATTTTTTCTTATACTTTTTAAAAATATTTTTTTTCATTAAAGTTAATGTAAAAATTTTTTTAATTTTGCACCAAAGACTTAAAAAATTCCTAACCTTATTTTTCAAAACAATTTATTTTTTCCTAACCCAAATTTAAAAATATTTTAAATACGTTTACAATAATTTAAAAACAAAAAAAAACAGTGAAATATTTTTTTCGTTTGGTTAGAATGATTTTGGCGAAATTTTTGCATACACAAATTTTCACTTTTCCATAGGCAAGATGAACGTTGCTATTTAAGCCCAAATCGCAAGTTCTGCCTATTCGGTACCATATAATATATATAAATATATAATATATATAATATTATATATATATATATAATTTTTATAAATTATATAAAATAGAGAGGAAAAGAAAGAAAAGTCGAGCTCTTTTTTTACTCGAATCAGATGCCAGAATCTAGACGTTTTTAAAAAAGTTTATTTTTTTTTTTTTTAAAAATTATTTCCAAAATTTTAAAAAAGGGGTTTTCCAAAATTCCTCCCCTTTCCTTTTCTTCATTAAATCTTTTCCTCAATTTTTGGGGTTATCTTACACTTTTTCTATCATTTTTTTCCACATTATCTTACTGTTTCTCTAAAGTCGTCAGGTTCACTCTGATATTTCAGAATTTCGTTAATGCAACATTAGTGTCAACATTGCACGAAGCCGGTAAAAGCCCAGCGATCGGTGTAATATGCAATAAATCTTAGATAAAACATTCACAAAGGCAAGGAAAATATTTGTCTCCACTTGAAATCCTCATCAATAAATTGTGAGAACAAAGTCTGCAGCCTGGAAATTGCATAATGTTATTTGTAATAATTGGAGTCAGGTTGCAGCCTGGGAGATGGGGGGGGGGGCACAGGCTTCAGGCATTAGACTCGGCATTGCATAATCTCCCCAGGCTAGTGGATAGCGGATCCAATGACTGATTATGCGATACCAAGGTTGTACCTGAAGCTCACCCTCAGGCACGCATCTGACTCCATCTTTCTCACAGATAATATCTCTCTTTATCTCTCTTGACCAATATGTTTTTTTCCTAAAAATTCGTCAGAACGAAATTTTATTTCCACATTTACTTCTGGAGCTTTTCACATATCATAACAGCATTTTAGTCTTCTTTCCGAATAAGAATTTATACGAAAAACCTTTTTTTAATTGTTTTCAAGAATTTTTATTTTTTTCTTAAAATGGTAAATCGTTTATTTCTCTTTGTTGCACAATAACTTTCATAAGCGTAAAATAACGCTTCCAAAAATAAGTTAAAGATGTTAAAATAATTTTAACAACAGGGTAGATATACATGTAGTTATATTTTAACTTAATTACATTATACAAAGAACAAAAAGGCACAATACCGTGACTGGAACAATACACAAGTAACTCTCACATAGGAGAGAGAAGATTACGACGACGTTTCGGTCCTTCTTGGGCCATTTTAGAGTCACATCAGCACAAGAGAGGGAGCCAGTATATATCGGCGAGGAGGGGGAGGGGGGAGTCAAGGACGGGAACAAGAGATGTAGAAAACAGTAGTAGTGGTAGGGGTTATAGTGGAAGTTATAGTGGTAGTGGAAAGTAGGGAGACTAGTTAAGTGTCACAAGAAAGGGGAGTGAAGGGTGAAGGGAGGCATTAGTAATAGATGTAGCATAAGTAGTAGAAATGGAGTGGCAGTCGTAGCAGTAGAAGTGGGGTTAGTCTAAGGACAAGAAAAGGGCCCACAGGGGGTAAAAAAAAAAGGGACGGAACACACTTATGCAGAAGGAAAAACAAAGAAAAAAGAAAAAGAGGAAAGGAGAAGAGGTAGGGACAGGAGGAGAAGAAAGGATCAGGTCATATCACGAATATCCTGAAGTTTGCAGCTTTGATAATGTAATGAGAAATAAAGGAATCAACAGAGACAAAGCCACGACTAATAGTCATAATAGGAAAGATGTGTTTAAGGGATGCAAGAGTTCACTTTGCCGAATAAGACTAATGAAAATTTGATTTTGCCACAAATCAGCTGAAACCGATCTGAGAATATCGAAAAAAATTATAATATAGATTTAATGTAATGTTAAATATATTTAAGTTGACCAGTGATATATAAAGCATACTTTAGCAAAAAAAATTAAGTTAGCTTTCAGGAGGTTGGCTGAGGTTTCTAAGTTAGTTCTCGTCCATAAATAAAAAACATTATATCATTGTTAATGAAACAAATTAGCAATCATTCTGTGCAGAAAATAAATCTGGAAAAATGTAAATGTTAATGCTGAGTAGCATTAACCACATAATGTTTATATGGTAGTGTTTTGCTCTGGTCAAACACTTTCCATGCTTTTATTTTGTCTGAGGGACTGACAAACTCCTTCTCACCTTCCACAGTTCATCTTTGTACCGGACTGAGGAAGCAACTTGTTGGCGAAACGTTTCCACAATAAAGATTACCAAATCTTGCAAAAGTGTCTAATTCTTCAACTTGTTGCTTTTCTAAACGATTTGCATCATAACTGAGATGGGACTCTTATCAGAGTACCAAGACAGATCAGATTAACTCGTTGCTGCGCTTGTGAATGAAATTTAGAAAAGGAATTTTTATGTCTATTAGTCATCGATATTACAACGGATTTGTTGACCAGTCAGAACATTTTGGAGGTGATCCCTCTCATCAAGGTGTTTTGAAAACCTTCCTTCGTAGAGATGTATCCCTGCAGCGGTCCCTTGAGGAGAGGTATCCCTGCAGCGGTCCCTTGAGGAGAGGTATCCCTGCAGCGGTCCCTTGTGGACAGGCATCCTTGCAGATGGCCATCATTTACAGGCATCCTGCCAATGGATAATTGTGATTCAGCGTAGCAGTGGGTCAGTGTGTTTCATAATAGCAGTGGGTCATTGTGATTCATAATAGCAGTGGGTCAGTGTGATTCATAATAGCAGTGGGTCAGTGTGATAATTCGTTCTCAGGGGGGCCAGCACCGTATAGCTATTACTCAGTACAACAACATGGCGTGCTCGGAATAACTAAAGAAATAACCTGAGATTTTGGCTTAAATAGTAATGCTTTTCTTGCCGAATAAGGCAAGTGAAAATTTGTGTATGCAATAATTTCGCAAAAAAAAATATTCAGAACCTAACGAAAAAAATATATTTCATTGTGTTTGTTTATTATTAAATTATTGTAAACTTACCTATTATATTTAGTTGGATTAGGCTAAATTAAATTGCGCTTGTTATAATAAAGTTAGGCAAGTTCTCTAAGGTTCTTTTGGTACAAGATTATTATTTTTTACATTAACATAAATGAAAAATATATTTTTAAACGTATAAGAGAAAATTTTAGAAAGGACTTAATTTTAAATGATTTCTTGCTAATGGACCAATTTTACCCATTCGTGTGTGTGTGTGTGTGTGTGTGTGTGTGTGTGTGTGTGTGTGTGTGTGTGTGTGTGTGTGTGTGTGTGCGTGTGTGTGCGTGTGTGTATGTGTGCGTGTGTGTGTATATGTGTATGTGTGCGTGTGTGTGTATATGTGTATGTGTGCGTGTGTGTGTATATGTGTATGTGTGCGTGTGTGTATATATATATATATATATATATATATATATATATATATATATATATATATATATGCAATAAGATCACAGTAAACAGTTGATTTCAAAATATGCAAAACAACCACTCTGAAAGAATAGAGAAATTCCAAGCGCTTTCGTGACTACTCACATTATCAAGGAACTATGAAAGTAAAGCATCCAAGGAAGCTATATAAGGGGTCTGGCCAGCACCTCACTATCAGATCCCACAACGGTTAAATACCTGACGCGCGCCGACCCAACTTGGATAGGTCCTTTGCACAACTCACCCAAACTATTCTACCCAAGAAAATTTAAAAATTATTATTTGTCCAGTGTATTATTAAATTCTTCCCAAATTCTATTAATTATAAATGGATCTAATTTATATAAACCAAAGGAAATATTCATATTATTGTCAAAACTGCTTTTTATGAAACAAGATTCAATTCTATTCCTGTCGACCATGGACTTGCTTGATACTACTTTCTCAACTTTTTGAAAATCAATTGGATGGTTAAAATCTCTTACATGAATAAATAGAGCAATGGAATCTTGTCCAGTTCTAATACTATATTTATGTTGTTTTAATCTTAGTTCGAGATTTTTACCAGTTTGACCGTAATAAACTTTATCGCAAATTTTACAAGGAATCTTATAGACACATCCATCAGCATTTTGGGGGAATTCTTTATCAAAAGTTTTTTTTACTGTATCAAGATTTTTGAATACAACTTTAATATTAAAAGTCTTAAGAAGAGAAGGCATATCAACCAAGTTTTCATGGTAAGGGAGAACCAACATATTTTTAGTTGAATAAGGCTGGTTGTCCCTTTTTGGATTATAAAAAGTGTTTCTAGCAACTTTAAAAGATTTACCAATTACATTTCTTGGGTATTTTAAGTCATTACCTATTTCATAAATTTTGGATGTTTCCTCATCTATGAACTCAGGACTACAAATTCATAAAGCTCTTAAAAACATTGATGAGAAAACAGACAGTTTGACTCTATCTTGATGCGAGGAATAATAGTGGACATAGGAACAGTTATTTGTAGGTTTTCTGTAAATTTTAAATTTGAATTCATTATTACCCTTAATAATTAAAACATCTAGAAAAGGCAATGAGTTATTTTCTTCAAACTCAACAGTAAAGTTTATAGAATGGGCTAAGCTATTTAATTTTCCAAGGAAATGGTGTATATCTACATTTTTGGGCATAAGACACAAAATATCATCAACATATCTGAACCATTTAGCTCTATTAGGGAGGATTGTGTTAAGCAACCTTGTTTCAAAAAATTCCATGTATAGGTTACTAAGAACAGGTGAAAGAGGATAAGTTTTACACTCAGAAGTTTGGTATGGCAATGGGAAATCCTCTTTCACCTGTTCTTAGTAACCTATACATGGAATATTTTGAAACAAGGTTGCTTAACACAATCCTCCCTAATAGAGCTAAATGGTTCAGATATGTTGATGATATTTTGTGTCTTATGCCCAAAAATGTAGATATACACCATTTCCTTGGAAAATTAAATAGCTTAGCCCATTCTATAAACTTTACTGTTGAGTTTGAAGAAAATAACTCATTGCCTTTTCTAGATGTTTTAATTATTAAGGGTAATAATGAATTCAAATTTAAAATTTACAGAAAACCTACAAATAACTGTTCCTATGTCCACTATTATTCCTCGCATCAAGATAGAGTCAAACTGTCTGTTTTCTCATCAATGTTTTTGAGAGCTTTATGAATTTGTAGTCCTGAGTTCATAGATGAGGAAACATCCAAAATTTATGAAATAGGTAATGACTTAAAATACCCAAGAAATGTAATTGGTAAATCTTTTAAAGTTGCTAGAAACACTTTTTATAATCCAAAAAGGGACAACCAGCCTTATTCAACTAAAAATATGTTGGTTCTCCCTTACCATGAAAACTTGGTTGATATGCCTTCTCTTCTTAAGACTTTTAATATTAAAGTTGTATTCAAAAATCTTGATACAGTAAAAAAACTTTTGATAAAGAATTCCCCCCAAAATGCTGATGGATGTGTGTATAAGATTCCTTGTAAAATTTGCGATAAAGTTTATTACGGTCAAACTGGTAAAAATCTCGAACTAAGATTAAAACAACATAAATATAGCATTAGAACTGGACAAGATTCCAATGCTCTATTTATTCATGTAAGAGATTTTAACCATCCAACTGATTTTCAAAAAGTTGAGAAAGTAGTATCAAGCAAGTCCATGGTCGACAGGAATATAATTGAATCTTGCTTCATAAAAAGCAGTTTTGACAATAATATGAATATTTCCTTTGGTTTACATAAATTAGATCCATTTATAATTAATAGAATTTGGGAAGAATTTAATAATACACTGGACAAATAATAATTTTTAAATTTTCTTGGGTAGAATAGTTTGGGTGAGTTGTGCAAAGGACCTATCCAAGTTGGGTCGCCGCGCGTCAGGTATTTAACCGTTGTGGGATCTGATAGTGAGGTGCTGGCCAGACCCCTTATATAGCTTCCTTGGATGTTTTACTTTCATAGTTCCTTGATAATGTGAGTAGTCACGAAAGCGCTTGGAATTTCTCTATTCTTTCAGAGTGGTTGTTTTGCATATATATATATATATATATATATATATATATATATATATATATATATATATATATATATATATATATATATATATATATATGTATACTGAAATATAGAGCTCAACAAGTTTTTTTTTTTTGCCTCAGTGAATGGGATTAAAGGCAGAAATTTAAATAAGTCAGCCGCAGTGGTTCTCTGAAGATTGTGAGATGAAAGGAGTGTCACTATAATGGCTCAGCTCTCAAAAGACTATGCTGGCGCTTGATAAAAACTGCTGAGCTGGTTTAGGTGTTACGGCCTTTAGGTGAGGATCACAGGCGTTCAGGCTGCACGCACGCACGCACGCGCGGACGGGCGGACGGACGGACGGACGGACGGACGGACGGACGTACACACACACACACACACACACACACACACACACACACACACACACACACACACACACACACACACACACACACACACACACAGTAAATGTAGTCCCAATTTTTAAGAAAGGAGACAGACACACAGCATTAAACTACAGACCATTGTCACTGACATGTATACTATGCAAGGTTGTACAGACGATTATCAGGAGAGTGGTGGAGGACCTAAAGGAATGAGCATATACACGACAACCAGCACGGTTTCAGGGACGGCAAATCGTGTGTTACAAATCTTCTGGAGTTTTACGACAAGGTGACGGAAGTAAGACGAAACAGAGTGGTGGGTAAACTGCATTTTCTTGGACTGTATGAAAGCTGTCGATATAATTCACACAAGAGATTAGTGCAAAGGCTATAGGATCAGGCAGGTATAACAGGAAAACGTTGCAATAGATTAAAGAATACCGGACGAGTCATAGTACGTGACGAGGTAAAAGAGCGGGGGCCTGTGACGCGCGGGATTCAACAGGGGCCAGTCCTAGGACCGGTGCTGTTCCTGGTATATGTGAATAACATGACGGAAGGGATAGATTCAGAAGTGTTCCTGTTTGCAAGCGATGTGAAGCAAGTGAGGAGAATTCAGTCGGATGAGGATGAAGCAGAACTATAAAGGAATCTGGACAGGCTGCAAGCCAGGTCCAGAAACTGGTTCGTGGAATTTAACCCCACCAAGTGCAAAGTCAAGAAGACTGGGGAAGGCCAAAGAAGACCTCAGGCAGAGTACACACTAGAGGGCGTATATCTGAGTATGCAACACCAGTTTGGAACCTACACCTGGTCAAGCACGTCAAGAAATTAGAGAAAGTGAGAAGGTTTGCAACAACACTAGTTCCAGTGCTAAAGGGAATGTCCTACGAAGAAAGACTAAGGGAAATCTGCCTGACGACACTGGAGAAGAGGAATGTTATTGGAGAGATGATAATGACATATAAAATACTGCTTGGAATTGACAAGGTAGACAAAGACAGAATGTTTCAGAGATGGGACACAGAAACAAAGGATCACAATTGGAAACTGATGTCTCAGATAAGTCAAAGGGATGTTAGGAAGTATTTCTTCAGTCACAGAGATGTCTACTACATCACTCCCCAGATTGTTCCAGTCTGGGGAGTGATGTAGTAGAGGCAGGATCCATGCATAGCTTTAAAAGAGGTACGATAAATCTCATAGAGCAGGAAGAGGCGGGGCCAGGAGCTGTGACTCGACCCCTGCAACCACAACTGAGTACACAACTAGGTGTGTACACAACAGGGTGAGTACACAACTGGGTGAGTACACAACTGGGTGAGTACACAACTAGGTGAGTACACAGTGAATCTGCAACATGATTGTGTCAGTTCAGGTACTGGAGTGATACAGTTATGAAGATGTGTAAGTATGGGATGACTGAATACTTCCTGGATACTATCTGACCCCAGTTACTCACTAACCCTAGGCACTCTTACGCTTTTATGAATGCGTAACGTAAATAAAAGTCCTGGCTCCTAAAGGGTAAATGACCTGCCTGTCTAGGGGCATTTATATTTAAAATTGGAAAAGAAACCACTTTAGAGACAGCATGTGCCTTCACACAAATTATGAAGCATAAATTTAAATGGTCAGCCCTTCTGCAGGCTGTACAAGAACTCTCCCAAAACTTAAGCAGGCCTCTGCACACTAGGGCCTTACAGGTAAACATGAGAGCACTTAAACCAATAAACTAACCTATGGTATTACCTGGAGAGAGTTCCGGGGGTCAACGCCCCGCGACCCGGTCTTTCACCAGCTCACCTACGTCACTCACTCTCCTCTCCTGGCCACTCTGACTGACCAGGAATTATACACGTCTGGTTTCAGAACAATCGTGGACCTATGGAGCATTTCATATACAATATTTTTAACACATTGAATAAATACACTACGTAATTCTCTCGCTAATCACTCACTGACCCGAGGCACTCACTGACCCCAGGCACTCACTGACCCCAGGCACTCACTGACCCCAGGCACTCACTGACCCCAGGCACTCACTGACCCCAGGCACTCACTGACCCCAGGCACTCACCCCTCATCTTCCATTGATTCCAGACACTGACCCCAGGCACTCACTGACCCCAGGCACTCACTGACCCCAGGCACTCACTGACCCCAGGCACTCACTGACCCCAGGCACTCACTGACCCAGGCACTCACTGACCCCAGGCACTCACTGACCACAGGCACTCACTGACCCCAGGCACTCACTCACCCCAGGCACTCACTGACCAGGCACTCACCCCTCATCTTCCATTGATTCCAGACACTGACCCCAGTCACTCACTGACCCCAGGCACTCACTGACCCCAGGCACTCACTGACCCAGGCACTCCCCCTCATCTTCCATTGATTCCAGACACTGACCCCAGGCACTCACTGACCCCAGGCACTCACTGACCCCAGGCACTCACTGACCCCAGGCACTCACTGACCCCAGGCACTCACCCCTCATCTTCCATTGATTCCAGACACTGACCCCAGGCACTCACTGACCCCAGGCACTCACTGACCCCAGGCACTCACTGACCCCAGGCACTCACTGACCCCAGGCACTCACTCTCAACACTCATATTTACTCATCCTTTCACCAACTCATCTCGTTATCATTGACTCAGTCACACCGTGACTGACTCACCCCATCACTTAACTCACCATTTAACTAATCATGCATTCACCTTGCCCCTAACTCCATTATTCCCATTACTCACTCAATACTTATCCACACTGTCAATCCCCCATTACTCATTCTTTCATTGACTCCGTCACTCGCCTCATACTCATAAACTCATTCAACTCATTGCTCATCACACATTCACATCATTCTCATTCACTTGATTTCGTTCACTTATCCCATCACTAACCCTTCATAAAATCATCATTCACTTCCCCATTGTACACCCTCCCCCTTATTCACCTTATCACTCACCCTCCCCATCACTCACTCTCCCCATCACTCACCCTCCCCATCATTCACCCCATTACGCAGCTCATTACTCAAAAAGGTCACTTACTCAGGTTGTTACTCACCCTTTTATTCAGCTCATCTCTAAAATATTCGCTCAATAACCCTATTACTCACCCCTTTATTCACTCATCACTCACCTCGTCACTCTCACTATCAGTCACATCACTCACCCTGTCACTCACCCCGTCACTCATGTTATTCATCCCATCACTCATGTTACTCATCCCATCACTCGAACCGTCACTCATGTCACTCACACCGTCACTCACAATATTATCACATCAGTCTTGTCGTTACTCACCATTTAACTCTCCCTGTCATTCACCACGTCATTCGCCATGTCATTCACTATTTCACTCACCCTGAAATTCACTCATCCTTTTAGTCACCCCATTACTCACACTCACTCACCCCGTCATACACCCTGTCACTCGCCCGGTCACTTGCTTCATCACTCGCCCCGTCACTCGCATCATTACTCGCCCAGTCACTCACCCCGTCTCTCGCCCCACCATTCGCCCCGTCACTCACTCTTTCATTATAACTCATGGTGTACACACACACACACACACACACACACACACACACACACACACACACCACACACTTGAGGTGAGTATAACACCAGGCACATCTCCTGAAGCGCACATCAACCAAATAACTGCTGCAGCATATGGGCGCCTAGCAAACCTAAGAACAGCATTCCGACATCTTAATAAGGAATCGTTCAGGACCCTGTACACCGTGTACGTTAGGCCCATATTGGAGTATGCGGCACCAGTTTGGAACCCACACCTAGCCAAGCACGTAAAGAAACTAGAGAAAGTGCAAAGGTTTGCAACAAGACTAGTCCCAGAGCTAAGAAGTATGTCCTACGAGGAGAGGTTAAAGGATATCGACCTGACGACACTGGAGGACAGGAGAGACGGTGGGACATGATAACGCCATATAGAACACTGAGAGGAAATGACAAGGTGGACAAAGACAGGATGTTCCAGAAATGGGACACAGCAACAAGGGGACACAGTTGGAAGTTGAAGACACAGATGAATCACAGGGGTGTTAGGAAGTATTTCTTCATTCACAGAGTAGTCAGGAAGTGGAATAGTTTGGGAAGCGATGTAGTGGAGGCAGGATCCATTCATAGCTTTAAGCAGAGGTATGATAAAGCTCACGGCTCAAGGAGAGTGACCTAGTAGCGACCAGTGAAGAGGCGGGGCCAGGAGCTAGGACTCGACCCCTGCAACCACAAATAGGTGGGTACACACACACACACACACACTCACACACACACACAGTGTGTACAATGTGGGGGGCATCTGCTATAACCACCCACATGTTACGTCCGCAGCGTGTGTTTTGGAGAAGCCATTTACAGTTAAAGCTGCAGGAGTTGGTCGTTCTCAGCGACGACCTTCTGCCACCGAGTACTAACCTTGGCTGTTATGGTCGGTGATAGGCTGTTAAGGCCATGGGGAGAAGTGTTAGTTACGGGTATGGAGTGTTAGCGGCATGCCAAGACATGTTAGGAACGAGCAGAGAGCGGTTTCGGGTGGGAATAGACTGTTAGAGGCAGTGTAGGCTGTTAGCTGCAGGAGGATAGCTGTTAGGGAGAGAGACAGGGATGCCAGACGCCGGAGGAAGGGGGGGTTAAGGTCTGGTGAAAGGGCTGTTGGCGACGGGAAAGGGACTATGTGAAAAGGAAATCGTTTTACAAGAGAGTTTTTGGAACAAGAGGAGAACTGATGAAACAGAGGGGATGTTACTCTGTGAAAGTAGCTGCAGGAAGACGAAGTTGATTGCATAACAATGGATGCCAACATGTATCTCTCTAGTGTGTGTGTATATATATTATATATATATATATAATATATATATATATATATATATATATATATATATATATATATATATATATATATATATACTAAAGAAACCTAACTTGCCGAATACGCTGACCTCCCTTAATGCACGCGGGGCCGTTCATGCCTGATTAATTTACTGACCTCCTTCAGTAAAGCATATGAGGCAGTTGATCGTAATAAAAGAGCTCGATATTATTTATTTGGATTTTAATTAAGCTTTTGATAGAGTACCTCATTAAAGACTGTTACAGAAAGTGGCAGCTCATGGAAATGGGGGAAAAGTCCCGTCATGGATCGAGTCGTAGTTGACCAACAGGAAGCAGCGTGCGTTCATAAATGGGGTGAAATCTAAGTGGGGATCAATAACAAGTGGCGTTCCACAGGGATCAGTTTTAGGTCCTTTGTTGTTCCCTTGACGAGTGAATAATTGATATTAGCAAATTCGTTGATGACACGAAAATAGAAAGAATAATTGATTCAGGAGATGATGCCACTGAACTTCATGAGGATTGGGTAGCTTTGGATAGTGGTGGTTTTGATGAGGACTTGTCTTGTATGGGCCAGTAGGCCTTCTGCAGTGTTCCTCCATTCTTATGTTCATGTTGGGGTAGGAAAATTGGCAGATCAGTACAGTGTAGATAAATGCAAAGTTCTGAAGCTCTGCAAGGTACATAACCCTAGCGCTTATAAACTATATAATGTAAACCTGGCCATACAAACTGGGAAAAGGATTAAGTTTTGGTAAGCAATACCTAAGCTTACGTAATAAGGCAAAGTAGATCGCTGGGATTTACATCAAGAAATATAATCAACAGGAATCCAGACGTTATGTTGCAGCTCTACGTATCATTAGTAAGACCTCACTTAGATTATGGAGCTCAGTTCTGGTCTCCATACTACAGAATGGATATAAATTAGTTAGAGAACATACGAAGGAGAATGAGAAAATTAATCCATTGCATAAGAAATCTTCCATACGAAGAGATAGTGAAATCCCTTAAACTACATTCACTTGTAAGGCGTAGAATGAGGGTAGACGTGACTGAATTGTATAAGTGGAAGATTGGCATAAATAATGGAGATATAAGGTTCTGAGGATATCCCTTCAGGAAAAAACTCTAAATAATGGATTCAGATTGGACAAACTTAGATTTAGAAAGTATATAGAAAAGTACAGGTTGGAAATAGAGTAGTCGATGAGTGGAACAGTCTGCCTAGTAGGGTCACTGAAACTAAAAGCTTGAGTAGCTTCAAATATAGGTTAGATAAACACGTAAGTGAAAGGGATTGGACTTGCTCTTGAGTTAGTTGGGTTATCAAAGCTTATTCCTTGGGAGACATTGATAATGAGTGGGCAAATATTTTTTAGTGGGTTCGGGTTAGACAAGGACCTGTCAAGTATGGACCGGTAGGTCTACTGTAATGTTTTTCTATTCCTATATATCACTTATATATCACTCCTTGAAGTTGGCACTTTCTCTCATCCCTACATTTGCTTCGTTGTCTTGCTGTCCACATTCTCTTCCCCTTACAGTTAACTGAATGGATGTCGTTGAGAGCCCTCCTCCACAAACAGAGAATATCTTTGACTGACTTTTTCATCGCGGTGGTGCTGGGGATATCATAGGCGTCACAACCCACTCACCTTCATGTAAAAAAAGACGTGCAACATCTTGGTATCTTTATTGTAGGCGTTTCGCCATCTAGTAGCTTTATCAATATAAATGCAAGGACATAATTAGAAGACAGAAGAACTATATACAAAAGATGAGGTAATCAGTCTCTCAGCCTTGGAGTTGGTGTGAAGAGCACCGTAGTTGTGAAGATTCTGGTTCACAGACAAGTAGGCTGGTGCTTATATACTGGCGTCAGGTGGAAAAGGGAACGGGTAGCAGAAGAGGGCATAGTCACTGGTAGGCGGGGTTCCCCAGTGGAAGGTCATACCTGAGGCACGGGTTAATGGTGGTGGTAGTAGTAGTAGTAACCGTGAAGGTGGTTATGTAATGTCCTCTGAACCAAGATTCCATGATGTTGCAGTGTTTGACAAGCTGTACATGAATAGTATGCAATACAGACAAGATGAAAAATTAGACACATATGCAGCATCCCGCCTACCAGTGACTATAACCTCGTCTGCAACCCAACTGTTGGAGATGCGTGTTACTCATCTAGTCTATATTTATACCATTTTCAACATACATTCCCCTCTTATTGGTGGCATTATTCCTAATTATACACATCGTGTTCCGGAAATTTCCTCACATAGCTCATGCATCCGTCGCATTTAACCAATAAATACTGTACCAATAAATTCTTTCATCAGAAACTTTCAAAAACAAGTAAAAGTTTTGATATTTCATTAATGATTCAATCAAAATTATGTACTTTTTCTAGTGTAATTCTTTCTCATGATTAGATACATGCTGTCATGGCGTACGCAAAACTGATCTGAATTGATCACCCGTTTTATAACATCAGTAGTGGTATAAACCTTGGTAATAAATACCGACAAGTTGGTTTAGAAAGACACGTAAGCAAACACTATAACATATTATTTAGAAAACGTTTCGGTCCTGGGACCTTGATCAAGGTCCCAGGACCGAAACGTTTTCTAATAAATATGTTATAGTGTTTGCTTACGTGTCTTTCTAAACCAACATCAGTAGTAGACCCATAGATTAATTGCAATAGCTTCGGCTCTTAGTAAATAAAGCATGGGTCATTTTTAAGGAGAACGAGGCTCATTTCTCTACGGGCAAACTCGACAAAACATTTGAGTGCTACTAGCATTCCTGTCCACATGTCAAATATAAAGAAATTTATTCTTTACCTTCCCATGTATATACTAACGATGGCCACAGAACATAGACTATCATAAAGGATTGGAAATCAAAAGTCAGCAGCAAAAATCAACACCGCCTATTTGAGACTGGTGGAGTAAAATCCCATATGTAACTACTTCGAAAATTAATTTCTAAAGGTCTGAAAAAGACCTCGCAACCTATTGAAAGACTCTGTCTAACGTTATAGGTGTGCAGATAAATCTAGAGTCAGAAAGTTCGTATTTGTCGTCCTGGTATCAGTGTTGAATCAAGACTCACGAAATCGTAATGACACGATTGCAAACAAATCATACCACGGGTGGAGTTAGAACCCGCGATCAGAGAGTCGCAAAACTCCAGACCGACGCGCTAGCCACTGGACCAGCTTGCTGGTCCAGTGGTGCAGTGGTGCTGCAGTGATGCAGTCGCGTTAGCCACTGGACCAGCTAGCTGGTCCAGTGGCTAACGCGACAGTCTGGAGTTTTGTGACTCTTTGATCGCGGGTTCTAACCCCACCCGTGGTATGATTTGAATCAAGACATTAGGCATTCATGAGCATTCGTGGATTTACCGGGTTTAAGATTGTGCAGTAACCTCAATCATAAATGAATCTAGTTAGAACAAGCCTAAGGTATTATTATATAACGGCAGATCATTATGTTTTATAAGTGTCGAGTCAAGGATATTTCTTTCCAGCCAGGACGTACTCCGATCATTTTTCCGGGATTATTAAATATGCAAGTGTGATTCAATGTGAAATTGGATTCCTGAGCTATTCGAGTACTGGTGTTCTGCTGACCTCACCTTAAGGTTTTACCTGTCTGCCCAACATAAAGTTACACCCGCTGTATTTCACTCTTTAGACGCCTCTTACACAGTTTTTTGGTCAATTCTTGATCAACATGCTTTTATGGTGTTAACCTCAGTTCAGTGCTATAACAAGTCATCCTAGCACTTATCAAGACTTTTCCTACAAAGTCCTGAGGATTCTGTAGTCTCGTCACGATATCAAAGCTTGTCGTAATTTCCTTACCATGAAACTCGGAGCTACAAATTCCCATGGTTCTCAAAAGCATTGTGAGAAATACTCTCCATTTAACTTTGGTTTTATGACTGGAGTAGCAATGCATATATGAAGAAACATTGGTTGCCTTCTATTAACTCGGGCGATCAAAACATCCAGGAAGAGGAGTCCGCAATCCACTTCCTTTAAAACAGTGAACCTTATAGCTGGGAGAAGCGAGTTAAGTCTCGGTAAAAAACCATCAAGATCTACAAGTGAAGATATCATCTACTTACCTGAATTATCTACCTTAGTTGGGAAAAATAACTTTCAACAATTTGGTCTCGAAAAACTCCCAATACAAATTACTCAAAACAGGAGACAATGGATTTCCCATTGCCATTCCATGTTTATGGGCATAATATTTCAGTCAAATACAAATTTGCAATCAACAATACACAGTTTAATTCACTGATAATCTTAATGTTCTAGGGCAACGGCATAGAGAATTTATCAAATTCACCTTCCAAGTAGGATAACAAACCTGGTACTAGAACTTGAATGAACAAAGCAGTAACGTCAAAACTTTGCAATGCAAAGTCGTTAGATATATTCAGGCTCTGCATTTTATCACCGAAATCTTTGTCTGTAAGTGGGCATCCGAGATGTTACCCACCACTGGGATTAGCACTTTGTGTAACCATTTGGATACGTTACGTGCTGCCGACCCAACAGAACTAATAATTGGTCTAGCTGGGAATTCCAGATAGGCTTTAATCAGATCATACATATTTAGAAAGTGTCGCAAATCTAGCTGACAAATATTTTTAATCAGTTTATCCTTACTTTTAAGAAACGTTTTAAGTTGTTTATTGAAATCATTGTAAACTTAGTCGAAGAGGTTCTTATCAAGGGAAACGTAAGTGTCTCTATCCTCAAGTAAAAGATTAATTTTCCCACTACAGCCCACCTTGTACTTAATGACTACCAAATACGCTTTGTCTGCCTTCATAAAGTGAAGTTGAGGAACCTTCCTCGGTTTTTGGTATACCTTAAAACAATGTAGAGACCAATTTGGTTCTGCGCTTTTGAAAGAGAGTTGGATTAAGCACGAAAGGTGCCTTGACCTATTCAATTCCCCCACTGTGGTTTATTTGCACTCTCACACGCACATGCGCACACGCACACACACATACATACACACACACACACACACACACACACACACACACACACACAATAACCCTCATGGAGACATAAACATAAGAGAGTAATTAATCTGTATATTTCGACCCCTTCTGGGATCCTCTTCAGCAGACACAAAAGTAAAAAGGAAACAGATGGAAAAGTTGCACCTCTCACCGTGCGGGGAAGTATGTAGTGTCAGGTGAACACGTGGGAGGACGGATCAAGGAAGTAGTGACTGTAGAGAAGCTTCAAATTTGGGTATGAAGTTCCCTTGTGCTATGTAATTCCTGTTCTTGTGCGGCAGTCTGTAGTAGGTTGGGCGCTGGTATGTACTTCTTAAGGGCGAATTCTGAAATGACGTCTGGTTTCCATTGTCTCTGTGAGATGCTGAAATTCGGGTGGTAGCTATGAGGGCAGATTCTGCGATTGTGCTGCAGTGTGATTTGTATTTAATGATGGCAGCTTCCCAATGGATATTGTGATTGTTGATGCTGACATATCCAAAATAGGTTGAATTCTCCTGTGCATGACGTATTGCCATCTGGTGTTCAATAATCCTCGTGGATAGTGTTCTGCCTGTTTGTCCTATGTATTCACAGTTACAATCTTTGCATGGTAACTGGTAGACTCCTGGTGCGTCTTTTGTAGTTGAATGCTTGTATTTCTAGGAAAAAGATTTCCCAGTTTGTTAGGATAGTTAACGTGTTGGTCACTTTGTTGAGACGGTAGAATGTACCTTGATGCTAGGGCACCATGTGCTGAGATTTGCTGGATGGAGTTAAGTTTTTGTTTTATAAAAACTCCCCCCCCCTCCCCCCGCATGGTGAAAGGTGCAGTTTTTTTTTCTATAAATTCGTGTTCTGTTTTATCTTGTGTGTATCTTCTAAAGAGGAACCGGAAGGGGGTTGAAATGTGCGGATCAAGCAATCTCCTGTGTTTCTGTCTCCATGTGTGTTATTATTATCCAAGGATTGATAATTATTCATTACACTTTAGCTATTCATATGTGTGTTGTTGTGTGTGTGTGTGTGTGTGTGTGTGTGTGTGTGTGTGTGTGTGTGTGTGTGTGTGTGTGTGTGTATTTACACATATCTTCAAGAATTATGAGAAAAATCAAGTATCAAATTACCCAACATTAATGGGCAATAACTGACAAAGCTTTTAAAAATCGCTATGAATCATTTATCAGGCCAAAATAAATGAAAAAATAATGCATGGGGTTTAGGTTTAGCCAGTAAATCCAGGCATTATGGGAAATTAAGAGAATACATCAGTGAGTTATTATGGCTTAGTACCAGCAGTGTAAAGGCTCCATAATAAATACTAGCTAATCCGAGGTAATATTTCTCTTATACTCACATCCTTGCACAAAATTAGCTCATAAGTTATGTAGATATTGCATCGTTTTTTTATTTACACAGGTCTCAAAAACTTACATTTTCACGACCACGACAACAATGCTCGAAACCTCGTCCATCATAGAGGCTACAATCCCATGATCTTTTGTAAAGGTTGACATAATAATAATTTAATGATCACTGACTATTATCGGTTTATTTTATATTTTATAATTAATTGTAATCGTGCACAAGCATTTCACTTGTTATACATTGTGCAATATATATGCTAATAAAAATTTATTTCGATATTAACACGTGTATTTTTTGCAATAACATCTTCGAATATTTTTCAACGTTATATCCTTATATATCTAAGTATACTCGTCTATATATATATATATATATATATATATATATATATATATATATATATATATATATATATATATATTTTATATATATATATTATTTATATATATATATATATATTATATATATATATATATATATTATATATATATATAATATATATATATATATATATATATATATATATATATATATATATATATATATATATATATATATATTATATAATATATATATAATTATATTAATATATATAATATAATATACTTATTAAATTTAAATATTATAATATATATATATAAATATGATGTAACTAAATTCTATAATAAATTGAATATATATATATATACTAATCAATATCATTAATCATTTAGCCAAGTACATGTAGACATAATTACTTCAGTAACTTGAATATTATCAAATCGATCAAGAGAAGTGACTGGTGTAGCACAACATTCTGAAAAAATTGAAATTAGTAGTATCTATATCTACCAGTACATGTACAGGTACACAGCCATCTGACATCAGTGACTACTACTATAAGGAAAACCGCTTGTTATGCAGAGATTCGGGAAAATTAGGTCAAGTTTGTCAAATGCGACCCACACATCGACAACACCCGTACCCATTTTACTGATGGGGAACATGACACCGGTGTAAAGAAATCCCAATGTTTACCTGGGAATCGAACAGACCAACCTGGGAATGTTTGCATAACCAGGGGCTTTCTATGTAGTATGTCAGCTATGGTTTGTATAAGTTTTATCATGTTCCTGTAGAAATAAAGATTTAATTATTATTTAAACGTGTCCCACAGTTTCTCTACCATTATTTACATAAAACAATTAAATCCAGGTGATTATATTCGTAAATCTGAATATAGCAGTATACTTCATGTAATTTATTATCATAACATATTTTATTTCATAATGTTGTCGCCATTGTTACCTTAAGTGACATTCACCTCACAGTGTAACATAGGTCGCAATCTGGGCATATATATATATATATTATATATATATATATATTATATAATATATAATATTATATATATATATAATATATATTATATATACTTACCATACACACAAGCATACATATATATATTTACTATACACAATCATACATATACACATTTATTGTATGGAATTTTGGGTGAGATAAGCATAATAATTAATTATTATAATAAAAGACCCACTATGTGGATTAGTACTTCTCTTTTTGTTGACAGCTCAAAAAAAAAAAAAAAAAAAAAAAAAACAGCCTCTTCCAGGGTTTCCTTCGAATTTGTTGTTCTAGAACCCACCAAGGCTGTAAGGGAGGCAATTACAACCATGTTTAACACATGCCTTGTTGTCGGGTATATCACCTGTTAGTTGCGGGTGGCCCTTACGTGTGTTTTGGGCTTGGTTCGCCCCTCACGGTCTCGAATGGTTAGCCCTTTCACCAAACATCGACCCTGGGCACTGCAGTACTAAAATAGGCAGATGTCAAATAAAACAGACACTTCCCTGGCTCAGTGAAACGGGAGCTAGTGTTTTTTACATGTTGAAATGAGGCCGATATCGTTGGCTTGAGATGAAGAGTGACGTCGGACATCTTCATTCTGTCGTCTGGTTCGCACATTGAATGACGTCCGACAATTATCACTTGTCCATATATTCGACTAGGGATCTACATCTGTGGATATTGTCCACAGTACGAAGAAAGTTCTCCCTACGTCATTAGATTATGAATGAGCCACAAGGAAGATACTTCTCTAATAACGCATCCTTCACTCGCATTAGTAATGATTCACGGCAGGAAGAGTGTCTGAAATTCTTCCTGGAGACTACCAGTGCCTGACGCGGGCTTGATACGCTCAAAATACAGCAACGAATGTTTTTACTTTTCAACGCAGTGTGGACCGGGTATAGCCCGGCCGGAGACACCCGGGACGGTTCGTCACATCTTTACCGGTGGAATTTGATCAGCAATCTGGATCGGGAACCACCCGCACCTCCATTTATGTGGGGTTTCTGCTGACATAAGGTATACAGACGTTGGTGTGCTAGCTCAATACCACCAATAAGAGCCGATCCTTGATTCTGAAATGCAGGTTTATAAGAATAATCCCCCTCTGTATATTATCAGATTAGACGCAAATTATCTAGAATTTTTCCCAGTTTTGGGAAATAAGCAACATCCCCAAACTAACATGAGGGTGCACAGTCTAGCAGAGACTCTAGTACGAAGGGAAGAGGTCTAGTGACGCCGTAGTCTAGCATATGCATCTGATCGATGATCAGTAACAGTCTAAACTTGCTGGGTAATGAACACGTTCAAACTGAGCTGTTGTTTTGGCGTACAATCAATCTTTCCTATTCTCCAGATGTTGAAACGAGAGGGATAGCCGCCCCCTTGATACTTGAGAGGGGGGGTCGACATATATATATATATATATATATATATATATATATATATATATATATATATATATATATATATATATATATATTTATATATATATATATATATATATATATATATAACACTTTCCATACACAAGCAAACATATGTACACACAAGTATATACATATGCACCATACACACATACATACATATATACACTTGCCATGCACACAAGCATACAGATGCACAATCATATATGTATTTGTATTCGTGTACAACAAACATGCACGAAATCGTAATAACACGATTTCAAACAAACCAGGGAATGGGTGGTGCTTGAACCCGCGGCGAGTGAGTCGTAAAATTCCAGGCCAGTGACTGCTTCAGGGTTTCCTGACTTTCTTTGATGTATACGAATACTAGTTTTGCTATCCTTCAGTGTGTACTTACCTATTTGTGGTTGCAGGGGTCGAGTCAGAGCTCCTGGCTCCGCCTATTCGCTTGTTGCTACCATGTCCACTCTTCCTCCTCCATGAGTTTTATCATACCTCTTCTAAAAGCTATGTATGGATCATGACTCCAGTGCATCACTCTACAGATTGTTCCACTTCCTGACAACTCTGTGACTGAAGAAATACTTTCTTCAGTCACAAATGGAAGTTATTGCTGTGTCCCATCTCTAAAACATCATATCCTTATTCACCTTGTCTATTTTGTCTATTCCTCTCAGTAGTTTATATGTTATCATGTCTGCCCTATCTTTCCTGTCCTCCAGTGTCGTCAGGTTGATTTCCCTTAACCTCTGCCCGTAGGACATACCCCTTAGCTCCAGGACTAGTCTTGTCGAAACCTTCCCACACTCTCAAATTTCTTGACGTGTTCGACCAGGTATGGGTTCTATACTGGTGCTGTGTGTGTGTGTGTGTGTGTGTGTGTGTGTGTGTGTGTGTGTGTGTGTGTGTGTGTGTGTGTGTGTGTGTGTGTGTGTGTGTGTGTGTGTGTTTCCCGTGTCGGGTCGATGGTGAGAGGCAAGAGGAATAGAAGCGATTTGAAATTCTGGTTCAGTTCCTGATAACGAAGCGGAATTGCCCTTCCGCCTGGATATTAGTTCTGGATATTTGCTTCGCGTTTGTTTCCCTGGAAAACTGTGTTGATCCGCAGTTTTACCTTGGCTGCCGCGCCGCCAGGGACGCTTTTATTTAGACACCAACAAAATAGTGGAATGATAATGCATAAATTTTTCCTTGCTGAGGCCCCCCATGGTTCTGACTCGGTGCTAAATCTTCATTCACATCCTAATTATACAAGTTTGCTATGTGTCTCAGTCTTCTGTTTTCAGTGTTATTGCCCACCAGAGACAAGAGTCCAGTGGCGCTGTTTTCCAGAACCAAATTATATTAGTAATTGATCTATAAAGCAGTAGCTCCAGGTGCTGACTTACTAGAGGTAGTAGCTCCCAGTGCTGACGTTCCTACAGACAGTAGTTACCAGTGGCTGATGTTCCTAGAAAGAGTAGGTTCCATCACAGTTCTTCCTTAGTAAATTAGATACCAATTTTTAAAGAAGTGGGCCGGTAAGCCAGAGGAAGGCTTTAGTCCGATGACCAAAACCTCCTGGAGCCGGGGCATCAGAAAACATTTGATCTGTTTCCTGTCAAATCTAACTTTCTTATTGTTACTCTCTGGTCAACATAACACTATTTCGACTTTTTACGATTCCTGAAAGAATCCCGTTTAACGAACTTCACCACACGGATCCCACCACAACACTGACCTCACCACACGGATCCCACCACAACACTGATCTCACCACACGGATCCCACCACAACACAGACCTCACCACACGGATCCCACCACAACACTGACCTCACCACACGGATCCCACCACAACACAGATCTCACCACACGGATCCCACCACAACACAGACCTCACCACACGGATCCCACGACAATGCAAACCTCACCACACGGATCCCACCACAACACTGACCTTACCACACGGATCCCACGACAATGCAAACCTCACCACACGGATCCCACCACAACACAGACCTCACCACACGGATCCCACCACAACACTGACCTCACCACACGGATCCCACCACAACACAGATCTCACCACACGGATCCCACCACAACACAGACCTCACCACACGGATCCCACGACAATGCAAACCTCGACCACACGGATCCCACCACAACACTGACCTTACCACACGGATCCCACCACAACACTGACCTCACCACACGGATCCCACCACAACACTGACCTCACCACACGGATCCCACCACAACTCAGACCTCACCACACTGATCCCACGACAATGCAGACCTCACCACACGGATCCCACCACAAAAACTGACCTCACCACACGGATCCCACCACAACACTGACCTCACCACACGGATCCCACCACAACACTGACCTCACCACACGGATCCCACCACAACACAGACCTCACCACACGGATCCCACGACAATGCAGACCTCACCACACGGATCCCACCACAACACTGACCTCACCACACGGATCCCACCACAACACTGACCTCACCACACGGATCCCACCACAACACAGCCCTCACCCACGGATCCCCGACAATGCAGACCTCACCACAGGGACCCCACCAAACACTGACTTCACCCACGGATCCCCCCAAAACACGCCCCTCACCACACGGACCCCACGAAATGAAAACCCTCACCACACGGACCCCCACAACCTGCCCTCACCACAGGGAACCCCCCCACAACAGACCTCACCACACGGATCCCACCACAACACTGACCTCACCATAGGGATCCCACCACAACACGACCTACCACCGGTTTCCCACAACACAGACGTCACCACACGGATCCCAGCACAACACAGACCTCACCACACAAACACGGTCCTCCGCCTAGCACGCTGGGCGTCGGCTGCTCCAGAAATCATTGGTAAAAATTTCTCTGGATCGACCAAAAAAAGTAACGGTGTGGGGTTAAAACTGTGCAAGACGAAACCCCTGCCAGAAGACATTCACAATTTTTGCGCAGCACAGCACCCAAAACCTGACCATCCTCAAGGAACATGGCGCATGAGCAGTTTTGAGATGAATGGTTCAGAGAACCGACATTTTTAAAAATTTAACACATGTGCAACTTTTGGGTATCTTTTTGGGGAAAACTTTCGCCCACAGGGGTTTCATCATCCATCAAAGGAGAATCTTGAAGAACAGGGGGAATTTTGGGGAACAGTCCCAACCTTGAGTCGAGGGGGTCATCCATCAAGATTGATGGCGCCACATCGACTCAAGGCTGAGGGACAGATTTCCTCATTCCCCTCCTGTTCTTAAGATTCTCCTTTTATGGACATAAGCCCCGTGTGGGGAAAAATTTCCTCAATAAGATACCCAAGAGTTTCACTGTGTTATTTTATCAGCGACAGTTTTTAACCCCAACGTATTATTAACAACGATATTATCAACAAACACTCTGTTGAGAATGTAACAAAAACATTTTATTTAAAACATCTAGCACAAAAAAAATAGAAGTAAATATGCAGAATTAAATCATGAGAAACAGTTTTTTGTTAGCAAAGGAAAAAATTTTTGCAAAAAGTCTAACTAAATTAGGAAATTTACGACAAATTTCCATTTCTCATGAAATAAAATGTGCATTTTGGGATGACTTTTTTTTTTATTTTTTTTCAGAAACCCAAAACGAGAGCGATTAACGACTTCCCCTCTAACCATGACAACAAGAGGCAACTGGAGTTTTCTATCGGGGAATGTACAACCCACTAGTCCTTTTTTAAAAGATTTTACTCCTTTTTTTTTTATAAGTGTTTACGTTTCTGGTGTATCAGCCAACTCCAAGCTTGACAAATCCCCGTTTTTAAAATTTATTACCCCCCCGCTATAAGTTGGCTACTTTGGGAATATTTCTGGTGCTTCTCCAAGTGGGTTTAGGGTAGCCATAATATGAATAATCCCGCAAGAGCCCCAAAATTCGGTTTAAAACAAAAGCTGAAATTTTATCTTCCATTTAAAAGATACGAGAAATATGCGAATAGCAGAACACCTGTAGGGCTTTCGTATTTAAACAGATCATTTATACTCAAAGAGCGTAGATACGCCTGCCCTTCTCCTCATTTTTATAATTGTAAAATTCACTGGAATAGCCATGACCACTTGATAAAGTGGAAGGATTCTTAACTAACCATCAATAAAGAAGATTTACATAAACGTTGTTGTTTGTAATCTGCATTTCAGTCGTGCAGAACACGGTAAGCTTCAATATTTTCAGAGTTTTATTAAACTGATATTAGGTCGTCAACATCCGTCAGGTGATGTTATTAACGTTAGTGTGCACTACGACTACACTACACCTAACTGCTTTACTCCCTACCTGGAGACTTATATACTGTCAGAAGGAGAGGTGTAGTCCATTAGTAGAAGCATGTGTGTATTCATTGAAAAGTCAGGTCCCTTTCAAATCCAATCATTCCAATATGAAAAAGACGTTTTCCTGTTTGTTGGTGTCTGTATCAAGTTGATTAAGCCCCTGGTGAGATTAAATAACAACGCTCTTCTTGCCGAATAAGGTATGCGAAAATTTGTGTATGCAGTAATTTCGCAAAAACAATTCTGAATCGAATGATAAAAATATATTTGTGTTTATTATTAAATTATTGTAAACTTAACTAAAATATATTTAGTTGGATTAGGCTAAATTAAATTATGCTTGTTATAATTAGGTTAGGCAAGTTTTCTAAGGTTCTTTTGGTACAAAGTGATTAATTTTTACATTAACATAAATGAAAAAATATATGTAACTTTAAACGTATAAGATAAAATGTTACAAAGGACTTAATTTTAAACAAGTTCTTACTAACTGACCAGTTTTACCTATTCGACATTTTATATAATGTATATATATAAATATACATTATATATATAAATATATTATATATATAAAATATTTATATAAATATATTATATATATAAATATATTATATATATAAATATACATATATATTATTATATATATTATATATATATATATATATATATATATATATATATTATATATATATATATATATATTATATGTCGTGCGAATATGTAAAACTGGTCAGTTAGCAAGAACTCATTTAAAATTAAGTCCTTTCTAAATTTTCTCTTATACTTTAAAAATATATTTTTTCATTAATGATGGAGTAAAAATTTATAATTTGCACCAAAGGAACTTAGAAAACTTATCTAACCATTATTATAAAAGAACATTTATTTTAGCCTAACCCAACTTAAATATATTTTAGATTTTGTTTACAGTAATTTAATGCTAAACAAACAGACATATATATATATATAAATATATATATATATATATATATATATATATATATATATATATATATTTTTATATATATATATATTTACATATATATATATATATAATATATATATACAGTACAATCGCAAACCGTTATCTTGACAATGCAATACAAACAACGAGGGATGGAAATCTTCAGCTCAAGTACTTTCACACGTCTGCTTGCGTTATCAGGAGCTATGCAGTGTTGTAAGAGTAGTAACAGGAGGAATGAGCGAAGGTTTTCTCAGAGAAAAGTAGGGTGGTGATGCCAGTTTCTCTCAGAACTAAGAAGAACTGGCTGGTGTCATCACGTTACTTTACTCTGAGAAAACTTCCCCTCATTCCTCCTGTTGCTACTCTTGCAATATTGCATAGCTCCCTATGACGCACGTAGATGTGTGAAAGTAGATGAGCTAAAGATTTCCTCATAATATATTATAATATATTATAATATATTATATATATAATATAATATATTATATATATAATATATTATATATATAATAATATATTATATTATAAAGACGAATCACTGGCCGCCACGTGGCAAGGTCTGGTAACTCAGAGATAACTCTGAGGCTGACAGTGGTCGCAAATAATAATTTAATTTGATAAAGGTAGGGAAGTTTTTATTGCATTTATGGGTTTAGAAAAGGCATATGATAGAGTGGATAGGGGAGCAATGTGGCAGATGTTGCAAGTATATGGAATAGGTGGTAAGTTACTAAATGCTGTAGAGAGTTTTTATGAGGATAGTGAGGCTCAGGTTAGGGTGTGTAGAAGAGAGGGAGATTACTTCCCGGTAAAGGTATGTCTTAGACAGGGATGTGTAATGTCACCATGGTTGTTTAACATATTTATAGATGGGGTTGTAAAGGAAGTAAATACTAGGGTGTTCGGGAGAGGGGTGGGATTAAATTATGGGAATCAAATACAAAATGGGAATTGACACAGTTGCTTTTTGCTGATGATACTGTGCTTATGGGAGATTCTAAAGAAAAATTGCAAAGGTTAGTGGATGAGTTTGGGAGTGTGTGTAAAGGTTGAAAGTTGAAAGTGAACATAGGAAAGAGTAAGGTGATGAGGGTATCAAATGATTTAGATAAAGAAAAATTGGATATCAAATTTGGAAGGAGTATGGAAGAAGTGAACGTTTTCTGATACTTGGGAGTTGACTGTCGGTGGATGGATTTATGAAGGATGAGGTTAATCATAGAATTGATGAGGAAAAAGGCGAGTGGTGTGTTGAGGTTTATGTGGAGACAAAACACTGTGGAAGCAAAGAAGGGAATGTATGAAAGTATAGTAGTACCAACACTCTTATATGGGTGTGAAGCTTGGGTTGTGAATGCAGCAGCGAGGAGGCGGTTGGAGGCAGTGGAGATGTCCTGGCCAAGGGCAATGTGTGGTGTAAATATTATGCAGAAAATTCGGAGTGTGGAAAATTAAGAGAAGGTGTGGAGTTAACAAAAGTATTAGTCAGAGAGCTGAAGAGGGGTTGTTGAGGTGGTTTGGTCATTTAGAGAGAATGGATCAAAGTAGAATGACATGGAGAGCATTTAAATTTGTAGGAGAAGGAAGGCGGTGCAGGGGTCATCATCGAAAAGGTTGAAAGGGAGGTTTTGTGGGCGAGGGGCTTGGACTTCCAGCAGGCGTGCTTGAGCGTGTTCGATAGGAGTGAATGAATGGTATTTGGGACCTGACGAGCTATTGAAGTGGGAGCAGGGTAATATTTAGTGAAGGGATTCAGGGAAACCGGTTTTTTTTTATATAGCCGGACTTGAGTCCTGGAAATGAGAAGTACAATGCCTGCACTCTAAAGGAGGGGTTCGGGATATTAGCAGTTTGGAGGGATATGTTGTGTATCTTTATACGTATATGCTTCTAAACTGTTGTGTTCTGAGCTCCTCTGCAAAAAAAGTGATTACGTGTGAGGTGAAAGTGTTGAATGATGAAAGCATTTTCTTTTTGGGGATTTTCTTTCTTTTTTGGGTCACCCTGCCTCGGTGGGAGACGGCCTACTTGTTAAAAAATATAATATATATATATATATATATTTTATATATATATATATATATATATATTATATATATATATATATATATATATATATATGCAAGGAATTCGCAAGAGCAGGCGAAATGTACACAAACGCTGATCTCTGGCTGAAGGAGACTCGAACCTAAGAACCTTGGAACAAGGTACGCAGTGCTTTACCAATCGACCCACACTGGACCAATACCTTGGAGTCCAGCTTGCGCTAGACTTTGATCCAAGGCAGCCAGCTGGATTGGTAAAGCACTGCGTACCTTGTTCCAAGGTTCGTAGGTTCGAGTCTCCTTCAGCCAGTGATCAGTGTTTGTGTATATTTCGCCTGCTCCTGCGAATTCCTTGCATTGTTAATATCTCTAGTAAGGCTGATGTATGCAGGGGATGAGATGAAAAGCTGTAAGCCTTCTCCCTGAAAGCTGGCTGCCTTGAATCAAAGTCTAGAGGAAGCTGGACTCCAAGGTATTGGTCCAGTGTGGGTAGATTGGTAAAGCACTGAGTACCTTGTTCCAAGGTTCGTAGGTTCGGGTTTCCTTCAGCCAGAGATCAGTGTTTATTTATATATATATATATATATAATATATATATATATATATATATATATATATTATATATATAATATTATTAATTATATATTATATTATATATATTATATATATATATATGTCGTGCCGAATAGGCAGAACTTGCGATCTTGGCTTAAATAGCAACGTTCATCTTGCCATATAGGACAAGCGAAAATTTGTGTATGCAATAATTTCGCCAAAATCATTCTGAACCTAACGAAAAAAAATATTTCACTGTGGTTGTTTAGTATTAAATTATTGTAGACAAATCTAAAATATATTTAGTTGGGTTAGGCTAAAATAAATTGTTCTTGTTATAATAAGGTTACGTAAGTTTTCTAAGATTCTTTTGATGCAAAATTATAATTTTTTACATTAACATTAATGAAAAAATATATCTTTAAACGTATAAGAGAAAATTTTAGAGAGGACTTAATTTTAAATGAGTTCTTGTTAATTGACCAGTTTTACATATTCGGGTCACAACCAGTGTTTCAGTCATCACCAGTGCTCCAGTAATCACCAGTGTTCCAGTCATCACTAGTTTTCCCATTCATCACCAGGGTTTCAATAATGACCAGTGCTCCAATCACCCACAGCCCATTCATCACCAGTGTTTCAGTCACCACCAGTGTTCCAATCATCATCAGTTCTCCATTCATCACCAGTGCTCCATTCATCATGGAGCCTCGCTAAGGCTCCACTCCTTCCCTCTGCTGTAATCCCTGCTCAAGTTCACTAGAACTGGTGTTGATAACTTATAAAACGAGTTTCCAAACAAATAACAGATTTTAATATTCAGAGAAGCAATTTGCAAGCTTCAACAGCACTCTAAGGAATGAAACAGCCACGCACGATTGCCTAATACAACTTGACTCACGATTTCCTTTACGGTTCGTAAAGAATTAATTGAACTCTGCGAGCCGAGGCTTCGAGTTGGCTAGGTTTCTGTTTCACCCAGACTGAAGTATTTGTCTCACTTAAAAATGGAACGAGGAAGGTGTTCAATAATGCAGTTTCGTACTTTGAATAAAGTTTGCGAAATTATATAGCATTACTGGAAGCCGAAAGTTAAATAGGAATTTATAAACTAAGATACTGGCAGTAAATCCCCAGCGTGAGACCTAGGTGGAAGTTGGGAGAGTTTTATCGTGGGAGAGCGAGTAGTGATTACGTAGGAACTCCTTTCTCTGTGGGTGAAGACGAGATTGTTGAGGAATGGTGTAGTGGATGTAGTGGTGGGTGTTCATGGTGTACACAGTGGTGGGTGTTCATGGTGTACACAGTGGTGGGTGTTCATGGTGTACACAGTGGTTAGCGTTAACGGTGTACAACACTGGTGGGTGTTCATGGTGTACAGGACTGGTGGGTATTAGTGTACAACAGTGGTGGGTGTTGACGGTGTACAACACGAGTGGGTGCTGACGGTGTACAACTCTGGTGGGTGTTGACGGTGTACAACTCTGGTGGGTGTTGGTGGTGCACAACAGTAATGGGTGTTGGTGTACAACAGTGGTGGGTGTTGGTGTACAATAGTGGTGGGTGTTGGTGTACAACAGTGGTGGGTGTTGGTGTACACCAGTGGTGGGTGTTGGTGTACACCAGTGGTGGGTATTGGTGTACACCAGTGGTAAGTGTTGGTGTACACCAGTAAAGAGTGTTGACGGTGTACAAAACTGGTGGATGTTGAGGGTGTACAACGGTGGTGGGTGTTGTACAACATTGGTGACTGTTGGTGTACACCAGTGGTGAGTGTTGCCGGTGTACAACACTAATGGATGTTGACGGTGTACAAGGGCTGTAGGTGTTGGTGTACAACACTCGTGGGTGTTGATGTATAACAAACACTGTTGGGTGCTGACGGTGTACAACACTGGTGGGTGTTGGTGTACAACAGTTGTGGGTGTTGATGTATAACACTGTTGGGTGTTGATGTACAACACTGTTGGGTGTTGATGTACAACAGTGGTGGGTGTTGGTGTACAACAGTGGTGGGTGTTGCTGTACAATAGTGGGTGTTCATGGTGTACAACGGTTGTGGGTGCTGGTGTACAACACTGGTGGGTGTTGATAGTGTACAACACTGGTGGGTGTTGGTGTACAACACTGGTCGGTGTTGACAGTGCACAACAGTGGTGGGTGTTGACGGTGTACAACAATGGTGGTGATCATTGTATACAGCATTGGCGGGCGCTCAATGTGTACAACAACAGTGGGTGTTCAGTGTGTATAAATCAGTTTTTGTGCACAATATACTAGTCCAGTCAAGTATGGGTCAGTGATAGACTTTACTGGGCTTGATACCGAGGAAAGTTAATGGTATGGTTGTGTATAGGTTAATGGCATGGTTGTGTATAGGTTAATGGTATGGTTGTGTATAGGTTAATGGCATGGTTGTGTATAGGAGAATAAAGGCTTGTTGTATCGTTCACTGGATGGGTGTAATAACTTATCAAGACACTATTGAAAGGAAATGCACTGCGAAACAATGGTTGATGAAGAGAAAAGAAAACAGTGGATAAACAACGAAGGATACAGAAGAACAAGCGTCTTAGATTACATTGTAGAAAGAGATGCAACGCTGGCAACAATATAAAAGAGTTTAAATTACTTTTTATTATAGGAAACGTTGATGTCATTGCAGTAACCGAGATATGGTTTAATTTAAAGGATAACATGCGTTCCGAAAGTGACATGTTAGAGCTCTGGGGGTCAGGTGGCACTGTATATCCCAGATAACATGACTTGCTGCATCAAAAAAATGATCAGAAAACGGAAGAAATCTATAAATTCTGTGCGGTATCAATTTTTTATAGTTATGAATATCTGCTCTAAGTATGCGTGTCGATTCCCAAATTTAGGAAACAATCAGGTAATAATTTAGGTAATTAGATTTTAATATCAAACAGATTAACTGAAATTTTAATATCAAGCAGATTTACTGAAATTCTATGACTGGGAATTTAGAGTGCAATGACTTCTAAGAGATTTCTGAGGAATACTTCTTGAAAGCAGTTGTTGATTATACCAACTGCAGGGAATAACCTTCCTGAGTTGGTTCTGGCATGAGGAGAAGGCCGCAGTAATAATTTACACACGATGGAAGTACTTTGCACTGGGGATCGATACCATGCCTAACCCTTCTAGGGTAGGGTAGGTGCCTGAGCCCGAGCCTTTAGCTCATAAGACTGTCATTCCCATTTGCTCCTTTGAGGTGGGGATGGCAGACCAGAGAGGCCTAGCTTGTGGCTAGGCCTGGGGACAGTTGGTCCCAAAGATGAGGAGGTACTTGTGCCTCCTCCCATGGGAGACTTAGGTCTCAGACACTCCCTAAAGAGGGAACCAAGGCCGGGCCACCACTTGGAAAAGGCCCGGGCCGGGAGAATACCGGCTAATATTTAGTAATAATAATAACTTTGCACTGGTGTTGCTATTAACATTTCTTTGAAGTATATAATAATAATAATAATAATAGATAATAATGATAGACAATAACCATTATAATGATAATAATAATGTGGTATGGGTCAGAGATTTTTGCTCTGTAATAAAAATGGGCTTCGGAGGCACATAGGTAGTGTTGAAATAGGTATCCTAATATAGGATTACATCGATAAAATCTTGCTAACAGTAATAAAGTGCCAACATGATATTATCCTTAACACTGTGCAAAATGCGCAAATAAACATTCTCAATAAAGATCCTCTTCAAGGGGGGCTCCTTGGCGTGGTGAAGAGGCTCTTGGTCTGAGGAATTAGACCTGTCGGTCTTCTTCCTCAGACCGAACCTAATTACCCCCCAATCTCCCCTCCCCTATCCCATCCTCCCCATCCTCCCCTTTTTCCTTTCCTCCTCCTCCTCCCCACCCCTCCCTTTTGCCCTTCCTCTTTTTGGCCTTTGGGATTTCTCCCACAGGTGCGCTAGTTCCTAGGTAGGGGAAAGGATACCGGGGTCTATCCCATTCCGTTGAGGTTCTTGGCGGTGGCGTAGTTTGCCGTGGAATCTGGATCGCCTGGGGATGTCCCGATCCCTCTCCGGTATCCCGGAGTAGCTTTGGATGTCTTTCGGGCGACGGGTGTATCTCTGGAAGCCACCTTTCGGATTCCCGGGGTGGTGGCCGAAGGAGGTATGCTTTGTGGCGGATATCCGGCCGCCCTCTCTTTTGTCCGCCGAGGTAGCTCGGCAGATGTGAGGTTGCTATCCCAGATTGTTAGTTTACTAGCATGATGGGTAGGGTATGGCACGGGTTCCATGCTGCATCTGCGCTACTTGCGGTGCTGAGGTCCTCTTGGGCACGGAGGGAGATTTCTGGCCCTTTCATTCCTCCTAGGAACTATCCCTCCCCGGTCCCCCCTTTTTTTATTCTTTTTTTATTTTTATTTTCTTTTATTCTTTCTTTTTTTTTCTTAAAAACAAAAAAAAAAAGTAACCTAACCATGGCAGCCCTAGTCCATGAACCTACTACCCCCGGGCCCCTTCTTGATACCGCACCCCGTTCTGACCCCGCCTCGTCTTTGGACCACTCTTCAGACACTCCTCATGCCTCTGTACCTATTGCCGGTGCTGTTTCCTCACCTGCTTCAGGTACTGAGGCCTCGACTGACTCCTTCGATTTATCGGACCTTCGCTCTCCTCTGATTATCCTTCCGGCCTCTTCCTCTACGGTGCGGCAATTTTCAAATCACCGACCCGTTCCACGTCGGACCAACTCTGGTCCCACGCCTAAACGCCAACGACAATTACCTGCTGATGATACTTCTCCACCTTCTCGTTCTTCTCAGAAACGATCGACACGTCCTTCACTACCTTTCCACGCTCAGTTTCAGACTGAACAATGGACTAAATTCTTCACTTTACGACCGACTTCCTCTACTGCCTATCTTTCTGACCACAGTATTGGCAAGGCACTCCTACGCCATGTTGGTAAAGATATTTCTTTTCATGCTCTTAAGAGCGGTACGCGCATCATTACCGTACAGAATGCTACCCAGGCTCATGAGCTCTCTCGTCTTTCCCACATCGATACTGTTCCTGTCACTCTTGAAAAACATCATTCCCTCAATTCTTGTAGTGGTACCGTCATTCTACCCCATACCATAGTTCAACAAAATTTCCAGACATGTGGCACTGACATTCTTGAACAGCTGGAACTCCAAGATCTCCCAATCCTCAAGGTAGACACTTACGTTCTTCCTGCCCGCGGGCGGAGACAATACCCTAGCAATGTGGCTCGTTTGACTTTTGACAGCCGAGAACTCCCATCCTCAGTTTATATAGCAGGACATCGGTTACAAGTTCGAAAGGTGATCCCTACACCACAACAGTGTAGAAATTGCTGGCGATTTGGCCATCCAGCGAAATATTGCAGATCTATCGCCGAATGCCCAGTCTGTGGTGCCGATGACCATTCTAATACGTCTTGCAATCGATCTCCCTCTTGCCTTAACTGTCATGAGGCTCACCCTTCGTACTCTCGCCGTTGTCAAGCCTATTTAAACGAGCGGGAAATCCGTTACCTCAAAGAGACAGAAGGTCTCCCTTATGCCATGGCAGTTTCTCATCTCCGCCTCCAAGGGAGACTCCATCGTGTTTCTTATTCCCGTGTTTCAAAACGTCCCCCCACTTCTGGTATCCCATCTTCTACACCCACCTCCGTGGTTACCTCTCCCATAGTCACTCGTGTATCTAATCCTTTTGCTGTCCTCGGCTCAGACGTCCCTACTTCAACGCCTCAGTCTGATCTCGCTTCTTCGAGTTCTCTCTCACAAGCCTCAGTATCGACGAGACCTCGTACGACACCTCCTCCCAATCGTCCCTCTACTTCTCAAAAGTCAAAAAAAGGTCCGTTAACACCTCCTACCCATCTTCCACCTCCTCATTTTACCCTCCCTGTCTCTGTCCCTGGTTCTCCCCCTCTCACTGGCTCAGTTACTAGTGTTGAGGTTCACCCTCCTCCTCGTACTGTACCTTCCTCCCCTGTTCCCTCCCAAGTTTCTTCCTCTTCTGCCACCTCCCAGGTTCCTGCCTCTTCTGTCCCCTGCCACGCTTCTCCAGTTCCCACCACCCTTTTGCCCCCCCCCTACCTTGGTACAGTCCAATACAGTTCCAATCTTTACTCATCCTCCCCTACCATTTCCAATATTGTCTCCCATACGACGTCTCTGAATTCAGAAACACTTGAAGCAATCTCTGAATATATTGCAGAGACCAAACCATCAATGGACACTGATCCACCTTCCGCTCTTTCTCTCTCCTCTGCTCCATCTGCGCAACTCCTTTCTTCACAGCGCACCGTTCCTTCGCTGCTTGAATGTTTTCCACTGCCTCCGCATGTGGACTTTTCTAACCCCTCTAGTCTGTAGGAACCCTTACCTGCGGATTTCAAGTATCTTTATCATTGCCAATCATGGCCTATTTACAGTGGAATATACGCGGCCTCAGGGGTAATTGGGGTGAGCTTCAGATGTTACTCTCCCAGTTTGCCCCTGTTGGTGTTTGCTTACAGGAACCAAAATTACACGCTGCTGTTATTTCTCCCATCTCAGGCTATAATTTATTGTATTCTTCAGATCCTTTTCCTGATGGGACCTTTAATGAAAGTGCCCTTCTTCTACGCACTGATATTCCGTACCATCAGCTATTTGTTCATACTTCGCTGCATTACACAGCAGCCCGTATCCACTTACATAGGTGGTATATGCTCTGTTCTTTATATCTCTCTCCTTCTCGGGCATTATCTATTCCGGATATTGCCTTCCTTGTTTCGTCATTACCGCCACCGATTCTGTTACTTGGTGATTTTAATGCCCACCATTTCCTCTGGGGGGGGGGGTCTCACTGTGATTCCGTGGAATTCAGTTAGAGGCTTTTCTTGCCACCCACCCCCTCCATGTTTTAAATACAGGTACTCACACCCATTTTGATCCTCGGACTCATACTCTCTCTTGCATCGATCTCTCAGTCTGCTCTTCCTCCGCCGCATTAGACTTCACTTGGTCTGTTCTCCCGGACTTACATGACAGTAATCATTTCCCAATCATTCTTACTTCCCCTTCATATTCGCCACCTCTTCGCACCCCATGCTGGCAATTTAATCGGGCAAATTGGAACCTTTACTCACACCTAACTGTTTTTAAAGAGGTTCCTTCTTCGTCCTCCATCGATGAGCTCTTACACCTCTTCTCGTCCTCCGTTTTCACCGCAGCTTCTCATTCTATACCCCAAACTTCGGGCAGGCATTCTCAGGAATGCGTGCCTTGGTGGTCTCCTGCTTGTGCTCGTGCAGTACTTTTGAAACGCGCTGCATGGGGCAGGTACCGGTACAATAGAACCACAGAAAGACTCCTTGATTTTAAACAGAAGCGTGCGATCGCTCCGCAGTGTCATCCGTGACGCTAAACGCACTTGCTGGCGAGATTATGTCTCCACCATCACCTCTGCTTCCTCTATGAGTGCAGTCTGGAAAAAAGTACGAAAACTGAGTGGTAAATATTCTCCTGACCCGGCTCCTGTTCTGCGGGTTGCCGGTGTTGATATAGCAAACCCACTAGATGTTGCCAATGAAATTGGCAATCATCTGGTCCGTATTTCTCAGGTATTCCACCTATGCCCCTCATTTCTTTCCTCAAAGTCTGCCAGAGAGTTAGCACCCTTGGACTTTTCTTCTCTCAGAGAAGAACAGTATAATGTGCCTTTTACACTTCAAGAACTGGAGGCAACACACTCAGCTTGTCGATCATCGGCAGCTGGGCCCGACGACATTCATATTCGTATGCTACAACATTTACATCAGTCAGCCCTTGCAGTCCTATTACGCCTTTACAATCTTATTTGGTCACAAGGAGTTCTTCCACAGCTGTGGAAATCCGCCATTATTCTCCCTTTCCGCAAACCAGGCACTACGGGACATGAAACCTCCCACTATCGTCCCATTGCTCTTACCAGTGCAGTTTGCAAAGTAATGGAACGCCTAGTAAATAGACGTTTAGTGTGGTATTTAGAGACACAACAGTCTCTCCACTCGTCAATATGGCTTTCGTAAGGGACGTTCTACCATAGACCCCTTACTACGCTTGGATACGTATGTTCGTAATGCCTTTGCGAATAACCACTCAGTTATTGCCATATTTTTTGACCTTGAGAAGGCATGTGACACAACTTGGAGGTATAATATTTTAGCCCAAGCCCATTCCTTAGGCCTTCGAGGCAATCTACCATCCTTCCTTAAGAACTTTTTAACTGACAGGCATTTCCGTGTTCGGGTTAATAATGTGCTCTCCCCGGACTTTATCCAAGCTGAAGGTGTCCCCCAGGGATGTGTTCTGAGCACAACACTTTTTCTCCTTGCTATTAATGATTTGGCCTCTAGTCTTCCATCAAATATTTGGTCATCACTCTATGTTGATGACTTCGCTATTGCCTGTGCAGGCGCTGACTGTCACCTCATTACAGTTTCTCTCCAACATGCAGTCGACCGTGTTTCCAATTGGGCCACCACACGTGGGTTTAAATTTTCCAGCACTAAAACCCACCAAATTACTTTCACTAGACGCTCTGTCATCTCCGATCATCCTTTGTACCTCTATGGCTCCCGTATCCCTGAACGTGATACAGTCAAGTTTCTGGGCCTCCTCTTTGATCGTAGGTTATCCTGGAAACCTCACATTACCTCTCTGAAGGCAACTTGTCACAGCTGGCTGAACCTTCTTAAAACCCTTGCTCATCTTTCATGGGGAGCTGATCGTCGAACCCTCCTTCGCCTACATTCCACCCTTATTTTATCGAAACTTGATTATGGTGACCAGATCTATTCAGCAGCATCTCCTGCTACTCTCTCTAGCCTTAACCCCATTTATCACCAAGGATTACGTTTATGCCTTGGTGCTTTTCGCTCTTCCCCTGTCGAGAGCCTCTATACAGAAGCGAACGTTCCATCCTTATCCGATCGCCGTGATGCCCATTGCCTGCGCTACTATGTACGCTCTCATGATCTCCGCAATCCTTCCATTTATAGAATGGTCACTGATACTAGTAGACATTCTTTATTTGTTCGCCGCCCCTGTTTACTCCGTCCCTTCTCTCTTCGCCTTCATTCGCTCTTGTCTTCTCTTCAACTACCACCTTTCTATGTACATGTAGCATCTCACTTTTCCCTACCCCCCCCTGGGAAGTTCCAGCTGTTCGAGTCTGTTCTTTCTCCCTCCCTTGCTCGAAAGCCCAACTGTCTACGGTCGCTTCCCGCTCTCTTTTTCTTGACCAGTTTCACTCTCATTCTCATGCCATTGCTGTGTACACAGATGGCTCTAAGTCTTCTGACGGCGTAGGATTCGCAGCAGTGTTTCCGGACAGCGTCGTACAAGGGCATTTACTATCTTCGGCTAGTATTTTTACTGCTGAATTATATGCCATCCTTACAGCACTTATCCGTATTGCATCTATGCCTGTATCATCATTTGTGGTTGTCTCAGACTCCCTTAGTGCTATACAAAAATTTGATACACCTCACCCCTTAGTCCTCCGTATCCAACTTTGGCTACGCCGCATCTTTACCAAGCATAAAGATATTGTTTTTTGTTGGGTCCCTGGTCATGTTGACGTACAGGGCAATGAACAGGCAGACACTGCTGCGCGGTCAGCAGTACATGACCTACCAGTTTCTTATAGAGGTATTCCATTTACGGACTATTTTGCTGCAATATCTTCCCACCTTCACACCCGTTGGCAACAACGTTGGTCTACTATGCTCGGCAACAAACTTCAATCTATTAAACCGAGTATAGGTTACTGGCCGTCTTCTTATCACCAGTGTCGAGGTTGGGAGACTACTCTCTCCCATCTTCGCATTGGCCATACTCGTCTTACTCATGGATATCTCATGGAGAGGCGTCTTGCTCCTCTCTGTGAGAATTGCCAAGCTCCATTATCAGTCAGCCACATTCTGTTGGACTGCCCACTTTATCAACGAGCACGCAGAATTTACCTCTGTCGTCGTCTTCGCTCCGCTGCTCTCTCTTTACCTTCCCTTCTCACTGATGGACCCACCTTTCATCCGGACTCTCTCATTGACTTTTTGACAACAACTGACTTACTTCACAAATTCTGATTCCTTCAGCCCTTTCTACTTCAATCTCTTGCTACCCTCTACCCCCGTACTATCCCCTGCCCCGCTGTTTTCTGTAACCTGCTGATCATCCCTCCTCCCTTCTGCCATCCAATACCCTCGCTTCCTTCCCTACCCTGCAGCGCTGTATAGCCCTTGTGGCTTACCGATCCTTTTTGATTATAATAATAATAATAATCTCAATAAAGATAACAGGCAAAACAATTATCCTGATTAATACAGACGCATCAAGAGAGAGATCACCTAATGAATCAATACATTTATTTTGAAAGATGAATATAAAGACTTTGAAATCAAGGATACTGGGATGTCCCAGACAAAACTACTGGTTACTGTCATGTATTTAAATGAAGGATTAAACAAGAGTTGGATCCACTTAAAACTAATTCGGAACAGCTTACTGATAATGAGAAAGAATTGTATTAGATTTTTAACAATTATTTCCTGTTATTCCTCACACAAGATAACACAAATTAATTTCCAGCAATAATTACTCTAGACAACCTGGAAAAATCATGTTACATGATATCACACAGGTACACAATGTTATCACACAGGTACACAATGTTATCACACAGGTACACAATGTTATCACACAGGTACACAATGTTATCACACAGGTACACAATGGTATCACACAGGTACACAATGGTATCACACAGGTACACAATGTTATCACACAGGTACACAATGTTATCACACAGGTACACAATGTTATCACACAGGTACACAATGGTATCACACAGGTACACAATGGTATCACACAGGTACACAATGTTATCACACAGGTAAACCCATTAAACAAATTAAGTCCAGCACCTCAACCAAATGTTGGCAACCCCTCATAACATGCTAGCGAGAGGCTCTTAATCCGAGAAAATGAACTTTTCCTCCTCTTTCTGGATGGACCCCTCAGTGCCTATCCCCCCCCCCCCCCAAGGGAGCTTTATCACCTCTAGGTTTAGCGCTTTCTCCAATTACAAAAGGAAAGAGGAAACTATTTCCTCAGGTTAGCAAGGAAATTTAGGAAGACAGACCTTGATGATAATACTCTAACAGCAGATGTCATTACCAGCAACACTGATGAGTGTAATTAAATACTCATCAAGTGGTATCTGTAAGTTGCCTGAATTCTTTACTTCCTCCTAACTTTCATTTTCGAGAACGCTTCTTCCTATCAGCTGCAACTTTTCAAAGCAGGTCCACTGTGTAGGGCAGAAAGGTTTCACGCAGCTGTTGGCATGTGGCGGTACCTCCTCATCAACGTTACATAGTCATAAATGTATTTCGTTTCCATGTGATAGCATGGAAAAGCCTCTTCTGATCTGCCTCAGACTTTCAAATGAGAAGAATTGGATATCAGGATCTGCTGAGGTTCCTTTATTCTTATGTTGAGAGTACAGCAACAGTGGTAGGTGCTCAGTATGTACGGCAGTGATAGGTACTGAGCGTACTGAGTACAGCAGTATGTACAGTAGTGGTAGAGATCAGTGCAGCTAACACTGAGGGGATGGAGAGGAGGGAAAAGGAATAGGGTCAACACATAACAGTAACATTCACAGAGCTGAGGAACCAAAGTTACGGCCGACAATTTGGTGTGTATTGGTGGTCGTCACCGCAGCCCTTGTTGTTACTACGCTGGTTGGCGAGAGCCCACTAGGGGAAGAGATGAGGGGGAGAATTGAGAGAAAGGAAGGGAGGATCGAGGTAGAGGGAGGATCCAGTTGGGTAAGTGGTGAAGAGGCGTGTCCAGGGGCTAGGATTAAAATGGGGTTAAGATGAAAATACAACTAGTCAGCAGGAGATTTCAACTAAATTGTGTACATTCGCAGTATGCTGCTACCCGGCTCGTGTCCTCATATACACAACTTCTTGTTGAAATTGTAATGGCCACTAAGAGCTAACGCCGTATCGGTCCTTACTTTTCAATGATTCGATAAGACGCAAGTTGTTAGTGGCCCTTACAAACCCAACAGAAGATGGACAACCTTCCTGCCTCACATCACTATTTTTACATTCAAGTTTATAGATTTTAGATTTTAGTGTAACTACCAGAGGCATACGCCAGCAGTAACAGCCTGCTTGAGCAGACCCTGATTCCCCACGAGGCCTCGTCTCAGACCGAGCCTCGGGGGCGTTGACGCCCGAAACCTTCTCCAGGTATACCCCACGTATACTCTATTCTGTATGATAGTTATTCTGTGGAAGCACAAACTAGTTCTTATTTCCTGTCCATTACAACAGACGAGTTGCATAAAGGAGGTAATGAAATCTGTCAGAAAGACGATGTGGATATCGTCAGATATTCTACTGAGAGTTCAGCACCAACGGGAGTTTGAAAACTTTCATTTAAACAGAACTACAATTATTGTTATGTAGGAAATACCAACTCTACGAATGGTTCGTAATATTAACGTACAGTGCATGTCCTCTGCACCAAGATACCGTGACGTACGTACAGTGCATGTCCTCTGCACAAAGATACCGTGACGTACGTACAGTGCATGTCCTCTGCACAAAGATACCGTGACGTACGTACAGTGCATGTCCTCTGCACAAAGATACCGTGACGTACGTACAGTGCATTTCCTCTGCACAAAGATACCGTGACGTACGTACAGTACATGTTCTCTGCACCAAGATGCCTTGGCATACGTACAGTGCATGTCCTCTGCACCAAGATACCGTGATGTATTCGGTCTCCAGTGCTACACCAACACTCACCAGGTCGCTGCATTACACTCACCAGGTCGATGCAATACACTCACCAGGTCGCTGCAATGCACTCGCCAGGTCGTAACGATACACTCATCAGGTCGTAACAATACACTCACCAAGTCGTTGTGATACACTCACCGATTCGTTGTAACACAACAGGTCGTTGGAATACACTCACCAGGTCACTATAATACACTCACCAGATCGCTTTAATACACTCACCAGGTCGTTGCAATTCACTCAGCAGGTCGTTGCAATGCACTCAGCAGGTCGTTGCAATACACTCAGCAGGTCGTTGCAATACACTCACTAGATTGTTGTAGTACACTCTGCAGGTGCTGGAAATACACTCAACACGTCGTTGCAATACTCTTACTTGGTCGTTGCAATATACTAACCAGCTCAGTAGAATGCAACACTCACGAGGTTGCTTCACTATCAACATCCTGCAGGCTGCTTCACTATCAACATCATGCAGGCTGCTTCACTATCAACAACCTCCAGGTTGCTTCACTATCAACAGTGCAATACATTCACGAGGTCGCTGCAACAGCATCACTTAAGGAATTCCTACTTCATGGGGTACTGCAGTATCCGCACTGAGAATATCTCCGAAGTCTAAAACATCACCGAAGTACAAAACTCCTTCAACCTAAAACTGCATATCGTTCCTCCACACTTTACTCTTTCTGTCTCTGAGTCTGTTCCTTCATAATATATTAGTTATCTAAATAGCAAAAAAGGCACAATACCGTGACTGGAACGATATACAAATAACCCGTCGTAAGCTCCTCTTTTCTATGTGCGGGTTATTTGTGTATATTAGTTATTGTTTTAGAAGTTCATCATCCACCCCCACGTACAGCTGCTCCCTCTCCTTTTCCCCATTCAAGCTTCTTCCCACCAACATACCCCAACCTCTCGTTATCTTACCCTCACATAAAAGAGAGAAGCTTACGACGACGTTTCGGTCCGACTTGGACCATTGACAGTCACAGTGTGACTTTGTCAATGGTCCAAGTCGGACCGAAACGTCGTCGTAAGCTTCTCTCTTTTATGTGCGGGTTATTTGTGTATCGTTCCAGTCACGGTATTGTGCCTTTTTGTTATTTATCATACCCTCCTCTGGCAACTGCCGATGTCTCTCCAATCTTTACTCAACCTTCATCTGCCTTTGATATCATGCTTCCTGCAACTCCCTTGTGAGCTGAAATTTTTCAAGCCATCTCTGCGTTTATTGTGGAGACAAAACCGGTAATGGACACAGACCCACCTCCCAAAATTTCAAATTCACATCTTCCTCAACCTTCTACATCTACGTCTACACAACATCTTTCTCATCGGAGTTCCGGTAATTCTCTCCTTGCTAATTTCCTGCTATCCCATCTGTCGACTTTACTGGCATTCCTAGTTATTAGACAACTCCTGTTTACTGTTGCTGCTGTACTTCTAATCACAGTTATGGTTTTCATACACTGGAATATTAGCCCTTTCAGGGTCCGTCCCGTAGATCTACGGCTTTACGTTCAGGGTCCAAACCGTAGATCTACGCCATGAGCTCAGCTCACTCTGATAAACTGTGAGTGGTACATTTGGGCCTAGATATGAGAGAATACATCTATGTGGTATGTGTGCACCACATAAAACAGATCCTGCAGCACACTGTGCATGAGAGAAAAAAAATGAAATCATGACTTTTAGATTAAAACAGCAACTTTGCAGTGTTTTTTCGTATGTTTTTTATAGTTGTATTTACGATTTCTTGATCTCATTTGATAGAATGGAAGACATATTACAGAAATAGAGATGATTTTGATTGGTTTTAGCACTGGAAATGGCTTGAAATTGAGCTCAAAGTAGCAGAAATGTTAAATTTTTGCCGATATTCAAGAGTAAACAAACGACCTCACACATCTAATACACGCCAGCTGGTGGGTCTAATATACATTCACAAATATGGTGATGATATTTATACAATTATTACAGTATTGCATAACAGTAAATCTTCTATTTTTTGGTGTGAATAAAATTCATTATGTGAATAAAAAATCAAAATGGAATTTATTTGTAAAGCCTCAAAACATAACTAATGAACAGAGGAAATGTTAGTTTAGTGTCAGGAATGCCTACATTGTTCATTCTGGACCCTATTTTGAAATTGGAATATTTTGAACTTTGTGTTAAATTGGCCAAATTAACAATTTCCGATCACTTTATTTTGTAGTTGAAACAGTTGACTTGGCGATTTCTTGTGCTCAATCGATAGAATAGAAGTAATACTAGTGAAATAGCTAAGAATTTGGTTGATTGGAATAATGTAATTGGCCTAAAATGGGAGTCAAAGTCGGCAAAATCGCCGATTCGTAAATATCGCTGACACATCAAAATTCACGAGAGCATAATTTCGTCAATTTTCCACCAAATTTCGTACTTTTTGTTTTATTACCTTCACAAAAAGATTCTCTACGATTTCATAAGAAAAAATAACAAATTTTTTTTTTTTGAAAATTCTTGGACACTGGTGCGTGACTCCAGATTTGGGCCTTGGACCCTAAAAGGGTTAGAGAAGTCAGGGGTAATCGAGGGAATCTTCATGTGTTGCTCTTCCAGTTTTTACATGTATGTGTCTATTTATAAGAACTAAAATTGCGTTCAGCTCTTGTCCTTTCCATCTCAGGCTATTTTACTGCGATTACCAGATCCTCTTCCCGACGGGGCATTTAATGAAAATGCACTTCTTGTGAGCGCCGTTGTACCACATTCTCAAATCTTCGCTGCATTACACTACGGAGGTATCTACATGAACAAGTGGTGTATGGTCTGATCTTGGTATCTTTCTCCTTCTTGACCGTTGTCTATTCCTGTTGTAGATTTCCTATTTTCTTCCCTACTTCCACCAATTCTTTTATTAAGTGAGTTTAATGCTCATCATTTTCTTTTGAACTGCTGGTGCTCGTGCAGTGATCTGAAGACGTGCTGTGTAGGGCCGCTATCGTTACGGTAGAACCAGAGAGATGCTCAATGTTTTGAAAGGACCAAGGGCGGTTGTCCGGTGTTGTTAGAGGGGTTATATTTATGTTGTCACTTCCACTGCTTCCTTGAGTGCAGTTTTGAAAAAAGTACGGAAACTGAGTGGCAGGTATTCTCTAGACCCAGCTCCCGTTCTTAAGTTGCCTGTGTCAGCACTGTAGATCCTGCTAAAGTTGCCTCAGAAACTGATCATCATCTTGTCTGTATATCTCTGGGATTCCATCTGTGCCCCTCTTTTCTTTCCTTCAAATTTGCCAGAGTATTAGTACCTTTAGATTTAATTTCTGTCAAACAGGAATCGTGTAATGTGCCTTTCACGCTTCGCGAACCTGAGTCAACACTCTCGATTTGCATACCATAGGCACCTGGACCTGATGGCATTCATATCTGGTATGCTTTAGTGTTTACATTCAACGGCCCTAGTCCTCTTAGGTCTCTCTAATCTTGTTTGATCGCAAGAGGTTTTTCCGCGTCCATGCGAAACTGTCGTTGCTCTGCCCTTTCATATCCGGGGCAACTCGGCCCATTGCTCTTACTTGTACAGTTTGCAAGTTGCTGGAAAGTCTGGTAAATAAACGTTTGGTGTGGTATTTAAAGATGCATTATTGCCTCTTCTCTCGTCAATTTGGCTTTCGTGGTACGAACCACTATCGATCCTGGTTGACCAGGCCCTGATCCACCGGGAGGCCTGGTCGTGGACCTGGCCGCGGAGGCGTTGATCACCGGAATACCCTCCAGGTAGAACCCGTACTTCATTTAGATACTTACGTTCGTAATGTCTTTGCTAGTAAACACTTACTTATTGCAGCCGTGTATGAAATTACATAGCGTTATAACATCTTGGCACAAGCTCATTCTTGAGGCCTTCGAGGAAACTTGTCGCTTTTCCTTAAAAATTTGTCTAAGAGACATTTCTGTGTCCGGATTAATATGTTTTTCCCTGACTTTCTTCAGGCTGAAGGCGTCCCTCAGGGTTATGTTCTTAGCTCCACTCTTTTTTTTTCTGCTATCAATAACCTTGCCTCTGTTCTCCCATCTAACATTTGGTCGTTACTCGACGATTTTGCTATAGCTTGCGCAGGCGCTGTCACCTAATAGCAGTTTCTGTCCAGAATGCTATTGACCATGTTTCCCACTCGGCCACTTCTGTGTTTAAATTTTATGTTACTAAAACACATTAGAATACTTTTACAAGACGCTCTGTTGTCCCTAATACCACGTTATACCTGTATGGTTCTTTGTCTCTACAGACTCCTAAGTGCACCACTCACCTTTTTCCCCTCATAAATTCTATGATTCACCTCATCTCTCATAGACCCATCTGCTGACACGTTCACTCTTAAATATCTGAATACATTCACCTCATCCATACTCTCTCCCTCCAATCTGATATCCAGCCTATCGTCATCTAATTTCTTTTATCCTCATCACCTTACTCTTTCTATATTCACTTTTAATTTTCTTCTTTTACATACCGTACCAAACATATCCAACAACCTCTGCAACTTCTCTTCAGAATCTCCGAAAAGCACAGTATCATCAGCAAAAAGCAACTGTGACAACTCCCACTTTGTGTTTAGATTCCTTATTTTTTAACTCCACGCCTCTTGCCAACACCCTCGCATTCACTTCTCTTACAACCCCATCTATAAATATATTGAACAACCACGGTGACATCACACATCCTTTTCTAAGGCCTACTTTTACTGGGAAATGTTATCCCTCTCTCCTACATACTCTAACCTGAGCCTCACTATCCTCGTAAAAACTCTTCACTGCTTTCAGTAACCTACTTCCTATACCATACACCTGCCACATTGGCCCCCCTATCCACCCTTTCATACGCCTTTTCCAAATCCATAAATGAAAAAAAAAATCTTTACCCTTATCTAAATATTGTTCACCTATATGTTTCACTGTAAACACGGTCTACACATCCCATACCTTTCCCAAAGCCTCCTTGTTCATCTGCTATCCTGCTCTCCGTCTTACTCTTAATTCTTTCAATAATAACTCTGCCATACACTATACTAGGTATACTCAACAGACTAATTTTTGCACTCTATTTTGCCTCCTTTGCCTTTATACAAAGGAACTATACATGCACTCTGCCAATCCCTAGGTACCTTACCCTCTGCTTTTAACATTTCTATCTTTATCTCATCAATCCCAGCTGCCTTACCCCCTTTCATTCTTCCCACTGCGTCACGAACTTCGCTCACACTCATAACTGGCCCTTCCTCACTCCTACAAGATGTTATTCCTCCTTGCTCTATACACGAAATCACAGCTTCCCTATCTCCATTAACATTTAACAATTCCTCAAACTATTCCCTCCATCTTCCCGATACCTCTACTACTCTCCATTTAGTAACTCACTCACTTTCTCTCTCATATATATATATATATATATATATATATATATATATATATATATATATATATATATATATATATATATATATATATATATATATATGCGCAATAAGATCACAGTAAACAGGTGATTTTAAAATATGCAAAACAACCACTGTGAAAGAGTAGTGAAATTCCAAGCGCTTTCGTGACTACTCACATTGTCAAGGAACTATGAAAGTAATACATCAAAGAAAGGCAATTAAAGGGCTTAGACCACACCTCACAGTCAACTCCCACAACAAAGAAACACCTGATGTGGGACAATACCGGACTCATAAGAAGAGAGAAACACTGCAGTAGGTCCGCTGGTCCAACTAGACAGGTCCTCACGACAACCCACCAACAAATCATCCTACCCAAGAAATAAGGTTTATTATTTGTCCAATGTATTATTAAACTCTAACCAAATTTTATTAACTATAAATGAATCTAATTTATAAAAACCTAAGGAAATATTCATATTATTTTCAAAACTGCTTTTTATGAAACAAGATTTAATTATATTTCTGTCGACCATGGACTTGCTTGATACTACTTTCTCAACTTTTTGAAAATCAATTGGATGGTTAAAATCTCTTACATGAATAAATAGAGCATTGGAATCTTGTCCAGTTCTAATGCTATATTTATGTTGTTTTAATCTTAGTTCGAGATTTTTACCAGTTTGACCGTAATAAACTTTATCGCAAATTTTACAAGGAATCTTATAGACACATCCATCAGCATTTTGGGGGGAATTCTTTATCAAAAGTTTTTTTACTGTATCAAGATTTTTAAATACAACTTTAATATTAAAAGTCTTAAGAAGAGAAGTTGTATTTAAAGTTGTATTTAAAAATCTTGATACAGTAAAAAAACTTTTGATAAAGAATTCCCCCCAAAATGCTGATGGATGTGTCTATAAGATTCCTTGTAAAATTTGCGATAAAGTTTATTACGGTCAAACTGGTAAAAATCTCGAACTAAGATTAAAACAACATAAATATAGCATTAGAACTGGACAAGATTCCAATGCTCTATTTATTCATGTGAGAGATTTTAACCATCCAATTGATTTTCAAAAAGTTGAGAAAGTTGTATCAAGCAAGTCCATGGTCGACAGGAATATAATTTGTAAAGTAAAAGGACACAAGTGCAACTAACGTTTCGCTCTCCAGGAGCTTTATCAAGCCATGGCTTGATAAAGCTCCTGGAGAGCGAAACGTTGCCACAATAAATGTCACATTAGTTGCACTTGTGTCCTTTTACTTTACATATTGTCGGTAATTCTACCAACTTTATTACAGGAATATAATTGAATCTGGTTTCATAAAAAGCAGTTTTGACAATAATATGAATATTTCCTTAGGTTTGTATAAATTAGATCCATTTATAATTAATAAAATTTGGTGTTTCTTTGTTGTGGGAGTTGACTGTGAGGTGTGGTCTTAGCCCTTTAATTGCCTTCCTTTGATGTATTACTTTCATAATTCCTTGACAATGTGAGTAGTCACGAAAGCACTTGGAATTTCACTACTCTTTCACAGTGGTTGTTTTGCATATGTGTTATAATATATATATATATATATATATATATATATATATATATATATATATATATATATATATATATATATATATATAATAATATATATAGATGGGGTCCCACCTCTTGTGTAAAGTGTGGGACCCATAGCCTCGGAGAAGTGGATAAAAAGGCTTCAGGGAAGAATATATATATATATGTCGTGCCGAACAGGTAAAACTTGTGATTTTGGCTTAAATATCAACACTCTTCTTGCTGAATAAGACAAGCGAAAATTTGTGCATGCAAAAATCATTCTGAACCTAACGAAAAAAATATCTCATTATGTTTATTAAATTATTGTAAACTTATAAAATATATTTAATTGGTTTAGGATAAATTAAATTGCGCTTGTTAAAATAGGGTCAGGTAAGTTTTCGAAGATTCCTTGGTACAAAATTATTATTTAATTTTTACACTAACATAAACGAGAAAAATATCTCCTTATACGTATAAGAGAAAATTTAAAAAAAACTTAATTTTAAATGAGTTTTTGCTAATTTACCAATTTTACCTATTCAGCACAACATGCATACTTCAGACAGCTCGTTCGAGATAAGTCGTCCATTAAGTTATGCTGGATGTGAAATGGCTGGCGCTTAGTGTGGATTTTGATTGACGTTATAATTAGTAAATGTCAGTAGGATAAACACTATATTTCGACATGTACTTTACCATTTATAGGATAAACAATAAAAAGGCACAATACCGTGACTGGTTAATAATACACGTCAGAGGGGAACTTCTTCATGGGTTTTAGTCTCCTATGTGCGGATTATTCGTGTACTCATCGGATAGATATTTCGTGCACAGTAAACTAGCCGCTTCTGTGACTCTCTCTATATTGAAGGTTTCTATGATACCTAATTTTGGTGCTACAATGCCTCAAAAGTCAGTATGTACTGTACCTCATGAGGTCGCTACGGTAGCTCAGTTGAATTCCTCACGGGGCGCTGTAATACCTCATAAAGTTGCTACAATACCTCCTGAAGTGCTACAGTAGCCACAAGAACACTGCACTCTCTCACAAAGTACTACAGTACCTCGCGATGGGTCGCTAGGTCCCTACTGTATCTCACGATGTCGCTAAATACCTTACGAGATGCTGCAGCATCTCACGAACTGGTACAGTACCCAGGGTGATATTGGGTACATCACGACTATCATAATCAGCCACAAAAGACGTCAGTTACTGGGAACCCTCGGACAGTGGTGATATACAGTACAACCTCTGTATTCGGAAAATAAAATTAAGGAAAAATTATCGATATTCGCAAATGTCACTATATCCGAAACGATGCCTGTTAGTCTGCAGCTGAGCATCGATCCGTTTACCTGGAGTTTACCTGGAGAGGATTTCGGGGGTCAACGCCTCCGTGGCTCGGTCTGAGACCAGGCCTCATGGTGGATCAGGGTCTGATCAACCAGGCTGTTACTATAGCCAGGTTGGTCAGGTACTGAATTTAGGTGCCTGTCCAGTGCCTTTTTGAAGACAGCCAGCCATGCTTATGCTTTTCGAAAATAAGTGACTATCGCCCCTTCTTTGACTATAGTCAGGAAATTCATTTATAATCTTTACAGAATATCAATATTAATTTTCAATGAATTGTTGTGAATGAATTGTTATGATCAGTATAATAATATTTCTCAAGTTGAACCACATGACGGTAACGTAATTTATAATTTTAATAGTTAATTTATGTTTGGAAACAATAGATTGTTATTCCAGTTTAATATAGAAAGTTTTTTTTGACTGTATTTTTTAATTAAGAGAAGTAAATACTAAGTTTTCGAGATGCTAATTTTGGGAAAATTCTAACCGGAAATATATATAAAGTTTTTAACAGGAAATTTACATTAAAATGGAGAGAAAGAGAAAGAGAGAGAGAGAGAGAGAGAGAGACTGACAAACATGACCGTGAGTGGACGTGTGTAAATATACACCACAAACAATGTTAGTTATTACTTAACTGCGAAGACAGAATGAAAAAAAAAAAAACTGTGCAAGACACCCCTGGTCTTCCTACAACACACCAGTAACTGAGTCAGCACCTTCACGGACCTCTTGAATATTAGCGAAATCAGTGACATGTACGTATATTATGGTGGCCATGTTTGTGTGAGGCGAGTCACCAGCTGGCCTCTGGTACTGCCACCCACCACATTGGCCTTACTGCCAATATCTTTGTTTTTAATTTGGCGGGGGGGGGGGGAGAAGCTGTATAATATCTGGGTGCTATAAACCAACGTGAATAGGTATCTATAACACATCGTGGTTTGTGTTTACTGCTTTCATTAGGTCGGAAGTGAAAGAGGTCTGCTCCTTGACTCGCCCCCACCCAACTCACTCACTCACTCTCTCTCTCTCTCTCTCTCTCTCTCTCTCTCTCTCTCTTGCATAATTTTATCCTAATTTTGCAAACTTTTTCTTCTGTAATGACTTCGCATTGTAAAACTGCAACCTTATTTTCATTATCTAGTTATTGTCTTAAAAGTTAATGCAGAGTTTGTGTATACACAACACTAGGTCAAGGATAACTTAAATACGTGGTGCCTACGTGTTCCAATTATTGTCACACAACATATAAAATAAGAGGAGACTTGTGTTGTAGCCAGGTGGATCATCTATCGGACTATGTTGTAAGGTTGTAGCCAGAATATTCCTTCAGAGGAAATCGCTTAATGATCTAAAATCATTAGATTGCCTTCAAACTACCGTACATAACCATAACAGGTCGATATCATGTGACATGGGTTACTCAGTTGATGCTGACACTAGAAGGTGTGGAGTTTCTCACCCTGAGATCAATACAACAAAACTCTGGTAGGAATCTGGAGCTTTACAGATAGATAGGGCTCGAAACCGTACCTGAAAATGATATATTTCTTTGATCACCACAGAGGGAACAGATCCATTACCCAACAACGAAGCAAGCCTTGGATCTGTCATCTTCACACCTACATCTGACATCACTGCTCTAACACCTTCCGGTACACCTAGCATCAGTGCTCCATCTGCCGACCCTCAGTCAGGTTCTTCTCCACTAGTGATTGCTGTAGGTAACAATCAGCTGACCAACACTACCTGAATAAATGCCATGTCAAGTCACAGGTAACAGATATATATATAGAGGGCTGGACGAGGACGTCGAAGACGACGTGAAAGAGAAAGACAAAGCAACCAACAACCGTCTCATCATCCACCAACACAGCCGCAGGAAAGCGCCCATCAGGTACATAATTATGTACCTGGTGGGTCTGATGATTATATAATCATCTGCCTCGTCAGAAGCAGAACATAAAAAGAAATATTTCAGTTGCCTAATCAGCAGAGAAACTTAAAAGGTGCAGGAAAATAGGTGACCTCCCTCGCAGGCACCTAGGCAGTGGTCCCGCTATAATTCCTGACAACTGTCTGCGAGATATCAGGTGTAATTTCCCCCACAAGAGGGAACTTCAAGAAGACCCTTGTCGAAACAAAAAGGATCTCGACAAACCAGATCTCAGTACTGGTGAACACTTATACGTCACCCACCCAGCTACTCGAGTTTCAGCTTAGCAGATGACTTGCCTTATACGAGGTCACAGAGCTACGCCCCAGTGGCTGGCCCAGTGTCATACCAGTCTCAAGGGAAAGCACCTTGCATAAACAAGAGGAATCAGTATATCAGAATCGTGTTTATCAATATTAGTGGCTTCACTACCAATGTCACTGAACTCACGCAGTTTCGTGAACACTCAGCGTCCTGACATGATTGCCGTTGCTGAGACATTTTTGGAGGGCAAGACTCAAGAAGTTCTGCTTGTATTACTGGGTACACCTCATGGATGCGAAGAGACAGGCAAGGTCAGGCAGTCGCCGTTGCCATATATTTTTCTAAAAGTGCATACCCAGCTCACTGATGTTAACATTCCTAATCACCTGGAATTTTTTTTTTTCAGTTTATTCATAAACCCTATTTCTTCTGACCCAGTATATGTAATATACAGATCTCAATGACTGCAAGCAGAACACCCCAACTGCCTGATGGAAAATGTTTCATCTCTTCTGCTTCAACGTAAGTGTTGGAGACCTCAACCAACAACTTATGCAGAGGGTTTAGATGAACTTCTAGCAGTGTTTGACATGGAAAACTCTGTTGTCATCCTTACTCATATATCTGGCTCCTGTCTCGGGTCGAGGGAGGAGCCAGAAGACAGCCACTTGCCGACCTCTTGGCAATGTTGGATCATCTCACCACAATACTTTTTTTTATGACAGTGAATTATTATTATTAATGTTAATAATAATAATAATAATAATAATAATAATTATTATTATTATTATTATTATTATTATTATTAGTAATAGTAGTAGTAGTAGTAGTAGTAGTAGTAGTATATTCTTGGGGAAGAGCTAAATTCATAGGAATTATACTGCGTCTTAAGTCTAAAACTTTATTAGCCTGAGAAAAACGATATCAGGTTTCATTTGCTTCTGAGAAAACAGAGTTAATGATGGTCTTTGGGCGCCATTATAGAAATGCTTCAGCAACGATAAGAATGAATGGGAGTATTGGAACCCTAAGTTTAGGTTGATATCCTAGAGGTGAAATTTGATCGTAAACTGTCAATGAAAAATCAGGTAGACAATCTTGCAGGTAAGGCAGGCAACACGCTAACAGCAGTAAAGCGTATCTCGTACCTGCTCGACAGTAGCAGCAGCAAAGTATGAGCACAAGCGTGCTCATACTTTGAGTATGCTCCATATTCTTGGACTCCCTGCCCCACCTCTCGCCTCTCATCTACGACTTTTGGACAAAACAGAGATATGAACAGGACGGCTGATCATTCGCCTGGCCCCAGCCGGGATAGATCCGTCATTTCAGCAGAGCCTTCAGCACCGGAGAGATGTGGGTTATATAGAAGATCAATGTTGTCAAGGTACCACACTAGGCTCCACTCCAAGGACAACGAAAAGATTCCTTGAATACAGCAAGATGGACATTATACAGCAACTACACTCCGGCTGTATCTATTTCAAGAACATCACTTCATCTGACGTCATTCATTCCTAGAATGATTCTAGTCTGGAACATGTTGGTACAGCAGAACGACAGCAATGAAATGAAGTCAGTTGATCAAATGAAATTGCTGGCCCACAGCTGGCTCCAACTTCATCCTAGATAAACGTTCTTCACCATTCTCCATTGTATGGACTGATGAAGCTACTGTGTGGCGAAACGTTTACTCAATAAAGATACCAGTGTTGCACATGTCTCTAATTTATTCATTTAATTTTGTTCCAATTTGTTTCATAATAATTATAGAAGGGCTTTAAAATGAGCAGAGGCTGGTAACAGCTTTTAGCAAAATCCCTTGTGTAAATAGAGAGAGAGAGAGAGAGAGAGAGAGAGAGAGAGAGAGAGAGAGAGAGAGAGAGACAGACAGACAGACAGACAGACTAGAGACAGAGAAACAGAGAGAGAAGGATTTGGGTGAACCAAACCACAGCAAGACCTCGCTAAAATAAAATAACCATTTCATGGAACGCCTCCGTTTCTGAATTTTGCTCCCAGACTGGAGAGTTCTGAGATGAGCAAGAGCATCCCACCACAGTGCCGGATCAGCAGGGCGTGGCTCGTACGTTGGACTGCGTGCGGCCAGCAGTAACAGCCTAGTTGATCAGGCCCTGATCCATCGGGAGGCCTGGTCATGGACCGGGCCGCGGGGGCGTTGATCCCCGGAATAACCTCCAGGTAACCAGGTAACCACAGTGTTCCTCACATCCTGTATGTTGATTTAATCTAAAACACCAATGAGTGTTTCTTCTGTCACATCTTCGATCAGCTTCACACATGCACGTGCACACTGCAACACACACACACACACACACACACACACACACACACACACACACACAGGTAATTACACATGTACACAAACCTGAAGGGATTTTTTTAAAATGTGAAGGAGAAAGTGTGGACGCTTGGTGAGTACATGGCGAAAAGTATGTGAAGAGGATAAGGAGGAAGGGAACCAGGAAGGAAAAGCATGGAGAGAAGTGAGGAAGATACAGGAGGAAGGTAGGGAAGGCAAGGTGGAAAGAAGTTTGGCAGTTATATGGAGGGAGAAAGCTGGAAAACTGGCCGCTATATGAGGGGGAGAAAGCTGGAGAACTGGCCGCTATATGGGGGAGAAAGCTGGAGAACTGGCCGCTATATAGGGGAAAAAAGCTGGAGATTAAGGTTGGAGGGAACTGGGAAACCAGGTGGGAATAAAACCGAGAATAATAAGGATGGAACTGGGAAGCATGAGAAGTGAACTGGGGAGTATAAGAGAGGCAGGGACCAAGGAAGGATAAGAAGGTAAGGGGCTTCAGGAAGCCAAGCTGGAACAGGAAAGAGAAGTGGTACTTAGCTTCACAAACACGCGAACACAAAACTGCCTCACAGGTAAACACACCTCAGTTAACCTCCAGTACAGCCTCTGCCAACTGAGTTATTTTTGTCCATGGAGCTTCTGAACTCACGGCGTGACGCTAGGCGGAACAGAAGGTGCAGTTTTATACACAATAACACCGGGAGGTCGATCATAATGCCTCCATCCTACTCCCTCTGGCTTGGCATTATCTTCCCTCGAGCGACAAATTTTATGAGATGAGGGATGCCAGGTTCCAATTTAGTAGAAAATGGGAGACGCTGACTTCAGCGAAAATATCGTATTTCTCAGTTTTGTTTCTCTCTCTCTCTCTCTCTCTCTCTCTCTCTCTCTCTCTCTCTCTCTCTCTCTCTCTCTCTCTCTCTCTCTTAATATTCACCTCAACTACAGTCACCATTGTTTACACTTCTTCCTGAGTCACTCAGTCGCTTTAATGGATTTTCACAAAACAGCCGATTTTAATTTAACGTGTTCATTGATCCCCATTGGATATTTTTTTCCCTGAAGTCAGTAAGAGCTTTCTGATGTACGTTTCAGTGACACACAAAAAAAAAAAGGTATCGAATTTCCGCTCGAGAAGAGAAAGGTTAATGGAGGTTTTCGATAAAGTGACATGTTTTCCACCTTCCAGAGGAAAAAAATGACGATTAATTGGAGAGATGAAGTACGCGAGTATTATCGCCTCCTTTCTTACCCCACCTCTCCCCCCCCCTCCGTCTGCTCCTCTATATATATATATATATTAATAAACACAATACCTTTAATTGTACAAGTATACGTACAAGGTATATAGGCCTAGCTGACATCAATGACATATACTATATAGCAAGCCCCTTGTTATGCAGAGCATTTCGGGCAAATTAGGTTAGTTTTTGTCCCAGGATGCGACCCACACCAGTTGGCTAACACCCAGGTACCCATTTCACTGATGGGTGAACATGGACAACAGGTATAAGGAAAAAAACACGCCCAATGTTTCCACCCATGCCGGGAATCGAACACGGACATTCAGCGTGTTAAGCGAAAGCTTTGCCAACCAGGCCACGAAGCCCCCTTAATTACGAGCGAGTTGAGATACATATTGCAGTACAAATTTCTCTCCAACTCCCCCCCCCCTCAAGGGAGGCTCCTTGGTGCTGGTGAGGGGCTCTTGATCTAGGGAATTGGATCTGTGCTCTGGTTCCCTGAATTGAGTCTGAATACCTTCCTTCCCCTCCCCCACATGCGGTCCCCATGATTATAACAATTATAATAATCTCCCTCTCCCTCCCTTGTTCCCCCCCTCCTCCCTCTCTCTCTCTCTCTCTGTTTCTAAATATCCTGTGTACGGGAGCGGCTGTCTTGATAGATGGTAATTCCCTAGTAACAGTAGCAACTGTAGTTCCACTGGAATGGAACCTTTACGGTTTCTCTAACTGTTGAAAGATTAATGGATTACTTGACGATTTGCTCATAACCCTACTCGTACAATAATAAAGTCACCTCAGACTGACTTTATTATACGAGTCCCATTCTGTGTGATGGAAAAGAAAGGGACACGTAGCAGTTTACTTTTGTTCCCACTTTGTAACGTTTACGTAGAACAGATAACAGCACACTGCTGATACATCTAATTTTGCTAAAAACATAACTCTGCCCAAATCTCATTCCATTTTCCTTCCTGCATTACCCAGTACGTATGTATGAATATATTTTCCCGTATTACTACTCTCATTACAAGAGTGAATGATAAAACTGGGTTTTTATTTAGGGTCTATAGCAGTGGTTCTTAACCGGGGTATCCATAATCCGTTGGTGGTATGGGAACCAAATAATGGAGGTATGGGACTTCATCTTTGAACAATTGTAAAAAAAAATTGTTAATTAGAATAAAGAGTCACCTGCTTATCTGTATGTAAAGTAAAAAAAATCTATTGACATCTTTTGAAGTCATACTGGTGATGCTATTTACGACAGTCTGGTGAAGTGGGTATGGGGACATACTGGGTAATCCACTGTGGGTCTGTAATCGTAAAAACGTTAAGGATCTCCAGCCAGGACTTCCTTGAAGATTACTCGTCTGTTCTACGTGTATTTATTAGTCTCCAGTTCGTAACCCCTTTCTATCAATGACTCGGGGAGAAGAGGGCAAAGAATCATAAACAACTTCAGACAGCCTCTCAGTGGTTCCATGTCCACCCCAGTGAGGGAGTTGCTAATAACGTTGCGAGAGTCCTAGCAAGTGGTTGCCAGCTTTTCCTACTATCGTCAAAGACCTGGTTAGAAAGACAGCCATCACTACACCCAAAAATGCCAACTCAGAGATCTACGTCATACCGTGTGTTAATTTTTCCACTCTCTTTCCCCCCAAAGGTTTCAACCCCTGAAATTTCTCCCCCACTGAGGTGTATGTTTTTAATTTTGCGACTAAAAAAAACAGCCATAACCTATAAAATTTTTTCATGATTCTGGTAATAACAAGAGATGACCCTGTAGTTACCCCCTCAAACAAGAAAAAAATTTCCTTTAAAAAACAAAAAAAAACGTTGTTTACCCTCCCATTTTTTACAGTTTTGAAAAAAATTTAAAATTTTGCCACAGTAGCTGTTAGTTAAATTTAATACTAAACGCTGTATACTGAATAATGTTTAACAAAGTTTTTTTGATGTTTGAAAACTTTAATGTAATAGTAAGTGAATTATTGCTTTATAAATTTTTTTTAATTATTAATATAATTTTTTTTTTTTTTTGGTGTGGGTCTTTTAATGTCTTTCTAGTGAATAAAAAAATCTTTTCCCCACCCTTCCCGAACTCCCTTTTTTTTACCCTACCCCCTTTCCCCAAAAACCCATCCTCCCTCCCAAAACCCTCTTTTCCCCACCCTAAAACTAAAAACCCCATTTTTACCTTTTCCCTCCCACCCCACATTAACACCCCCACCCTTTCCCCCCTCCTTAAGTTTTAAATTAAAACATTAAAGACTTCTAAGTCGAATCTGTGTTGAGATTTAAGTTTAGAAAAACAAAACTTTAAACCAAGCGTATCCCTTACGTATCCTACAACACGTTTTTAATTTTACTACGTCAGTTTTTTTGACGTACTGCCTACGTCGTTTCTTGACGTACTGGCCCACGTCAGTTTCTTGAACGTTTCCCGCTCACTCAGTTTTAGAACATTTTCCCCGTTTCGTACAAATTTGCTTAAATTTTTTAAAATTTCGTTTTTGGTGTGGTTAGGGAAAAGTTTTGGAAAAAGGGGAAATTTTTGGAAATTTAATTTGGCTTGGGGTTTTGGTTGGGTTAAGTTAAAGGGTTTAAAAATTAAAAGTTAGGTTTAAATTTGGTTTTAGTTAGGGTTAAAATTAAGTTTGGGTTTAAATTTTTGACATTTAAAATTTAAAACCCTTATGGGAAAAAAATAAACTTTAAATTATTTTTTTTTAAATTTATTATTTCTATTCACAAATAACCTGCACATAGGAAACAAACTTGTGGCAAGTTTCGAAACCGACTTGGGGCCACTATCTAGGGTTTTGGTTAGTTTTAAAGGGCTAGGCCATGGACCCTTTTTCCCTTTGGGGCCTCATTGGGGTGCCCTCCGGAAAAAAGGGTGGGGGGAATCAGGGCCCATTTAGTGGGTAACACCCTTCGGCCCCCCTATCGCCAAGGGTGGGAAATAAGAAGGGTGAGTCAAAGGGCCCGCTGCAATGCTGAAACCAACTCAGCTCGGGGTTTTGGCGTTCAACAGGGTGTGAAGCAGCCCGCCCCGGCACACGAGTATATATCAAAAAAAAGCCCTATGAAAACCCTTGGTCAAATTGGACTTTTCCAATGCTTTCAATCAGTCAAAAGGGATGCTGTCTCCAAGCAGTTTATAGAAACTTCCCTTCCCTTTATCCCTTCATGAATCGTGTTACAGTGTGACTTCCAAACTTTTGTTTGGGGACCATGAAATTGACTCGTGGAGGGCGTGAAAAGGGGGGGACCCTCTCCCCCCCTTTTATTTTGTTTGTCATCAAGGAAGCAGGGGGCACTCCCAGCGAGCTCAAATCTGGTTCCTGGACGAGGGTACCTCGGCACAACAGAATCTCTCCTGGGGGACATCATAAAATTAAAAGGGGCAGGGAAAAAGCCGGGGCCTTTTTTTAAAAACCCCCCAAAATGTGAAAATTTTCCCCCAATCAACAGATGATCCAGAATTTTATGCCGTTTTCCCGGAGCACGAGCCTTGATCCACCCAAATAGCACTCTCCTGGGTGCTCCTTTTGGGGGTCCAAGCCATCGATTATCCTGGGAAAAAACTCTCGACCCCGGACGATGGAAAGCAGGGTGAAAGCATTGACACAACGTCCCTTTTACCTACTCACCAGGGGTGTCAATCCAAAAATTACCTATTTTCTGAAGCTCCCCGCCTTTAGCATCCAAAAACCCAAAGGGAAAATTACTCTCTCCGAAGGCCATGCTAGAGAGTGTATTGAATCTTTCCCCCTTTACGTTGGCCAGTGGTTGCAAGCCTCACTTCCGGGCGGCTTTGGGGGGCAGGAGTACGCAACCTCCCGATTGCTCAAAACCCGCTTTTTCCCGTCCTCTTCCATTGCATCAAACGAGTAATAAGACAAATTTCCTGACACCCTCATGATCAGCAGGAAAAGAAGACCCTAGCATGCCAGTCCCTCACCGAATGGGAGACTCTTTCTGCCCAGCACCAAACCCCATGCAGCACTGGCTCACAAAAAGTCAAGCGGAATGGCCCCCAAATTTCTGAAAAGGTGCTTGCCAACATGCCAGGGGGTGCAACATCGATAGGGAGATTGCCCGTCTCCAGGCTGTGAGTGCACATCACTCCGGGGACTTCCTCCAAACAGTTCCCATATCGGCAATGGGAACGCGACTCGACCCTAAGACCCTCCGTATTGCAGTGGCTCTGCGCCTTGCTGCCCCAATTCACACAGAATATATGTGTATTTGCGGCGAAGTGCAAGCAGACCAATACGGTCTACATGGTCTTAACTGTTCCAAAACCAAGGGCTGGCATGCAAGACACAATGAGGTCAACGACATCATTAAGAGAACCCTTGCTACAGCTGGATGCCCTGCCGAGAGGGAGCCACGATCCCTTGCAGCCAACAATACCCACAACCCAGCAAACCGCCCCGACGGGATCACCATCTATCCTTGGAAGAATGGCAAGCTCTTAGCATGGGACTATACCTGTGTGTCCACACTGGCTGACACCTATATCCATCACAGTGTGGGGCGACAGGGAGGAGGTGCTGACCACAGGGAAGAGTACAAGACCAGCAAGTACAGGGATATTAGCCAACAGTATCAATTTGTTCCAGTGGGATCAGAGACCTTGGGATCATGGGGAAAAAATGCCACACGTTTCCTTAAAGAATTGGGTTCCAGACTCATCGACACCACCAGGGACTCAAGGGCAGCCACTTTCATGTTCCAGCGCCTCAGCGTCGCCATCCAGAGGGGAAATGCTTGCTGCATACTTGGCTCACGTCCAGCCTCGGAGGAGCTGGAGGAAATTCATGATCTTTGATACATTGTGCCATTGTATTCATGTTTATGTTTTTTTTCTGTAAATGTATTTTGTTTATTAATAAATCTTCACATAGAATAAAAAATATATAGGGGGTGGTAGGAGAAGAAAATATTCAAACAGCTCCGGGGAGAACCTTGAGTTTTCCCTGAGGTACGTTTATTGTCTTCTCTGAGGATGAGGGTCTCCAGTCCAGCTATAGAGGTGGTACTTTAATTTATTATATATATATATATATATAATATATATATATATTTTATATATATATATATATATATAATATATATATATATATATATATATATATATTATATATATATATATATATATATATAATATATATATATATATATATATTATATATATATATATATATATATATATATATAAAATATATATATATATTATATATATATATATATATATATATATATATATATATATATATATATATATTATATATATATATACAGTGCAAATATATTGATATACTTCAAATTTCATTTTGATTTAGCCATCAAAATTACAGTCCCAGCGGAATAGATGAATTAAAAGCGACATATGTAAATTGCCTTCACGCAGATAAATGCTCCATATTTAAAATCGCCCATAAATTACTTTGGGTTTGCTACGGTGGGCGAAGCGGATATATTGGTCAGCAGAGAGGAGGGAGGTGGGGGACGAGAGGGAGGTGTGGGAGGAGAGGGAGGAGGGGGAAGTGAGGGAGAGGTGGAAGAGATGGATAGAGGGAGGGGGTGAGAAAGACATATTGTAAATGTGTTTTGAGCCAATTAACTATGTCTTTGTTTACCACAATAGCTGTGTATTGTCTTTATCGGGTTAGCTGTGTCTTTGTTTATGAGTCTCTCTCTCTCTCTCTCTCTCTCTCTCTCTCTCTCTCTCTCTCTCTCTCTGACATAAGCCAATATTGCACTTAGTGGAGCGCCGCTGCTTATTACAGTGGCTTCTGCTCCCTGGAAAGTGAGAAACAAATTTTTAGTATTGGTAATTGTGTGCCAGCGTGACACTTTGTACCAGCACGACATTTGTACCTACACGACACTTTGTACCTACACGACACTTTGTACCAGCACGACATTTGTACCTACACGACACTTTGTACCTACACGACACTTTGTACCAGCACGACACTATATACCAGCACGACACTTTGTACCAGCACGACACTTTGTACCAGCACGACACTTTGTACCAGCACGACACTGTACCCACATGACTCTTTGTACCAGCACGACACCTTGTACTACTACTACGCTTTGCTCCAGTCCTACACTTTGTACCACCACAACACTTTGTACCACTACGACTCTTTTTACCATCACGACACTATATACCAGCCCGACACTTTTACCATCACAATTTGTACCTTCACGGCACTTCGTTCCAGCATGACACTTTGTACCATCAAGAAACTATGTACCACACGACACTTTGTACCACCACGACACTTTGTACCACAACGTCACTTTGTATCTACACGACACTTTGTACCACTACGTCCTTTGTACCTACACGACACTTTGTACCACCACGTCACTTTGTACCTACACGACACTTTGTACTACCACGTCACTTTGTACCTACACGACACTTTGTACCACCACGTCACTTTGTACCTAAACGACACATAGTACCACAACGAAACTACGTGTCTCCACGACACTCTTTACCACCACGACACTTTATACACGATATTTTGTACCACAACGACACATTGTACCTACACTACACTGCTTCAAAGTGCTTTCCAACACCACGAAGACTTTGTTCCACGACACTTTATTCCAGTCACTTGACTCGGATGCATTTATCTCCTTGTGTCATTGCAGTGGTGCAGGATATGATAGTATTGTTGTTGCTGCTGTTACATCATGTTGCTGTGTTGAATCATGTTGCTGTGTTGAATCATGTTGCTGTGTTGAATCATGTTGCACGGTGGTATCATGTTGCCGTGTTGCTACATAATGCTGTGTTGCCAAATGATGCTGTGTTACGTCATGGTGCTGTATTGCATGTTGCTGTGTGGCATCATGTTGCTTTGTTGCATCATGTTGCTGTATTGCATCGTGTGTTGAAACATGTGTTGCAACATATTACTGTTTAGCGCCGTGTTGCTTCAGGTTGCTGTGTTGCATCATGTTGCCCAAAATTAAGTTCCCAAAATTAAGTTGTTCCCACATAGTGTTTGTTGCTACTATGATCATCATGATATGGGGCCCATGCTGTCTTTCCTATGCTGTATAGAAATATACATAGTTGAATGAATCTTATAGAACCAACTAGCCCAGTGGTTAACGCTCTGGCCTGTGTATTATAGGACTCATTTGCCATTGGTTCAAACCCCACCCGTTCCCTGATTAGAACCCATCTAGGCAGAAGACAGGAAAAGCAAAGAAAATTTGGTAAAGGAGAAGAGGTAAGGAGAGCAGGAGGTAAAGATCAAGTCAAGTAATGAGTAATCTGAATTTCGGAGCATTTGACGAGGAGTCACAGCATCCTACACACTGGACCCAAGACACCACCCGAACTGCAGACGTGCTGTGCCTCTGCTACAGGATGTCTACAATGATTGTAGCTAGTAACTGCTACACCACTTGCTGTAGACTCACCGTGCTCTTGTCATAGGCTGCCCCTGTCAAAGCGCTGTACATCACTTGTACAAACTCCGACACTCGTTCGTGAGCCAGTGACAGGTCACCATCAGGGGAAGACCCGTGTCAGGACTTCGTCCTGCCGAATATATTATCATTAACCCTTTGTGCTTCTCTGTGACTAGTTAGTGGTCCAAGTCGGACCGAACCGTCGGGTTACTCGTGTTGGCCACCATGAGATTTGTTCCTACCATGAAAAGTTTGTTCCCACTATGACGTTTGTTCCTACCTTAACGTTTGCTCTGGTCATGACTTCTGCTTCAGTATCACGCATCCCTCGCCTCACCAGGATGGTAAATAAATTATGTAGAATATCTTGAGAAAGGTAAGCTCGTCTCTTATTTTCTAGTTGCAGTGTCTTTGGTACTCTCCTTTAGTTGGGATCCACAACAGCTAAATTAACTTCACGCCATCTGTTTACTGCTAGGTGAGGAAGGGCAGCAAGGGGTGGGAGACTTGCACATACGCCATATTCCTTTTCCATGGGTATTGGCTCTGGGTCCTTCCCCGATATTGCTAACCGGTTCATGCCATGTTTACCTGTCTACGGCACCCTCTTGAAGGTTCTGCCATTATTGTTGCATACGTATGTACTGTGTTCATTCCTGTAGTGGATGAGCACCTCTATTACAGGAAAGGCCCTTCAGAAAGTATGTCCACCCGTGGAGTGAAGCACTTGAAGTCTGTGTTCATTACCATGATGTCCACATTTCACTTAGTTTTTTCTAGAGTGATTTTGAAATACCTGCGAGTATTGCATGGTTGTTAAACACGGTACAATAGGAGTTTGACACCAACATTAGTCATGTAATATAGGGCATATCAAGAGAGACATTAAAACTCATGTTGGGTTAGAATATTCGTGGAGTAAACGTGAGTCAGTATCAGTAGGGTCAAAGTTCAACAACTGTGCTTTACTGGTAAATCTAATTTCTTCACTGATAACTCCAGTTTGCGAACTTCCTGCTTGAAAGAAAATAAGCTGCAGCCACAGGCATCAACCAGCGTAAGTAATCAACTGGAATGTAATAAAACTAACAAAAGATCACCTTGTAAAACTAGCACGTAAATAAAAATCAAAGTCGGGGAAAAAAACTCTAAATGCAAAGTTAAGAATCTCAAATCTGAAACATGTAAGGAATAAAATCTTGAAATTGGAAATAAACGAGGAAAAAATATATTTGCAACAGAAAATGAAGAAAAATAATTGGAAAGAAGGCAACAGTAACTGAAGTTAACAATGGTCCGAGTCAGCCCCAAAAAAAGCTCATTTGGGTTCTCAAAAAAAAAAAAATTAAACCCAAATGGAAGCTCATGAAGAAAAAGGAGTGAACTGAGAGGACCTTTCAAGGTTGTGTCTAGGAAGAGGAAGTGTTGGGTTGAGTGAGTCAGGAAGAGTGTGAGTTTTTAGGAAGAAGTGTTGGGTTGTGTGCAATTAACAATTAAATATAACTTCTGACAGGATATTGCCAACTCACGGGTTTCCAGAAACACCTTTCGAATGTAAAAACATTTGAGTGTGTCTGTGTGTACTCACCTGATTGTGGTTGCAGGGGTCAAGTCATAGCTCCTGGCCCCGCCGCTTCACTGGTCGCTACTAGGTCATTCCCTCACTGCTTCGTGAGCTTTATCATACCTCGTCAGAATATAAAAACTTTTATGGGTGCGTGTGTGCACACCTAATTGTGGTTGCATGGGTCGAGACTCAGCTCCTGGCCCCGCCTTTTTACCGACCGCTACTAGGTCCTCTCTCCCCATGCTCCATGAGCTTTATCATACCTCGTCTTAAAACTATGTACAGTTCCTGCCTCCACTACATAGCTTGCCAGACTATTCCACTTCCTAATAACTCTATGACGGAAGAAATACTTCCTAACATCCCTTTGACTCATCTGAGTCCTCAGCTTCCAACTGTGACCCCTTGTTTCTGTGTTCCATCTCTGGAACATCCTGTCTGTCCACTTCGTCTATTCCACGCAGTATTTTGTACGTCGTTATCATGTCTCCCCCTGACCCTCCTGTCCTCCAGTGTTGTCAGACCGATTTCCCTTAACCTTTCTTAATAAGACATTCCCCTTAGCTCTGGAACTAGCCTTGTTGCAAACCTTTGCATTTTCTCTAATTTCTTGACGTGTTTGACCAGGTGTGGGTTCCAAACTGGTGCTGCATACCCCAGTATGGGCCTGACGTACACAGTGTATAAAGTCTTGAACGATTCCTTACTGAGGTACCGGAACGCTATTCTCAGGTTTGCCAAGCGCCCATATGCCGCAGCAGTTATCTGGTTAATGTGTGCTTCTGGCGATGTACTCGGTATTATACTCACTCCTAGGTCTTTCTCCTTGAGTGAGGTTTGCAGCCTTTCGCCTCCTAGCCTATACTCTGTCTGCGGTCTTCTTTGCCTTCCTCCGATCTTCATGACTTTGCATTTGGCGGGGTTAAATTCTAGGAGCAAGTTTCTGGACCACACATGCAGCCTGTCTAGGTCTTTTTGTAGACCTGTCTGGTCCGCGTCTCATTTAATTCTCATTAACTTCACGTCATCTGCAAACAGGGCCACTTCTGAGTCTATCCCTTCCGTCATGTCGTTCACATATACCAAGAATAGCAATGGTCCCAGAACTGACCCCTGTGGGACCCCGCTCGTCACTGGCGCCCATTGTGATACCTCATCACGGACCATAACTCGCTGTTGCCTCCGTGTTAGGTATTCTCTGATCCATTGCAGTGCCCTTCCTGTTATACGTGCATGTTCCTCTTGCTTCTGTACTAATCTCTTGTGAGGAACTGTGTCGAAGGCCTTCTTGCAGTCCAAGAAAATGCAATCAACCCACCACTCCCTCTCATTTCTTACTTCAGTTACCTTGTCATAAAACTCTAGTAGGTTTGTGACACAGGATTTGCTTTCCATGAATCCGTGCTGGCTGTCGTTTATAATCTTGTTCCGCTCCAGGTGCTCCACCACTCTCCTCCTGATAATCTTTTCCAAGACTTTGCATACTATACATGTCAGTGACACTGGTCTATAATTTAGTGTTTCATTTCTGTCTCCCTTCTTAAAGACGGGGACTACATTTGCCTTCTTCCATACTTCAGGTAGTCGTCCAGTTTCAAAGGAAGTGTTGAAGATTTTGGTTAGTGGTACACGTAGTGTCCCTGCTCCCTCTCTAAGGACCTACGGAGAGATGTCCGGTCCTACCGCCTTTGAGGTATCAAGGTCACTTAGGAGCTTCTCCACCTCCTCCTCAGTTGTGTGTAATTCATCCAACACTTGTTGGTATATCCCTTGTTTGTGTACTCCACTGTTTTGTCTTCCTGTTGTCCCTTCAGCCTCCACTGTAAATACTTCCTGAAATCTCATGTTGAGCTCCTCACATACCTCTTGGTCGTTTCTTGTGAGCTCCCCACCTTCTTTC
>NC_069411.1:58464644-58527144 GCF_026875155.1 Cherax quadricarinatus
TGTGCAAGAAAGGTATAAAATACCGACAATATGAAAGTTAAGACACATGTGCAGCATGTGTAGACGTTTCGCCATCCAGTGGCTTTATCAATACAGATTCTAGGACATAATAGGAAGACAGTAGAACTATATACAAAAGATGAGGTAATCAGTCCCTCGGCCTTGGAGTTAGTGTTCACAGCATCGTGGTGGAGGAGAATCTGGAGCAAAGGCAAGAAGACTGGCTCCAGATTCTCCTCCTCCACGATGCTGTGAACACTAACTCCAAGGCCGAGGGACTGATTACCTCATCTTTGTATAAGTTCTACTGTCTTCCTATTATGTCCTAGAATCTGTATTGTTAAGCCACTGGATGGCGAAAACATCTACATAAAGATAACCAGTGTTGCACAGGTCTTACTTCCCGTCACTTAAGTTTGCAAAATGTTTTATATCAATAAACTTTTAATTTTTTTTTCACCTACCTCATGATCATCTTAAATTTCTATATGTATATAGGCTTGTTCGTTTTTTTCACGCCAGGTTTTCTTTGTTCCTTAAAATTTACTAGTCTTTTTACGGTCGAAATCTCCTCTGTTAATTTCACTTTATGTTGGGAAATATCAGCTCAATATTCACATTTATCTCAATAATTTAAATAGCTTTATTCTAATTTTTTTTCATTCGAGTTTTTAACTTTTTCTTCCAACATTTCTAACATTTATACTTTTACCAGTTGTCGCAGCAAAATTTATAATTTCAACAAAACTTATTATACAGTGTACTTTTACTAAGTCACTAACAATCAACAAAATAGTTATCCCTAAAATTTAAAATCTTCCAGTAAGACCTTCTATCACCAAGAATTTTTTGATTTTAATTTTGTACAAACATGTTCATATTTTTTTAGTAAAGCCGTTCTAGTCGCTGTCACAAACGACATTACATATATTTCTTACATTAATATTTTTTATTATCTAGTTGTTATCAATAATCTTTCAGTGTAAGTCTCCCATTTGTATAATCCCATAGTGACTTTTACCTCATATAGATCTGCTAGTGACATTCTTACCTCATATAGATCTGCCTAGTACTTCTATCCTCATATAGATCTGCCTTAGTGACTTTTACCTCATATAGATCCTGCTATGATTCTACCTCATTAGAATCCTGCCTAGTGGACTTCTTACCCTCATTACATATCTGCTAGTGACTTCTTACCATCATATAGATCTGTTGTGATTCTTACCTCATATAGATCCTGCTCAGTACTTCGTCTCATACAGTCCTGCCTATGACTTTTCTCATATAGATCCTGCCTAGTGACTTCTTACCCTCATATAGATCCTGCCTAGTGACTTCTTACCCTCATACAGATCCTGCCTAGTGACTTCTTACCCTCATATAGATCCTGCCTAGTAAGTTCTTACACTTGTACAGATCCTGCCTAGTAAGTTCTTACACTTGTACAGATCCTGCCTAGTAAGTTCTTACACTTGTACAGATCCTGCCTAGTAAGTTCTTACACTGTACAGATCCTGCCTAGTAAGTTCTTACATTCATACATATCCGGTCTAGTAAGTTCTTACACTCATACAGATCCCGTCTAGTAAGCTCTTACCCTCATATAGATCCTGCCTAGTAAGTTCTTACCCTCATGAAAATCCTGCCTAGTAAGTTCTTACCCTCATATAGATCCTGCCTAGTGACTTCTTACCCTCATATAGATCCTGCCTAGTGACTTCTTACCCTCATACAGATCCTGCCTAGTACTTCTTACCCTCATACAGATCCTGCCTAGTAACTTCTTACCCTCATAAGATCCTGCCTAGTACTTCTTACCCTCATATAGATCCTGCTAGTAACTTCTTACCCTCATACATATCCTGCCTAGTACTTCTTACCCTCATACTAGATCCTGCCTAGTAACTTCTTACCCTCATACAGATCCTGCCTAGTAACTTCTTACCCTCATACAGATCCTGCCTAGTAACTTCTTACCCTCATACAGATCCTGCCTAGTAACTTCTTACATCTTACAGATCCTGCCTAGTAACTTCTTACCCTATTACAGATCCTGCCTAGTAATTTTACCTATACAGATCCTGCCTTAGTAACTTAATTACCCTCATACAGATCCTGCTAATACTTATTACCTCATACAGATCCGTCTAGTAACTTCTTACCCTCATAAGATCCTGCCTATTAAGTTCTTACCCTCATACAATCCTGCCTAGTAATTCTTACCCTCATACACATCCTGCCTAGTAACTTCTTACCCTCTATACAGATCCTGCCTAGTAACTTCTTACCCTCATACAGATCCTGCCTAGTAATTCTTACCCTCATACAGATCCTGCCTAGTAACTTCTTACCCTCATACAGATCCTGCCTAGTAATTCTTACCCTCATACAGATCCTGCCTAGTAACTTCTTACCCTCATACAGATCCTGCCTAGTAACTTCTTACCCTCATACAGATCCTGCCTAGTAACTTCTTACCCTCATACAGATCCTGCCTAGTAACTTCTTACCCTCATACAGATCCTGCCTAGTAACTTCTTCTTCAATCTGCTAGTAATTACCATACAGATCCTGCCTAGTAACTTCTTACCCTCATACAGATCCTGCCTAGTAACTTCTTACCCTCATACAGATCCTGCCTAGTAACTTCTTACCCTCATACAGATCCTGCCTAGTAACTTCTTACCCTCATACAGATCCTGCCTAGTAACTTCTTACACTCATACTGCTACTCCCTGATACTGTGTATAAGTTCATACATGTATATAATTTTCTCATCTTTATTTTCTTCATTATGTCTTATTAATGCATTTCATTGTATAATATTATATTAAGTATTCACATTCATATTTTTTATATGGAGTTATCCTAAAACTTTGTCATTTTCTCATATCCAAAATCTTCATATTCACTTATACTAAACTTCTCATATTCACCTATATTAACACTCACATTCACAAATAAAATTTCATTCATATTTACATATCCCGAATTTTTTCTATTCATATTTACTAAATAAATTTATATTCACATATCCTAAATTATCTTCATATTCACTAAATAAAATATCTCATGCTTGCAATATTCATCCTATTTTTTTAATATAGCTATTTTATTTCTCAAAGCAAACATCTGTTATAACATATTCCATCTGAGTAAACACGTGTTTGCACCACATATTTTTTCAAAGTAAATACGTGCTTGCACCACATTCCTCAGAGTAAACACGTATTCGCATGACATATTTCTCAAAGTAAACACGTGTTTCATCACATATTTCTCAAAATAAACACATGTTTCCATCACATATTTCTAAAAGTAAACGCATGTTTGCATCACATATTCCTCAACGCAAACACGTGCTTGCATCACATATTTCTCAGAGTAAGCACGTGTTTGTACCACATATTTCTCAGAGTAAGCACGTGTTTGTACCACATATTTCTCAGAGTAAGCACGTGTTTGTACCACATATTTCTCAGAGTAAGCACGTGTTTGTACCACATATTTCTCAGAGTAAGCACGTGTTTGTACCACATATTTCTCAGAGTAAGCACGTGTTTGTACCACATATTTCTCAGAGTAAGCACGTGTTTGTACCACATATTTCTCAGAGTAAGCACGTGTTTGTACCACATATTTCTCAGAGTAAGCACGTGTTTTACCACATATTTCTCAAAGTAAACACGTGTTTACATCACATATTTCTCAAAACAAACATATGTTAAATCACATGTTTCTGAAGCAACACGTGTTTTCAAAGAATATTTGGACGTCAGTAAAGAGATTCTGGAGGTGTGTTCCTGGTCACAGACCGGGCCGCGGGGGCGTTGACCCCCGGAACTCTCTCCAGGTAAACTCCAGGTAATAACATGTATTAAAATTCACTTTAAATTGTATAGACAAAAACATATGTTAAGAATTTCATTTGTTTTTAATTCATCTATTAATTATATTTTTTATATTTTCCTCTCTCTCTCTCTCTCTCTCTCTCTCTCTCTCTCTCTCTCTCTCTCTCTCTCTCTCTCTCTCTCTCTCTCTCTCTCTCTCTCTTCTTTGCCTTTTTATCAATCGTTCATTTTCTTTTACTTTGATGCCTTTTATTTCTCAATTACATTGCTGTTTAAAAGTATTTCTTCACTTCCAAAGCCATTTTTGCCTTTTACTTTTCTTTATTTTTCTTTCCTTCACATTTATTAGTTGCCTCTGCCTAAATTCCCTTCACTTTACTTATTCCTTGCTTAACTTTCCTTGATTTTTCATGTAAAACTTTCTTAAGGAGCTATAGTTTCTTCGTGTCATTATCTTTATCTTACTTTTCTTTTCTTGTCCTCTCTCTTCTAACGTCTTCGTAGTGAGTATTAGTAATTCCCCTTTTATTTCTTCTCTCATTTATGTAAAGTGACATTTTAATTATCATTTACGTCTTCAATTATTAGTTCACTTTTTCTCACATTGTTTACATCAATAATGCTATTCCGTGTATATATTTTTATTTATACTCTTTTCCTTCAACCTAACTGCTCATGTAGGGCTCTGGTGGCCTGGTGGTTAGCGCTCTCGCTTCACACGGTGAGGGCCTGGGTTCGATTCCCAGCCAGAGTAGAAACATTGGACGTGTTTCTTTCCACCTGTTGTCTATGTTCCCCATCAGTAAAATGGGTACCTGGGTGTTAGTCGACTGGTGTGGGTCGCATCCTGGGACACTGACCTAAGGAGGCCTGGTCACAGACCGGGCCGCGTGGGCGTTGACCCCCGGAACTCTCTCCAGAAACTCCAGATGTACCCATTTTCTTGTATAAATATCTCCTGTCGTTTTCTTTGCCAAGTTATTTCCATATAAACCTATTTTCTTGCATACCTATTTGTTGCACATATATTTACTTGCCTATTTCGTTGCCTACCGATTTCAATGTCTAACTTTCTCATGTGATTTCCATTTTGTTTATCTATTTCTTAACATACCAGTCACTTACCATATCCTTGCATTCCTGTATTAAAGTTTGCTTTACTTCCAGTGTTAGAGCTTTAGCTTATTTAAGGATCTGTTTGTACTACTTTAGTAGTACAAATAGATCCTTAAATAAGTAAGGTTTAGTTCTCTCCACAATACTACAATTGCATCTTACGTCTCACCCGACTGTTTCTCGTCTGCCAGTCACATTTTTATGTCTCATTCATCTGCTAATGGTGTTACTTTTAAATTTAATCCTCACTTTTCCACTTCTCGTGTCATGTTTTCAGTTTCTCATTAATCTCTGCTCTCTCCACAGTACTGCGACTTAATTCTCATCTTGTGTTTTTTGGTTCTCCTCGACTATGTTATCGAGGACGGGGTTACTCAGTGGGCTGTTGTGAACAAAAGCACAGGTCATTTAACCGTTGTAAAAACAATTACTGCTCAGCTGACTATTGTAAACAAAAGCACAACTCTTCTGACCGTTGTAAAAACAATCACTGCTCAACTGACTGTTGTTAACAAAAGCACAGCTCATCTGACCGTTGTAAACAAAAGCACAGCTCATCTGACCGTTGTAAACAAAAGCACAGCTCCTCTGACCGTTGTAAACAAAAGCACAGCTCCTCTGTCCGTTGTAAACAAAAGCCCAGCTCATCTGACCTTTGTAAAAAAAAAAATGCACATCTGAGCTGACTTTTTTTCAACAACTTCGGGCATTTAATCATCTTCTAAAAGTTATATATTTCTTTTTTTTCTCTGTTTCACCGATAAATTACCCGAAGACAATGGGACGTCCTCTCATACACTGAAACCTAATTCTATCAAGTGTTAATCCTATCAAGTGAAGGTGAGAAAGTTGTGTAATCTCCTAGATTGCGCTCACCGAGCTGTGTTTTGCTGGGACGAGACTCAGTTCCTGGACCCGCCTCCTAGACCACTTTGATCAGCATCTTTGGCCTCATCATATCTGCTCTTGAAACTGTGTATCCAATTTTCCTCCTCCGCTTCTTATGGTAAAAACATTCCACTCTTCAAATTCTCTTAGAATACAGAAATTCTCTCCTACTCTGTATTGTTTATCTATGTTTGCTCTGTGTCGCCTTGATTCTGGTCCTCTTGATTCCAACGGTATGCCCCTATCTGGTCTCTCTATCCCTCTCTGGGATTTATATGTCGTAATCATATCCCCGCCTGAGTTTCCCTGTATATCTGGAGAGAGTTCCGGGGGTCAACGCCCCCGCGGCCCGGTCTGTGACCAGGCCTCCTTAGGTCAGTGTCCCAGGATGCGACCCACACCAGTCGACTAACACCCAGGTACCCATTTTACTGATGGGGAACATAGACAACAGGTGGAAAGAAACACGTCCAATGTTTCTACTCTGGCTGGGAATCGAACCCAGGCCCTCACCGTGTGAAGCGAGAGCGTTAACCACCAGGCCACCAGAGCCCCTTGTATTTTTCTCTCGGCTAAGGTCGTTAGGTTTAGTTCCTTCAACTTCTCCACACAGTGCATCTCTCTCAGCTTGGGTACTAGTTTGGTTGCAAATCTTTAGAACCTTTCCATCCTTTTCACATATTTTATCAAGCGTGGGTTCCATGCTGCATCCGTATACATTATTAGGTTCTGAAACATTCTTTATTCATATTCCTGAACGCTATTCTGAGGTTTCCTAACTTTACATACTTCATTAATGTTATACAGGTTATGGATGCTCCTTCCTCATTATAACATGTTTGGCCTTATATTTACCAAAAGGTCATCTTCACACTATGATATTTGCACTGTGTACTCTCTGTTCTGCCTACTCTCACCTTCTCCAATTCGTATGACCTTGAATTTGTTCGGGTTGAACTCGAGTAGCCATTTATTTTGCCACATGTGTAATCAGCTGAGGTCTGCCAAAAGTATATCTCTGCCTTCTACTCTTCTTAATCTTCTCATAAGAGTTACATCATCAACAAACAGTGACACACAGTACTGATCCTTGCAGAGCCGCACTCTTTACACTCTCCTATTCTGATATCTCTTCCTTTACTTGTTACTCTCGGTCTTCTGTCATCAAGATACTTGTTTTTCTATTCTTTTACTAATATCTAATGTGATACTCTATTAAATGCATTCTTGCAGTCCAAAAAAGAGCACTCCACCTTTCCCAGCCTCTCCTGTTGTATCTCTGATTCTGTCATGGAACTCCAAGAAATCTGTTATATTAGAATTTTTACATTCGTGGTAATTTTCTAAAACAGAATCTTTCCAAGTACATAAATATTCTTTCACTCTCTTCACCAGAATTTTTGTCAGAATGAATGTTAGAGAAACTGGCCTGTAATTTATTGCCTCTTGTCTGTCTCGTTTTTATATGTGGGGACCACATTTGCCTTTTTCCAATTTTGTGGCACTTGCCCTGATTGGGGAGAATGGTTGTAAACATTTGCTATTGGGTCATGCAGTGGTTCTGGTGTGTGTGTGTGTGTGTGTGTGTGTGTGTGTGTGTGTGTGTGTGTGTAAGGGGGGGGGATGGTTGGTGTGAGGAAGCGCGCGTGCGGGCAGGTGCGAGAGCCGATATCATAGGCAGCTGTCAATAGTGTGATACGTGAGGGTGGCCCTCACTAGTTCCGCTCCCATTGCTGCCATCACGAGAGACCCCTGCCCATAATGCATATATATTATATATATATATATATATATATATATATATATATATATATATATATATATATATATATATATATATATATATATATATATATAGGTAGGGAAAGATGTCCTGCCGAATAGGCAAAACTTGCGATTTTGGTTTAAATAGAATAGCTTTTTTTTTCTCTTCTTGCTGAATAAGGCAAGCGAAAATTTGTGTTTGCAATAATTTCGTAAAAAATCATTCTGAGCTAACGAAAGAATATTTTCATTGTGTTTATTAAATTACTGCAAACGTTTCAAAAATATATTTAGTTGAATTAGGATCAATTAAATTCCGCTTGTTGTAATAAGGTTAAGTAAGTTTTCTAAGGTTCTTTTAGTACAAAATTATTAAGTTTTACATTAACATAAATAAAAAATATATATTTAAACGCATACGAATTTTTTTTAGAAAGAACTCATTTAAAATTAAGTCCTTTCTAAAATGTTTTCTTACGCGTTTAAATATACATTTTTGCATTTAAGTTAATGTAAAAATTAATAATTTTGTACCAAAAGAACGTTAGAAAACTTTCCTAACCTTATTAAAACAAGCGTAATTTAATTTAGTCTAATCGAACTAATTAAGTTTACAATAATTTAATAATAAATAAACCAAATGAAACAAAAAATCGTTAGGAACAGAATGATTTTGGCGAAATTATTGCATACACAAATTTTCGCTTACCTTATTCGTCAAGAAGAGCCTTGCTATGTAAGCCAAAATAGCAAGTTTTACCTATTCAGCACGAAACATGCAATGCACGAAGCAGAAACAAGGAGGTATATACAGAGAAAGAACGCACACCCAGGGAAGTGCTACCGTTTACGGTATGACAGTGAGCCGGTAACCTGTAATGATTTTAAAGAATACAACAGGTACATCTCGCTACTTATTCTTACTTTTAGTTCACACTACGAATGTATATGCTTGTATATATACCAATCGGAGTTTTTTTTTTGAGATTTTCTTAATAGTTCCCGTTCTCATAATATTACTTTTCACCTTAAAGTGGAAGTAGACAAGAATCCTTTCCCCGAAAGCCATGAATGTCGTAAAAGAACATTTTAAAATTGGGATATTTGAAGGTGGTAAGAAACGGGTGACTGTCAATGTTGCGAATGAAATGAAGGTGGATGCGACAGCTCTAAGCGAAACAAAGCTCAAGCGGGTAGGAGATATTTAGTGGGGAGAAATAAATGGGATTGAGGTGTATCCGAAAATACTGGAGCTAATGAAGGAGAAGCCATAATGTTGAATGATCAGTTATGGAAGGAAAAGCAATAAGCGTAATAATTCAAGATACATATTTACTTATCACTGTTATTATTGAAGTGACTGATACTTAACTGTGGGAATGAGGGTGAGATCTTGATAACAAGTTACAATCCTCTTTAAACGAGGGTTTAAAAAAAAACTCAATATAATAGTCTACTTTATTTTGCGTTTTAAATTGTTTCATTGTAAAGATGATCAACATTATTGTTATAATGAGCTGGAAGCGTAAAATCTGAAGATGTTATTTAATGCTTAGGAAATGGATGGCAATCTGGTTTCATCCAGGAAATGAGGAATCCAATATCTTGGACCCAGAGTCCAACACCAACACGAAGACCCATCCCTTGAAGGGTATGGCAAACTTGAATGGTTGGGAACTACTTGCATTATGGGAAAGGTATCGAATATTTCACTTAAGTTTTATAAGTCCTACGACCATCTTCTCAACAGGAATGTGATAAAGAGACTTCTCCACACATAAACATTGGTTGATTGAGAGTCATGAAAAGTAAACATTATGTTTATAGGACACAGTAAGCGGGTTATTACATATATTAAGAAGTGTCGTTCACAAGGGACTTTATCAATCTTTCTGAGAAGGGCTGCTGATATCCAACATTATTTTTAATATTATTATTATTGGTAGTAGTAGTAGTAGTAGTAGTAGTAGTAGTAGTAGTAGTAGTAATAGTAGTAATAGTAGTATTTTTATATTATTATTAGTAGTAGCAGCAATAGTATTATTATTGTAATTAGTATACTAGTGCGGGAATACTAAACCCATCGAGGTGATAAAGTTCCTGGGGTGAGACGTGTTCAGAGGCGACCTGTGCAGTTCGATTTCAGACGCTGAAATTTTGGTCGGTTTCTATACCAACATTCCCAAGAAAACCCCAATGATAATAGAGATAATGATGACAATGATAATGATGAAGATCGAGATAATGATGATGATCTTGGTGGTTAAAGATATGATAACAGTAGAGATAATGAAAGATGTGATAAAATACAATGACTATAAAAATTTGATGATAATGATTTTAGAGATGATAGTACTGATAAAGGTGTAACTGATAGAAGAGATGATGGTGATGATAGAGATGATAGTACTATTGGAGATGACTATGATCATGATCTTGAAGCGGCGTTATTACCGTGATCCGTAGTGGTAGTGGCGGCGGCGGTTGTGGAGAAATTTTCTCCAGGAGGGGGTAACAGCCCCCTTCAGCCCCTTTCAGCCGTGAGGGGCCCAGTCCTCTCAGAAGAGGCAAGCATCTTGTTTACTGCTACAGCAAGTAATTGATCCCAGATGTAGTACGAGTATGCGACGTGGTCAAGCGACCGAGGCTCCGTGCAAGAGTCCAGTGTTGCAAAGTGTAGTTTAATAAAAGACAGTCCATCTCTTACCTTAGCAGGACAATTAAGGAAAATCCTGCTTCAACTTTATTACCATGATATAGTGTACATTGTTGTCTATGCTTAAGACAGCAAGAATCAAACATTCTGCTTTGCTTCATGGAGGAAGTGGCGGGGAAGCAAAAGTACTAGATCAGCTTTTCCTTTATGTGCTAGGGACAGTGACGGTGCAGGAGGCTGTGGCGTCTTCAGATTACTTTCGACTCTACTGAGAGTCAAACTGACGCCAGGATAGCCAACAAAGAACACCGATCCGTGCGTTAGTGTGAACTAAGTGTCTCACAAAACACGATAAACATAGAGAAGTGTGATCAACTTCTTAGTGATATTGTGTGAACAATTATTAATGAACAGTGTAACAACGAGTGTTGTGATCCAACAGAGTGTAGTGCGACATTCTTGAAAGAACACTATTCTTCAATCAACTCAACGGATATCCGGGCGTAACTACGGGTCAGATATGTATACCCAGGTAAGTGTTCTAACTCGTGATGTACTACTGTTGACTGCGCAGTTGAGTCGAAGTTACGAGTTAGTCACTTATCATAAACCCCGGTGATAAGCGGACTTTCGAGTCCACACAAGTACGTAAGTCAGCCATCAGTGATTGAAATATGCTGACATAACACCCCCTAGGGATAATTTATGATTAACCTAATATTCATTTTCAGCCCACTGTGAAGTGGAAGACAGCAATTCAAGACCTCGTCTGCAGGGGCGGCTGTGTGGACGATTTGTTGTCTTATCAGCTAAGTATTCCCTATATCTTCAACCTTAGTAAACCATTTCTCAACAGCGGTAGTGGCGGTGGTGGTTATTGTTGTTGTGATGGTGGCCGTGAGGAGCCTATCGATACGGTACATAGTATACAACAGAGTGTATGACATAGGTGCCCTCCTGTCCGAGGAGCTTCGAGGTGTAGCCAGACATAACGAAGGTCTCATGAATGATGGAGTGACCCTAGAGTCATCTCTTACTTGATTACCCAACAGATGGTTGAGTGCACTCTAGCCTCCAGAGTGCCACTGGTGAGAGTGAGCATATCCTGGGCATTTTAACGTTGGAAAATTCCTGGTAAGGTTTGAAAATACCTAGACTGGGAATGGTGTTAACTGAGGAAGCCATTCCTGTCAGCTCAGTCTGCTATCTACATAATATTCTCGTAACAGAAGAAAAGCTAGATTCAGTACATTAATACAGTACAAACAGCTCTTGAGCTCTTCAGAAAATCTTGTCTTAATTTTAACTGATACTATTCGAAGAAAAGTACTAATATTATGCATGAACGCAAATGAGTAGTTTATTTTTCTAGTTTTGGAGTGAAATATTTACAAAAACGTTTAACAATGAACCTGGTGCACAGACAAGTTATGCTCCACTAATGTCTGTAAATCGTTGAACAAGGAAAAATATTTAAGTTATGAACATACAATAATACTACAATAATTCAAGGAAGAAGTACTTAGTATTATTATCACAAAAATCTGCTTGAGTAACCCAAGCGAGAGCAAACATGTGAAATAGTTCAGAACTGACATTAATAGTGACCTGACACTTAAATAACAGTGACCTGATACTTAGCAAATATCAGTTAGCTGACCATACCCCCGGCCGGGATTGAACCCGCGGTCATAGAGTCTCAAAACTCCAGCCCGTCGCGTTAGCCACTAGACCAGCTAGTCATGTTGACGGCAGTGAAGGGACTTGAGCTAGAGTTCGTCACGGCCACGCTAGCTGGAGATTCGTCTGTAAAAACTTGCATTTGTGGTCACAGAGGTGCCTGTGCTAACTTTCCTATGGTGTAGAAATATACCTAGTTGGATGAATCTTATTGTGGCTAGCTGGTCTAGTGGCTAACGCGACGGGCTGGAGTTTTGAGACTCTATGACCGCGGGTTCAATCCCGGCCGGGGGTATGGTTTATTTGCAATCGTGTCATTACGATTTCTTAAGTCAAATCAGTTAGCTGATACTTAACAAATAACAGCGACCTGATACCTGACAAATAACAGCGACCTGATACCTGACAAATAACAGCGACCTGATACCTGACAAATAACAGCGACCTGATACCTGACAAATAACAGCAAGCAGAGACTTATCAAATACGCAGTTATAACCCTATAATATTTATAGAAAAACTTCATGAACTGGCAGAAATATATCGACAAGGAACTACTGTATTTATATTTGTAAAATATGTCTATAACTTCTAAAAATAGAGAACAATTAACATCTCAGATCACAAAATTAACGTATTTTGTTTTATCAGCTTAATACATCTGGTATCATCGGATATAATTCATCATATATCAAATGAAAATAATCAATGTTTGACTATTTATATTATTAATATTTTATTCAGTTGAGCATCTCAACTAAATCTAATTTTCAGTTAAGCTCTAACAGAACTGGAACACCTTACTCTTAACACTAAGTTAATTATTCAGGTGGGTGACGTTAATTCCTAATTCTGCCAAACACATTTAACACTCTCAGCATCCGACTGAGTACAAGATTTGAGAACTAAATTGAAATCAATAGCATATTCACACTTACAGACCTTAATACCCACACTACTAATGTGAACTGGCAAGTATCGTGGTTGTCATTCAGTCGTAACAAGTTGTTGTGAACACTGTAGTGTCTGTCTCTTGGAGGTACGAAGTGTCCTCCACGTTATAGAGTCATCTTATCGAAATTTAACCGATTAAATTGTCCACAAGCATTTTTTCTATTCATATAGTCCCATATACTTCTTATACTACATGATAAGTGGGCCATTGAACTTTTTATTATTGTGCATTTCTGTGTCTAAAATTCTTTAAAAAAATTCTAAAATCAACTATTTTTTTAATAAATTAAAGAGAAATTTACTGTAATATCTTAATATTTCCTTTATCCACCTGAAAATTCTTTGAACATCACGAATCTTGGTCATCACATAATATTCAGAGACGCCGAAGATGACACTGACAATTCAGAGGAAAATCTTTTTTTCTCTACAGCAAAAAAATGATATAGAGTGCATCATCTGTGATACAGTAATGGAGGAGTTAATTGCACACTGAGCATCGGAAACAGCTTTATCCCAAGTATAGCTCTTTCGATCAATTGTTGCTTTAATAATATCCAATATTTTCTTATTACTGCATTCAGCTAGGCCATTACTGGCTGGATGATGACCTATTATTGTGTAATTATTGATTTTATGTACGATACACAATTTGTCAAGCAAGTTTTAACAAACCTCTCCGCTATTATTTCAAACAACAGTCTTTGGTGTAGTATAATGACAGTTTATTCTCGCCCTGATCACCCTAGCAACTGAGATTGAAGCTAATTCACATTAGTGATAAATTACTTACCATTACACACAAATGCTTATTTACCTGAAGTCAAGTTTAAATATTATTGAAAAGATAACTAGATACTACTTACCAAGGTTCACTAGCAGCTGGACACATCTGAATAGGGCTAGATTCACTTATAATGCCTTTGTAATGCATACGAGTTAATCTTTATGGAACATATTCGTAAGTATGAATAACGTTGCATTCTAATCCGTCCGACAAACAGATTATGTTAGGATATTTATGCAACATCTAGCACAGTGTGAACTAGATGCAGAGCTACATGCATTAGGGACTTAGGCTTCGCCAATTAATGAGCTATAGGACTAGAAGTAGCCAGCTTCGCCACTCTGCAACAAGTAGTACTTTTGCAATCACGTTAGCAATTTCTTTAATCAGGAACCTACTTACATAAACCCCTGACAAGGCGCCAGTGACATCTTGTTTGCTGAGCAAGTGCTCAAAAGTAGGATTATATTTCTGAAGTCAAATATATCGCTATTGTGTTCATTCCAAAACATCCAGCTCAGTTACTGTGTCAAACTTTCCAGTTTCAGTTAAAACTTGACTAGTAATATATATTGGATTATATATTTTGCCTGGGTCTTGCACTAGGAATGTACCTAACCCAGCGCCTAGTGTGAACCGGCAGCTCCAGTGTGTCTTAACCTTCTGCTTAGACCAAAAAGTTTATAGGCCACTTGCCTATGAATTTACCGTTGATAAAACCTGAATGCGTTAATCGTGAAGGCCATTAACTGAAGAAACCATCATCGACACACCTGTTGACGTGGCTATACACATCTGGATTAGGTATACACCTGCTGGCATGGGTATAGACATTTCCATATGAATATACAACTGTTGTTGACATGGTATATATAATACAGATATAGGTTTTTCTTAAGGGTATGCAAATGTTGATATGGATACACACCTGTTGCTGTAGATATGCACTTGTTGCTATGGGTAAATACCATTTAATATAGGTATGGATACACCTGTTAGTATAGATCCATACCTGTTTTTACTGATATACCCCGGATGAGCAGATATACCTGTTCCTATGAAGTACACCGTTTGAAATGGGTCAACACAATTGAATATGGGTACTCGATGATATACTTATAAAGTATTTGAAGAGTATACATACATGATACAATTAGACACATGCTGAAATGGCTACTCATGTTGTAACAGACTCTCACATTAATTAAGCACCCGATACAACAGGAAGGTACCTATTCAAATAGGTAAACACGTGCTGCATAAGCAGACATACACTGGAATAGGCAGACGTGCGCTTAAATAGATACCGTAAAAACACATTACAGTAGGTAGGCACGAACTGAATTATGTAATTACGAGTTGAAAGTTGTATAAATGTTAAAATATTAGGAGTAGGGAAGAGGGCGCTCGAAACCGGCGGACACACAGAGCGAAGTGTTCTTGAATTGTTGGTGATTTGCACACAAATAACCCACACACATAGAAGAACGGAGCTTACGACGACGTTTTGGTCCGATTTGTGTATTGTTCCAGTCACGGTTTTGTGCCTTATTTTTTTATTATTGGTGATCTATATTTATGAACAGTTTACTGTCACTTGACTGGAGCGACTGGCGAGTAAATGCCACGATTTCTTCCAGGATTTTATTGTTTATTTCACAGGAAGGGAAAACTAAACTGGTCATTCAGAACCTCGGTGAAAGGAAGTTAGAATCTACTGAAAGGAGGGCTGCTTCAGTTCCATAGATCAAGAGTCTCTCAAGCCCCCCTCCCGCCCCTCACAAGCGTCATCGCTCCTTTGAACATAAGAAGGAACACTGCAGTAGGCCTACTGGCCTACGCGAGGCAGGTTCAAGTCGCCTACCGGCTTATGCCACTGACCTAACCTAGTCAGGTCCAGGTCACATCCACTTAAGGAAGGAGCACGACATCAAACCTACTAGCACAAGCTAGTCAGGTCCAACTCACACACCCAAACATGTATTTATCTAACCTATTTTTAAAACTACACAACGTTTTAGCTTCTATGACGATACTCAGGAGTTTGCTCCATTCATCCACAACTCTATTACCAAACCAGTGCTTTCCTATATCCTTCCTGAATCTGAATTTTTCCAACTTGAAACCATTGCTGCAAATCCTGTCTTGGCTAGATATTTTTAGCACGCTATGTACATCCCCTTTATTTATTCCTGTTTTCCATTTATACACCTCAATCATATCATGAGTGGGTGTGGGTGGGTGTGAGTTGGACCTGACTAGCTTGTGCTGGTGGGTCTGGTGCAGTGCCCCATCCCTGAGTGGAGATGATCAGACTGGGTGGGTCATTGGGCTAATCCGGGGGGGGGGGGTATTGGTCTAATCCGGGGGGGGACATGGACCTGCTCCGCATGGGTCAGTAGGCCTGTTGCAGTGTTCCTTTTTTCTTATGTTCTTATATCCCCCTTAATTCTTCGAGGGGAGTATTCTGTCAGTTGTCATCTGTGTATATACAAATGTATTTTAAGTCATTATTATGTAATACAGCCGTAACTAAGTTGTTATATACATGAATGTAACACGTAACATGAATGGAACATATAACATTATTGTAGCATGTAACATAAATGTAACATGATTATAATATGTAGCATAAATGTAACATGAGGTCAGACACACAAATGTACAAATTACTGATAAGTACATAAAGTTTAACTTATGTGGTTTCCCATCCTCATCATGATAAAGTCGACTCATTGACTAACTTGGCAACAAATGTAGAAAATGATCTAGGAAACGATATTGAAGTAGACTCCAGGTGGTAACTTCCAGATCCATGAATAATTCAAGACTATGGAGAAAGTAACACAATAGGCTGGACTGTGGTTAGGCTATAAACATCTGTTGCGGTCCAGTATATTAGAGAGATGTCAACCGTATGAAACAACACGATTAAATGGTTGTAACCATGACGATAATTTTTAAAAGGGGTGGACCGGTAAGCCGACGGAAGGCCTCGGTCAGATGACCAAAAGCAAAACTTACCTAACCGCATGAAACAATGTGGACATAGACAAGGGTCGCATACAATTAATACACCGTTCACACGTAAAAAACAGTTACATACACATCCAAACACACCAAACAGGTAATGGGAAATCACTATCGCTCTTAATGACGAGATAAATGCAATCTTCTGACTGTATCCACACTGTTCAACGACTGAATAACTAATGTTATGAATTTTTTTTACCCAAGTTATCAGGGTTTATAACTATAACAAATTATATACTGTGAACACTTGTTACTAATGGTAATTTATGTATCAGGTTTGTATTTCTTACATGTGTATTCAGTTTGGGCGTATTATTATCAGTAGCAGCAGTAATAGAAGAAGTATTGTTGCTATTATATTTATTATTATTATTAGTAGTAGTAGTATTAGTAATACATAGTAAACAGTTATGTTGAAGGTGCCGGGAGGTGAACAACACCAATGACAGATTGTTAGGTAAGACACATATGCAACAGTTAGGTATCTTTATTTCGAAACGTTTCGCCTACACAGTAAGCTTCTTCAGTCGAGTACAGAAAAGTTGATAGAAGCAGAAGATACTTGAAGACGATGTAATCAGTCCATCACCCTTAAAGTTTTGAGGTGGACAGTCCCTCAGTCTGGAGAAGAGCATTGTTCCGTTTCGAAATAAAGATACCTAACTATTGCATATGTGTCTTACCTAACAATCTGTCGGTATTTTATACCATTTTAATGTTCACCAATGACAGACTTGACCAACAGTATGCCGGACACTATATGTGACGTCACGTAGAGACTCTGTAAACCCATCACGTACCTCATTGTAAAACTTCAATACACCCCTCCCACCCACTCCAACCCCTCCCACCAACTCCAATTCTCCTACTCCAGACCCGTGCCCCCCCTGTCTTCCCACCCACCTCTCCCCGGCAGTAAATTACAAAAGTTAAGGAACCAAAGCTCTCCTTCAACTTACTAGATACCGATACCCAATGATTTCAGGGGCACATAATTATATTCAATGATTCCAGAGGCACTTTACCCAGTGAATCCAGAAGCAATTGATAACCAGTGATTCTTGGGGCACGAGAACCCTTTGATTCTTGGTCAATATGCATCTCTAATTTTTAGGTATCCTCAGAAAGTGGATATGAATTAAGGTTATGGAAATATTTTTCTAAGTAATAACTTGGAAACGCATCTTTTGATCGGCTTCAAACTTTCCACACAGGTGTCTCTTTTTAAAGTAAAGAAGATTAGGATTGTTATTGTACTAATTGATGCCAACTTTTTAAATACATTTAAAAAATATACTGTAAATTTTCCTTGTGGTATATAGAGCATGCCTGTTTTTTTCAGACTACGGAACAATACTCTTCTCCAGACTGAGGGACTGACCACCTCAAAACTTCAAGGGTGATGGACTGATTACATCGCCTTCAAGCCTCTTCTGCTTCTATCAACTTTTCTGTACTCGACTGAAGAAGCCTACTGTGTAGGCGAAACGTTTCGAAATAAAGATACCTAACTGTTGCATATGTGTCTTACCTAACATCTTTAAACCTGAACGGGTGATGCATCTGAGCTCAAGAAAGGTTCACTGTAGTGTTTGGGATGTGTTATCATTTGAAAGAATAATTCAAAATTGTGGATTATTGGTTTCCGTGCCATAATTGGAGAATGATTGTGTAAGAAAGGTATACAATACCGATAAGATGAAAGTTAAGACACATGTGCAACATCTGGTTATCTTTTGTATATAGTTCTATTGTCGTCTAATTATGTCCTAGAATTTGTATTGATAAAGCCACTGGATGGCGAAACGTCTACAATAAAGATAACCAGATGTTGCACATGTGTCTTAACTTTTATCTTGTCGGTATTAAATACCTTTCTTGCACAACTTGTCAGTCACTGCAACATCACGGAATTTTTGTTCAGAGGTCATCTACAGGACCTTGTTCTCGGCTACTACAACTAACCCATCCCTTTGGGTATGACCTATTTCCACTGGGGAATGCCGCCTACCAGTGACTATGCCCTCGTCTGCTACCCATCCCTACCCACTGACGCCTATATAAACCCCAGTCTCCTTGCCTGTGCTCCAGAATCTCTACTACCACGGTGCTCTCAACACCAACTCCAAGGTTGAGGGACTGATTACCTCAGCTTTTGTATATAGTTCTACTGTCTTCTAATTATGTCCTAGAATCTGTATTGATAAAGCTCCTGGAGAATGATTCTTCTGATCGGCTATAAACTTTCAGCAGAGGAAAGTTACCTTGCTATTGGATTGTATAAGTCCGAATTTGCAAATTTTAATACACTAACTGGAATTCTGATAGTTTAAACTGTAAACCCGGGTATGTCTTATTTAAATGCGGGTATATCTTATTTAAATGCGGGTATATCTTATTTAAATGCGGGTATATCTTATTTAAATGCGGGTATATCTTATTTAAATGCGGGTATTCTATTTAAATAGGGTATATCTTATTTAAACCCTGTTATACTTTATTTAAACCCACCTATATCTTATTTAGAAATCGATTCGAATTGCTTTCCTAATGAGTGTAAGACAATCAACTTTTGAAGAAATTTTGATATTGGCTGCCCCGTGATGACTTATATATGTCTTATGACTCAACGCGACGGGGTGGAGTTTTGAGACTATGACCGCGGGTTCAATCCCGGCCGGGGGTATGATATGTCTTATCTTCAACACCGATGTATCTTGCTTAGAGAAAGACTTGATAAAAAGTTAAATTAGAGTAATACTCTTTGCATCTCAATCTTTTGAATGCCTCCCTTTCTTTAACTTTAGTAATTTAGAAATGTTTCTGTCGGATTTTCATTAAATTCTCAAAAGTATTCTTTCATTTCATGAAGCTTTTTTTTTTTTCAAAATATATTTGGGCATAATATGCTCACTTGAGACGATTTAAAAAAAAAAAAGTCGGATTTTATGGATATGTTGCCTGATTAGTGCAGAAGATAACTGAGAAACAAAAGGAGTGAGATTGGAAAAGTTTACTGAGAATATTGTGAAGGATCGTATGGTATCCAGTGAAGGTATAACATCACAGGATACAGGTGAGATGTTGATATTCTGTCTTAACTGACCAAAAATACTTTCTAATGGGAAGGAATTCCAATGATCAGTGAGTATGGTCATCCACTGGTAAGGTTGTCTATGAGGCCACTGGTGAGACTGTCCATGAGGCCACTGGTGAGGTTAGTTATTTATGAGGCCACTGGTGAGATTGTCCATGAGGCCACTGGTGAGGTTAGTTATCTATGAGGCCACTGGTGAGACTGTCTATGAGGCCACTGGTGAGGTTAGTTATCTATGAGGCCACTGGTGAGACTATCCATGAGGCCACTGGTGAGGTTAGTTATCTATGAGGCCACTGATGAAATCATCTATGAGGCCACTGGTAAGGTCATCCATGAGGCCACTGGTAAGGTCATCCATGAGGCCACTGGTGAGTTATCCATGAGGCCACTGGTGACGTTATCCATGAGGTCACTGGTGAGGTCATCCATGAGGCCACTGGTGAGGTCACATGAGGCCACTGGTGAGGTCATCAATGAAGCCACTGATGTCATCTATGAGGCCGGCCGCTGATGAGGTTACCCATGAGGCCACTGGTAAGGTCATCCATGAGACCACTGGTGAGGTCATCTATGACGTCACTGGTGAAGTCTTCTATGAGGTCACTGATGAAGCCATTGGTGAGGTCATGAGGCCACTGGTGAGGTCATACATGAGGCCACTAGTGAGGTCACCATGAGGCCACTGGTGAAGTCATCCACGAGGCCACTGGTGAGATCATCTATGAGGCCAATGGTGAGGTCATCCATGAGGCCATTGATGAGGTCATCCATTAGGCCATTGGTGGTCATCTACGACGTCACTGGTGAGGTCATATATGAGGCCACGGGTGAAGTCATTGGTGAGGTCATGCATGAGGCCACTGGTAAGGTCATACATGAGGCCACTGGTGAGGTCACACATGAGGCCACTGGTGAGGTCATACATGAGGCCACTGGTGAGGTCATACATGAGGCCACTGGTGAGGTCATACATGAGGCCACTGGTGAAGTCATCCATGAGGCCACTGGTGAGATCATTATGAGGCCGGACCCTGAGGTCATCCATTAGGGCACTGGTGAGGTCATCCATTAGGGCACTGGTAAGGTTATCCACGAGGCCACTGATGAGGTCATCTATGAGGCCATTGGTCATCTATGAGGTCACTGGTGAAACCATTGGTGAGGTCATACACGAGACCACTGGCGAGAACATTATGAGATTACTGGTGAGGTCATCCATGAGGCCACTGGTGAGGTCATCTATGAGATCACTGGTGAGGTCATCTATGAGGCCAATGGTGAGGTCATCTATGAGGTCACTGAAGCCATTGGTGAGGTCCTACATGAGGTCACTGGTGAGGTCATATACAAGGCCACTGGTTAGGTCATATTTCAGTTTTATATGTTTTCTGTGTCTTAGTATTTGTACTGTTCCTTGATAATGTGAGAAATTACGAAAGCGCCTGTTATATTATTTTTCGCTATGATAATTCTTTTTTTTACAGTTAACTGTTCCTAATTACCAGAGAAGTTTGAGTGTTAGTCTTCTAATTATCTAACAACACAACTTGAAAATTACAAAAAGAATAGAGGTTAGAAAAAAACATTGGCCAGGGATAAGAAAATAGTGATTTTTTATTTATAGATTTTAATACGTAATATGTCTGTTGTATTTAATTTTTACTGAACCTCTTGTAGTGAAATTAGTTGAAACGAGTCGCTGGGATAACAGTATTTCATGTGTTTGTATAAGGTTGATCTAGTTTATTTAGACAATTTAACATATTGATGAAAATCATTTATATTTAGGAACTCTTGGTTTATTTTGAGGGTGATTGTGAGTGTTAAATTTGTATTGGCAAACATTTGGTCTCTTTGACATCAACTGAACGAGAGAATAAATAACGTTTGTACACTAGGGAGAGGGGAGAGGGGGGGGGGAGAGAGAGAGAGAGAGAGAGAGAGAGAGAGAGAGAGAGAGAATGTTGTGGCAGTCATCAAGGCTGGACGCTTGCTTCAGTCTCCCATACGAAGCTATTCTCTGCCATTGCAAAGCCGCCTGCAGTAATGTGTGGAAGGTCCTAGTGACTATCCAGAAGACAGTGAAGGGGATAACATTTGGTTAGCTCTCCCTCTATGTCTTCCCTTTAGCTTTAGTAGTTGCTAAAGTGTATTATGTATGGTACCAGCGGGAACTGAGGTATTCTAAGTTTAGACAACCTAATAGATTATTAAGGGTCTAAGGCAACTGTAATTAAAGAACTTTATTGGAAGTGGTCTAAGACAACTGCAACAGTATGTAATGTGAGTTACGGTGATATAAGATTTCGTTCGGGTTTTTAACCCCGGAGGGTTAGCCACCCAGGATAACCCAAGAAAGTCAGTGCGTCATCGAGGACTGTCTAACTTATTTCCATTGGGGTCCTTAATCTTGTCCCCCAGGATGCGACCCACACCAGTCGACTAACGCCCAGGTACCTATTTGCTGCTAGGTGAACAGGACAATAGGTGTAAGGAAACGTGTCGGAATTTCCACCCGCCGGGAATCGAACCCGGGCCCTCCGTGTGTGAAGCGGGAGTTTTAGCCTTTCGTAGTTATTATAGCTTACCAGTGGTATCTATATTATTCTTGATATATAAATTGGCATGTACTATGTACTGTACAAACATATTTTCCCATTACTCGTAAGTATATTATATTTTTCAGTGGTTAAATATACCAATATCCGCTATGTATATCATATTTTTCAGTGGCTATATATACCAATATCTGCCATTTATCTCACATATTTATTTGGTGGCACAATATTTACTCTATTATTTCTTCATTTGATTTCATTTCCAGACATATTTATAGTGACATGTAAGAAATATAGATGTCTTATTTCACTGCTAACACTATGGCTGTGTAGTCTGGTATCTCTGCCAAGGATGGCTCTTCCCTGCCACTTTCTTTAAATACGAAACTAACGTTATTTTTAAAGGATTGTAGATTTTGAATAAATATTTCAGGAAACTGATAAGTTGGTGAGATTTGTGCCACATTGGGGTATATTTATTCTGGAAACTCTTCGCCAGCCACTGGATAGCGAAATGTTTCAAGAATATAGATACTACTCAAATATTAACAAAAAAAGGCACAATACCGTGACTAGAACAATACATAAATAACCCGTACATAGAAGAGAGGAGCTTACGACGACGTTTCGGTCCGACTTGGATCATTTACAAATTCACAAAGTCATTTTATGATTGTTGCGTTATTTGTGTACCCAAATGTTGCACAAGTCACTCATTTATGAGGATTGTAAACCATTTAAAACAGAATAGAACCCAAAAAACAAACACAGAGAACGCTTAGGTTCAGAAGCTTTACACGTTATTGTAGTTTCCATTATATTAATAATACAAATATACATATTTTTTCTAATATATAATCTTATTTTTTCTTGTTTTATCATATCCCATGAATTTTATTTATTAGAACTTTGCTTTTATATCTGATGTTTCTCAAGATGTTTGTTCCGTGAAACAGATGTTTTTACACAGACTACCATGTGTCGTGATGTTGTCTTCATTTTTTACTCCATATTACTCCATATATATTTTCAGGTCTAGACCGGGTTAAATTCTAGTTCTAGGCCATCTTAAGGGTGTGGATCCACACCTCCTGGGCCTTTTCAAAGTGCTAAGCTACAGACGCTAGTTATTTTCATATCTAACTCCCTGTATAGATGTCTAACTCCCTGTGTTTATGTCTACCGTCCTGTGTTATGTTTTTTTTCCGTGTATCGATGTACAGGAAACTGAAATTATGAGATACACAGGTTATCTTTCTGTGATCATGTAGCGAACGAAGCACATAAAGTGTGTTGACTCTCTCCAAGATGAGCTGTCATCTACGAGTAATGAGGTTGTTGGTGTGTTAACAAGAGGTGGTGAATTAGAGGATCACTGCAAGTATTATAATATGAACAGTGATCCTCTAGTTCACCACCAACTTCGCGATAATTCTGTGTTATCAATCTTAGAAGGACATCACTAACACACGTGGTTTTCATTCCTCCGTCAGTTGAAGATGTTACAATCGATCAATTTAAACACATGCATCCGACAAGTCATTACTGTCTTAAATCTAGAAAAAAAAATCCACAACATTATATTATTACATTAGTATTTATGAATCATCTCATTTCAGGGTTTAGAGATTCAGCCTCACACAGTGATTGAGAGGAAGAAATGTCATTATTACGCTGGTGGATAAATGTCAAATATTTGGGTCTACGGCTATCTTGAATTATAACTTAAAACTGCCTCCTGGGGAAAAAAACAGAAACTAGAAATGGTTCCTTAAGGGGAATTATAAACTAACTTTGCCTCCTTACCTGAAAGATGCCCGAAGGACGCCTGAAGGATGCTTTCGGGGCTCTGTGCTGAACCAGGCCACCTGGTAGATCAGGACCTGGTCAAGCGGGCAGTCCTCAGCAACAATCAGATACTCGAACTGCATCCTTGGCGAGAATTCGAAGCAAACAATACCGCCTCAGTGACAACTGAAAACTAACAATTGCATCATATCAAGACTCGTGCACTGCACTACTGTTTTACAACACAAGTTGCACAACTCCTCCATCCACCGGGTTCAACATGACAACAGAGAAATTAATTTACGCTGTGCTGCAGACGCACTTGTAACTCTTATAGAAGTTCATTGAAAACAATGTTTTAATCAGCAGGACTCGGTATTTCACGGTAAATGTTGACACCAGTGCTACCGAGGCTGACACCAGAGCCAGTTAGAGTGACACCAGAGTCAGTGATAACAGAGCCAGTGAGACTGACAGCAGTGCCAGTGAGGCTGACACTTATGCCAGTGAGGCTGACACTTATGCCAGCAAGACTGACAGCATTGCCAGTGAGGCTGACAGCAGTGCCATGTGGTAGTGACTGCGGTCTTGATATCAAGCCGGCCAGACTCAGGCATCACACCACCACAGAATCGACAATACAGGGTCAATGGACCATGCCAGACAAAATATAGCCGCCGTCCGTTGCATTTTAGTGTTATGGTAGCCGGAACGAAACAATAGCGACTGTGTACCCAACGTAAACATCATCATCCGGGGATTTGCCTGAAAAAAAGGGGGAAAACGAGGGGAAAAGAAGGTTTTTACGCTACTGGCCTCAAGCGAAAATGGATTTAGCGGACTTCGCAAGTGGAGAATTCGGCAACACGTGTTGGCTAAACTAGCCCAGTAATCCGGTCTCTCTCCTCGCCAACGTGACTGGCGACACTATCAGTGGCTACTTGTCGCCTCATGGCGGCGCTGCTATCACTCTCCCCTCTACTACCCCCGGGGGAGAAAGGAGACAGGATGAGAGGAAAGGAGGCAGGAAACAGAAAGGAGGGGGAAACGAGGTGGGGAACAGAGAGGTAGATTAAAGAGGGTAAGGAACAGGGAGAAGAGAGAAGAAGGTGGGGGGAAGAAGAAGGGGTGGCTGAAGGATTAGGAAGATGGGGGTGAACAAACATGAAGAAGAGGAAAGGAAGAACTGAGCGAGCAGGGAGGAGGAGTGAGGGGTCAGGGAGGAGTGAGGGAAGGGCAGAGGGGTAGAGGGGGTGGAGGAAGGGTGGAGGGGGTGGAGGGAAGGGGGGAGGGCATATAAGCCTTGCTGAGTATACTGTTTGAAATTCTCGGGGAAATCGTAGCAAAAGAGCAGAAGAATAAATGGATATTCTTGGCACTGCGCTACAACAGCGGCTCCTTCCTAGCAGAAATCTCAAGACTCTTTTAAGTGTAAAGTGTTGGGTCACAGGTCACACTGGAACACTTAACCTTGAGTCACAGGTCACAACTGGAACATATAGTAGTGTTTGATCACAGGTCACACTGGAACACTTAGTAGTGTTGGGTCACAGGTCACAACTGGAACAGTTGATAACAGAGAGCGTTCCATAATAGGTCTCGCTGGATCAGAAGTCTCGCTCGATCGCTAGTCTCGCTGGATCACAAGTCTCGCTGGATCGCAAGTCTCGCTGGATCACAGGTGTCGCTGGATCACAGGTGTCGTTGGATCACAGGTGTCGTTGGATCACAGGTCTCATTGGATCACAAGTCTAGCTGGCTCACAAGTCTCGCTGGATCACACGTCTCGTTGGATCAAACGTCTCGCTGGATCACACGTCTCGCTGGATCGCACGTCTCGCTGGATCGCACGTCTCGCTGGATCACACGTCTCGCTGGATCGCACTTCTCGCTGGATCGCTCGTCTCGCTGGATCACACGTCTCGCTGGATCACACGTCTCGCTGGATCACACGTCTCGCTGGATCACACGTCTCGCTGGATCACACGTCTCGCTGGATCACACGTCTCGCTGGATCGCTAGTCTTGCTGGAGTATATGTCTTGCAGGATTGCGCGTGTCGCTGGATCGGTAGTCTCGCTGGATCGCTAGTCTCGCTCTACCACAAGTCTCGCTGGATCACAGGTCTCGCTGGATCACAGGTCTCGCTGGATCACAGGTCTCCCTGGATCACAGGTCTCCCTGGATCACAGGTCTCCCTGGATCACAGGTCTCGTTGGATCACCTCACCGACACTGTCCTAGAACACTTCCCATCACATTTTCTTTTCCGATGTGGAACAAAAACCTTTATAGAATACACAAATGATCAGCACTTAGGAGAGAAGAGCTTATGACAACGTTTCGGTCCTAGTTTGTCCAAGTAGGACCGAAACGTCGTCGTAAACTTCTGTCTCATATGTACGGGTTATTTGTCTATTGTTCCAGTCACGTTATTGCTCATTTTCGTTCTTTTGTTCTGAGAGTATCTGGCCGTTAAAAAAAAAAAATCAACGGACCCTTTATTAAAGGAGACAGTTTAAGGCAGGGATGGGGAGCGTTTTTTCAGCCAAGGGCCATTTGGATATTTATAACATCATTCGCGGGCTATACAAAATTGTTAACTTAAAAATTAGCCTGCTGTGTTTGGTCAAACATTTAATTAACTCAGGTCTAATGTGACGGCTGGAACTGCTTCTCTTTGGTGCAGCGTTGTGCTGTTTCCTGGTATTAATGATGTTGAATTGAAAATATGTTCGAAATGATGAAGGCCGATCGGATTTTTTGAAATATTGCAAAATTAATCGCTTATAAAAAAATATTAGTATATTCTTCCAAAGGGCCACAATTTTTTTAAAATTTATCAGAATAAAAGCTGAAAGGTATCTTCATAATTCCGCAAATTTATTTTTTTTCGTTATATTGTGTAAATCGGTATGGGGAAGGGATTATATAAATTTATGTTGCTACAAAAACAAAAAAAACTCATAGATATATTGAAATTCGTGTCCCGCCTGCGGTTGCCCTGGCAGGTTCAAATCAAATGATTTTGCAGGCCTTATATGGCCCACGGGCCAGACGTTCCTCACCCCTGGTTCCTGCTTTAAGGTGAGGGACCATGAACGAGACACGGCAAGTCTATTCAATAGATCAACTTTGCATCTCTGTGAGATGCTGTTGAACAATGAGATATTTCTTTTTACCTAAAGTTCCTCTTTTTGTATCGTTATTTGTACTGGGCTGATGAAGCCATTATATGCCGAAATGTTTCCTCCTCCAAATGTTGCATAATTGTCTCAGTCTTCAACTTGTCGGGTTTATAAATCATTTATCACATGAGTTGCTGTGTATGAGTCGTGTGTGACCGATACGCAGGAGTTAAGTAACTATTCCTCACCGTCACCAATTGATATGGGAGGAAGTCGACCAGTAATGCGGTCGTAGTTTGAGTGGAAAGTGATTCCTGGCCGCTAAAGCAGCCTGTCAACGCTGCCAACAATCACGTATTCATTGAGACAGGTCGGGGAAGTCAGAAAAGGAGACAAATCGAAATGAAAGATCGAAAGGTCCTGAACAGAGGCACAAGCAGACAATTCTAATTAAATAATTAGAGGAACGCTAAACCCCGTAGAAGTCATACGCAGTTTCATTACCCCAAACACCAACATGTCATTTGATTCAACGAAAGAAAACATCTTTGTGTATGCTGAAAGGAAGAGAGAGCAACTGAAGAAAGAAACGGTAAGAAAAGAAATGTATATGATAAACTGCTGGAGAATATATATGACTCAGCGGTGAAAATGCTTGCCGCTAAGCCTCCCTGGATCATGTTCTCCAGGAAGACAGCCGCGTACCCAACACCACCGTTAGGTACAGTATGGAGCCATTGGTATACACGGCATTTGCATGAGAGTACGACTGAAAATGCTTGAGGCAGAAGGAGTGTATGACTATAGCCGAGATGCAGGATTTTGAAAATGGAAGTGAGGGAGGGGATACGTGCAGACGGCTGGTATTTCCCATGGAAGAATCAAGAGATTCAACAAGTGCTTAATTCTTCCCATGGTAGCATCAAGAGATGCAACAAAACCTTGATTCTTCCAATGTAGATTTATCAGCAGCAGTAGAAGCAGAATCAGTAGACGCAACAAGAGCTTGACAGTGAAGTGGAACGGGAGACTACAAACAAGAATCCTGTAGGTGGGAGGATCATGTAGATCAGAGTTCTTTTAAATACGGGTTGCAAGACGCTTTACACTGGGATACAAAGTCAAAGTTGCTTCCGGTTACCAATAAGCACATCACGACCAAACATATACAAGCTGCTGCATTATTGTGCGGTATATAAATATAAATTACACTATGTTAATTGTAAAAGAATTAGAGGTGACAGTGCAGTCAATATGACTTGAAAAATAGGAGGTTTGTGAGAAAAATATTAGAGCCAGCAGGTAAGAATATTGCTTGGACATTTGAATTAATATTTATACTCACTTTGAAGTCAAAGCTTTAAAGTGAGTAATACTCTCAGTAATACTCACTTTAGAGTCAAAATATAAAGTGAGTATTACTGAGAGTCTTACGGTGGTTCACGAAGTGGTTGAAATGATTAGTATCATTAAAGGAAGCTCACTGAAAACTCGGTTGATTGAAGTGCAGTCGTCAGAAATGGGAGGTGATCAGTCCCATTACCGTACTAGAGCGCAGGTCAGTGGCGCTCCCGGGGACGAATCCTAGCAAGGGTTTATGCGTGAAAATACGAAATCATTTTATTTTCATCTGGAAGACATATTCGTTTTGCCACTGCAGTTGCAAGATGAACGTGTCATATGTAGCGAATATTTCGAATAATTCAGACTTTTATGCAACATTATTTTTGCACAAGCCAAAAGTCAAGTTAAAAGGCGCCTGAGTTTCCCCTACCTCCTATTACATTTATTTTCCCCTTATAATCTACCTTATCTCTATAATCTATCTTATCCATAATTGTGTTGCAGAGGTCTGAGCTTTGCTCAGACTTCTGCAACACAATTGTTCTTAAACATTCGTTAAGTTATACCATGAACTAAGGAAAGATCCTGGATGTCACTTTACGAAAGCAGACAAAGCAAATGCGACAATAATTATGGTCAAGGTAGATTAATGGAAAAAGAAAAACATATTATTAGAAGGCAGGGGAACTGACGTGCCCCTTAAACGCCAGAACATACAAGTTCTCAACACTACTGTAACAACTGGAGAGAATTGTATCAGTGAAGAAAGTTTGAATAAATTGGAAGGTGCCAAACTGTCCCATGTCTCTACTTTGTTTTGGTCTCTATTTACCGAAAGAAAAGTTTAAAGTTTTGAAAAAAGTGGACGGATAAAAGATCTTTTTTCTTCCGAGATGACCGAATCTATCGTGTGGTTAAGTCGACACCCAATCAAGAAATAAGCCGTTGCATCTCAGGCGAGTCACGGCATTAAAAGTCAAATATATTTATCAACTTCGATATCATTTCGGATCAGGACTTCTAAAGAATATCCCCACCTAAGTAAGACTATTTTCTCTGTTACTGTTATGCAAGCTATACGTGTGAAGCTGGATTTTCCACTCTGAAAAGATTAGTAACCAAAGAAATTGAGTCAACAGTACAATATACTTGATGCACCATCGTGACCCACACTGCGCTAGCAGTCTTTAAAACAAAGACTTCAACGCTTGCCCAACCATTGGACGACGACCTACTTACACTAGTGGCAGGTCCCACTGTGATCCCGCCTCCTCCTGCTATAACTCATCTCACCGCAGTATATAAGCCACCTCTCTGGCCCTATGCTGCACTTCCTACAAGAGTGATGGACTGAACACATCGATTCCAGGTTGAGGGACTGATTACCTCAAACTTCTACTCTCCTTACCCATTTCTACTTTGTATTGGACTGATGAAGCCACTGCGTGGCGAAACGTTTCTTCAATAAAGATTCCCATGTGTTGCATAAGTGTCTCAATTCTTCAGTCTTTAAAACAATATGGCTTGGCTATAAAAATCAGACACTAGAAATCATCCCTGTTATTTGGGTTTGTACGTGGTGATAAACACTTGAACTGGACGTTAAGGTTATGTTATTTTATTGCACTTTACCTAGGGGAAAAATAACGAACATTGGTTGACCATGAAGGCAAGCAAAGTAACGAAGATAGTCAATCCCAGTATGAATAAAACCACCCGAGACGTCCTCAACACCTTTCTCAACACAAAACAACAACTTTTAAACATATTAATACCTCCGGAAGTCAATCCATTATCATACTCCCACAATTCCCCATATGTCAAGCCACAACACTAATTCCTCAGCCCACATTCAATTTAAAAAAGCGTTGCTGACCCACCTATTTGCCACAAATACACCTCAAAACAAAGCATAATAAGAGATAATGATCATAATATAGTATGTAAACACATGGAATAAGAAACAAAAGCAATATGATAGACTGCAAGTGGTATAGTACGTGTTTGGCCAGTCATCAGCTGGTAATAATATACTCACAGAAAAAAAACATCGAAGAGAACTCATGTAAATCCCGTGTTTTTACTTAAATGAAGAGCAGAGGTGTCATTATATATACTAATTACCAAAGGGTTGAAACAAGCAGGAGCTGTGACAAATGCAATATTTCTAACAAGTCAAGTAATAAGGAAAAAAATGAATCAGGTGAGGTAGAGGAAGAGCACTATTGGTCAGGAACACTAGTAACTTCGAGGAGATGGGCGAGATTTAGTGATGAAAAATAATATTACAAAGAAAACACAGTCACTACTGGGGGGATGGGGGCATAAAGTAGGTGCAGTTATATTTTGTAACCTTCCACTAAATAGCAGCAGACTGTGACAGGAAAAATAAGATAAAAACAGCCGTATTATAAATCCCATCGACTATGTGTAAATGTTTATCTGCAGGACCAAAGGTGAAAACTTATTATGGAAGATTTTAACCACAAGGAAACAGATTTATGTAATTCGTAACCACTTGAAAACTTAAACTGCCAGACGCCTGGAGAGATAACCTGACGTTGATAGTGATGGAGAGCTTCCTATGTCAGCATGTAAATACGAGAGAGAGAGAGAGAGAGAGAGAGAGAGAGAGAGAGAGAGAGAGAGAGAGAGAGAGAGAGAGAGAGAGAGAGAGAGAGACAGACAGATAGATAGATAGAGAGAGAGATAGATAGATAGAGAGATAGATAGAGGTTTAGATAGAGATATATAGATAGAGTGAGTGGCTCGATCTGATATTTACCTCAGATGTGGTAGACAAAAATAACAGACCAGAGGGTTCCCCTGGGGTCAACAGAAGGGGATTTAGACCTCTGAAGCCTCCAGGCACCAAGACTTTGGAAATCTTTTCTCTTCTCTTTGTTTATATTGGCATACAAAAATCCATGTATCACGCTGTGAACCTTTCTTTAAAACAGTATACTTAAAATATTCTAAATTACGTAATTTTTTTCATAATGAAGCAAGAAAAGTCCCACATTTACCTCTCGAACTTTTGAGACAGAAAATTTCTCTAACTATAAAGAGAAAATAAATTTTTGACATAATAATGTTGCTTGTATATAAGACTCAGTACATTTAAAAGTCCCAGACTGTTTTATATGGACAGTTTCTGTAAAGAATTTCTCGTCTTCACAGTGAGAATATGGAATAGAATAATCATGGAAACTATGGCAACATTGAAAAATAGTTTACTTGATAAAATTCATGACATTCATAACTTAGGAACCTCTATTATTTTCCCTAGTTCCATGACAATGTTCATCACGCGTTCATAAAAATGGATTAATATCGTTAGATTAGTTTTTTGGATGATTTCCATCTGTCTTTGGAATCTACATTCTTGTAGTGAAATGAGATGGGGACCTTAGTTTGTTTACGTTAATTGTCAAAGAGTTATTCTATATGATGGAACTCTCACGTGTAGTTATGACTGATTGGATTTTAAATTTCTGTTGCTTTATCAACTTGCTTTCTACAACGCTTCACTTATCGTGACTCAGGAGATCGTAATAACTCGATTGTAAACAAATCACATGTCTGGCCTGTGAGGTTTTAGTACTCACTTACCACAGGTTCAAACTCCACCCGTTCCCTGTAATATTTTTCTTCACATATTGTTTATCTTCAGTTTTAGGTAATGCTGCTCAGTTTCAATCTGGATCATCGCTATTATCTTCTTACCCCGTCTTTCAAAGTTATAAGTCGTTGCAAAACTCCCTGATAAATTTTTACAACACTCTTTTCAGCACATGTAATTCAGCTGTCAGCAGTAGATTACCTTGATATATGCTTTCGAAAACAGTGGTGTAAAATCCTTGAAGACGGTTTCTAGTTTACACAGTTTAGATGAAATAGCTTCTGCCTGAATGTAACATCACCTAAGATCTTTGGAGTGAATATTATGCGAATATATTTCACCGTATCCATGCCTTGCAGACTATTTCGTGTCAGCGAATGACTTTCTAGAATCACTTTCACGCTCTCTAACTGTGCCTTTCAGGAGGGTCCATCTGTAGACAGAAACTGACAGAAAGGCATACATCCTCTGAACGATTCCGAAGACTGAGACATCTTCCACATAAACATATCTGCTGTTTAATCCACAAGGTAGAATTAGGGAGCACCACTGGATATATATTCAGCAGACGACTTTCTTCCTTTATTTGGATTCTCTCTCTTTGAAATTTCCACCACACGCACATTATCAACACTCTCATAGCCCTAAGAGATAAACTAAGTTCAAGGCCATAGTCAGGTAAATGTTGTGTTATTAGACTGTTCTTTTCCTTCATGGCAAGACAAGGGTATAAATTTCAGGAATCTTTCCATAGCAAATGAATTGTGATAAATTTAACGTAGAATAAAAATCAGTTGGTCTGGGGTGAAATTTAGCAATATGCCAAAGAACTTCGATTGTTTCACCTTGTCCAAAATCTGCCCGAGGACGTTACTCATAAACAAATGAATTCTTCCCAACGGTAAAGACAAGTCTCGTGCCCATGTCCACCGTTCTCTTATCTTCGTATGTGTATTGCTATGTACAATTCATACGCTGTCATCATCTCAAGGATTCCAAATTAATTTTTATTTTCATTAAAATGCAACAAATTATACCTTAAACTGGTAATTTATTTTACTGAATGACTTGAGAGATACGATACGAATCACAGTTACTTAGGCTAGTTTCACGAGTCACTTGTCCAGCAGACGCCTTCTTGCTGCCACTAAACACAGTAAGAAACTTGTCATAACGTCAAAAGAACAATTTACAGCACTCCACAATTCACTATTATATTTCATTTTGTCGAGAAACTAGCCAATAGTGATCAACTTCCCCACTGACAATTGACCACTGATCACTGATTTAGAAATGATCCGTTGTTTAAAGCACACCAGTTGAGAAGCAAACTTAACAAGTCTGCAGAGTTAAAATGAGTGCTTGTTCATGGCTTTATTTAATAATATTCAGTAAGTTCTTCACCTGTTTACAGTTCACTTGTAACGCATCACAGATGAACGGTGTGTGAAACAAGTGAATTGTCCCTGTAAACACAAGTGTCAACATTACACGCGGAGACGAATTGTTATATAATGTAATTCAGTTCCATGGAATAAGTCGACTTTTTTTCTATATTAATTTATTATTTTTGTCTTAAATACTACGTAAATAACAGCCAACCTTGGGGGACCTCAGGGACTTGAATAGGTGGCCAAATTGGTACTCTAGCACTATCTTGCTCCTCGAGTGCCTAGTGGAGCACATCGAGGAGTATGGGAAGAGGATGAGTGATTGATTATGCTCATCGACACCATGCCTAACCCTTCTAGGGTAGGGTAGGTGCCTGAGTCCGAGCCTTTAGCTCATAAGACTGTCATTCCCATTAGCCCCCTTGGGGCGGGGATGGCAGACCAGAGAGGCCTAGCTTGTGGCTAGGCCTGGGGACAGTTGGTCCCAAAGATGAGGAGGTACTTGTGCCTCCTCCCATGGGAGACTTAGGTCTCGGACACTCCCTAAAGAGGGAGCCAAAGCCGGGCCACCACTTGGAAAAAGCCCGGGCCGGGAGAATACCGGCGAATCTTTAATAATAATAATAATTGATTATGCTGAGCCACAGAAGATGGGATTTACAGTGGGAAAAGGAATGAAATTAGTCAACGGATGAGATCGCTACAAAGTGGTGAGTGGTCAGTGGACATTATTATTATTATTATAATCAAGGGGAAAGCACTAAACCCGTAGGATTATACAGTGCTTGGGGGAGGGATGGAAGGTATTCAGGTTTAACTCAGGGAACTGGAGCACACATCCAGTTGGTCAGTGGACAAATTCATATCAAAATACAGTGGACAGTAGAAAAGGGAAGAAGGTTAATGTAAACAGATGAATAACAAAAACGAAGCAAACAATGCATGTAATATCATCATTTAAACAAGGATACAGACAGATTGTGATGAAATAAAATTCTGAATCCCTGAAATGAATCTTGTGTAAGAAAATACAAAAGATAATCAGAAAGACAATTGGAACACCTCTTGCAAAAGATATCAGAGAAAAAGAAAAACTGAAGGATAGTGGATTACATATTCCTAGACTGAATGACAGTATTTGATATTATACCACATCTGAAAATTAACAAAGGGGAAATGGTAACGGGACCAAAATATATCACATCTATGGTAACGGGACCAAAATATATCACATCTATGGTAACGGGACCAAAATATATCACATCTGTAGCAACGAGACAGTGGCTAACGTGACGGTTTAGAGTTTTGAGACCCTCTGACCGCGGGTTCAAACCCCACCCGTGGTATGGTTTGTTTTTACAATGCTTGTTAGTGGGTGTAACAGGATAGGTAAAAGTGGTTTCAAAGACTAATGCGACAACTAATATTCGTGCTCGTTTACGGAAACGAAAACGATGAAAATATAAAATATATCATTTATCTATCTACGGGTGATGCACAACTATCGTGAAGAATGAAAAAAATGGAGAGGTGGATCTAGATAGACTACGGGATTCTTAGACGAAATTCTACTGAAATCTGATCCCATTAAGTGGAAAGTTACGAAAATCGGAGATGAAAGAAGACTAGAACTAGAGTATATAATGGGTGAACTTACACTGTAAAATTCGCTCAAGTAAAAGGACCTTGATTAACCATATTCCTAAGCATAAAGTCGGATAAGATAAGATTTCGTTCGGATTTTTAACCCCGGAGGGTTAGCCACCCAGGATAACCCAAGAAAGTCAGTGCGTCATCGAGGACTGTCTAACTTATTTCCATTGGGGTCCTTAATCTTGTCCCCAGGATGCGACCCACACCAGTCGACTAACACCCAGGTACCTATTTGCTGCTAGGTGACCAGGACAACAGGTGTAAGGAAACGTGTCGAAATGTTTCCACCCGCCGGGAATCGAACCCGGGCCCTCCGTGTGTGAAGCGGAGCTTTAGCCACCAGGCCACCGGAGACGCATCAGCTGAATAGCACCAGTGGGATATGCACATCTAGAAGTCATAATAATGGATTTCAGAACCCTCACCAGTAAATCAGTTAAGTTTCAGTATAGGAAATGTCAAACCTATCCTAGGTTCGATCAGACACACATACTGAAAAAATCCAAAGAGTTGCAAGGAGACTGGTCCTGAGCTAAGCTTGAGGAAGAGCTTGAAAAATATTAACCCTTCAACTGTCCAAATGTAGATCTACGTTTACCTTCATTTTCCCCATTTGAAAGCATGTAAAAAAAAAAGTTAGATCTACGTTTGGACAGTTTAAGGGTTAAATTGTCTACAAGGGAGATATGATAACAATGTTCAAGATGCTCGGAGGACCCAGAGATAGATCTTGGAATGAGAGGAATTGAAGACAGGGGGAAGGAACAATGGAAAAATAAACATCCAACACAGTTTAAAGGATAGGAAACAGAGGATAGGTGAGACAGAGGCCCAGTGAAGCAGGTCATATGCAGCTGAGAGGAGCTAGAAACTGTGAAACGAACCCTGCAGCTACGAGGTGAGTATACATACATGTACACCAAGACACATACACACAATATATATATATTTATAAATATATATATATATATATATATATATATATATAAATATATATATATATATAATATATATATATATATGCAATAAGATCACAGTAAACAGGTGATTTCAAAATATGCAAAACAACCACTCTGAAAGAATAGAGAAATTCCAAGCGCTTTCGTGACTACTCACATTATCATAGTTCCTTGATAATTGAGTAGTCACGAAAGCGCTTGGAATTTCTCTATTCTTTTAGAGTGGTTGTTTTGCATATATATATATATATATATATATATATATATATATATATATATATATATATATATATATATATATATAATAAACAAAACAGATGTCCGGTACAAATCCAAACAACCAGAATTATTTGTAAAATTGCACAACAATACTACAACAACTCGAGCACAGATGCTGCTGCAACTCGGCCAACTCCGGAGTATCTATAAAAAAAAAGGCGCAGCAAGATTTGGGCTGCGAGGTAATATTCTCAATGGAGATGTCTCTTCCATACTCTCCATCATTTTTCCACCATCTCTGCCAACACCAAGTGAAGCTGAACAACTCTTGAGGTGCCTCTCAACCCACTCCCACACTTTCCATCTATTTTTCTTTTCATTTAACATTTCCTTTCGTTGTAGCACTTTCTCTATCCTCTGATAAATGACTCACGAAATCGTAATGGCACGATTGCCACGATTGTGGCAAAGACAAATTTTCTGTTATCTCTTCGGCACTTTTTTTTTCTTCGATTTACAACAATTGTCTCTTTGTATCCCTGTAACAGACACGAAGAGATCTTTTATCTCCATTCTTTAATTATTTTATGCCTTTACATATAGTTATTATACCTTTCCCGTCTATGCTTCAGTTTGGTCGTTTTTACTGATTTCACCTTTTCATCTCATTTTTTTAATTGTTCTTTGGAATCTAACTGTTTATATATTTTGTTAGGTTAGGGTTTAAGGCCTGGTCTCAGACCGAGCCGCGGGGGCGTTGACCCCCCCGTAAACCTCTCCAAGTAGACCACACAGCAGTTACATGTTCCAGCAGATATATTATATGTTGTAAACAAACCATTTGAACTTTATTTCATGTGTTTCTCACAATATTGTGTTTATGACGCGTCTATGACATGGTTTTGCTAATAACATTTAGGGTCCCCCCCTCTCTCCCTCCCTCTCTCTCTCTCTCTCTCTCTCCCTCTCTCTCTCTGTCTCTCTCTGTCTGATTCTTTCAACATTTTGTTACAGGGACAATATTCTTCACGTAGTTTTATTACGTCAACTTCTGCATCCATTACATGATATTAATCTATATTAGATTCCATTTCTTCAGTTCATCCAAGATAATTTGAAGGGATTTACAGTCCTTTTATTGCTTAATTTACAGGAGATTTTTTTAATTATCTGGAAACGTATTAATATATATACGTACGTGTGTGTGTGTGTGTGTACTCACCTAGTTGTACTCACCTAGTTGAGGTTGCGGGGGTCGAGTCCGAGCTCCTGGCCCCGCCTCTTCACTGATCGCTACTAGGTCACTCTCCCTGAGCCGTGAGCTTTATCGTACCTCTGCTTAAAGCTATGTATGGATCCTGCCTCCACTACATCGCTTCCCAAACTATTCCACTTACTGACTACTCTGTGGCTGAAGAAATACTTCCTAACATCCCTGTGATTCATCTGTGTCTTTAGCTTCCAACTGTGTCCCCTTGTTACTGTGTCCAATCTCTGGAACATCCTGTTTTTGTCCACCTTGTCAATTCCTCTCAGTATTTTGTATGTCGTTATGTCCCCCCTATCTCTCCTGTCCTCCAGTGTCGTCAGGTTGATTTCCCTTAACCTCTCCTCGTAGGACATACCTCTTAGCTCTGGGACTAGTCTTGTTGCAAACCTTTGCACTTTCTCTAGTTTCTTTACGTGCTTGGCTAGGTGTGGTTTCCAAACTGGTGCCGCATACTCCAATATGGGCCTAACGTATACGGTGTACAGGGTCCTGAACGATTCCTTATTAAGATGTCGGAATGCTGTTCTGAGGTTTGCTAGGCGCCCATATGCTGCAGCAGTTATTGGTTGATGTGCGCTTCAGAGATGTGCCTGGTGTTATACTCACCCCAAGATCTTTTTCCTTGAGTGAGGTTTGTAGTCTCTGACCCCCTAGACTGTACTCCGTTTGCGGCCTTCTTTGCCCTTCCCCAATCTTCATGACTTTGCACTTGGTGGGATTGAACTCCAGGAGCCAATTGCTGGACCAGTTCTGCAGCCTGTCCAATCCCTTTGTAGTTCTGCCTGGTCTTCGATCGAGTGTATTCTTCTCATCAACTTCACGTCATCTGCAAACAGGGACACCTCAGAGTCTATTCCTTCCGTCATGTCGTTCACAAATACCAGAAACAGCACTGGTCCTAGGACTGACCCCTGCGGGACCCCGCTGGTCACAGGTGCCCACTCTGACACCTCGCCACGTACCATGACTCGCTGCTGTCTTCCTGACAAGTATTCCCTGATCCATTGTAGTGCCTTCCCTGTTATCCCTGCTTGGTCCTCCAGTTTTTGCACCAATCTCTTGTGTGGAACTGTGTCAAACGCCTTCTTGCAGTCCAAAAAATGCAATCCACCCACCCCTCTCTCTCTTGTCTTACTGCTGTCACCATGTCATAGAACTCCAGTGGGTTTTTGTGACACAGGATTTCCCGTCCCTGAAACCATGCTGGCTGCTGTTGATGAGATCATTCCTTTCTAGGTGTTCCACCACTCTTCTCCTGATAATCTTCTCCATGATTTTGCATACTATACATGTCAGTGACACTGGTCTGTAGTTTAATGCTTCATGTCTGTCTCCTTTTTTAAAGATTGGGACTACATTTGCTGTCTTCCATGCCTCAGGCAATCTCCCTGTTTCGATAGATGTATTGAATATTGTTTGTTAGGGGTACACATAGCGCCTCTGCTCCCTCTCTCAATACCCATGGGGAGATGTTATCTGGCCCCATTGCCTTTGAGGTATCTAGCTCACTCAGAAGCCTCTTCACTTCTTCCTCGGTTGTGTGCACTGTGTCCAGCACTTGGTGGTGTGCCCCCCCTCTCCGTCTTTCTGGAGTCCCTTCTGTCTCCTCTGTGAACACTTCTTTGAATCTCTTGTTGAGTTCTTCACATACTTCCCGGTCATTTCCTGTTGTCTCTCCTCCTTCCTTCCTTAGCCTGATTACCTGGTCCTTGACTGTTGTTTTTCCTCCTGATGTGGCTGTACAACAGTTTCGGGTCAGATTTGGCTTTCGCTGCTATGTCATTTTCATATTGTCTTTGGGCCTCCCTATCTTATCTGTGCATATTCATTTCTGGCTTCTACGACTGTTCTCCTTATTCTCCTGGGTCCTTTGCCTTCTATAAATTTTTTCCATTCCCTAGCACACTTGGTTTTTGCCTCCCTGCACCTTTGGGTAAACCATGGGCTCATCCTGGCTTTTTCATTACTCCTGTTACCCTTGGGTACAAACCTCTCCTCAGCCTCCTTGCATTTTATTGCTACATATTCCATCATCTCATTAACTGGTTTCCCTGCCAGTTCTCTGTCCCACTGAACCCCGTTCAGGTAGTTCCTCATTCCTGTGTAGTCCCCTTTCTTGTAGTTTGGCTTCATTCGTCCTGGCCTTCCTGCTTCTCCCTCCACTTGTAGCTCTACTGTGTATTCGAAGCTTACAACCACATGGTCACTGGCCCCAAGGGGTCTTTCATATGTGATGTCCTCGATATCTGCACTACTGAAGGTGAATACTAAGTCCAGCCTTGCTGGTTCATCCTCTCCTCTCTCTCTTGTAGTGTCCCTTACGTGTTGGTACATGAAGTTCTCCAGTACCACCTCCATCATCTTAGCCCTCCAAGTATCTTGGCCCCCATGTGGGTCCAAGTTCTCCCAATCTATCTCCTTGTGGTTAAAGTCACCCATGATCAGGAGCTTTGCCCTGCATGCATGAGCTCTTCTGTGTGTGTGTGTGTGTGTGTGTGTGTGTGTGTGTGTGTGTGTGTGTGTGTGTGTGTGTGTGTGTGTGTGTGTGTGTGTGTGTGTGTGTGTGCGCGCGCGCGCTTGTGTACTCACCAATATATACTCGCCTAGTCACCTATATGTACCTGCAGTAGTCGAATCATAGTTCCTGGCCCCGCCTCTTCACTGGTCGATACTAGGTCACTCTTCCTGCTCCATGAGCTTTATCATACCTCTTCTTAAAGCTATGTATGGATCCTGCCTCCACACATCACTTTCCAGACTATTCCACATCCTTTCAACTCTGTGACTGAAGAAATTCTTCCTAACATCCCTGTGATTTATCTGAGTCTTCAGCTTCCAACTGTGGCCCCTTGTTGTTGTGCCCAGTCTCTGTAACATCCTGTCTCTGTCCACCTTGTCGATTCCTCTCAGTATTTTATATGTTATCATATCCTCCCTATCTCTCCTGTCATCCTGTGTCGTTAGGTTGATTTCCCTTAACCTCTCCTCGTAGGACATGCCCCTTAGCTCCAGGACTAGTCTTCTTGCAAACCTTTGCACGTTTTCTAATTTCCTTTCGTGCTTGGCTAGGTGTGGGTTTCAAACTGGTGCTGCATACTCCAGTACAGGGCCCTGGACGAATTGTTACTAAGATTTCGAAATGATATTCCTAGGTTTGTTAGGCGCCCGTATGCTGCAACAGTTATTTGATTGATGTGCACCTCAGGAGATGTGCCTGGTGTTATACTCACCCCAAGATCCTTTTCCTTTAGTGAGGTTTGTAGTGTCTCGACCCCTAGTCTGTACTCTGTCTTCGGTTTTCTTTGCTTTTCACCAATCTTCATGACTTTCCACTTGGTGGGGTTGAACTCCAGGAGCCAGTTTCTGGGCCAGGCCTGCAGCCTGTCCAGATCCCTTTGTAGTTCTGTCTGATCCTCGCCCGACTGAATTCTTCTCATCAACCTCACATCTGCAAACAGGGACAATTCTGAGTCTATTCCTTCCGTCATGTCGTTCACATATACCAGAAACAGCACCGGTCCTAGGGCTGACTCCTGTGGAACCCCCCTCGTCACAGGTGCCCACTCTGACACCTCGTCACGCACCATGACTTGCTGTTTTCTTCCCGACAGATATACCCTGATCCATTGCCGTGCCGTGTTATCCCTCTCTGGTCCTACAGCTTTTACCCTATTCTCTTGTGTGGAACTGTGTCAAACGCCATCTTACAGTCCAATAAAAACGCTATCTACCCATCTCTCTCTCTCTCTCTTTTGTCTTACTGCTGTCACCCCGTCATAGAACTCCTGTAGTTTCGTGACACAGGATTTCCCATCCCTGAAACCGTGCTGGCTGTCGTTGATAAGCTCATTCCTTTCCAGGTGCTCCACCACTCTTCTCCTGATAATCTTCTCCATGACTTTGCATACATGTCAGTGACACTGGTCTGTAAAGAACCTCCTCAAGAAACCCTGTAGATACTTCATCGAAGTTTACTATAAGCTAAACCAAAAGTTGGTCAGACATTATGAAAAAATCTTAAAAGAGTTTTAGGAAATATTTACACGCTACAATAAGTGTAGTGTACATAAGCGATCAGTTTTATGTACACTTTTGAAGACGTAAACACAATTTGTTGACTCTCATCAAGTACTGAAAGAGCCAGACAGTACAGTATCTGTCATGCGTGAATACGTCACTGGGGATGCCCAGGGTAGGTCATATAAACACATATGCAGTATAATGTGATCCTTTATTGACTACGTTTCGCCCAAACAGTGGGCTTTTTCAAGTCACAAACAGAACTGTTCTGTTTGTGACTTGAAAAAGCCCACTGTTTGGGCGAAACGTAGTCAATAAAGGATCACATTATACTGCATGTGTGTTTATATTTCCATTGTGTCGGTATTTTATACCATTTATTTCCAGGGTAGGTCACTCAGAGAGCAGGACAAGGTAGGTCACTCAGAGAGCAAGGTAGGTTACCCAGAGAGCAGGATAGGTCACTCAGAATGCAGAGTAAGTCACTCAGAATGCAGGGTAGGTCACTCAGAATGCAGGGCAGGTCACCCAGAATGCAGGGTAGGTCACCCAGAATGCAGGGTAGGTCACTCAGAATGCAGGGTAGGTCACTCAGAATGCAGGGTAGGTCACTCAGAATGCAGGGTAGGTCACTCAGAATGCAGGGTAGGACACTCAGAATGCAGGGTAGGTCACTCAGAGTGCAGGGTAGGTCACTCAGAATGCAGGGTAGGTCACTCAGAATGCAGGGTAGGTCACTCAGAATGCAGGGTAGGTCACTCGGAATGCAGGGTAGGTCACTCAGAATGCAGGGTAGGTCACATGGACAAGGACTGCTATCTAGTTGTTGCTATGAAACCAAGACCCACAACCAGAAAGCTCTTGATGTCACACAACCATTTATAAAAGGTGAGCATATAGAATTTCGTGGCAGAATTTGCGATGGAAATGTGGGACTGGCTTTCCATCATCAGAAACTGTTGATAATTAATTTCCACGTCATCCAGATGGTTGTCAACAAATTTCAAACAATCTTTTGTTTTATTAACAAATTAGCAGCTTCCCACCAAGGTAGGGTGGCTTGAAAAAGAAAAATTTCCATCATTCACTCCATCACTGTCTTGCCAGAGGGGTGCTTACACTACAGTTATAAAACTGCAACAATAACACCCCTCCTTCAGAGTGCAGACACTGTACTTCCCATCTCCAGGACTCAGGTCCGGCCTGCCGGTTTCCCTGAATCCCTTCATAAATGTTACCTTGCTCACACTCCAACAGCACGTCAAGTCCTGAAAGTAATTTGTCTCCATTCGCTTTTATCTAAGACGCTCACGCATGCTTGCTGGAAGTCAAAGCCCTTCGCACACGAAACCTCCTTTACCCCCTTCTTCCAACCTTTACTAAGCCGACCCCTACCCCGCCTTCCCTCCACTACAGATTTATGGTATAAACCTTGGTAATAAATACCGACAAGTTGGTTTAGAAAGACACGTAAGCAAACACTATAACATATTTATTAGAAAACGTTTCGGCCCTGGGACCTTGATCACTTCTAACATACAGAGGAAGAAAGACATTATATATATAGGCGGAGAGTGAGATGTGATGCACGTGACCTGAGTAATGTTATAAGAACATAGGAATGGAAGAACACTGTAGAAGGCCTACTGGCCCATGCGAGGCAGGTCCTTATCAAAACAACCTCTACCTATGATGAGGATGGGTAGACGATGAAATCATGTGACTCCTGTGTTGTTGGGTTGGTGCTGCTTAAGTATCATGTATGCCAATGTTTTTGAAATTTTGTAGTTTCCAGTGTTGCGTTCTATAGTGTCGGTGACGGCGATTAGTGAGGCTTCTAGGCACCGTCGGCGTCTGAGGTCTGGTTCGGTGAGAACTAGTTGTGCCTCGTTCCAGTTCATCAAATGCCCCGTGGAGTCTCTGTGGAGGACACAGGCGTACCTTACATCGTCTCTGTTAGAGGCATTTCGATGCTCATTCAGGCGGACTGTAAGATTTCTGCCTGTCTCGCCTACATATGTAGGCGAGACGATGTAAGGTACGCCTGTGTCCTCCACAGAGACTCCACGGGGCATTTGATGAACTGGAACGAGGCACAACTCGTTCTCACCGAACCAGACCTCAGACGCCGACGGTGCCTAGAAGCCTCACTAATCGCCGTCACCGACACTATAGAACGCAACACTGGAAACTACAAAATTTCAAAAACATTGGCATACATGATACTTAAGCAGCACCAACCCAACAACACAGGAGTCACATGATTTCATCGTCTACCCATCCTCATCATAGGTAGAGGTTGTTTTGATAAGGACCTGCCTCGCATGGGCCAGTAGGCCTTCTACAGTGTTCTTCCATTCCTATGTTCTTATAACATTCCTCAGGTCACGTGCATCACATCTCACTCTCCGCCTATATATATAATGTCTTTCTTCCTCTGTATGTTAGAAGTGATCAAGGTCCCAGGACCGAAACGTTTTCTAATAAATATGTTATAGTGTTTGCTTACAGATTTATATACTCTGGAAGTCATTCTATTTTGTTCCGTCCTCTCTACATGTCCGAACCACCTCAAGAACCCTTCCTCAGCCCTCTGGACAACAGTTTTGGCAATCCCGCACCTCCTAATTTCCAAACTGCGAATTCTCTGTATTATATTCACACCACACATTGCCCTCAGACACGACATCTCCACTACCTCCAGCCTTCTCCTCGCTGCAGCATTCATCACCCATGCTTCACACCCATATAATAGCGTTGGTGTAACTATATTCTCATACATTCCCCTCTTTGCTTCTATGAACAAAGTTCTTTGTTTCCACAGACTCCTCAGTGCACCACTCGCCTTCTTACCCTCATCAATTCTATGATTCACCTCATCTCTCATAGACCCATCTGCTGACACGTCCATTAATAAATATTTGAATATTATTCACCTCCTCCATAATCTCTCCCTCAAATCTTAAATCCAATATTTCGTTACCTTTTTTTATATCCTCATCACCTTACTCTTTCCTATATTCACTTTTAATTTTTTTCTTTTACATAGCCTATCAAACTCATCCACCAACCTCTGCAACTTTTCTTCAGAATCTCCCAAAAGCACAGTGTCATCAGCAAAGAGCAACTGTGACAACTCCCACTTTGTGTTAGATTCTTATCTTTTAACCCCATACCTCTTGCCAACACCCGAGTATTCACTTCTCTTACAACCCCATCTACAAATATATTGAACCACCATGGTGACATCACACATCCTTGTCTATGGCCTACTTTTACTGGGAAATAATCTCCCTCTCTCCTACATACTCTAACCTGAGTTTCACTATCCTCGTAAAAACTCTTCACTGTTTTCAGTAACTTTCCTCCTATTCCATACATTTGCATCATTTGCTACGTTGCCTCCCTATGCATCCATAAATGTCACAAAAAACCTCTTTATCCTCATCTAAATACTGTTCACCTATATGTTTTGCTATAAACACTTGATCTACACACCCCCTACCCTTCCTAAAGCCTCCTTGTTCATCTGCTATCCTTCTCTCCGTTTTACAAAAATAACTACCATACACTTTACCAGGTATACTCAACAGAGTTATTCCCCTATAAATTTTACACTCTTTTGTCTCCTTTGCCTTTATACAAAGGAACTATGTATGCTATCTGCTAATCCCTAGGTACCTTACCCTCTTCCATACAGTTATTAAATAAAACCACCAATAAATTTATAAGCTGGCTTAATTGTCCATTAGAGCTTAAACCCCTCGCCACATGTGCTTTAGCTGCTAATTTTGCCAACTTTGTTTTTCTTGTATAAAAGGAGACCTGTGCTGCTAGAGAATCAATCAGACCACGGGGTGACATACATGTTTGACCAACGTTAAGGACGTGGGATAGTGTGCGTGTATGGGTCACTTCTAACAATCAGTCGCTGTAGTGTGTTTGACCAGGGTAAGTCACATGTATACCACTCGACAGTGGTATACATGTGACTGTGTAGCTTCCATTTTCACTGTAGGCTTCGTAGTCCCGAACATTTCTCAACATTGAGGGACTGACTGCCTCAGAATTCCTTATTTAAGCTGAGGAACTAATCATCTTATTGTTATCTCACCATTGCTTCTGCTGTTTACCTGGAGTTTACCTGGAGAGAGTTCCGGGGGTCAACGCCCCAGCGGCCCGGTCTGTGACCAGGCCTCCTGGTGGATCAGAGCCTGATCAACCAGGCTGTTACTGCTGGCTGCACGCAAACCAACGTACGAGCCACAGCCCGGCTGGTCAGGTACCGACTTTAGGTGCTTGTCCAGTGCAAGCTTGAAGACTGCCAGGGGTCTGTTGGTAATCCCCCTTATGTATGCTGGGAGGCAGTTGAACAGTCTCGGGCCCCTGACACTTATTGTATGGTCTGTTAACGTGCTAATGACACCCCTGCTTTTCATTGGGGGGGATGTTGCATCGTCTGCCAAGTCTTTTGCTTTCGTAGCGAGTGATTTTCGTGTGCAAGTTCGGTACTAATCTCTCTAGGATTTTCCAGGTGTATATGATCATGTATCTCTCCCGCCTGCGTTCCAGGGAATACAGGTTCAGGAACCTCAAGCGCTCCCAGTAATTGAGGTGTTTTATCTCCGTTATGCGCGCCGTGAAGGTTCTCTGTACATTTTCTAGGTCAGCAGTTTCACCCATCTTGAAAGGTGCTGTTAGTGTGCAGCAATATTCTAGCCTAGATAGAACAAGTGACCTGAAGAGTGTCATCATGGGCTTGGCATCCCTAGTTTTGAAGGTTCTCATTATCCATCCTGTCATTTTTCTAGCAGATGCGATTGATACAATGTTATGGTCCTTGAAGGTGAGATCCTCCGACATGATCACTCCCAGGTCTTTGACGTTGGTGTTTCGCTCTATTTTGTGGCCAGAATTTGTTTTGTACTCTGATGAAGATTTAATTTCCTCGTGTTTACCATATCTGAGTAATTGAAATTTCTCATCGTTGAACTTCATATTGTTTTCTGCAGCCCACTGAAAGATTTGGTTGATGTCCGCCTGGAGCCTTGCAGTGTCTGCAGTGGAAAACACTGTCATGCAGATTCGGGTGTCATCTGCAAAGGATGACACGGTGCTGTGGCTGACGTCCTTGTCTATGTCAGATATGAGGATGAGGAACAAGATGGGAGCGAGTACTGTGCCTTGTGGAACAGAGCTTTTCACCGTAGCTGCCTCGGACTTTGCTCTGTTGACTACTACTCTTTGTGTTCTGTTTGTGAGGAAATTATAGATCCATCGACCGACTTTTCCTGTTATTCCTTTAGCACGCATTTTGTGCGCTATTACATTATGGTCACACTTGTCGAAGGCTTTTGCAAAGTCTGTATATATTACATCTGCATTCTTTTTGTCTTCTAGTGCATCTAGGACCTTGTCGTAGTGATCCAATAGTTGAGACAGACAGGAGCGACCTGTTGTAAACCCATGTTGCCCTGGGTTGTGTAATTGATGGGTTTCTAGATGGGTGGTGATCTTGCTTCTTAGGACCCTTTCAAAGATTTTTATGATATGGGATGTTAGTGTTATCGGTCTGTAGTTCTTTGCTATTGCTTTACTGCCCCCTTTGTGGAGTGGGGCTATGTCTGTTGTTTTTAGTAACTGTGGGACGACCCCCGTGTCCATGCTCCCTCTCCATAGGATGGTAAAAGCTCGTGATAGGGGCTTCTTGCAGTTCTTGATGAACACGGAGTTCCATGAGTCTGGCCCTGGGGCAGAGTGCATGGGCATGTCATTTATCGCCTGTTCGAAGTCATTTGGAGTAAGGATAACATCAGATAGGCTTGTGTTAACCAAATTCTGTGCCTCTCTCATAAAAAAATCATTTTCATCTTCGACTCAGTCTGGTTAGCGGCTTGCTAAAAACTGAGTCATATTGGGACTTGAGTAGCTCACTCATTTCCTTGCTGTCATCTGTGTAGTACCCATCTTGTTTAAGTAGGGGCCCAATACTGGACGTTGTTCTCGACTTTGATTTGGCATAGAAGAAATACTTTGGGTTTCTTTCGATTTCATTTATGGCTTTTAGTTCTTCCCGCGATTCCTGAATCCTATGAGATTCCTTTAGCTTAAGTTCGATGCTTGCTATTTCTCTGACCAGTGACTCCCTACGCATTTCAGATACATTGACCTCTTTTAGCCGCTCTGTTATTCTTTTCCGTCGCCTGTAAAGGGAGCGCCTGTCTCTTTCTATTTTACATCTACTCCTCCTTTTTCTTAGAGGAATAAGCCTTGTGCATACATCGAGTGCCACCGAGTTAATCTGTTCTAGGCATAAGTTGGGGTCTGTGATGCTTAGTCTATCTTTCCAGCTTATATCGGTTAGGACTTGGTTTACTTGGTCCCACTTTATGTTTTTGTTATTGAAGTTGAATTTGGTGAATGCTCCCTCGTGACTAATCTCATTATGTCGGTCTGAGGCTCCACGCATACATGTCTGAACCTCAATTATGTTGTGATCTGAGTATATTGTTTTTTATATGGTGACATTTCGTACCAGATCATCATTGTTAGTGAAGATGAGGTCTAGTGTATTCTCCAGTCTAGTAGGCTCTATTATTTGCTGGTTTAAATTGAATTTTTGCAGAGATTTAAAAGCTCGTGTGTGTGTGAGTTCTCATCAGAGCTGCCTCCTGGTGTTATTACTGCAACAACATTATTTGCTATATTCCTCCATTTTAGGTGCCTTAAGCTGAAATCCCCCAGGAGCAAGATGTTGGGTGCAGGAGCTGGCAGATTTTCCAGACAGTGGTCAATTTTTAACAGCTGTTCCTGGAATTGCTGGGATGTTGCATCCGGCGGCTTGTAGACTACCACAATGACTAGGTTTTGGTTCTCGACCTATACTGCTAAAACTTCTATTACATCATTGGAGGCATTAAACAGTTCTGTGCAAACAAGTGACTCTGCGATGTACAGGCCAACCCCCCCTCCCTTTTGCCTGTTCACTCTGTCGCATCTGTATAGGTTGTAACCTGGGATCCATATTTCGTTGTCCAAGTGATCCTTTATGTGGGTCTCAGTGAAAGCCGCGAACATTGCATTTGCCTCTGCAAGCAGTCCACGGTCATCTCCATACAAGAATCGTGATTCGAGTAGGCTTCCTGATTCGAATAGGCTTCTTGATTCTTGATATTTGTGCATAGACTTCAGGTTTAAATAAACACTGCAGCAGACGACAGTGCAACAAATTAAAAATCCAGAGGCTGACACTGTTGAGACAGATAGGTTAAGAAATACTGAACTGCAATAAAGAGAAGAAATCTGGAAAACCTCCTGAGTCATCCAGGCGGTTGGGCTCTGACTTGAGCGCCGTAGGATTACTTCAGTGGAGCCGACTTTTTGAGCGTTGAGATCCACATACCAGCGTCAATACAGGACCTTGAATTCCAGAGACGCAACCCTGAATCCTGCTGCACCAACACCTGCTTCTCCCCACTAGCTGCGTGTGAATGGGGAAGGTAACACACAAGTTGAGACTAACATGATCCACACTTTCGTACACACAAATGAATCGAAGACAACCTGCTGTCTCCCTTCCATAGGGCGTTTGCGATGATTGTAGCTCACTACTATATCACTCTTGCTGGAGAGAACATGCAGCACCGTTGCCATATGGCTGTTCCTTGCAACAAGAGTGCAAACGGCACCCCACATGAACCAAAGTGTGATGTCACCGTGGTTGTTTAATATATTTATAGATGGGGTTGTAAGAGAAGTAAATGCGAGGGTCTTGACAAGAGGCGTGGAGTTAAAAGATAAAGAATCACACAGAGCCGCCTCAGCACAGGACTGTAAACGATATACCACTTAGAACAGAAGACAAAGCGGGCCATTGCTATAAGGACGTCAACAATATCCCACTTGTACAAACTGCGACACCTACATGACTTTGAATCTCTTTTAGGAGCTAGTGACGGGGCACCGAGTGGTTGTATTAGATAAAATATGTTCATAGTATGATAGGTGGAAATAAAAGCGTAGGGATGGTGGTGACCAAGATTTCTCAGATTACTTGTATACGAGGCAGGCGAGTGTAGCAACTCAAAGAGAGGAAAAATAATGTAGTATGTAGAGAGAAGGCTAAACACACAACAAAGCACATAAATATTGAAATAATGCATTAACTGTGGAAATTTGTCGAGACCCCGAATCTTTACTGACAGCTAGTAAATCTTAAGCGTTTAGTATTCTTCGTTGCATGCCTAGGACCGTGTAGTACCCTTAATCTTCTTAATGAATCCACAAACCGGACCTCTACCCCGCTTACTTATAAGATTTAGCAATAATTTAGGGAGGTGTGAATCATAATTAAATAATATTAGGAATATTATAGTAGACTAGGACGTTACCTAAGGGAAATAAATTAGTAAATAGAGAGATTGGCACTTAACTGGGAGGTAAAGGATAGATGAGCACATGTGCGTTCTTCTAATAATGGCGGGCGAGGCATGAGGTTAGAAATTTGCCATAGGATTGTTTATGTGAACGCATTTCTGGTCTGGTGCAGGCCCCGACTGCCAAACCTCGTCTGTGAGACTTATTCCAGCACTTACCTCTTTAACTCAGGTGACCACTGAACACTAGTGAATACTGGGATAATTTACCGTATGGGTTATGAGCGGGGCAATGCCCCATCACAGGGTAGGCAGTAGTAGTGTTTACTCAGTGAATTCACTGTAAATATAACACCAGAAGCTAGTAACTCCTAAGAAATATACTGATATTAGTTTAGGATAGTCCCAAGAATCTAGTGTACCCTAAGTCCTAACTCAGATTTACTAACATAACATTTTTCTTTTTCTGCAGGTACTATTCTCCTCTTGCACGAACCTATTGAGTAGAAACCTCAAAGGGGGTCAAGGTAACCTGGGAGAGTCACCGGGGAGTCTAGGTAGGGAGAGCCTCCACACTAAAGTAAGTCTGTTCCAGTTTATACATGGGGAGGTGAAGCAGCAAGAGAAGGATGGGAGAAGCCAAACTTCCAAAGAGGGGACTACATAAGCATGAAGAAATTTCTACTTGGGGAAGCAAGCTGGAGGTAAAAACAGTAAACAAAATGATGGAATAGGTGACCAAAAAGTGTAGGGAGGCAATCGAGAAGTTCATTCCAAGGGTCAACAGAAACAACGGGAAGACCAGAGTGAGAACATGGTTTAGAAAGAGGTGAGGAGAGGTCAAAGCCAAGTGTGCTAGAGTATGGTAAAAGTGTGGAAGTGTGGACTCCAAGGAAACAGAGAGCTGAGCCGAAGAGCTAGAAATGAATATGCATGGATAAGGAGAGAAGCCCAATGTCGATACGAGAATGACATAGCATCAAAAACCAAATCTGACCCAAAGTTCTTATACAGAAACATCAAGAGGAAAACATCAGTCAAGGATCAGGAAATCAGGCTGAGGGAGTGAGTTTACAGAGAACGACTAGGAAATATGTGAAGAGCTCAGCTCAAGATTCAGGGAGGTATTCACAGTGGAGACGGAGAGGTTTCCAGCAAACCGAGGTGGTAGAGTGCACCAGCAAGTGCTGGACACACTGCACACAACCAAGGTGGTGGTGAAGAAATTGCTATGGAAACTAGATACATCGAAGACAGTGGTCCCAGAAAATCTCTCTCCCTGGGTTCTGAGAGAGGGAGCAGCTGCACTGCAGCTGCACAACAATCTTCAATAAATCTATCGAAATACGGGAACTGCCGTATTTCGATAGATAAAGTCCCGATTTTTAGGAAAGGAGACAGACAGGCTGCACTAAATTACAGACCAATGTTGCTGACATGTATTGCGATGTATTGCATGTAAAGTTATATAGAAGATTATCAGGAAAAGAGTGGTGAAACACCTAGAAAGGAATGGACATGACAACCAAGCACGGCTTCAGGGAAGGAAAATCCTGCATCACAAACCTACTGGAGTTCTATGACAAGGTAACAGAAGTAAGACAAGCAAGAGAGGGATGGGTAGAGTGCACCATATTGGGCTGAAAGAAGGCTTTCGACACAGTACCACACAAGAGACTGGTTGAAAAGCTAGAGGAGCAGGCAGGAATGGGTGGAAAGCTACTGCAATGGATCAGGGAATACCTGACAGGAAGAAAACGTGTGTCAGTAAGAGACGAGATGGCAGTGAGGGTGCATGTGTCCAGTGGGGTTTCACAAGAGTTAAATCTAGATCGGGTGCTGTTTTTTTTTATATGTGAATGACTTGACGGAAGGGATAGAGTCAGATGTGTCCCTGTTTGCAAACGATGTGAAACTAATGAGGAGAATACAAGTGGACGAGGGTCATGTAAGTCGATAAGGGGATCTGGACAGGCTGCAAGCCTGGTCCGACAAATGGCTTCTGGTGTTTAACTCCAGCAACTGCAAAGTTATGAAGCTTGGGAAAAGACACAGGAGACCGCAGACGGAGTACAGCCTAAGAGGTCAGAGGCTGCAAAACTCACTCAAGGGAACAGGATCATGGGGTGAGCATCATACAAAGCACATTTCCAGAGGCGCACATTGACTAAATAACTGCTGCAGCATATGGGTGCCTGGCAAACCTGAGAATAGCACTCGGCATCTAAGTAAGGAGTCATTCACGACACTGTACACCGTGTACGTCAGGGCCATATTGGAGTATACAGCACCAGTAAGGAACCAATACCTGGTCAAACACCTCAAGAAATTAGAGAAAGTATGATAAAGCTCATGGAGCAGGGTGAGAATGGACCTAGTAGGGACCAGTGAAGAGGCAGGACCAGGAGCTATGACTTGACCACTGCAACCACAGTTGAGTGCAATTAGGTGTACACACACACACACACACACACACACAAAGGCGTTAGCAGGATACAGAAAACGAGAAGAGATGGAGGAGGAGAAAAGATTTTTTGGGAGAAGCTCTCACGGGAGACTGAGCAGTACAAGAGATAATGCGAGAAGCAGCAAAGGAACTGATGGAGGCAAAACAAAGACAATCTGCAGGGTAAGATAAATGAAGGAAAATGAAGGTTATTCATGATCCATGTCATAAGAGGCAGATACCACTATGTAACAAAATTTTCCTTTTGTCGTGTTCCTGGGGAAAAAAAGCATCATTTCCCAATTCTTTATAACTAAACAAAATTTAAAAAAACAATTTTAATTCCAGAATTTTGCTTTTGTGGGCAAATCCCTTCTGGAAAATATAAAAACAGGAGCTCACACCTGACTAAGACCTCATCTATCCATGACCACACTTGACTATGACCTCACCTATCCATGACCACACATGACTATGACCTCATCTATCCATGACCACACCTGACTATGACCTCATCTATCAATGACCACACCTGACTATGACCTCATCTATCCATGACCACACCTGACTATAAGCACACCACTATGACCTCATCTATAACCACAACTATGACCACACCTAACCTAAGTTGTAGTCATAGTTAGGTGAGGTCATAGGTAAGTTATGGGTGGTCATAGTGAGCCGTGGTTATAGGTTTGGTCATACTGAGGAGTGGTCATAGTGAGGTGAGATCACAGACAGGTGTGGTCTTAGTTAAAGTTACGTGTGGTCATAGTAAGGTGAGGTATAGTGAGGTGTTTTCAGTCAGGTGAGGTCATAGTTAGGTGAAGTTATAGTGAGGTGAGGAGTGTTCATAGTTACGAGAGGTCATAGACAGGTGTGGCTTATGTTTCCAGGTCTCCATGCGTGGGCCCCCGGATGTCCACCCTTCCACACTTCCCAATTCCGGTTATTTTGATGCTTTCCCTAGTTCCGTGTGTCCAGAAGTCCATCTGTGTCCCCTCAGATGAACTCCCAGGTGTGGATCATGGTGAGGTGTAGTCATATTGATGTGAGGTCAAAGTGAGGTATGGTCATAGTGAGGTGTGGTCATAGTGAGGTGTGGTCATAGTGAGGTGAGGTCATAGTGAGGTAATATCATAGACAGGTGTGATCATAGGTGAGGTCACTGTTAAAGTAAGTTACGTGTGATCATAGTAAGGTGTTCTCATAAACAGGTGTAGTCATAGTTAGGTGAAGTCATAGTGAGGTGAGTTCATAGTTACGAGAGGTCATAGACAGGTGTGGTCATGACAGGTGTGGTTCATGTTTCCAGGTCTCCATGCGTGGGCCCACACTTCCCATTTCCCGTATTATGGTGTTTATCCTAGTTCCGTGTGTCCAGAAGTCCATCTGTGTCCCCTCAGATGAATTCCTAGGTTTGGATCATGGTGAGGTGTCGTCACAGTGATGTGTGGTCACAGTGAGGTGAGGTCGTAGTGAGATGTGGTCATAGTGAGATGTGGTCATAGTGAGATGTGGTCATAGTGAGATGTGGTCATACTCAGGTGTGGTTCATGTTTTCAGGTCTCCATCCCTGGGCCCCCGGATGTCAACCCTTCTACACTTCCCATTTCCCGTTATTTTGGTGCTTATCCTAGTTCCGTGTGTCCAGAAGTCCATCTGTGTCCCCTCAGATGTACTTCCTTCCTCACTTTCCTGGGTGGGTGGTTGGGTGGGTGGTTGTGTGTTGGCCCCTCCCCAGTGACCTTGTTGGATGGGAACTTGGTCTTGTCCATCTGGTCTACTGCCGAGACTGTCCAGGTAGGTGGAATTACAGGAGGGGAGACACAGAAATCTGCGTCCTGAAATTCCACCCACCAAGACAGCCTGGAACAGTAGACCAGCCAGACAACACCAAGCTGCCTCCCAACTCGGCCACCAAGGTGAGGTTACTTACTGATAATCTCGGACTTCTATTTGTGTTTCATTATGTCTTCAGGTTAGTTTTCGTTTTGTTTTCACTCACTCAGCTGTATATGTCTATTTTTGAACGTTTTAATGTGTATAGATGTGAATCCGTGTTTAACTCTCTATTCCCACCAGGAAATCTTTTACAAAATCTCTTACAGCTTTTTGTGGCAATTGGTCATTTTCACACACACATGTTCACGCGCATATCTGCATTTTCTCTCACCTTTCTTAAAATTAACTTGCACAGGAAATACACTGGAAATAAAGAAATTCTTTACCGTAAGTACTTTATTGAATCCTGTACTTTCCTTCATTTCCACGAGTTTTTTTTTTCAACAATTGTCCTCAAAATTCCCAAAAGTTTCACTTAACATTTGGTAGGAACCTTCACTCTCTCATCCAAACTAGAAAATTTCCTCATTGATAAAGTCGACCTTCACTGTAGTCTAGACTGACTAAAAACTATTCATCAGTGTCTCTGATACTACTGTTTTTATTCACTTGAACATTTCCCTGCTGTACGGTAGCAACTCTGGCAACAATGTCTTTTGCAACAATTCGCTTTTTCTTTCTATTGAGCGTCTGCAAAGTTATGTTGATGCACACAAATCCTTCCTCTTTCTAAACTTATCTAGTTATTCATGACTTATATTTTGTCTTTTCCATCACTCGATCAATCACAATTTTCAAATTGATTGCAATGGAATGGACAACCACTATTATTTTCTAATTAAACAATGTTCTGCAGTATTAACACTGTGTCCAGCAGTTGTTAACTGTACCAGAAACACCTAACCTAAGGTGTGGTTATAGTTAGATGAGGTCATAGTGAGGTCAGCTGTGGTCATACGTAAGGTCAAAGTGTGGTTATATTTCCAGGTCTCCATCAGGGGGCCCCCAGATGTCAACCCTTCCACACTTCCGGTTGTTTCGGTGCTTTCCCTAGTTTCGTGTCTCCAGAAGTCCATCTGTGTCCCCTCATATTGAGGTGTGATCGTACGTGAGGCTATAGTGAGGTGTGGTCATAGTGAGGTGTGTTCATAGTGAGGTGTGGTCATAGTGAGGTGTGTTCATAGTGAGGTGTGGTCATAGTGAGGTGTGTTCATAGTGAGTTGTGGTCATAGTGAGGCGTGTTCATAGTGAGTTGTGGTCATAGTGAGGTGTGTTCCTAGTGAGGTGTGTTCATAGTGAGTTGTGGTCATAGTGAGGCGTGTTCATAGTGAGTTGTGGTCATAGTGAGGTGTGTTCATAGTGAGTTGTTGTCATAGTGAGGCGTGTTCATAGTGAGTTGTGGTCATAGTGAGGCGTGTTCATAGTGAGTTCTGGTCATAGTGAGGTGTGGTCATAGTGAGGTGTGGTCATAGTGAGGTGTGGTCATAGTGAGGTGTGTTCATAGCGAGGTAATATCATAGACAGGTGTGATCATAGGTGAGGTCATTGTTAAAGTAAGTTACGTGTGGTCATAGTGAGGTGGTATATGAGGTGTTCTCATAGACAGGTGTAGTCAAAGTTAGGCGAAATCATAGTGAGGTGAGGAGAGTTCATAGTTACGAAAGGTCATAGACAGGTGTGGTCATGACAGGTGTAGTTCATGTTTCCAGGTCTCCATGCGTGGGCCCCCCCGGATGTCAACCCTTCCACACTTCCCATTTCCCGTTATTATGGTGCTTATCCTAGTTCCGTGTGTCCAGAAGTCCATCTGTGTCCCCTCAGATGAATTCCCAGGTTTGGATCATGGTGATGTGTCGTCACAGTGATGTGTGGTCACAGTGAGGTGAGGTCGTAGTGAGATGTGGTCATAGTGAGATGTGGTCAGAGATGTGGTCATAGTGAGATGTGGTCATAGTGAGATGTGGTCATAGTGAGATGTGGTCATAGTGAGATATGGTCATAGTGTATTGTGGTCATACTCAGGTGTGGTTCATGTTTCCAGGTCTCCATCCGTGGGCCCCCGGATGTCAACCCTTCTACACTTCCCATTTCCCGTTATTTTGGTTCTTATCCTAGTTCCGTGTGTCCCGAAGTCCACCTGTGTCCCTTCAGATGAACTTCCAGGTGTGGATCATTGTGAGGTGTAGTCACAGTGAGGTGAGGTCGTGGTGAGTTGTGATCATAGTTGGATGTGGTCATAGTGAAGTGACCTGTGGTCATAGTGAGTTGTGGTTTATGTTTCCAGGTCTCCATCAGTGGGCCCCCAGATGTCAACCCTTCCACACTTCCCATTTCCCGTTATTATGGTGTTTATCCTAGTTCCGTGTGTCCAGAAGTCCATCTGTTTCCCCTCAGATGAATTCCCAGGTTTGGATCATGGTGAGGTGTCGTCACAGTGATATGTGGTCACAGTGAGGTCGTAGTGAGATGTGGTCATAGTGTATTGTGGTCATACTCAGGTGTGGTTCATGTTTCCAGGTCTCCATCCATGGGCCCCCGGATGTCAACCCTTCCACACTTCCCATTTCCATTTATTTTGGTGCTTATCCTAGTTCCGTGTGTCCAGAAGTCCATCTGTGTCCCCTCAGATGAACTTTCCTCACTTTCCTAGGTTGGTGGGTGGGTGGGTGGTTGGGTGGGTGGGTGTGTGTGTTGGCCCCTCCCCAGTGACCTTCTTGGATGGGAACTTGGTCTTGTCCATCTGGTCTACTGCCGAGACTGTCCAGGTGGGTGGAATTACAGGAGGGGACACACAGAAATCTGCGTCCTGAAATTCCACCCACCAAGACAGCCTGGAACAGTAGACCAGCCAGACAACACCAAGCTGCCTCCCAACTCGGCCACCAAGGTGAGGTTACTTAGTGATAATCTCGGACTTCTATTTGTGTTTCATTATGTCTTCAGGTTAGTTTTCGTTTTGTTTTCACTCACTCAGCTGTATATGTCTATTTTTGAACGTTTTAATGTGTATAGATGTGAATCCGTGTTTAACTCTCTATTCCCACCAGGAAATCTTTTACAAAATGTCTTACAGCTTTTTGTGGCAATTGGTCATTTTCACACACACATGTTCACGCGCATATCTGCATTTTCTCTCACTTTTCTTAAAATTAACTTGCACAGGAAATACACTGGAAATAAAGAAATTCTTTACCGTAAGTACTTTATTGAATCCTGTACTTTCCTTCATTTTCCACGAGTTTTTTTTTTCAACAATTGTCCTCAAAATTCCCAAAAGTTTCACTTAACATTTGGTAGGAACCTTCACTCTCTCATCCAAACTAGAAAATTTCCTCATTGATAAAGTCGACCTTCACTGTAGTCTAGACTGACTAAAAACTATTCATCAGTGTCTCTGATACTACTGTTTTTATTCACTTGAACATTTCCCTGCTGTACGGTAGCAACTCTGGCAACAATGTCTTTTGCAACAATTCGCTTTTTCTTTCTATTGAGCGTCTGCAAAGTTATGTTGATGCACACAAATCCTTCCTCTTTCTAAACCTATCTAGTTATTCATGACTTATATTTTGTCTTTTCCATCACTCGATCAATCACAATTTTGAAATTGATTGCAATGGAATGGACAACCATTATTATTTTCTAATTAAACAATGTTCTGCAGTATTAACACTGTGTCCAGCAGTTGTTAACTGTACCAGAAACACCTAACCTAAGGTGTGGTTATAGTTAGATGAGGTCATAGTGAGGTCAGCTGTGGTCATACGTAAGGTCAAAGTGTGGTTATGTTTCCAGGTCTCCATCAGGGGGCCCCCAGATGTCAACCCTTCCACACTTCCGGTTGTTTCGGTGCTTTCCCTAGTTTCGTGTCTCCAGAAGTCCATCTGTGTCCCCTCATATTGAGGTGTGATCGTACGTGAGGCTATAGTGAGGTGTGGTCATAGTGAGGTGTGTTCATAGTGAGGTGTGGTCATAGTGAGGAGTGTTCATAGTGAGGTGTGGTCATAGTGAGGTGTGTTCATAGTGAGTTGTGTCATAGTGAGCGTGTTCATAGTGAGTTGTGGTCATAGTGAGGTGTGTTCCTAGTGAGGTGTGTTCATAGTGAGTTGTGGTCATAGTGAGGCGTGTTCATAGTGAGTTGTGGTCATAGTGAGGTGTGTTCATAGTGAGTTGTTGTCATAGTGAGGCGTGTTCATAGTGAGTTGTGGTCATAGTGAGGCGTGTTCATAGTGAGTTCTGGTCATAGTGAGGTGTGGTCATAGTGAGGTGTGGTCATAGTGAGGTGTGGTCATAGTGAGGTGTGTTCATAGCGAGGTAATATCATAGACAGGTGTGATCATAGGTGAGGTCATTGTTAAAGTAAGTTACGTGTGGTCATAGTGAGGTGGTATATGAGGTGTTCTCATAGACAGGTGTAGTCAAAGTTAGGCGAAATCATAGTGAGGTGAGGAGAGTTCATAGTTACGAAAGGTCATAGACAGGTGTGGTCATGACAGGTGTAGTTCATGTTTCCAGGTCTCCATGCGTGGGCCCCCAGGATGTCAACCCTTCCACACTTCCCATTTCCCGTTATTATGGTGCTTATCCTAGTTCCGTGTGTCCAGAAGTCCATCTGTGTCCCCTCAGATGAATTCCCAGGTTTGGATCATGGTGATGTGTCGTCACAGTGATGTGTGGTCACAGTGAGGTGAGGTCGTAGTGAGATGTGGTCATAGTGAGATGTGGTCAGAGATGTGGTCATAGTGAGATGTGGTCATAGTGAGATGTGGTCATAGTGAGATGTGGTCATAGTGAGATGTGGTCATAGTGAGATGTGGTCATAGTGAGATGTGGTCATAGTGAGATGTGGTCATAGTGAGATATGGCCCATAGTGTATTGTGGTCATACTCAGGTGTGGTTCATGTTTTCAGGTCTCCATCCGTGGGCCCCCGGATGTCAACCCTTCTACACTTCCCATTTCCCGTTATTTTGGTTCTTATCCTAGTTCCGTGTGTCCCGAAGTCCACCTGTGTCCCTTCAGATGAACTTCCAGGTGTGGATCATGGTGAGGTGTAGTCACAGTGAGGTGAGGTCGTGGTGAGTTGTGATCATAGTTGGGTGTGGTCATAGTGAAGTGACCTGTGGTCATAGTGAGTTGTGGTTTATGTTTCCAGGTCTCCATCAGTGGGCCCCCAATGTCAACCCTTCCACACTTCCCCCTTTCCCGTTATTATGGTGTTTATCCTAGTTCCGTGTGTCCAGAAGTCCATCTGTGTCCCCTCAGATGAATTCCCAGGTTTGGATCATGGTGAGGTGTCGTCACAGTGATATGTGGTCACAGTGAGGTCGTAATGAGATGTGGTCATAGTGTAATGTGGTCATACTCAGGTGTGGTTCATGTTTCCAGGTCTCCATCCATGGGCCCCCGGATGTCAACCCTTCCACACTTCCCATTTCCATTTATTTTGGTGCTTATCCTAGTTCCGTGTGTCCAGAAGTCCATCTGTGTCCCCTCAGATGAACTTTCCTCACTTTCCTAGGTTGGTGGGTGGGTGGGTGGTTGGGTGGGTGGGTGTGTGTGTTGGCCCCTCCCCAGTGACCTTCTTGGATGGGAACTTGGTCTTGTCCATCTGGTCTACTGCCGAGACTGTCCAGGTGGGTGGAATTACAGGAGGGGATACACAGAAAACTGCGTCCTGTAATTCCATCCACCAAGACAGCCTGGAACAGTAGACCAGCCAGACAACACCAAGCTGCCTCCCAACTCGGCCACCAAGGTGAGGTTACTTAGTGATAATCTCGGACTTTTTATTGTGTTTCATTATGTCTTCAAGTTAGTTTTCGTTTTGTTTTCACTCACCCAGCTGTATATGTCTATTTTTGAACGTTTTAATGTATATAGATGTGAATCCGTGTTTAACTGTCTTCCCACCAGGAAATCTCTTACAAAATCTCTTACAGCTTTCATTTTTGTGGCAACTGGTCATTTTCACACACACATGTTTACGCGCATATCTGCATTTTCTCTTTTTCTTAAGTTTAAGTTTGCACAGGAAATAAACCGGAAATAAAGAAATTCTTTACCGTAAATTCTTTATTGAATCATGTACTTTCCTTCATCTTCCACAACAATGTCTTCCACAATGGTATTCCACAATGGAATTCATCTTTCCCAAAACATTTATGTTGATTCAAAATTCCCAAAAGTTTCACTTAACATTTGGTAGGAAACATCACTCTGTCATCCACACTAGAAAGTCTCCTTACTGATAAAGTCGACCTTCAACGTAGTATTAATTTATTGACAAAAAACGATTTCAACAGTGTCTGATACTGCTGTTTTCATTCGCTTGAATATTTCTCTGCTGTACGTTTAGCAACTCTGTCAACAAACACAATGTCTGTCTATTGAGCGTTTGCAAAATTATGTTTTGATCTATGATTTGCGGTGATGATTTGTGATTTGCAGTAATGATTTGTGATTTAAAGTGATGAATTCGGAATAATTGGGATGTAGAATGTTGTTATATAGTATTTTGTAAATATTCTTAATGATAAATGTGAAGATATAAGGAAGTAACAACTGAGAGAATCTTGTACCGGATATAGCATAAAAATATTCTTATGAATTATTAAATATTAATCTCTCTCTCAATTTCTAATTTTTCATGTCTATACTTCTCTCATCTTCACTATATTGAGAAAAATATTCACAAACACAACAAAAATAATCTAGAGAAAGAAAGTAAGATGTACACACTGGGAGAGTCAACCTCTGGACAAAAGGGATTACTGGTGTGGATGTTACACACTGGGAGAGTCAACCTCTGGACAAAAGGGATTACTGGTGTGGATGTTACACACTGGGAGAGTCAACCTCTGGACAAAAGGGATTACTGGTGCGGATGTTACACACCGGGAGAGTCAACCTCTGGACAAAAGGGATTACTTGTGTGGATGTTACACACTGGGAGAGTCAACCTCTGGACAAAAAGGATTACTGGTGTGGATGTTACAACCTGGCCAGTACAGCTCTGTTTTAATGTCTTCAATACTGCTGTTTTATGTATTATCTTTCTCTACTCTTCGCTTATTTCGTATTGTTCTTTTATGGTACTTGTGTCTTGCTGTACTGTTCTGCTGCATGTTATTGTACTTGTCTCGTGTTACAATATTATTCTTACGTGTTTCTGTAATGTTTTGCATCGTTCTGTTGTTATTATCAGATACTTTTCTAGCCAGTTCTTTATTTTGTCTTTTCCATCACTCGATCAATCACAATTCTGACATATTCATTGCTTGGTATAATCAGCAGGCAATAGACAAACACTAATATTTATATGTTACTATGCAATCCTTGCATGTTACAGTAATTTTCTTCTGTGTTACTGTATTTAAGTTACTGTACTGTTCTTGTGTGTTGCAGTACCGTTTTTCTGCATTATTTTGCTGTTTTCGTATGTTGACATGCTTACTGTGTTGTTGAGGTGAGGTAAAGGTCCCACATGTTGACATGCTTACTGTGTTGTTGAGGTGAGGTAAAGGTCCCACATGTTGACATGCTTACCGTGTTGTTGAGGTGAGGTAAAGGTCCCATATGTTGACATGCTTACTGTGTTGTTGAGGTGAGGTAAAGGTCCCACATGTTGACATGCTTACCGTGTTGTTGAGGTGAGTAAAGGTCCCATATGTTGACATGCTTACCGTGTTGTTGAGGTGAGGTAAAGGTCCCACATGTTGACATGCTTACCGTGTTGTTGAGGTGAGGTAAAGGTCCCACATGTTGACATGCTTACCGTGTTGTTGAGGTGAGGTAAAGGTCCCACATGTTGACATGCTTACCGTGTTGTTGAGGTGAGGTAAAGGTCCCACATGTTGACATGCTTACCGTGTTGTTGAGGTGAGGTAAAGGTTCCACACTGTTATTTACATCAAGCACTTCAAACTTCCACAACAGTATCTCCCACACTGATTATTCATGTCACCCCAAGCAATTATTTTGCATGACGTTATTACAGGGTAGTCATGATAACAGAGGTTATCACTTTGTAGTCTTGATAACAGAGGCTATT
>NC_069411.1:58532144-58789644 GCF_026875155.1 Cherax quadricarinatus
GCATGGTATAGTGGACCTGCATGGTGTAGTGGACCTGCATGGTGTAGTGGACCAGCATGGTGTTGTGGACCAGCTTGGTGTAGTGGACCAGCTTGGTGTAGTGAACCACCACTGTGTAGTGAACCAGCATGGTGTTGTAGACCAGCATGGTGTTGTAGACCACCATGGTGTTGTGGACCAGCATGGTGTTGTGGACCAGCATGGTGTTGTGGGCCAGCATGGTGTATTGGACCATCATGGTGTAGTGGACCAGCATGGTGTTGTGGACCAGCATGATGTGGGCCAGCATGGTGTAGTGGACCACCACTGTGTAGTGGATCAGCATGGTGTTGTGGACCAGCATGATGTTGTGGACCACCACTGTGTAGTGGACCAGCATGATGTTGTGGGCCAGCATGGTGTAGTGGACCACCACTGTGTAGTGGACCAGCATGATGTTGTGGACCAGCTTGGTGTAGTGGACCACCACTGTGTAGTGAACCAGCATGGTGTTGTAGACCAGCATGGTGTTGTGGACCAGCATGGTGTTGTGGACCAGCATGGTGTTGTGGACCAGCATGGTGTAGTGGACCACCACTGTGTAGTGGACCAGCATGGTGTAGTGGATCTCCACTGTGAAGTGGATCAACACGGTGTAGTGGACGCGCATGGTGTAGTGGACCACCATAGTGTAGTGAACCACCATGGTGTAGTGGATCACCATGGTGTAGTGGACCAGCACTGTGTAGAGGAATATTATGTAGTGGACCACCACAGGGACAGCACTGGACCACCACGGTGGTAGCACTACACCACCACGGTGGCACCACTGGACCACTACGGTGGTAGCATTGAACCACCACGGTGGCACCACTGAACCACCACAGTGGCATCACTGGAACACCACAGTGACAGCACTGGACCACCACGGTGGTAGCACTACACCACCACGGTGGCACCACTGGACCACTACGGTGGTAGCATTGAACCATCACGGTGGCACCACTGGACCACCACAGTGGCATCACTGGACCATCAAAGTGGCATCACTAGACCACCACGGAGGTAGCACTGGACCACCACTGTGGCACCACTGGACCATCTCTGTGGTAGCACTGGACCACCTCTGTGGTAGCATTGTACCACCACGGTGGTAGCACTGCACCACCACGGTGGTAGCACTGCACCATCACGGTGGTACCACTGGATCACCATTGTGGCATCACTGGACCACCACGGCGGCAGCGCTGGACCACCTCTGTGATAGCACTGGACCACCACTGTGACAGCACTGGACCACCACTGTGGCAGCACTAGACCACCACTGTGGCGCCATTGGATCACCACAGAGGCATCACTAGACCACCACAGTGGCACCATTGGAACACAGTGGCACAACTGGACCACCACAGTGGCACCATTGGACCAACAAAGTGGTACCACTGGACCACCACAGTGGCACCACTGGACCACCACAGTGGCACCAATGGACCACCACAGTGGCATCACTGGACCACCAAAGTGGCACCACTGGATCACCAAAGTGGCACCACTGGAACACCACAGTGGCACCACTGGACCACCAAAGTGGCACCACTGAACCACCAAAGTGGCACCACTGGACCACCAAAGTGGCACCACTGAACCACCACAGTGGCATCACTGGACCACCACAGTGGCACCACTGGACCACCACAGTGGTACCACTGGACCACCACAGTGGCACCACAGTGGCACCACTGGACCACCACTGTGACACCACTGAACCACCACAGTGGTACCACTGGACCACCACAGTGGCACCACTGGACCACCACTGTGACACCACTGAACCACCACTGTGGCACCACTGAACCACCACAGTGGCATCACTGTGCCACCACTGTGACACCACTGAACCACCACTGTAACACCACTGGACCACCACTGTGGCACCACTGAACCACCACAGTGACACCACTGAACCACCACTGTAACACCACTGAACCACCACTGTGGCACCACTGAACCACCACAGTGGCATCACTGTGCCACCACTGTGACACCACTGAACCACCACTGTAACACCACTGAACCACCACTGTGGCACCACTGAACCACCACAGTGGCATCACTGTGCCACCACTGTGACACCACTGAACCACCACTGTAACACCACTGAACCACCACTGTGGCACCACTGAACCACCACAGTGGCATCACTGTGCCACCACTGTGACACCACTGAACCACCACTGTAACACCACTGAACCACCACTGTGGCACCACTGAACCACCACAGTGGCATCACTGTGCCACCACTGGCTAATGGAGCACCTGTGTTGTTTACTAATGCGTACTTTCAAGCTTCGCTTCATCCACAGAACGGCTGCTAACATTTCCCGAATATATATTAATAAATTTTAGCTACGTATGCTTCTTTGATCTTGACAGACAGTTTTTCTCGAATAATTTTTGTCGGCAAGAATCTTTTCCAGTAGACTCTCTCGTCGGTGATGAAAAATGGACACACTATATAGATGCCTCTCCCTTGAGTGTACACTTTGGTCGAGTTCCCTGGCCTGTTGATGGCTTTCTTTTAAAAAAAAACTTTCATTTCTTCTTAGAGAAGTAATCTAGTTCATAAGATCAGGAAGAAAAGTAAAGGTTCCAATTATTTTTGACAATGACACTATTGTCTTGACTACTATTAGGTAAAATGTCGAATTCATCATTAATTACAAATCATAAAATTGAATATGGCAAGTAAAGAATATAATATGGATTCTACAATACAAGGTACGTCTAAGACTGTTGCTAGAATTCTTCACTGACATTTACAAATAACTAGGATGAAAAGTCTTCGCTAGAGTGGTGTACATAAATCTCCAGAAAGTATTGAAGGCTCCACAGTTAAGATTGTTGGTTATAATAAATACCGCTTCTATATTGTGGTGAATGGTTTGAAAAACCGACAAGTTGAAGATTGAGACACTTATGCAGCATATGGGAATCTTTATTCAGGAAACGTTTCGCCACACAGTGGCTTCATCAGTCCAATACAAAGAGGAAGGCGTAAGGAGAGGAGGAGTATGAGGTTATCAGTCCCTCAGCCTGGAGTCGATGTGTTCAGTCCATCAATCTTGTAGAATGTACAGCATAAGGCCGTAGACGTGGCTTATATACTGTAGTGAGGTGAGGTGAAGCAGGCGGAGGCGGGGTCATAGTGGTACCATCCACTAGTCGAAGTAGGTCTTCGTCCAAAGGTTGAACAAGTGTTGAAGAATTCTTTGTAACAAGATCCCATGATGCTGCAGTGTCTGACAGTTGTGATGAATGGTTTGAATAAAGATTCCCATATGCTGCATAAGTGTCTCACGCTTCTATATTCGACAAACACTAGGATTATATTATGGATAAACACTTCAGAACGAACCAACGAATGGTACATAATAACGTTGTACAAGAATGGTATGTAATACCGACAAGATTAAATTAAGACACATGTGCAACATCTAGGTATCTTTATTGTAGACGTTTCGCCAACCAGTGGCTTTATCAATACAAATTCTAGGAGATAACTTGAAGACAGTAGGACTATATACAGAAGATGAGGTAATCAGTCCCTCAACCTAGGAGTAGGTGCGAAGAGCACCTACTACGACTACGGTGCTCTTCGCACCTACTCCTAGGCTGAGGGACTGATTACCTCATCTTCTGTACATAGTTCTACTGTCTTCAAGTTATGTCCTGGAATTTGTATTGACAAAGCCACTGGATGGCGAAACGTCTACAATAAAGATACCCAGATGTTGCACATGTGTCTTAATTTCACATAATAACGTTGTTGAACGTCGAGTGGTGTTTGTTAGTAACTTATCCTTAGTCCATTTTTCTTCACAATATACAAAATCGACTTGAAATTTTAACTATAACGTCAAACATACCATACCACGGGCGGGGATAGAACCCGCGATCAGAGAGTCTGGAGTTTTGAGACTCTCTGACCGCGGGTTCTATCCCCACCCGTGGTATGGTTTGTTTGCAATCGTGTCATTACGATGACTTAGAATCTCGTAAAAAAATAGCATACATAGATTAGCACAGTTGTCAAATACGTGGAAAGTGAATTTCAGTGTTGTGAAGCGCATTCTTTTTTAAATAACAGTCTCAAACATTTTACACAAATGTTTGAAAAATTTAGTCGAGACAAAAGAAGAGGAAGACCTTTGAGTAATCATAAGCAAGAACTTGATGTATACTAAACGAGGTGTATTTGCGAGCACAAAAGCTAACAGTATGCTTAGTTTCTTAGCAAGGAATTTCAAGTATAAAACAGGAGTTTTGACTCGCAGCTTACATAAACAAAAACACCTGAATAAAACTTCGACCATTTTATCTGCAACACCATTGTCTATTGATAACAGCATTTTCCCTTGTGCTTGATTTAATCATGTGTTTTTTCATCGTAATGGCCGTTAAGGTTTGTAGCCTGAGCGCAATAGGCTATACCATATAGCCTAGGTGTGTAGTAGGCTATACAACGATGAAATCGCCTAAGACACACTTCGTACAACGTACCCTCGTTAAGTGACGCATGATTGTATATTTAAAAAGAAGTTGATTCTTCAAACTGCCTTACTTCAGTATGCCTCTATATAAACTATTTTCTCTTCTATTAATAAATCTCAGTTTGATGATGTAGCTAGTTGGGTTTCTGTCCAAAGTGTTGTCTTGCCAAATGTGTGTTCAGTCTAGTAATGTATCGGATATCCGCATCCGCGGAAGATCCGCACAATTTCTTACAACCGCATCCGCATTTTACTGTAAAGATATCCTCATATGCATCCGCATCCGAATCCTCGGAACATTCGCAAAATTTCTCACATCCGCATCCGCAAAATAAGACATCCTCATACACATCTGCATCCACGGATACTAAATTTTACACCCGATACCTCTCTAGTTCGTCATACACACTATGTAATTAATTTTTGCTCCAAACGGTAGTGAAAAGGGTTTCCCATCTTTGTGGCCGAACTAATTCCACTTTGCTAAAAACCTCACCCATAATCGTTTCTTTGGGGCTCTCAATCTTGCATTTCCCTCTGTAGTTTTTTTAATTAGATCTAATTTTTGGGGTTCTTTTAAAGGCGGCGCAATTTCACAGTGTGCTAAAAAGGGTTTCGTAATTACATTTCCCTTAAATGTCCAAACGTATATAACTTTTTTTAAACATCTGAAAGAATGTAAAAAATGAAGATTTTTTTTTTGTTTTAATTTGAAAACGTGTAAAAAAAAAACTTTTACCGCAATTTTTTTGTTTATTTGAAAATGTGAAAAAAAATAGATCTACTTTGTAGCACTACGAATCTAACGGATTTCTTTGGCCCGGGTTTAAGGGGTTAATGTAAACTTTTATTGATTTCCATTTATTTGAAATGATTATGTGATTTTAAATTTCTCACCAGTATCTTAGGAAATAAATCCACTTTTTATGACTCATTAACTTGAAAAAACCCAGAAAATTTTCTTCATCGGGAAAACATTTCATTCTCATTTTCAGGTTTGTCCAGGATTCAGGGGCTCTTCTCTAGACCACTTTCCGTTCCAGAGATTTACTTCCCCATTTTTTAAACTTCAGGGAAAAATTAATCGCTTGATTAATTTAAGTTCACAACTAATCTACTTTTTTAAACTTACTTCAAATCTGAAAAAAATTATTTTTCCCATGAACGAACTGAACTTTCTATAATCCTCTTAAAAGGTCACAGATACTTTCTTTGTAATATAAAAAGACTGGTATAAGGTCATATGTTCCATTCTTTGTACAGCCCGTCCGTGCCCTCGGCCACTAAACCCCCGTCCATCCCTAACACCTGTGTCTCCCGACGGACTTTCTGACACCTTCTGCCCCACACCCTGTATTCCCCATACCTTGTCTACCATCACCCCTGTGTTTCCCCTAATACCTGTACACCCTTTTACCTGTGATTTATTGAAAATTGTTTTCTGATCCATTCCCCTATATGTCGATCCTAGTCTTTCACAAAGGTAGCAACAGTAGTTATTTTGTAATAAATTGGTAAATTACCACAAATTAAAGAAAAAGGGACACAAGGCAACAATGTGACATTTATTTGGCAACGTTTCGCTCTCCAGGGTTTATCAAGTCATTACTTTAAAGCCCTGGAAGCGAAACGTTCCCACAATAAATGTCAATTATTGCACTTGTGTCCTTTTACTTTACGTAGTTTTTTTCTCTACTGTTGCGACGATCTTTTTTTTCCAGGGTTAAATTAAAAATAACTACAAAATAAAAAAAATAGCGATTTTTTTTTTATTGTTGTTGTTGTTGTTGTTGTTGTTTATAAACTTTACGAAAAGGGCTTTATAACAAAATGTAACATTAATTCAATTTCAATTAATGCGTAGAATAAAAGGGTCGATATTTTCAAACCTAAGATAATCATTCGACTTCTGTAAAACTTAATTTCCCCAATTTAATTAAAATGTATTTCTTACCTATATATTCCATAATAACCTACTAAGTCTTTCATTTCCCTTATCCGGGGATATATTTTCTGAAAATTAGTTTAAGATTTAATACCCCATTCACCTAAACAATATCAATTTTAAAATCCGTTCAACCCTGCATCGTATAATTCAGTTCTATTTGTGGAAAGTGACGTAGTGGAGGCGGGAACCATACCCAGTTTTAAGACGGGGTTTCGATAAAGTCAAAGAAGAAACGGGGACCTAGTGAAGAGGGGGGGCCAGCAGCTCTGACTCGACCCCTAAAAAAACAATTAGGTGGTACACAGACACATCTTGAATCTTGTGTCCCCAAAGGAAAAAAAGCCCATTTGTACCCCTGAAGGCTCCACTTCCGATACGGGGGCCAATTTTACATGTTGCGCAGGAAATGGGGATAAGAGCAGAAGTAAAACACAGAGATGGGGAATGCCCGCGGTAAGACAAACTGGGATTTCTCCTGACATCAGCCCGAGATTTTGATAGCAGAAAACAAGGGATAACCGCACAGTATAGCTCCTAAGACTACCCTATTCTCCTTTTATGTATTTTTCGTGGAGTTGAAAAATTTGCACCATGCTCGCTGTGTGGTGTGTGTGTGTGGTGTGTGGTGTGTGTGGTGTGTGTGTTGTGTTGTAAATAAAAAAAAAAACCCTTTTTTACAAATTTTTCGTCCTGAATTAAATCGTTCGACACTCTTTTCCCAAAAAGGGGGTTTAAAAGTGTGGAAATTTCCTCCCCTGTTAAATAAAAACTAAAAATATTGACAAAATGTTGCTTCCCCTTATCTTTGTTTATTTGTATGCTGATGCATAAAAACCAGCCATTTTTTTGAAAAATCATTGACCATTTATTTTTTGGTTCCACTTATAGGTGATATTTATTTTCCCTAATTAAATCTCCCCGACAATAACTTTTTTTCTCATCCCGGGCACTTGTCTTAATGATACCCTAAAAAATTTATGTAATCCCTTTTTTATCTTACGAACTCTTTTTCTTCCGTAGAAATATTAAGTGGTGAGTTATACGTTTCTCTTCTTTTTTTTGTATTCATACCCCCGGTGGGGTTCCAAAATGGTGCTGCATCTCCAATATGGGCTTGGTATACAGTGTAGAGTTTGAACGATTCCTTACTGATGCACGTAACGCTATTCTTAGGTTTGCCAGGGCCCATATGCTTCCAGTTATCGTGTTGATGGCCCCAATGTGCTCGGGATTATACTTACCCCAGAATCCTTTTCCCCCGATGAGGTTTGAACTTTGGCCACCCAACTATACTCTTCTGCGGGCTTCTTTCCCCTTTTCCGATCTTTATGACTTTGCATTTGGGGGGGTTAAAAACGAGGGGGTCATTGCGGGGCCCGGCTTCCCCCCTATCCCGGGCTCTTGGGGTCCCCGCCTGATCCTGTGTGTGTACTCACCATTTTTGGTTGCGGGGGCGAGTCTTCTCCTGTGTTTTGTTGTGTGTGTGTGTTGTGGTTTTGGTGTGTGTGTGTGTGTGTGTGTGTTGTGTGTGTGTGTGTGTGGGGTGGGTGGAGTGGGGTGTACATACATTCATAAACTCATATTTTTCCACGATACCCAAAGCAGAAGCGAATAAGTAACCCTTCTACAACTTTTTTTGAGGGTATCAAATTTAAGTCCTCCAACATACTACATTCTGTGGCTTTAGAATGTTGGCTAGCAACCAACTCGTGTTCTCCTGTTCTCGAGGCTCTGCTTTTTTTGGCAGAGTTCATAGATAGGAAAAATTGAAGACATAGAAAGAATATCCCTCTCCCCAAACCCCCCCCAAAAATTTTTCTTGCTAGGTATTTAAAAACCCAAAATGGGAAAAGTAGCAAATTTGTTTTTGTAGAGATAACCCCCGGGGGGCACTCAGTTGAAATTCACAAAATACAGATTATTTAAACTCGCAACAAATCCTTTAACCCCAAACAGTGGAACCAAAAAGACTGGAAAATACACTTAACCCTTTTTTTACTAATAATGATCTGGCAAATATAACAGATCAAAGACAAATTTATCAGATCACTATAACAAAGTGAACATGTATGCACGGGTCCGGGTACAAAATGAGATCAGTTTTGAGGGTGCTTCCCCAATTTAACTTAATAACAGAAACACAGTGTGATCAAATTACCTGTTCCTAAAATTTTAAATGGGAAATATCCTAAAATCTGGATCCGAACCCATGCATAGAAAAAAATTTAAAGTTTTTCACTCGAGTCTGTCCAAGCATATATCCCTAAGAAAAAAAGAAGAGAAGATATAAACTAGGAAAGATCTCCCTTTCAAGCGAAAGGGGAAGAATCACCTAGCACTAAAAGGGGCCAGTATATCTGAAAACGGAAGGAGGCCGAAAACTTAAAGCCATAAATGAAATCGAGAAAAATATTCTTTTCCAGCCAAATCAGGGCAAAAAACCAATTTTATTTTTGGGGCCCCAAATTAAAAAAGGGGACGCAAAAAAATGACGAGTAGAAATCCCTATGCTCGGGGTTTTGTAGCTGTTAATCAGACTAGGGGGCGACAATCTACTTTAAAATTTTATGACCGAAACCTAAAATTTGTTTAAGAATTTCTGACACAATCGTGAAAAAACGGGACTTTGAAAATTTCAATAAATGACATACCCATGCACTTGCCCCAGGCCCAGACGTGGAGCTCTGTGTTCATCAAAAACTAAAAAAAAAAAACTTTCACGTGCCTTAAAATATTTCTGTAAAGAGAAAACAGACTCAGGGATCATCCCACACCCCCCCTAATAACAGACACACCCCCATTCCACAAAGGTGGCAGTAAACCAATTGCAAAGAATTATAGACCGAAAGCACTAACGTCTTGCATCATCAAAATCTTTGAAATAGCTCTAAGAAAGAAGATCACCGACCACTTGGATACCTATGAATAGTACAACCCAGGGCAGCATAGGTTTAGAGCGGGTCGCTCCTGCCTCTCACAGCTACTGGATGACTATGACAAGATCTTGGATGCACTTGAAGACAATCAAAATGTAGATGTAGTATACACGGACTTCGACAAGTGCGATCATGGTGTAATAGCACACAAAATGCGTGATAAAGGAATAGCAGAAAAAGTTGGTAGATAGATTTATAATTTCCTAAAAAATAACACACAAAGAGTAATAGTAAACAGAGGCGGCAACAGTGAACAGCTCTGTTTCACAAGGTAGTGTAATCGCTCCCATTCTTTTACTCGCCCTCATATCTGGCATAAACAGAGAAATAAGTCATAGCACTGTGTTCTCCTTTGCTGTTACCAGAATTTGCACGAATGTGTCATCCATCGAGGACATTGCAAATCTCCAAGCGGACATTAACCAAGTCTTAAAATTGGCCTCAGAACTATATGAAGTTCAATGAGGACAAATTTCAATTACTCCGTTGTGGATAACTTGAGGAAATAAAAGCTGGATCGAAGTATAAAACTAATTCTAACTACACAATAGAACAAAAACTAATTAAAGGAACTGGGAGTGAAAATGTCAGAGATCTCATTTTAAAAGATCACAACAATGTATCTACCACATCTGGTAGGAAAATGATGTGATAGATGATGAGAACCTTCAAAACTAGGGATGTCAAGCCAATGATGATTCTTTTCAGATCCCTTGCTCTCTCTAGGCTGGAATACTGCTGTACCTAACGGCTCCTTTCAAGGCAGGCGAAATTGAAGACCTTGTGAATATACAGAGAACTTTCACTACAGGTATAAGTACCATAAAGGACCTAAATTACTGGGAACGATTGAAATCCCTTGACCTGTTCTCCTTGGAACGCAGGCGAGAAAGAACCGTGATAAAATACACTTGGACAATTCTAGAGGGACTAGTCCCAAATCTGCACACGGAAATCACTCCCTACGACAGGAAAAGACACGGCAGGTGGTGTAAAATCTCCCCAATGAAAAGCAGGGGCGCCAGGAGTACGCTAATGAGTGTCAGGGGCCCCAAGACGTTTCAAGTGCCTCACAGCATGCATAGTGGGGATTACTAATAGACCCCTGGCTGTCTTCAAGAGCGAGCTGGACAGGCAGCTAAAGTCAGTACCTGACCAGCCGGGCTGTGGTTCGTACGTCGGTTTGTGTACGGCCAGCAGTAACAGCCTGGTATATAAGGCCTTGATCCACCAGGAGGTCTGGTCATGGACCGGGCCGTGGGGACCTTGATTCTCGTAATAACCTCCAGGTATCTAATATATTAAAAAACTTTTATTGAATTTTTTTTAAAAATTACAAGAAACATTTAACAGCCGTAAAAAGAAACATTATTCAACCAAGAATATGTTGTCTATTCCGTTTGAAAACTTTCAAGATATTTCCTCCTCCTCCTCTACTTAAAAAACTTCTAAATCAAAGTTTTAATTAAAAGCCTTGATGTCATTAAAAACTATTTGATTACGAATTCCCCCTAAAATGCTGACAGCTGTGTCTACAAGATTCCCTTGTACAAAATACGATTAATTTTGTTCTGGAAAAACTGGAAAAGTCACGAATATACTGGAAAATAAATACAGCATTAGATATGGCCAAGTCTAATGCTGTTATTTATGTGATTTTTTTAAAAGGCTGAGAAAGATTTGGGAAATAAATTAATGGTTTCAAGCTCCATTAAAAACATAATACTATATAAAACTTTAAAATTTTACAAATTAAATTCATTTATAACACAAATGTTTTGAGAATTATATGCTATTTAACTGATATGTTACTTTTTAAATTTTACCTGACACAGGACCTGACTAAATATTTCAGAACATTTGATAAGTTTCATACAACCCAAGTTGTATAAGTGAGAAATCTAATAACTCACTGGCTGTACATGGGGGTCATATCTCTCCTGTATAAGACTTCAGTTGCTTTGTTCCACTTAGGTGTTGCTTAATTATCTGAGAAATCACGATAGCACTTGTAAAAACAATACTTTTCACTGTGCTTATATTCCTTGTTAAGACATCATCTATTTCTTGTGATCTTATTGCATTATACGCTCGCTCACACACACACACACGCACACACCACACACACACACACACACACACACACACACACACACACACACAGGAGAGTGGTGGAGCACCTAGAACGGTACAAGATTATAAACGACAACCAGTGCTGATTCAGGGAAGGAAAGCCCTGTCACAAAACTACTGGAGTTTTATGACAAGGTACCGGAAGACACGAGAGAGAGGGGTGAATAGACTCACATTTTTTGGGGCTGCAAGAAGGCATTCGCTGCTGTTCCTTAAAAGAGATTAGTGCAAAAGCTAAAGGACTAGGCACGTGTAACGGGAGAGACACTGCAAGGAAGGCAACAACGAGTCAAGGTAAGTGACGTGGTGTCAGAGTGGGCGCCTGTGACGAACGGGGTTCCACAGAGGTCAGTCCTAGGAACAGTGCTGTTTTTGGTAGTGTGAATGACATGACGGAAGAGATAGGCTCTCAAGTGTCAATGTTTGTAGATGTTAAGTTAATGAGGAGAATTAAATCGGATGAGGATCAGGCAGGACTACGAAGAGACCTGGACAGGCTGTAAACCTGGTTCAGTAACTAGCTCCTTGAATTTAAGCCTGCCAAGTGCAAAGTCATAAAGACGTCAGGCCCATATTGGAGTATGCAGCACCAGTTTGGAACCCACACCTAGTCAAGCACGTTAAGAAATTAGAGAACGTGCAAAGGTTTGCAACAAGACTAGTTCCAGAGCTAAGGGAAATGCTCTACCCTCCTGTCGGCCTGACGACAGAAGGGTTATGAGAGACATGATAATGACATACAAAATACTGCGAGGAATTGACAGGGTTGACAGAGACAGGATGTGCCAGAGATGGGACACAGAAACAAGGGCTTATGAATCAGTGAGATGTTAGGAAGTATTTCTTTAGTCAGAGTTGTCAGGAAGTGGAACAGTCTGGAAAGTGACGCAGTGGAAGCAGGAATCATACATAGTTTTATGACGAGGGAGGCCTTGTCGTGGACGGGGCCGCGGGGGCGTTGTTCCCCGGAATACCCTCCAGATAGAGGTATAATAAAGCTCCTGGAGCCAGGAGCTATGACTCGACCCCTGCAACCACAAATAGGTGAGTACCCCCCACGCGGAAGCGCACGACACACACACACACACACACACACACACACACACACACACACACACACACACACACACACACACACATAGCTTTAAGCAGAGGTATGATAAAGCTCACGGCTCAGGGAGAGTGACCTAGTAGCGATCAGTGAAGAGGCGGGGCCAGGAGCTCGGACTCGACCCCCGCAACCTCAACTAGGTGAGTACAACTAGGTGAGGTGAGTACACACACACACACACACACACACACACACACACACACACACACACACACGCGCGCACGCACACGCACGCACGCACACACACACACACACACACACACACACACACACTGTCAACGTAGTTGAATTTTTTTTTATATACATAAACAAGGTAGGTCGTAATAAACATGTTAATAAATAAGCGTAAGAATGGGCAGGGACTCGAACTGTGGTCCATATATACAGAAGACCAAACACTGTAACCACTCATACACGGAACTTACAATAGGAAGATTTTTACAGCCAACACAACAGTGACCTAATTGTATCGCCGGCACCAACTGTGACCCTACGTGACCTTTGGTGGTACATCTACTCTCATACGCTTCAGAACTTTATAATTCATAAACTCAAGTCTTGTTGAACGACTTTCAGTGATTAACTTGAAGTATGAACGAAGTGGGAAAAATTATGAAAACAGAAATATCTTATCGTTTTCAATGCATGTACGCATATACGCATCTTAAAGAGGACTTAAGTGGCATGTTTGTATACTTATACTGAGACACATGTACCTCTCATTGTAAACCTCTGAGGAGAGTAAAGAAAGCCTAGGGCTGGAGAGTAAAGAAAGCCTAGGGCTGGAAAGTAAAGAAAGCCTAGGGCTAGAGAGTAAAGAAAGCCTAGGGCTGGAGAGTAAAGAAAGCCTAGGGCTGGAAAGTAAAGAAAGCCTAGGGCTGGAGAGTAAAGAAAGCCTAGGGCTGGAGAGTAAAGAAAGCCTAGGGCTGGAGAGTAAAGAAAGCCTAGGGCTGAAGAGTAAAGAAAGCCTAGGGCTGGAGAGTAAAGAAAGCCAAGGGCTGGAGAGTAAAGAAAGCCTAGGGCTGGAGAGTAAAGAAAGCCTAGGGCTGGAGAGTAAAGAAAGCCTAGGGCTGGAGAGTAAAGAAAGCCTAGGCTGGAGAGTAAAGAAAGCCTAGGGCTGGAGAGTAAAGAAAGCCTAGGGCTGGAGAGTAAAGAAAGCCTAGGGCTGGAGAGTAAAGAAAGCCTAGGGCTGGAGAGTAAAGAAAGCCTAGGGCTGGAGAGTAAAGAAAGCCTAGGGCTGGAGAGTAAAGAAAGCCTAGGCCTGCAGGCTGAGGAGAAAGGATCTCTTTTAATATGCTGCCTGAAATTTCGGAAGCAATCTTAGCTATAACGAATGATGCAATGCAGTAATGAAGGCGGGTAAAGAAATATACAGCCTAGTAGGATACACAAATAACCCGCACATAGAAGAGAGCAGCTTACGATGACGTTTCGGCCCATCTTGGACCATTTACGAAGTCACACTAACACGAAACAGAGCCAATATATACGGCCAACCGACAGAGATGGGATCAAGAGAGGTAGTAGTGGTAGAGGTAGAGGTGAGGTTGGAAATGGAGGTGGTGGTGGTAGTAGTCGTCGTCGTCGGAGTGAGGTAAGTCAAAGGAGAAGAAAGAGGAACACTGCAGGAGAGCTAAGGACCCACAAGGTGTAGGGACCAATAACACAGGTAAAGGATATGAAGGAAAACACATCGTAAGGCAGAGGTAAGGAAAAAAGAGGAAAAACAAATAAATATAAAGTAAAAGTAGGAAGGGATAAGAGGCAGAGAGATTAGGAGAAGAAATTATCCGGTTAAGTCACGTTTATTCCGTAGTTTAGAGCATTTGACAATGTAATGAAAAATGAATAACGATACACAAATAACCCGCACATAAAAGAGAGAAGCTTACGACGACGTTTCGATCCGACTTGGACCATTTACAAAGTCACACTAACCAGAAGTGGAGCACGACGGCTATATATAGGCAGGAAGAGGTAGTGGAAGTAGTGGTGGTGGTAGTAGTAGTAGTAGTAGTAGTAGTAGTAGTAGTAGTAGTAGTAGTAGTAGTAGTGGTAGTAGTAGTGTAATGAGAAATGGAAGTATCTACAGAGACAAAGCCACGACTAAGATTCATACAAGGAAAGTCGTGCATGAGGGATTATTCAACAAGACGGCGACAGTGAAAGTTAGAAGGAAACAGTTCTAGCAGAGGACCAGTCAACAGAATGACAATGATCTCTAACATGACAGAAAAGAGCATTATTGGCGTCGGCAATCCTAGCACTTCGTTTGTGCTCCCCGAGTCTTTAAGAAAGAGAGCGACCGGTTCCTCCAAAGTATTGAAGAGGACAAGAAGAGCAAGGAACAGTAGACACCAAGGGGCATCTATACCAGGGGGTGAGGTATGAACTAGATTACTGCGAAAGGTGTTAGTATTTACGAACGATGATAGCGGGCAATACGTCGGTAGTAATAACAGTTATATCTGAAGAGTTATTACTACCCGGAGAGACGCAGACAAGATAACTTAAAAAGTGTTAGGAAATTAATGAAAAAACTCTAAGGAACATGATAGGAAAATGGAAATAACAGCAATTTAAGATAACTTTCCCTCACCACTACTACTACTTATACTCCTAATACGACTGCTTCTACTATTACTACTATTAGTACTATTACTACTACCACTATTACCACTACTACTACTACTGCTGCTGCTGCTACTACTACTACTACTACTACTACTACTACTACTACTGCAACCCTATTACTACTATTACATCAAAAATACTCCTCTTTGTGAACTCCCTTTCAATACTCTCTGTATCTATGTGTTGTGTTTTGTATTGTTCATATTACCTTGATAAAGTTCCTGGCGAGCGAAACGTTGCCAAGGTAAATATATTATTAGTAGCAGTTGTTTCCAATTACGTAACATATTGCCGGAAGTCTTATCAATATAATTTATCATTTTGAAAGCGCATGCTTGTTATCCCGGGAAAAAAAGAACACCATTTGTATGATGTAAGGCTTAAAGTTTTGCTAGAATGAATAGGATTCAATTCACAAAGGTAAAAGATTGAGGAAGAGGTGGAAGAGGAAATGGCTGGAGAAAACAAGAAGTGAGTAAAGAAAGAAGAGGGTAGTAAGAAAGAGTAACGGGGCGGAAGAGCAAGAAATTGAAAGAGTGGATAGGGAAAACAGACAGCAGAGGTTTCGGAAGTCAACACTGACTCTCTCTGCTGGAAAGAACTATTTATATCTAGATTAAGGACTATCGTGAATTAGATGTAAGGGTCAAGAATAGAAAAAAACAGAAGGTCTGCCCCACCCCTTCACTCCCCCCCCCCCCTGTCTCTGCCGGCAATAAAACAGGAAGAAAAAATGTATGGAGGAAAAAATGGCATGGAATTCACAGGAGAGATGGAACTGGATGGTGAGGACCTGGGTTACAACCTGGGCTACAGGAGTCTACTCCAGGTAGACTCCTGTACTCTAGAACCAGTAGTTTCTGTGATGTACTGGCTTCGAAAACCCACAATTTGAAGAATGAGACACTTGTGCAACATTTGAGAATCTTTAATAAGGTAATGTTACACCAGGCAGTGGGTTCTTCAGTCCAATACAGAAAAGAATGATGGAAGATGAGGAGTTTGAAGTAATCAGTCCACCGTTAGTTTTATCTCTGGTTACCACCACTTCTGCTATTACTATCATAATCCTTCTTTGCTGCCTCTACAACTATTATGGACGTGGTTACTTGAAAAAATGAAAGCTAAAGAAAGAGTAAAAGAGAGTGGGAAGAAGTATAGAAAGGATAGAAAGGATAGAAAAGACATATACGAAGCAGGGCAAGCCTTTATTATAACGAGGTTTCGCTTGAGGAAAGCTTCCCTCAAGCGAAACCTCGTTATGATAAAGACTTACGATGTTTTGTGAGTCTTTTTCATCCACTCTTCGGCTCACAGCCTCTTCTACCAGGAAGAGGGAGGAAAGGGAGAAAGGAGGACGAGGAGGAGAATGGAAAGAGAGAAAGAGAGAGAGAGACAGACAAAGAAGCAGAGAGAAACACACACACAGAAAGAGGGAACAACTCTTAGCTTGTAAATAAAGGAAAGAAATTTAAACCAAACCTTGTAAAAAATCCTGTGCAGAGAGAGAGAGAGAGAGAGAGAGAGAGAGAGAGAGAGAGAGAGAGAGAGAGAGAGAAAGGGGTGGGGAGAAAGGGAGGGGGATTAGGGGAGGGGAGATTTCGTGTCATGAGGATCATCAATCACCCGCCACCAACCACAAGGACAGCCACCATTTGCCTCCATCTAGTCAAGCAGAGTGTAAACATGAGGAGCCAGTCCATCAGCATAACTGTCTGCCAGCATGTAAGGCTTTATTACCGTTGTTGGGGACGTTTTCTCTCAATCACTGGCCACAAATAAGGCCGCAGGAGGCATCACCTCACTGTGTGTGTGTGTGTGTGTACGCAAAATACTCATCCAAAACACAAAAGAAAGAGATTGACATAGTCTTGATTAATAAAAGAATATATTTCGTACCATCACTAGGCGCTAATCCGACATTGCTAACGTCACACATTCAAGTTTTTTAGGAAGGAAGATTGCCAGTTACACGGAATCAAGCAGTTGCATAACCCAAGGCAGCATGGATTAACAACATGTAGCTTCTGTGTTCCGCAATTGCTGGACAATTACAACTTACTACTGCATACACTACAAGCAAAATGCAGTTGTTGTGTACACTGTGCAAATGTTAACAAAATGCAAGGAAGAGGAATAACTGGCAGTGTGAACAGATGGATATTAACTTCTTAATTAAATAACAAAAAGGCACAATACCGTGACTGGAACGATACACAAATAACCCGCACATAAAAGAGAGAAGCTTACGATGACATTTCGGTCCGACTTGGACCATTGACAAATGGTCCAAGTCGGTCCGAAACGTCGTCGTAAGCTTCTCTCTTTTATGTGCGGGTTATTTGTGTAACTTCTTAATATATAGAATCCACAGAGTAGTAGGAAATACAGGAAAATTGGGGGCTGCCACACTGAAAATTTCTGTTTTTTCAAGGCATAGTACTTGCCCCACTTCTCTTTCTCAATCTCATATATGAAATAAACAGCGACAAAAATAATAGCACCATTTCTTCCTGTTTGCAGACAGCACATAACTTTTTTACGATAGTTGTATCCAGTGAGGACACATCAAACTCCAAAGTTGATACAAAGTCTTCCAGTGGGCCACTGAAAACAGTGGAAAATAAGGAAATAAGATTGGAACGGAGTACGAAACAAACTCCAATTACTCAACAGAGCGGAAGTTTAATATGAAAGACATCAGAGGGATAATATCAGAAGATTTCTCATTCAAGGAACTGAACAATGTTGTCGTCACCGAAGAAAGGAGTGTGTTACCCTGGATACCCAGAATTTTCCAAGCTAAAAGATACCAAGGCGATGATGATACACTTCACATATCTTGTCCTATCTAGGCGGGAATATTGATGTGTAATATCAGTCATCAGGCACCTTTTGGTAGTCATAGCATGAACCAGTTCAAGAAGAGTGCCAAAAGGTGCCTGATGAATGTAGCTACAGAAAGGGAGGGGAATGATTTTCTATTTTTTTTTTAGCTAACACACGTGTAATTTTACCTTATTCCTAGTACTGACCCTCGTATTATAGATAGTCTTAATAACCCTCGTGTAGCAGATAGTCTTAATAGTATGATAATAACATTTTATCTCCTTTATAGAAAAATAAGATATATCCTTTACATTATAATAAGATATTATCTCATCTATATAATAATAAGGTAAAAGGACCCCAATGGAAATAAGTCACACTGTCTTTATTTTACACACATGTTGCTATGTATGATAATCTATGCTACTGTATTTGTGCATACCCGAATAAACTTACTTTAAAGCAGGCGACACCGTAGTGCAGGAAAACCTACAGAAAACCTTCACGACTCGTACGAATTCGGTCAAGCACCCGAATTACCAGGAATGCTTGAAGACCCCCGAACGGTATACTGTGGAACGTAGGCGAAAAAGATTAATCATAATTTATACCTCGAGAACTCTGGATGGATTGGTACCAAACCAGCAAAATATCACTCCACATGAAAGCGAGAGGCTAGGCTGACAGTGCGATATACCTTCAACGAATGCTGGGATGCAATGAATAAACAATAGATAAGTGGAAAGGGTCAAGTGTTTCCAATGCCCTCCCTTCATGTGTAAGGGGAACTGCCAGTAAACCAGGGAGCTTAGTTATTTCCTTAGTCAATGAGGATGTAACACAGACATGATCAACCTGGTCGATCAGATCAGGAACCGAGAAGCCAGGTCTGACACCATGCCAACTGCAGGTATCTGTGGTCTGAACATAGTTTCTGGACAAATCGCATAGAGAACACAAATGAAGGAGACTGCACTAAGAGAAGAAGTTGATATGCTATTACGACTGAAGAACCGCACTCTTAGCCAGGTAGAAGTAGCCACAAATGATATTGCCTCTTATGAGACATACCTTTCGGATCCCACCTACGGCTTTTTCACCAAATCAAGTGTAGAGGCAGAGGACCTAGCAAAGTCACCCACACTCAGTGATTATTCTATAATTTCAGCCATTATAACGTCATGTGATGTTTCGCTCGCCATGAGGCGGGCCAAAACAACATGGGTTTGAGTACTTGGTTAGTTGCAATGTTGTTATTGATCAATACCACTCGTTCGTGGGTACAATGATATAAAATACTGCTTATTGAGGCTAGTTCGCCAAACGGGGAGTGGAATGAAATTAGCTCAGATGCACCCGCACCTCCGTATGTCCTCGGCTCACGGTAAAACACACAGCTCTGCTGGGTAATTTTTGTACGATTTGGTGGTCCTCTGGCTTAGAGCGTCACGTGGTTTTCGCTCACCATGAGGCAGGCAAATAATACACACACACACACACACACACACACACACACACACACACACAGTTAACCCCCACGAATTCGAGGCTTCAGTAATTCGCGGATTTTTCCTTAAAACCTAATGAATTGTTCGTGGAAATGCACGCAAATTCGCAGAAATTAATTTTTTTTCGTGGCAATATATAATGTTTCACGCATTTTAACAGTAAATATTAAGAAAAATATTTTATATTTTTAACATAAATGTTAGCATTAATTCAGCAAAATTTCCACATAAAATATAATACTGTATATTTAGCGTACGTATACCAAAGAAAACGGGGTTGCATGAATTACGGTATACCAAAGAAAACGGGGTTGCATGAATTACGGTATACCAAAGAAAACGGGGTTGCATGAATTACAGTATACCAAAGAAAACGGGGTTGCATGAATTACGGTATACCAAAGAAAACGGGGTTGCATGAATTACAGTATACCAAAGAAAACGGGGTTGCATGAATTACAGTATACCAAAGAAAACGGGGTTGCATGAATTACAGTATACCAAAGAAAACGGGGTTGCATGAATTACGGTATATATGGGGGTAACATCTGTATTTTACATACTATCACTGTGGGAGACAACAGTACTGTACTCTTTACGGGTTTATCTTTACATTCTTTTTTTTTTAAGGATGATATATGAAGCTGAGTTTGAAATTAAATTAGTGTTTTGGGGCATACTTAGGGTTTAAACTATAAAAATAGGTATTTTTTAAACCGCGTCCAGAATTCGCTGTTTTTCCAAATTCGCGCGTGGTCCTGGAACGTAACCCCTGCGAATTTAGGGGACTACTGTATATATACGTATATATATATATATGTCGTGCCGAATAGGCAGAATTTGCGATCTTGGCTTAAATAGCAACGCTCATCTTGCAATATAGGACAAGCGAAAATTTGTGTATGCAATAATTTCGCCAAAATCATTCTGAACCTAACGAAAAAAATATATTTCACTGTGTTTGTCTAGTATTAAATTATTGTAAACAAATCTAAAATATATTTAGTTGGGTTAGGCTAAAATAAATTGTTCTTGTTATAATAAGGTTAGGTAAGTTTTATAAGATTCTTTTGGAGCAAAATAAAAAAAAATTACATTAACATTAATGAAAGACATATATCTTTAAACGTATAAGAGAAAATTTTAGAAAGGACTTAATTTTAAATGAGTTCTTGCTAATTGACCAGTTTTACATATTCGGCACGACATATATATATATATATATATAATATATATATATATATATATATATATATAATATATATATAAATATATATAATATATAGTTAATTGCTAATTGACCAGTTTTACCTGGTAAATTAGGTAAAACTGGTCAATTAAGAATAACTCATTTAAAATTATGTCCGTTTTAGAATTTTCTCTTATACGTTTAAAGATACATATTTTTTCATCTATTTTAATGTAAAAATTAATAATTATGTACCAACAGAACCTAACAAAACTTACCTAACCTTATTATAACCAGTGCAACTAAATCCAACTAAATATATTTTAGATAAGTTTACAATAATTTAATAACAAACAAACATAATGAAATATATTTTTTCTCGTTGAAGTACGTCCCTAAGTCGCCACAAACATTTCAACCAAATAACAAACACTACAGACAAAAATACAAACACTACAAACCCATAATAAACACTACAGAGATTAATAAAAGTAGTACAGAGCCTTAATGTACAGTACAGAACTATGAACATTATAGACACCCTGAAGCAGAGACACATAACATACACTACAGACACATAACATACACTACAGACACATAACATGCACGACACAAACACTACAGACACATAACATACACTACAGACACATAACATACACTACAGACACATAACATACACTACAGACACATAACATACACTACAGACACATAACATACACATACAGACACATAACATGCACGACACAAACACTACAGACACATAACATACACTACAGACACATAACATACACTACAGACACATAACATACACTACAGACACATAACATACACTACAGACACATAACATACACTACAGACACATAACTTACACTACAGAAACATAACATACACTACAGACACATACACTACAGACACATAACATACACTACAGACACATAACATACACTACAGACACATAACATACACTACAGACACATAACATACACTACAGACACATAACATACACTACAGACACATAACTTACACTACAGACACATAACATACACTACAGACACATAACATACACTACAGACACATAACATACACTACAGACACATAACATACACTACAGACACATAACATACACAACAGACACATAACATGCACGACAGACACATAATACACTACAGACAACATAACTTACACTACAGACACGTAACATACACTACAGACACATAACATACACAACAGACACATAACATACACAACAGACACATAACATGCACGACAGACACATAATACACTACAGACACATAACTTACACTACAGACACATAACATACACTACAGACACACAACATACACAACAGACACATAACATACACTACAGACACATAATACACTACAGACACATAACTTACACTACAGACACATAATACACTACAGACACATAACTTACACTACAGACACATAACATACACTACAGACACATAATACACTACAGACACATAACTTACACTACAGACACATAACATACACTACAGACACATAACATACACTACAGACACATAATACACTACACACACATAACTTACAATACAGACACATAATACACTACAGACACCACATAACTTACACTACAGACACATAACATACACTACAGACACATAACTTACACTACAGACACATAACATACACTACAGACACATAATACACTACAGACACATAACATACACTACATACACAAATACACTACAGACACATAACATACACTACAGACACATAATACACTACAGACACATAATACACTACAGACACATAACATACACTACAGACACATAACATACACTACAGACACATAATACACTACAGACACATAACATTACACTACAGACACATAACATACACTACAGACACATAATACACTACAGACACATAACATACACTACAGACACATAACATACACTACAGACACATAACATGCACGACACAAACACTACAGACACATAACGTACACTACAGACACATAACATACACTACAGACACATAACATACACTACAGACACATAACATACACTACAGACACATAACATACACTACAGACACATAACTTACACTACAGACACATAACATACACTACAGACACATAAGTTACACTACAGACACATAACTTACACTACAGACACATAACTTACACTACAGACACATAACTTACAGTACAGACACATAACATACACTACAGACACATAACATACACAACAGACACATAACATGCACGACACAAATACTACAGACACATAATATACACTACAAACACAAACACTACAGACACATACCATATACTAGAGACACATAACACTACAAACACAAACACTACAGACACATACACTACAGACACGTACACTACAGACATAAGCACTACAGACATAAGCACTACAAACACACAACACTACAGACACAAACACTACAGACGCATAACACTTCAAACACATAACATTACAGACACATAACATACACTGCAGACACATAGCAAACAAAACAAATCCAAAACCATCACTAAACACCCCAAAACAAACGTTAAAAACACAGGACAAACATAATCTAACAACAGTTACAAACACTCTAGGCACAAACACTGTAGGCACGTAAATACAACAAACAAGTAACAGATAAACATTATGTATTCCTAACAAACACTACAGACACAAAATAAACACTATTAGTTAATAAAAACATTGCAGACACCTTACTAACACTACAGACGCAACAATACTACAAACACTTATATAACTATATATAACAATGGTTATAAATGACCATAATTTTTAAAGGGGTGGACCGGTAAGCCAGCGGAAGGCCTCGGTCAGATGACCAAAAGCTCCAAAGGCGGGTCATCATCTGACTAAGACCCGCGTCAGGAAACATTTGTCCTTTTTCCTGACGAACCTTACCTAACCTAACCTAACCTAACTACAAACACATAACAACAAACACTTGCGCATTTCAGGAAACACTATAGTCCCTTAGAAAACAATAAAAACACCTAACAAAGACTTCTGATATATTACAAGAACTAAAGGCAAATACAGTACACTTCAGATGCAACACTAGAAACACAAACACATGAGAAACAGCAAACACTAGACACACAACAAATACTACAGGGACAACAGTAGATACACAACAAGCACTAGAGACACAACAAACAATAAACACACAACAAGCAGTAGACACAACAAATAGTAGACACACAGCAAACAATAGACACACGAACACTAGACACACAACAAACACTAGAGACACATCACTAGACACAACAAAAACAAGACACACAACAAACTCTACAGAGACAACAAACATTCTATACTCATAACAAACACATGCCATAATAAACACTATAGATTCTTAAGCAATACAGGTACATAAATACAACAGACAAATAAACGCTATAAACCATTAATAAACCTCACATACACAAAAAATAAACACTACTCACTCATTATCACAGACTCACCCACTACTCACCTTTTAAACTGGTGACTCACCTCTCAGACCGTCGACTCACCTCTCAGGCTGTCAACTCACCTTTCAGAATGTCGACTCACCCTTTAGACTATCGACTTACCCTTCAGGCTGTCGACTCACTTCTCAGGCTGTCGACTCTCCTCTCAGGCTGTCGACTCACCTCTCAGGCTGTCAACTCACCCTTCAGAATGTCGACTCACCCTTTAGACTATCGACTTACCCTTCAGGCTGTCGACTCACCCTTTAGACTGTCGACTCACCCTTCAGACTGTCGACTCACCCTTCAGACTGTCGACTCACCCTTCAGACTGTCGACTCACTCTCAAACAGATGATTATTCCCTCAGATTGTAGACTCAACCCTCAGTCTGTGGATTTACCCAATACCTGCAGACTCATTTCATCTGTGATTAGGTCTACATCGAGCTCACTGTCTACGGGCATGTTGTTTACACATACCAGAAACAATACCGGACCCAGTACTGAGCCTTGTGGAACCCCGCTTGTTACATGTGCCCAGCGTGAAGTTTCCTTCTTGATGATCACTCGTAGTCTCATTCCCATTACTGATTTTTTGTTCACTTTAGTGCCTTTCCTGTTAAATGTATTATCTCTGTTATCTCTGTTACCCCTGTTATCCCGGTACACTGTCAACTGGTTCCATCACTGTCCCTGATTCCATCTCTGTTACCTTTGGTGGCCCGGTGGCCTGGTGGCTACAGCTCCCGCTTCACACACGGAGGTCCCGGGTTCGATTCCCGGCGGGTGGAAACATTTCGACACGTTTCCTTACACCTGTTGTCCTGTTCACCTAGCAGCAAATAGGTACCTGGGTGTTAGTCGACTGGTGTGGGTCGCATCCTGGGGGACAAGATTAAGGACCCCAATGGAAATAAGTTAGACAGTCCTCGATGACGCACTGACTTTCTTGGGTTATCCTGGGTGGCTAACCCTCCGGGGTTAAAAATCCGAACGAAATCTTATCTTATCTTATCTTACCTTCTCACCAAACTCCGTCTACTTCCCTTCAGGTGCGAGGCATCTCTTATTCTCTTTCAGTCTCCCCGCTCTCCCTGTGTTCCTGTGTGTGTGTGTGTGTGTGTGTGTGGTGTGTGGTGTGTGTGTGTGTGTGTGTCACTGTACACCTGTGTGAGAATATCTTCAAGTTATGGAGAGTTTCTTATCCGGGATATTTATTTTATCCTTTTATAGCTGCGACTCTGATCTCTGTGAGGACGGCTGCCACTAAAGGAATTATGATGGTTACGGCATTTGCATCTTAGTGAGGGCGGAAAGTGATGACGGGGGGAAATCTGAAGGTCTCGGAATAAATGGATGTTTGAAAGGGAAAACTGATGCCCCTTCCTCCCCCTCTCCATCCCCCTTTCCCCTCACCCTCTTGTAAGAGAGTCGTCTATAAGGGTGGAAGGTATAAGGAGGACAAAGATTCGGATGAAAGGGGTAGAGCGGTAACCTCACTAAGGGGAAGAGTTGTCAGCAAGAGTGAGACTCGTACATGACAATGAGAGTGGTGGTACGCCTGAAACACTGCAAAAAAATGTGAAGAGTTTGAATTTGAGTAACTTAGATGTGATAAATGGTTTAAAAAACCGACAAGTTGATGATTGAGCCACTTATGAAATATATGGGAATCTTTACTGAGGAAACGTATCGCCACACAGTGACTTCATCAGTCCAATACATTCTATTAGACTGATGGACCGAACACATCGACTCCAGGCTGAGGGACCAGTTACCTCAAACTCCTCTCGTTACACCTTTCTGCTTTGTATTGGACTGATGAAGCCACTGTGTGGCGAAACGTTTCCTCAATAAATATTCCCATATGTTGTCTAAGTGTCTCAATCTTCATCGAGTAACTTAGACTTGAACAGTCTTGTAGACGTTCCGGGAAGAAAAGAAGCAACGATCGTTGGGTTCCATGGCCTAACGATGTTTTTGTTCTATTCTGTGATCCGCCGGTATGGATCCCGGCCCGGGTCTTCCAATTTGGTGATCCGGTATTGGCTCCCTTACCCGGGGAGCCAACGCCAAAGCAAATGGAAAGGATAATACAAAAACAGAAACGTAGAGAATAAACTCGGTGAGATATTAATCAGGAAATACGTTATTAAGAGGGCTAGGATACCTGCGCAGTATTATATTAAACACATTTATGGTAAGATAAGTGGAAATAAAAGGGAAAAGATGGTGGTGAGCAGGATTAGTTTATGTTACGTGTGTATGTGGTAAACTGATTTAACAACTGCGGCCATCAGTAACATCCACGTTGATCAGGCCCTGATCCACCAGGAGGCTTGGTCATGGACTAAGCCGCGGGGGGCGTTGATCCCCGGAATGCCCTCCAGGTAGACTTCAGCTAAAAAAGACTATATTAGTGTGTGGAGAGGAGACTAAACTCTCTCAGTCATTGTAATTTACAATGTAGCAAGTGACCAGAAATACAGATTATAATCAAAAAGAAGCGCTAAACCACAAGGGCTATACAGCTCTGCCCAGAAATAAAGAATTATTCCTATTAATATTTTTCAACAATACATGCTTGGTGTAATTGAGGTAACAGCATTTAAAAAAAAAATATCGTTCCAGACTATGGATCTGATCTTTTTTCCAGGCTGAGGGACTGACCTCCTCAAATACTGTTTCTACAAGGTTGATGGACTGATTACATCATTTTTGCTATTCTGTCTGCTGCCTCTGTATTTGACTGAAGAAGCCTACTGTGTAGGCGAATCATTTCAACAATTAAGATATCCAACTGTCACCCAGGTATCTTACTCGTCAACCTGTCAGTATTTTATACCCTTCTCAACATACAAAAGAAGTATCTGAAGACAGAGTCCATCTAGTGAAAATCTTGTCGACTGTTCGGACTTTAATATCTTGTTATTATGGAGGGATGTGTCCAACTATCTCATTAGCTTGTCACTCTGACAAAATCGTATTTTTGTCCCATAAAACTGAACACTCAGTGTACTCTCCGTCACGCTCAGACACTACTGACACTCTGTAATTCCACTTGTAACAGAGGAAGTTAGATCATAACACAGTTGCTTCACCGTATTTTCTTCTTAGGCTGGAGTGGTGTTACCAGGCGCTGTAGTAGTGCCAGGCGCTGTAGTAGTACTTCCAGGCGCTGTAGGAAGAGTGTGAGGGGCTGTAGTGCCAGGTGCTGCAGTAGTGTCAGGCGCTGCTGTAGTGCCTGGCTCTGTAGTAGCTCCAGGCGCTGTAGTAATACCAGGCCCTGAAGGAGTAGTGCCAGGCGCTGTAGTAGTGCCAGAAGCTGTAGGAAGAGTGTCAAAATCTCTAGTAGTGCCAGGCGCTGTAGTAGCCTGGCGCTGTAGTAGCGCCAGGTCCTGTAGGAGTAATGCCAGGAGCTGTGGTAGTGCCAGTCGCTGTAGTAGTAGTGTCAGACACTATAGGAAGAGTGCCAGACACTGGAGGAGGAGCGTAGACACTGGAAGAGCTCCAGACACTCGTGGAGGAGTGCCAGACACCAAAGTAGTAGTTCCAGACACCAGAGGAGTTCCAGACACCAGAGGTGGTGCCAGTCGCTGTAGTAGTAGTGTAAGACACTATAGGAAGAGTGCCAGACACTGGAGGAGGAGCGTAGACACTGGAAGAGCTCCAGACATTCGTGGAGGAGTGCCAGACACCAGAGGAGTAGTTCCAGACACCAGAGTAGTAGTTCCAGATACCAGAGTAGTAGTTCCAGACACCAGAGGAGTAGTTCCAGACACCAGAGGAGTTCCAGACACCAGAGTAGTAGTTCCAGACACCAGAGGAGGAGTTCCAGACACCAGAGGAGGAGTTCCAAACACCAGAGGAGTTCCAGACACACCAGAGGATTTCCAGACACCAGAGGAGTTCCAGACACCAGAGGAGGAGTTCCAGACGCTGGAGGAGGAGCGCCAGACGCCTTTGTTTACACGAACCTTATTTTTGTGGGTGGTGATTTTCCGGTAGGCCAGGCTGTAGGGCCGCATAATTAGCTCCGGTAAAGCAGACACCAATGTTACCAACTTCCTGGTATCTGGAAATGTGGCAGAGAATTGTTGCCCTTTACCTGAGAAAGTCTCCGAGACGACCTGGGGATGCTGAGTGAGGTGAGTCCTGAAGGAGGGGAAATGAGTAGAGACATGTAGGTAAGAGCCTAGAGGTTGGGCAGTTGAGGAAGGGACTTACAAATGGGGGTTCCGAGGGCAAGACCCTGAGGTTGAGACCCCGAGAAAAAGACCCCAAAGAGCTGGCCCGAGATTGGAACCCTGATATGGGTGCGCCCTAGTTGCCACTCTCTGATGTACTGGACATCTCTCTTTTATGCGTGTCCAAAAGTATTACTAGACACATTCTCCTATTTTTATGGGATTCCAGCCAGTAAAGAATATCACGCTGAAACACGAGGTATCGATATGGTAACTTTTCCACGAGAAAGAGCTAAGAGGAAGCCAGACAACTACGATGGGAAGGAGAGGCAGTGTTTCTCATACATATATAATTTTCCTCGGCACTCAGGGAACATTTTGATAGCACTTTGTACATACAAAGTCAGACTTAATGTTGTAAAAGGGTGGAGATATAAGCCTGCAGAAGCCCTCAGATAAAGAAAAGGTTTTGTGCTGTGTCATGTAAGACCAGAGTCTGGCTGTCTTCTCTCTGACACATCTTACCCAACCAGAGACAGTAGTGATTCACAGCCAGCCTCGCTGTCAGCTGCAGTCCTGCGTAGTAGGTGAGTGTGAGTACAAGCTGCAGTCCTGTGATGGTGGTGGTGGTGGTGGTGGAGCTAGTGGTGGAGCTGGTAATGGTGGTTGTAATAGTGGTGGAGCTCGTAGTGGTGGTTGTAGTGGTGGTGGAAGTCGTGATGATGGAAGTGGTGGTAGCGGCGGCGGCTTCTATTGTGGTGGCGAGATTGGTGGTAGTGAGATTGATGGTGGTGAGATTGGTAGTAGTGGTGATGGTGTGGTGGTGGTTGTGGTGGTTGTATCGGTGTGAGAGTATTGACCATAATTCACTTTGAAATATTCATTCACTCTTGCAGTATTCCTGGTCTCCTGGTCTTATCGCAATGAATGTGTTTTATAAAGATTAAATCAGTGAATAATAAAATCTAAGCATAAATACTTCGCTTTGTTTCACTACAAGTAAAATCAATACATTCAATTACATATTCTGTTTCTCCTTCATTGTAGTAAATATATATGATTCGTTACCCTCTGACCGGATCCGTCATGCATCACCCTCCCCTAATGACCCGCTCTAGTAGCATATATGAAAACAAAATCTGTTCCCTATACACAGGGTGTATCTAAGTAGCACTGAGGCGGAGGTAACCCAAAGTTGCGAGGTGCTCCTAACAGTGTACACTAAGATGAAGATAACCCAAAGCTGCGAGAAGGTGCTCCTAACAGTGTACACTAAGATGAAGGTAACCCAAAGCTGCGAGAAGGTGCTCCTAACAGTGTACACTAAGATGAAGGTAACCCAAAGCTGCGAGAAGGTGCTCCTAACAGTGTACACTAAGATGAAGGTAACCCAAAGCTGCGAGAAGGTGCTCCTAAGCTCCTAACAGTGTACACTAAGATGAAGGTAACCCAAAGCTGCGAGAAGGTGCTCCTAACAGTGTACACTAAGATGAAGGTAACCCAAACTGCGAGAAGGTGCTCCTAACAGTGTACACTAAGATGAAGGTAACCCAAAGCTGCGAGAAGGTGCTCCTAACAGTGTACACTAAGATGAAGGTAACCCAAAGCTGCGAGAAGGTGCTCCTAACAGTGTACACTAAGATGAAGGTAACCCAAAGTTGCGAGAAGGTGCTCCTAACAGTGTACACTAAGATGAAGGTAACCCAAAACTGCGAGAAGGTGCTCCTAACAGTGTACACTAAGATGAAGGTAACCCAAAGCTGCGAGAAGGTGCTCCTAACAGTGTACACTAAGATGAAGGTAACCCAAAGCTGATGAGAAGGTGCTCCTAACAGTGTACACTAAGATGAAGGTAACCCAAAGCTGCGTAAAGGTGCTCCTAACAGTGTACACTAAGATGAAGGTAACCCAAAGCTGATGAGAAGGTGCTCCTAACAGTGTACACTAAAGGTGACGGTAACACAGAGGAGTTGTGAGGTGGTGCCCAAACAGTATTTACTAAGGTTTTATTAGCTAGTCTGGAGAGTGGCTCCCAGTTTGCCTATATAATAAAATCAATTTGTTTAACAATTAATTAATTTTGGAAAAATTGTTAATGATCCTGACCTAAGTGGAATATAGGAGGTGGTATGAACAACAGCTGGAATTAAAGGATTTAGTGAATTTAACTGGGAGTGGATAAAAGTGCAGCGTACTTAGGATGTTAGTGCAGTTGGGAAGATAGTGTACTTAGGGGGATAGTGTTCTTGGGAAGATAGTGTACTTAGGAGGATAGTGTACTTGGAAGGTAAACGTACTTGAGATGAAACTTGCCACCTTTTAAATTCCATCTGAAGGTCGAGCCGTCCAACCAGCTGACAGTGTTATTAATCTCATAGAAATGGATAAAGGAATTGAAAACATACCCACTCATTCCGCACCTGGAGCAGATTCATTGAATTCCTTATTTATAAAAAAAGTGCAAAGTACCACTAGCACGAGCCCCTTAGTATTCTTTGGAGAAAGAACTTGGATCCAAGTGAATACTAGAGACCTTAAAGAGGGCAGACATGAAGAAGGTAGTAGGGAACTAGCCAAAAATTATAGACATGTAGCTCTAACCTCCTACGTCATAAAAATCTTTGAAAGAGTGATGTCAAATTACAAACATTATGGAACAGCCCAATCTGCATAACCCAAACCAGCACGGTTTTAGAACTGTAAGATCATGTTTGTCACAACTGCTAAACCACTATGAGAGAATTACGGAGAAATTGGAACAAACCAAAACGCAGATGTGATATACACTGATTTTGCAAAAGCGTTTGGCAAATGCGATCATGGAGTGACTGTACATAAATTGAGGACCATGGGCATAACTGGGAAGGTAGGCAGATGAATTTTCAGGTTCCTAACACAGAGAATACAAAGAGTAGCAGTGAACAGAGCAATACCCAGCATCAGCGAGGTGAAAAGCTCAGTTCCGCAAGGCACTGTCCAGGCACTTCTGCTGTTTCTTTTCTCATAGCATACATATAAACACCAGTCATAGTTTCACATCATTAACAGATTACACTGCAAAATAAGTATGAAAGTCAATTCGATGGAAGACACTGAAAAATTGCGGGAAGATGTAAGAAGGGTTTTCCAGTGGGCAGTGGAGAACATGACGTTGAATACACAAATAGCCCGCACATAAAAGAGAGAAGCTTACGACGACGTTTCGGTCCGACTTTGTCAATGGTCCAAGTCGGACCGAAACGTCGTCGTAAGCTTCTCTCTTTTATGTGCGGGTTATTTGTGTATCGTTCCAGTCACGGTATTGTGCCTTTTTGTTATTTATGACGTTGAATGTTGATAAACTCCAGCTGCTTAGGTTTGGAAAGAATAAAGAACTCGAAATGAACATTATATACAAAACTCAAAATAATCGTCAAAGAGAATGAAAGGAACAAGTAAAAACACCTAGGAGTAATTATGTCAGTCGACCTTACCTTCAAAGAATACAGTAAGACCAAAATCACGACAGCCAGGAAGATGACGGGTGGGATAATAAGAACTTTCTAAACAAGGAAAATAGCGCAAATTGTGACACTTAAATCTCTTGTACACTCTCGTTTGGAATATTGCTCATTAGTGAGGAGCCCCGTTCAGGGCATGAGAAATAAAAGAACTGGAACATATACAGAATCAGAACAGTATTTAAATTACTGGCAACTCTTAAAAGTCCTAAATATGTACTCACTGGAGAGGAGACAAACATGCATGATAATATAAACTTGGAAAGTACTTGAGTGCCTTGACCCACTTCTGCACATTGCCATAACATACTGGAGTGGGTGTTATAGAAGGAAGGGCAAAATAAACCCAGTGAAAAGCAGGGGTGCCGTGAGCACAATAAGGGGACACTGTATCAACATCCGTGGCCCCAGAGTATTCAACATCTTAACAAAAACACTGCTGGAACATGTGTAGAAGTTTTTAAGAGGAAAGTGGACAAGTATCATCACCAGGTACCACATCAACCAGGCTATGATGGATATGTGGGTCAGTTAGCCACCAGCAGCATCAGCCTGGTTGACCAGGCAAGGACCAGACGAGCCTGGCTCTGTGAGTAGAAATACTTTCGGAACTCATCAGAGGTAAAGGAAGACGCACTTCAAGTAGAAACTTGCCACCCAGCCACACCCAACGTAGACACACCCAACGTAAACACACCCAACCTAGACACACCTAATCTAGACACACCCAACCTAGACACACCCAACCTAGACACACTCCTTTATGGCGTACCTCACCTAGGAAAACTTGACCCTGGCTCACTTCACGTAGACATACCTCATTATGGAACACTACAACTTAGCACCCCTCCTCACCAAAACACACCTTACCTTGCCACACTAGAGACTGAGGCAACCTTACCTGGACACATTACACCTTCAGACCATCTTTTCCAGCAGTAAATAACTAAAGCGAATATTTTACATATAACTAGAAAAGCTTTTCCTCTGAAGGCAGTGTTGGAAGGGTCGACTCTGGTGGTTCACCGAGACTCAAACTTCCCTTGTATATTTTTCAAACGTTTGAAAAGTCTTTGATGTTAACAGAATACGAGGAAATTTTTACCTCAAAACTTTAATCATCTGAATGAAGCGCTGAGGGGAAAAAAAAACAAAATGCAAACTTTGAATTTCATAAAAAAACGCAAGTCTGCAATTCTATTTCGGCTGGTCGAGTGATTGATGACGCCGCTTGGCAATGCTTTGTTGATTCTGCCTTGATATGACTGATTGCCGCCGACACCGGCTTTACAATACATTCATGGAAGGGAATTAATGGCTGCCCACCTCTACACATATTTGTGTTGTACACTGAGCTGCAATGTCTGTCACTGAACCAACTATTCCAAAACATGCCGACACTCTTTTTTTTATATAGTTTAGGTAATTCTTCAACGTACATTATTTAGGATAGGTTTTTTTCAAGTCTGGTAAACGTGAGATTCAGTCAGTTGTGACAAGTATCTTGACAACTCAGAGAACAGAAAACCGTCAGAAGACTGAGGAAACATTGCGATAAATTCCCACATTTACATTTTAGTGAAACAGTCGCTTTGGGACTGGAATGGTATGTAAATATACTGGCAAGTTGGGGTAAATGACTAAGTGTAGTAGGTACCTTTATTTACACCACCACGTCGCTCACACAGATTTATCGTCACTGTGCGAACAACACGTTGTCATGATTAAAGTTATCCACTAGACTTACTCCACAGTCACTTTTCTGACGTTCTTAGCAACGATCACTAAGGAGGATGTGTTGGGATACTGTTTCTCCCTCGTGAACTTGCGATTCATGACCAACTTATTAAAAATGAAGAACTTAGGTTCGCTGCATATTAGATACACTTCACGAAGGCACAATATTTTATGCATAGATGGGATTCCAAGAGTAATATTTTGTGCATTAATGAAGTCTGACTCTTGTTTATCAGCTCGCTCTCCTCTGAGAAATAGTATTGCTATTTACAGTAAATCACGAGGCGTGCTCAGGCATACAGCAAGAACATTCTTCTAAGAATTACATATGTAAATTCGATTCTTCCCCTTCCCCCTGCCTTCTTACCCCACCTCCCTCTTTCTCCTTCTCTCCCTCTCCCCGCCCTCTCATCTTTTTTCTTTTCCTACTTCTCCTTTTCATTTCCCGTCTTCCTATCCTTCTCTTTATCATCCTTCTCCTACTCCATGTAGTAGGTAGTCTCCTCACTCTCCCTCTCCATCTCTTTTTCCCCCTCCTTCTCTCTTTCACTTTTCCTTTCCTCTTTCTTCTTCTCCCTCTCTTTCTTCACTTTCTCATTATACCTCTCCTTCTCTATATCCCTCAGGCTATTTCTCTCCCTCTCATACCCACTCCCTCTCCAACTCCTTCCTCTCCTTCTCCGTTTCCCACTTCTCCTTCCTTCCCTCCTCTCTCTTTCCAGCATCACACTAACAGGGCAATAGACAAGACAACATGAAGCATCATATGTGCACCTTGATATGGATGGACACTGCCGCTGCTGCAGGACCATGAAGCCCTCACCTTATCAGTGTCCTCCATGCCAAGCACTTCATCCCTCAGCAACAGCCCAGTAAATCCAAGGTAACTATTTACAACAGGGTCAAAAAATACGAGCGGGTTTCCAGGGACTTACCCATGTTGGCGTTGACTCTGGAACTCAAGTTACGTTCCAGGATAACTGCTCTCCTTGGTGGCGGATCAGTACTTACATTTCTGAAATATAAAGTAGAGGTTAGGAATGTAAAAGAGGCTTGATTTTTTGTATTAAAATTGGGTAAGCACGTTATGTGCTGCAAATTGTCTATGGGAAAATATTCTAGATCCGATTCTCTTTCATATTATATCATGCAAGGTTGATTTCATACGTAAGGTAATTAAATTTCTCAGCCTGAGTAGGACGACTTCTGAACTGAAATGTAAATATCGTCAAATATGTCATTAAGTTCAGTAGCTATAAAGGTCACTATAACGTGAAATTTGCAGTCTCTCAAGATATTCTGTCTCACATACACGACAAACTGAAATTATGAGGAACTCATCGAAGTGAGAAAACAGTACATATGCAAAAACAATAACACACACACACACACACACACACACACACACACACACACACACACACACCCTTCACGGATGCCGTTGAGGAGCTCTTAACCCGTGCACTTTAACTTAAATTCCCTTTCCCTGGAACAGACCTGAATAAATCCTATTCCCAAGGCGTGGGGTTTGGACTTCTAGCATAATAACAACAACAATAATCTTCATGTCTACAAGTATATGTACAAACTACACAGGTCTATCTGACATGACACACTACTACACATAGAAAGTCGCTTGTTATGCTGAGCATTTCGGGCAAATTAGGTCAGTTTTGTCCCAGGAAGCGACCCACACCAGTCGACTAACACCCAGGTACCAATCTTATACTGACGGGTGAACATAGACAACCAGTGTAAGGAAACACATCTAATGTTTCAACCCTCGCCAGAAATCGAACCCGGAACCTCACCATGTGAAGACCGAGCTTATACTACCAGGCCAAGGGCCACCGTGCTTTAGTAAAGGTCAGGAAATCTTTTGATTAGTGATGCAAAATTTCAAGGGTGGAAAGTTCATACGAGTTTTTATTTCATTATAGAAGTCAAAATTAAATAAAATTTAAAAAGAAAACATAATTTATTTCATTTTAATATCTCTTCTCCATAAATTTCGTAAGTACACCTTTAATACTGAGGCCTCGTGATAGTCATAGTAAAGAGAGAGAACTATCTTCCTTTATCTGTGAATGCAAGGTAGGTGGTGTCATCAGTTGTTACTCCCTCCCCACCATTATCATCACTACACTATTGTATACCATAATTATAATGGTACAAAGCAGATTAGATTCTCTCAGGAAGGACCCATTTAGGACATCCCTAGTGGGGGAGTGACTACCTCTTCTGTCTGACATCTCTAGAAGGCTAGGCAGGCAGCCATCGGTACCAGCAGTTATGTCTAATTATAAAAATCAAGAAAGGGAACATGCGATCTCAAACAGCGAAGACTCGGGTACCGAGACTAAATAGTCAACACAGAAATGCCAAGTCCGGAAAATGACATTAGCCATTTCCGCTGCCGGAGAAGAGGACTTGATTCCGGAGATAATGCTAGCAGCATCCACCCGCCCGGCACCCGGAGACACGACCACGGAGATTACGTCAGCATTATACAGCTCCTCGACACCCCAAGACATGACCACAGAGACACCACTGCCAACATTTACGCCATCCGCTTCATCCACTGGAACGGCAGAGAAAGAGAAAAATTGGATGCTCTAAACCGAAGACAAGTGTTGACTCATGAAATCGTAATAACACGATTGTAAACAAACCAACGTTCGGATGGGGTTCGAGCTCGCGGCAAGTGAGTCTTAAAACTCCAGGCCAGTGCGTAAACCACCTGACCCAATGGCTTACGAGCTGGCCTGGAGTTTTACTTGACGTTAGTTCACTCCCCACCCGTACCGTGGATTTTAAGGACAAAATTTGTCACAAGAATCCTAACAATGAACAGATTCCAGTTTTTGAGTTGCAGACTACGCCTCTCACTCAGCAGATCTGAAACACTAGTAGGTGAAATATTGAGTACATATGTACGATTAGACTGAACCTGAAAGAGAAGTGCTACATGACTTCCCTGAAGAAAGACTAGAAAATGGGACACTGGCTGAGAAGGTATACTGCACTAACCCTTGAAGAATTAAATACGCAAATGAAACGACAAAAGGCACAGTCATGCCCACTCAGTAGAGATGGATCATGACCTAATTAACGATTCTGTCAAGAGTCTTGAAAGCTGAGAGTTGCACAAACACGATCGTGCCAAACACGATAAGTTTTGATTTTGTATTAAGGTTGGAGGGAGGGGGTAAAGGAGGTTTTGTGTGCGAGGGGCTTGGACTTCCAGCAGGCGTGCGTGAGCGTGTTTGATAGGAGTGAATGGAGACGAATGGTTTTTAATACTTGACGTGCTGTTGGAGTGTGAGCAAAGTAACATTTATGAAGGGGTTCAGGGAAACCGGCAGGCCGGACTTGAGTCCTGGAGATGGGAAGTACAGTGCCTGCACTCTGAAGGAGGGGTGTTAATGTTGCAGTTTAAAAACTGTAGTGTAAAGCACCCTTCTGGCAAGACAGTGATGGAGTGAATGATGGTGAAAGTTTTTCTTTTTCGGGCCACCCTGCCTTGGTGGGAATCGGCCAGTGTGATAATAATAATAAAATATAATTAAGACCCACTGCCAACTTGTCTTTTTAATGCGTGAGGAATTTACCACGTTGTTAGAGCAAAATTAGGTAAATGCACTAAACATTACCATCGGATATTGAAAACCTTCAAACAAAATCAATCACGCCAGTAATAGTACTTGTGCTCAGATCTAAAATAATGTGTTGTGGTTACAGCTCTTCTCAAGGTAGGAGATGTAACACAGCTGGGATATACAGGCATCGTTCACTGCCCGCATAAAGACAAACAAAACAAATTATTTCTTTCTGCAGTAATAAAATATTGCTAAGTACAAAAGAAAACCACCAGCATGCAGTGCATTTCTGGCTAATAAAATATCTTTGCTACTTGGAACACTAAGTGCCTGGAAGAATAAAAAACTGATATCCCATTCTCCTAAGTAATATCGGTTTATTACTTTGGCTGAAGACAATCGTGGCATGCTAAGAGTATGTAATATTTCTTTTGGCGTATGTTATACACCCATATTAGATCAGTGAACCAGGTGCAAAGAGTTTAATGAGTAGGGGCCCCATTGTTATGCCAACACTTTGGTTCAACCAGCCAGTCACAAGGAAGCTCGATAAAGTTGTGAAGCAGTGTGGGGATACTTGTGTATCAGTCGTGGCAGATTTACCTCCCAGTCCGGTCGTTCTCACCGTGCCTCTTGCTTGCAGTGGCCTTATTGTACATATTCGCTATAAATATTGTACTACTGGCTTACTATTTGGCTAAGGAAATGTAAGTATTTACTCTCTCTTGCATTTTTGCTCGTTCCTACATGGTTATCGTGCTACAGCCAGGTGTACAGGCCACTACACTACACCTGTGATAGTGATAACCGCGGGTAAAGCAAAGTTAATTTATTATTTTATTATTATCACACTGGCCGATTCCCACCAAGGCAGGGTGGCCCGAAAAAGAAAAACTTTCACCATCATTCACTCCATCACTATCTTGCCAGAAGGGTGCTTTACACTACAGTTTTTAAACTGCAACATTAACACCCCTCCTTCAGAGTGCAGGCACTGTACTTCCCATCTCCAGGACTCAAGTCCGGCCTGCCGGTTTCCCTGAACCCCTTCATAAATGTTACTTTGCTCACACTCCAACAGCACGTCAAGTATTAAAAACCATTTGTCTCCATTCACTCCTATCAAAACACGCTCATGCATACCTGCTGGAAGTCCAAGCCCCTCGCACACAAAACCTCCTTTACCCCCTCTCTCCAACCTTTCCTAGGCCGACCCCTACCCCGCCTTCCTTCCACTACAGACTGATACACTCTTGAAGTCATTCTGTTTCGCTCCATTCTCTCTACATGTCCGAACCACCTCAACAACCCTTCCTCAGCCCTCTGGACAACAGTTTTGGTAATCCCGCACCTCCTCCTAACTTCCAAACTACGAATTCTCTGCATTATATTCACACCACACATTGCCCTCAGACATGACATCTCCACTGCCTCCAGCCTTCTCCTCGCTGCATACATTCATCACCCATGCTTCACACCCATATAAGAGCGTTGGTAAAACTATACTCTCATACATTCCCCTCTTTGCCTCCAAGGACAAAGTTCTTTGGCTCCACAGACTCCTAAGTGCACCACTCACTCTTTTTCCCTCATCAATTCTATGATTCACCTCATCTTTCATAGACACATCCGCTGACACGTCCACTCCCAAATATCTGAATACATTCACCTCCTCCATACTCTCTCCCTCCAATTTGATATTCAATCTTTCATCACCTAATCTTTTTGTTATCCTCATAACCTTACTCTTTCCTGTATTCACCTTTAATTTTCTTCTTTTGCACACCCTACCAAATTCATCCACCAATCTCTGCAACTTCTCTTCAGAATCTCCCAAGAGCACAGTGTCATCAGCAAAGAGCAGCTGTGACAACTCCCACTTTGTGTGTGATTCTTTATCTTTTAACTTCACGCCTCTTGTCAAGACCCTCGCATTTACTTCTCTTACAACCCCATCTATAAATATATTAAACAACCACGGTGACATCACACATCCTTCTCTAAGGCCTACTTTTACTGGGGAAATAATTTCCCTCTTTCCTACATACTCTAACTTGAGCCTCACTATCCTCGTAAAAACTCTTCACTGCTTTCAGTAACATACCTCCTACACCATACACTTGCAACATCTGCCACATTGCCCCCCTATCCACCCTGTCATACGCCTTTTCCAAATCCATAAATGCCACAAAGACCTCTTTAGCCTTATCTAAATACTGTTCACTTATATGTTTCACTGTAAACACCTGGTCCACACACCCCTACCTTTCCTAAAGCCTCCTTGTTCATCTGCTATCCTATTCTCCGTCTTACTCTTAATTCTTTCAATAATAACTCTACCATACACTTACCAGGTATACTCAGCAGACTTATCCCCCTATAATTTTTGCACTCTCTTTTATCCCCTTTGCCCTTTATACAAAGGAACTATGCATGCTCTCTGCCAATCCCTAGGTACCTTACCCTCTTCCATACATTTATTAAATAATTGCACCAACCACTCCAAAACTATATCCCCACCTGCTTTTAACATTTCTATCTTTATCCCATCAATCCCGGCTGCCTTACCCCCTTTCATTTTACCTACTGCCTCACGAACTTCCCCACACTCACAACTGGCTCTTCCTCACTCCTACAAGATGTTATTCCTCCTTGCCCTATACACGAAATCACAGCTTCCCTATCTTCATCAACATTTAACAATTCCTCAAAATATTCCCTCCATCTTCCCAATACCTCTAACTCTCCATTTAATAACTCTCCTCTCCTATTTTTAACTGACAAATCCATTTGTTCTCTAGGCTTTCTTAACTTGTTAATCTCACTCCAAAACTTTTTCTTATTTTCAACAAAATTTGTTGATAACATCTCACCCACTCTCTCATTTGCTCTCTTTTTACATTGCTTCACCACTCTGTTAACCTCTCTCTTTTTCTCCATATACTCTTCCCTCCTTGCAATCACTTCTACATTGTAAAAACTTCTCATATGCTAACTTTTTCTCCCTTACTACTCTCTTACATCATCATTCCACCAATCGCTCCCTCTTCCCTCCCGCACCCACTTTCCTGTAACCACAAACTTCTGCTGAACACTCTAACACTACATTTTTAAACCTACCCCATACCTCTTCGACCCCATTGCCTATGCTCTCATTAGCCCATCTATCCTCCAATAGCTGTTTATATCTTACCCTAACTGCCTCCTCTTTTAGTTTATAAACCTTCACCTCTCTCTTCCCTGATGCTTCTATTCTCCTTGTATCCTATCTACCTTTTACTCTCAGTGTAGCTACAACTAGAAAGTGATCTGATATATCTGTGGCCCCTCTATAAACATGTACATCCTGAAGTCTACTCAACAGTCTTTTATCTACCAATACATAATCCAACAAACTACTGTCATTTCGCCCTACATCATATCTTGTATACTTATTTATCCTCTTTTTCTTAAAATATGTATTACCTATAACTAAACCCCTTTCTATACAAAGTTCAATCAAAGGGCTCCCATTATCATTTACACCTGGGACCCCAAACTTACCTACCACACCCTCTCTAAAAGTTTCTCCTACTTTAGCATTCAGGTCCCCTACCACAATTACTCTCTCACTTGGTTCAAAGGCTCCTATACATTCACTTAACATCTCCCAAAATCTCTCTCTCTCCTCTGCATTCCTCTCTTCTCCAGGTGCATACACGCTTATTATGACCCACTTCTCGCATCCAACCTTTACTTTTAATCCACATAATTCTTGAATTTACACATTCATATTCTCTTTTCTCCTTCCATAACTGATCATTTAACATTACTGCTACCCCTTCCTTTGCTCTAACTCTCTCAGATACTCTAGATTTAATCCCATTTATTTCCCCCCACTGAAACTCTCCTACCCCCTTCAGCTTTTTTTCGCTTAGGGCCAGGACATCCAACTTCTTTTCATTCATAACATCAGCAATCATCTGTTTCTTGTCATCTGCACTACATCCACGCACATTTAAGCATCCCAGTTTTATAAAGTTTTTTCTTCTTCTCTTTTTTTAGTAAATGTCTACAGGAGAAGGGTTACTAGCCCATTGCTCCCGGCATTTTAGTCGCCTCATACGACACGCATGGCTTACGGAGGAAAGATTCTTTTCCACTTCCCATGGACAATAGAAGAAATAAAGAAGAACAAGAGCTATTTAGAAAAAGGAGAAAAACCTAGATGTATGTATATATATATGCATGTGCGTGTCTGTGAAGTGTGACCAAAGTGTAAGTAGGAGTAGCAAGATATCCCTGTTATCTAGCGTGTTTATGAGACAGAAAAAGAAACCAGCAATCCTACCATCATGCAAAACAGTTACAGGTTTCTGTTTCACAGTCATCTGGCAGGACGGTAGTGCTTCCCTGGGTGGTTGCTGTCTACCAACCTACTACCTAATTTTGTCCTATAATATAAACGTAATTATTTGACAGTATATGTCATAGTTTTCTGTGTGGGCAACCACTCTTTTTTGTTCGTGCTAAATAACATGTTTAGAAAGTCACTTCAAAAGTATGTAAGAATTTGACTTTGACGTTAGGACCACAGGTTGGACAATATACCCATCAAGAAGAAGAAGAAGAAGAAGAAGAAGAAGAAGTAGCAGCAGCAACAGCAGCAGCAGCACTCTTGGACACAGGCGTTACAGTATTAGATATACTTCAGTAAGCACCACAACAAAATATCTTTTGCTCTCATTACTCTATCACTTGTTCTGTCCAGCGTCGGCCAGTAGGTCTTCTGCAGTGAGTCTCTCTTCTATTGCTGTTTGGTTTGGTACTACGGCTACCACCACTACAATAATTGTCAATCTTACCTTTCAGATGCTGGTGAGGGACTCTTGATCTCGGGAATTGGATCTGTGCTCCAGTTCCCTGAATTGAGCCTGACTGCCTTCCATCTCTCCCACATGCGCTGTAAAATCCTATGGGTTTAGCGCTCCCCCATGATCATAATAACAATAATCTTTCAGTAATCTTTATGGTAAGTGGCGTTATCCTGTTGGATCATCATTACGACCATTTGTAGCAAGGTCGTTATCACGATGGTCTGTAATATCAAGACTACCGGAGATATTTTTCACACAGAAATTTTGGCTTCACTGCCTTTACTACAGTTCCCGCCACAGACTTACTAGTGTATCTTGAACACGAATTATACAAGTTTTCAGTACCTTTCTCTAAGAACACTGTTACTGAGGTGATTAAACTGTGCTTGAAACATCGTATGTTTTTTTTTTTTTTAAATTAAATATTATACCCAAAAACGGGATGGCAATGGGAAATTCTCTTTCTCGAGTATTAGGTAATCTGTGATTTTTTTTTTTTAGATCAAACTAATACAAGAATTGTTGCCTTGCAGGGATGATTTCTTGCAAAGATTTAATGAAGAATCAAAAATGTACAATACCGTGTCACCTTTATCACTGTTGTAATAGTGCTACTACTGCTACTACTACTACTACTAGCACTACTACTACTACCACTACTACTACCACTACTACCACCACTACTACTACCCTACCTCTACCACCACTACTACTACCCTACCACTACTACTACCACTACTATTACTACCACCACCACTACTACTGTTACTACTACCACCGCTACTATTACTACTACCACCACTACTACCACTACTACTACTACTACTATCACTACTACTACTACTAATTCTACTACCACCACTACTACCACTACTGCTACTACTACTACCACTACTACTTCTACCACTACTACTACTACTATGATATTATTACTTCCTCTTGTCCTACCTCTCCCGTCCCCCACCCCCGTCTCGTATATTATCCAGCTTCTTCCCTTCGCACTTGTGTGTTTCTGGTTAATGTTCCAAGTCAGACCGAAGCGTCGTCACGAGTTTCACGTATCCTATGTGCCAGCTATTTGTGTAAAGACTTAATAATCTGGCCTTCTCTAGTAAGTTCATCATAGAACTGAAAATGATAATCGTTGTTAGATGCTTTGAACCACACTTAGTAGGAGATTTAAATTTACTGTACATAAGAAGGCTACAGATGTGTGCTCGTGTATTCATTACTCTCATAATCATGCAGTGAAAGTTAAGAGTGTTTTTCTTACAATGTTCTTGAGAGTTTTACGTATTTGCAACCTGGAGCTTTTAGATGATGAAACTGCAACGATCCCTGATATTGCTTCCAAGCTACGATATCCCAAGGGTTTTGTAGAGAAGGCGTTACTAGCAGCCAAAAACAAATTTCTGCAGGATTGAAGCTAGGAGTTACCTCCACAAAAAAAAACTGCTTGTCTAGCATTATAATGAGAATTTACCTACTCTGCCCAAGGCTTTAAAAACTAAATGTAAATGTGTTAATGACCACCATGACTCTCAAATACATGTAATAAAGAACACGCCTCTTAATATGGTCGGAGGAGAATAACGGTGCACTGTATGGAGTGTGAAATCTTTTATGTGGAACAAACAAGAAAACTGTTAGAAATTAGGCTTTCACAGCACCAATATTCAATTTAGACAGTGCAGGAGTCAGTGTTATATTTAATCATAATAGGTCATGCAACCACGTGGCAAGATAGTCAGGAGTCCATGTTGTTATCCTTGACAATTTAAAAATTGGATAAAACCTTTCAAGTCAACCATGACCTATACCTCGGAGGAGGCCATCACCCAAAGTCTCAATGCAGGTTGTTTCATGAAATCACCGTACTGTTAAATATGCAATGGCTCCTCTCGTTAATGCTTTACGTATAAGACTATCAGTGCTACTAGTATCATTTGTACTGCTTGATATGCATTGGCTCTCCTGTGTGTGTGGTATGCATTAATTAACCTTATTTCGTTTGGATTAAAGCGGCCTTAGGAAGTCGGTGTTAGAGCAGAGCCAACTTGACTTCAAGTGCTTGTCAATCATGTTTTAGGCCATTGTGTATTTGTTCTTTGAGTAATCTGGTATAATATTAAATTGATCTTGTTCTTACGTAATGACACAAGCTTGAGTATCACTGTATAGTATTCCCGAGAAATTTACAATTTTCAGTGATGAAGATGGTTTGTTGGTCTTCAGTGTCTATGTAGAGATAACTCTTCAGTTTCTCATTATGATTTGTCACCTCATATGTGAGTGTTTAATATTTTTGAGCTGTAGTCTTTTTCTTGCAGCTTTAATTCTCAGTCATTGCAGTTTTTAGCTCTAGGATTTAACTATCACATTCTGCCATCCAAAAATTTAATTGTATTAAACGATGGAATCAGAATCTGATAAATTACTATACATATGATTTTGTTATAAGCCTTAAACTGTTTTTAGACGAATAATCAACAAATCTCTGTATCGTAGTTTGGTAGGTAATATTCCTTAACAAATCTGAGGAATTTTCTGAAAACCAACAGTATTTGGCCAGTAGGTTGATGATACGGAATATTCATATTTTTAGACAATATTTTAGCCGCTATTCATTCTGGTCAGATTTTCGAATCTATTAGATACAATTATATTAATCTGTTTTGATTTTAAGCTTTCTGTTGTGTTTTCTGTTGTGCCTAAGGACTGACTATGCATCTCCTCTCTGGAGCTCGACATGGATCATGCAGTAATTTCAGCCTACCTGTGAGATTTTTCAAATTTATCAATTTCCTCGAAACATTGTTCATCATTATTATAAGATGCATCAAGTTAAACATATCTACGAAGAAAGTAACAAGCCAGCAGATTACAAAAAAGTTGTTACAGGTAACTTAAGGCCTGACTAAAAGTATCTCTGGCAGTGGGATTTGTAAGAAGATACCAGTGACATGCAAAAAATGTCTGGACACAAACTGCAGTACACTCGAACATTGTCCTAGAAATATCCAAATATCCAACCTTTCAAAAGCACTTGTAAACAAACCCTAGAGGATCTGACAAATTTATTCAATGACTAAATGAATGAACTTATTTTTTTATGAGACTCCCATCCAAAAAAAATTTTAGTGGCAATAAGGTACCTCTGTGAGTATTGTATCTGTCTTATGTAAATTAGCTAGGTGAAATAATTGTAAGATATTTATTGAGTAATAATTTTGTGACGTAGCTATGTCTTCTATGTTCTCATAAGACCTATTGCAAGCTTTGTAATCTTGTATGTACGCTAGAACTCTCAGGATGAGCACAGGGTGCACAATATGAGTACAGGGTGCACAATAATCAGCACAGGGTGCACAATATGAGTACAGGGTGCACAATAATCAGCACAGGGTGCACAATATGAGCACAGGGTGCACAATATGAGCACAGGGTGCACAGTAAATAACTCAGGCGACAACAGATTTCTTTAACTTGAACCCCATGGCAACCACTGCCATTAATTTGAGCCCATGGCACCTGCCACAAATGAGCCCATGGCAACCACTCAATCAACTGGACCATGTAACCTCTACCATTTAAACTAGAACCCCATGGACAACCTCCATCAAACTGATCCCCATGGACAACCCTCCATCAAACTGGAGCCCCATGGCAACCTCTACCATCAAACCTGGAACCCCATGACAAACTGGATCCCCATGACAACCTCTACCATCAAACTGGATCCCCATGACAACCTCTACCATCAAACTGGAGCCCCATGGCAACCTCTACCATCAAACTGGAACCCCATGACAAACTGGATCCCCATGACAACCTCTACCATCAAACTGGAGCCCCATGACAACCTCTACCATCAAACTAGAGCCCCATGACAACCCTACCATCAAACTGATCCCCAATGACAACCTCTACCATCAAACTAGAGCCCCATGACAACCTCAAACCATCAAACGGGATCCCCATGACAACCTCTACCATCAAACTGGAGCCCCATGACAACCTCTACCATCAAACTGGAGCCCCATGACAACCTCTACCATCAAACTGGAGCCCCATGACAACCTCTACCATCAAACTGGAGCCCAATGGCAACCTCTACCATCAAACTGGAGCCCCATGACAACCTCTACCATCAAACTGGATCCCCATGACAACCTCTACCATCAAACTGGATCCCCATGACAACCTCTACCATCAAACTGGATCCCCATGACAACCTATACCATCAAACTGGAGCCCCATGACAACCTCTACCATCAAACTGGAGCCCCATGACAACCTCTACCATCAAACTGGAGCCCCCTGACAACCTCTACCATCAAACTGGAGCCCCATGGCAACCTCTACCATCAAACTGGAGCCCCATGGCAACCTCTACCATCAAACTGGAGCCCCATGACATCCTCTACCATCAAACTGGAGCCCCATGACAACCTCTACCATCAAACTGGAGCCCCATGGCAACCTCTACCATCAAACTGGAGCCCGATGGCAACCTCTACCATTAAACTGGAGCCTCATGACAAACTGGAGCCCCATGACAACCTCTACCCTGAAACTGGAGCCCGATGGCAACCTCTACCATCAAACTGGAGCCCCATGACAACTTCTACCATCAAATTGGAGCCCCATGGCAACTTCTACCATCAAACTGGAGCCCCATGACAACCTCTACCATCAAACTGAAGCCCCATGACAAACTGGAGCCCCATGACAACCTCTACCATCAAACTGGAGCCCCATGGCAACTTCTACCATCAAACTGGAGCCCCATGACAACCTCTACCATCAAACTGAAGCCCCATGACAAACTGGAGCCCCATGACAACCTCTACCATCAAACTGGAGCCCCATGGCAACTTCTACCATCAAACTGGAGCCCCATGACAACCTCTACCATCAAACTGGAGCCCCAAGGCAACCTTCACCATCAAACTGGAGCCCCAAGGCAACCTCTACCATCAAACTGGAGCCCCATGACAACTTCTACCATCAAACTGGAGCCCCATGGCAACTTCTACCATCAAACTGGAGCCCCATGACAACCTCTACCATCAAACTGAAGCCCCATGACAAACTGGAGCCCCATGACAACCTCTACCATCAAACTGGAGCCCCATGGCAACTTCTACCATCAAACTGGAGCCCCATGACAACCTCTACCATCAAACTGGAGCCCCAAGGCAACCTTCACCATCAAACTGGAGCCCCAAGGCAACCTCTACCATCAAACTGGAGCCCCATGACTACTTCTACCATCAAACTGGAGCCCCAAGGCAACCTCTACCATCAAACTGGAGCCTCATGACAACCTCTACCATCAAACTGAAGCACCATGACAAACTGGAGCCCCATGACAAACTGGAGCCCCATGACAAACTGGAGCCCCATGACAACCTCTACCATCAAACTGGAGCCCCATGGCAACTTCTACCATCAAACTGGAGCCCCATGGCAACCTCTACCATAAAACTGGAGCCCCATGACAACCTCTACCATCAAACTGGAGCCCCAAGGCAACCTCTACCTTCAAACTGGAGCCCCAAGGCAACCTCTACCATCAAACTGGAGCCCCATGGCAACCTCTACCATCAAACTGGAGCCCCAAGGCAACCTCTACCATCAAACTGGAGCCCCAAGGCAACCTCTACCATCAAACTGGAGCCCCAAGGCAACCTCTACCATCAAACTGGAGCCCCAAGGCAACCTCTACCATCAAACTGGAGCCCCAAGGCAACCTTACCATCAAACTGGAGCCCCAAGCAACCTTACCATCAAACTGGAGCCCCAAGGCAACCTCTACCATCAAACTGGAGCCCCAAGGCAACCTCTACCATCAAACTGGAGCCCCATGGCAACCTCTACCATCAAACTGGAGCCCAATTGCAACCACTGTCATCAAACTACGTCACAGACTTCCTTGTACTCAGGATTAGGTTCTTAGGCTGTGTTATTCCTGTATTCTGGACGAGTTGACGGAGCTTCAATGAAGGAGGCATTTTTCGTTTATTATTTTAGGTGACAATTCATTTTAAAGGTGTGTTTATACCGAGTGAAAAAATATATGCAAGACTTTCTGGAATAATATAGGGGGCGGCGTCCCTTAATTTGAACTCATCGGTTTTAATTTAGAAACTCAGCCAAATAGAAATCATATTCTTCTTAGAATCTGAAGTTAAGATACACCCCTTGATAAGGTGTATACATAAGCCCCTCTCACGTGCCTTCTGACAAGGTTGATGCAGGAGCACGAGTCCCCCTCCCCTGCTTCCTGACAAGGCTGGTGCAGGGGCATGAGTCCTTCCCCTCATGTGCCTTCTGACAAGGTTGATGCAGGAGCACGAGTCCCCCTCCCCTGCTTCCTGACAAGGCTGGTGCAGGGGCATGAGTCCTTCCCCTCATGTGCCTTCTGACAAGGTTGATGCAGGAGCACGAGTCCCCCTCCCCTGCTTCCTGACAAGGCTGGTGCAGGGGCATGAGTCCTTCCCCTCATGTGCCTTCTGACAAGGTTGATGCAGGAGCACGAGTCCCCCCCCTGCTTCCTGACAAGGCTGAAGCAGAGGCATGAGTCCTCCCCTCTCATCTGCCTCCTGATAAGGCTGATGCAGGGGTATGAGTCCCCTTCATCTGCCTCCTGACAAGGCTGATGCCAGAGCATGAGTCTCCCTCACGTGTTTCCTGACAAGGCTGGTACCAGGGCATGAGTCCCCCTCACCTGCCTCCTGCCTTATTGGCATAAGACTTAACTTGAGTCTTCACATATTTTCCTGCTAAGGCAGATATACGGGCGTGAGTCCCATAGACCTGCTTCCTGTAAAGGCCCACATATTCTCTTTCTGACAAGGCTGGTGTGAAATAACCACACCTGCCTTCTGACATGACATGAGCATGGAATAAACTTTTGAAAGTGATTTATTCTTACGGTTATTTATAATGAAGACAGAATGACAAAAATGGCAAAAAAGGTAATCCTAAAATCCAATGAACTAATTTCATCGTACTGATCAAGAAAAAAGTTTCCCCATTTTATTTACGCGTAAAATAATGCGTATTTGAGCCCAACGTTGTTTGATGTTCAGGATGAACGCACGAGGCTGTACATCAGCCGCGTGTCAAAGGGGAAACATGATCTAATTTTGACGTCTCTTTCTGTTTCCCCTGACCTAACTTGGCCCAGATACGAGAAAGTCGTGCAAGAGTGATTAAACGCAGCTCAGACCCAATGCCAAGGGAAATGATGCGTGGCTGGAAATAACGGAAGCTCAATTACTGCAAATAGATCCCAGTGGTAACCTGGGAAGCCTGAGGACTAACGGGGAGGGGGTTAGAGAAGCGAAGTGGGGGGAGGGAAGAGGTAAGAGGGACAGAGGAGGGAGGGAGACGAGGAGGGGTAAAGGTGAAAGAGAATTGAAGAGGAAGGAAAGTAGGATAAAGGTGGGGATGTGGGCTTCATGGAAAGTGGTGAGGGAGGGGAGGTGGAAGAGGGAGGGAGGTGGAAGGGTGAGGGAGGGGAGAGTGGGGAGGTAGAAAGGTGGGGAGGGGAGGTGGGAAGGTGAGGGAGAGGAGGTGAAAGGATGAGGGTGGGGAGGTAGAAAGGTAGGGGAGGGGAGGTGGAAGGGTGAGGGAGGGAAGGGTGAGGTAGGGAAGGGTGAGGGAGGGAAGGGTGAGGGAGGGAAGGGTGAGGGGAGGAAGGGTGGAAAGGAGGGAAGGGTGAAGGAGGGAAGGGGGAAGGAGGGGAGGGGAAGGGTGAAGGAGGGAAGGTGGAAGGGTGAAGGAGGGAAGGTGGAACGGTGAAGGAGGGAAGGTGGAACGGTGAAGGAGGGAAGGTGGAACGGTGAAGGAGGGGAGGTGGAAGGGTGAGGTATACAAGTGGAGGAGGCTTTTATTCTCTCCTGTACGTGTAATGTACATTAATACACCGTGCCATGACGAGTGTCGGGTGTGTTTGTATGATCGTTACATGTGTATGTACCGCGATACACATGCTCGCAAATGCTACCTATACATATTCACACAAGTGTATGCTACATCAGCATAGACCAAACATTAAACAGAGTATTTCAAGAAAGAGAGAAGAGGTCTACCTGGAGGGCATTCCGGGGATCAACGCCCCCGCGCTCGGTCCATGGCCAGGCCTCCTGATTGATGAGGGCCTGATCAACGAGGCTGTTACTGCTGGCCGCACGTGAAGATGGTGCAGTCAGAGCTCAGGGGAACAAACTAAGAGTGAACGAAAGAACTGAACTAGATGACATTCGAGGATAGAAAGACCAAGGAAGATATGGTAACGACGTATAAAATACTCACAGGATCTGATAGATGGACTGGTAAACACTGTTCAAGAAGTGGGATGGGTGACGAGAACAAGGGAGCATATTTTAAAGTTAAGTAACGCAAATGAGAAATGGGGAATGTCAGGATGTATTTCTCCAGCCTCAAGTTAATTAGACAGTAGAATGATCTGGATCTCTCTCCAGGCCTTGGAGCTCATGCAAAATAGGCTTTCAGAATTATTCTTAGCTGTCCTAAATCTACCAAGGTTCTTAATATGAGGAAGGAGCTCGGTGTTCCTAGTATCAATGATAGGATTATTAAGATCAACACTGTACTTGGTATTAGAATGTTAAAAAAATGAACCAAACACTGTCACTTACTAAATGTCTACTAAATTACATTAATTTTTATAAATTGCACGAACTATACCACTGTATATACTGTAGATGTGTTTATTTAATATCACACAGCTGCAAGCCCCTCTCAAGATCACTAGCAATCCCTTCCATAAATCACTTGCAAAGCAACTGCTCAAGAAGAAACATCTCCCTTAACTGTTAGTAATGATTTATCACAAGTTATAAACACTGATGGATCTAAGCAGGAGTCTACTGGCACGACGGCATCTGCTCTTGTTGCCACTTCCATAGTTAAGAACGATACAAACTATGCTGAGTTAGGTATAAGAATTAACAACTGATCGTCTGCACTGTAAACGGAATTGTTTGCCATCCTAATGGGGATAAAGCTAACTTATGACACTGAGCTTGACTCTATAATTATTACTGATACTGTCTCATCACTGAAGGTTCCTGACTCACATAATGACTATCAACGTGCTCATTGAAGACGTCAGGTATAGATATGTACTCAAAGATCAATAACAATTATTGATTAAATCCAAAACAATTGTTACGGATTTCGTCATATATTGGATTACTCCTTCATGACAAAGTTGATAAGTTAGCCAAAAAAGTACCTTGAAGAAAAATGTAGAATATAACTTTGGTGTGTGTGTCTGCAATAGGAATAATATTAGGAGAGAAGTAAATAAGTAAACTGAAAGTTATAGGAATTCAGTTAGAAGACTGAGTAGATCTATAATCCACAGTGATAAACATAAACAGATAGTTCCTGACTATGGAACTGAACTTCTCCAGGCCGAGGGACTGACAACCTCAAATTCTACGACTACAAGGGTGATGGACTGATTACATCGTCTTCACATCTCTACTGTTCCTGCCTATTTTCTGTATTCGACTGAAGAAGCCTACTGTGTAGGCGAAACGTTTCGGATTAAAGTTGTCTAACTGTTGCATATGTGTCTTACCTAACAACCTGTCGGTATTGTATACCATTTTGATGTTCATAGATAAGAACGTCTGTGGAGTAACTTATAGTGTGAACAGACTGAGTTTAGCACACACACCCATAATGATCAGACCAAAGTATGTGACCAGCCCAATGGTCAGTATATTGAACACTATGCTTACTTTTCCACATATTGAGAAATATAGAGATAGGCAGTGCAATAATCATGTGATATGTCAAGATATCTTATTAATGAAAATAAGATAAATGATATATTAAGCAGATTTCCTAAATTTGCTTGCAACAATTGAGTGAACTTAGATTTAAATCCAGTTGTATTCCAGTTAAACCTCTGTGTATCCATATGCTCTTGCGCTACCCTCCACAGGGATATGGGGTGCACAATAAGCTAGCTGCTTCGTCGGCAAAATCTTGATCTAAGAGCAAATATGACATAACCTATAAGGTTAGGAAGGAGTGAACCAAGTCCAGATAAGAAGCAGGGCCAGGAGCTACAAGCTACAAATAAATGTGTAAAAATAGATAACTTCAGACACACACACACACAAGATGAACAGGGACAGAATATTTCAGAGATGGGAAATGGGAACAACGAGGCACAACTGGAAGTTGACAACTCAGACGAGTCAGAGATGCTATCGAGTATTTTTCAGCCTCATAGTTGTTAGAAAGTGGAACAATCTGAAGAGAGAAATGGTAGAGGTGGGATTAATACATAATTTTAAGAAGAGGTGCAACAAAGCTCTTGAAGCCGGGAAAGAGTGGACCTAGTAGCGACCAGTGAAGAGACGGGGCCAGGAGCTATGAATCGACCCCTGCAACCACATATAGGTGAATACACATAAGTAAATACACGCATACACGACAAAGGATAAATAGGCTTTACAGATACGAACAAAACAACGGTAGAGCCAAAATTCATTATATTAGACATATACAACTTTCTTCCACGTTCCTGGAGATGAATTTTGAGGAAGACACGGACACAGAGAAAAAAAAAATCACAACAGACTAAGAAATTGAGACCTGCGTGTAGGTTTACCAACATAAAGGGAAAAATAGTTTGTATACATTCTGGTGAGTTTATCCCTTTTGAAGGCAACCGTGTATGTACACGTGCAGGAATATATATATATATATATATATATATATATATATATATATATATATATATATATATATATATATATATATATATATATATATATATATACACACACATACACATCTCGGTTAATATACAGTTAGAGTTTACTTTAATCTCAGTAGTGTCCTCAGAAAAAGGACACAATAACTGTTACATGTATATTCTTTTTCATATAATTTTATAATCCTGATTTTTTTCGTTAATAGCTAAAATGAAAGTTTCGTTATATTATTATTTGACATATATACTTAGCATATGTATGTAGGTAGGATGCAACAAATACACCTCTTTCTCAGTCACTGTTGAAGGAAAGTTTTAAGTGGCTGCCCATGCAGCTACTTCCTGCCCGCTTGTTACATTGTTGACACGAGTGTTAAGCTGGCAGGAGTCACCTGACGATGTATCTGAAGAGTCTGTCTCCCTCTCTCTCTCGTTGCTCCTACCAGAGGAAACACCTCTCTCTCTCTGTTCTCTCTCTCTCTCTCTCTCTCTCTCTCTCTCTCTCTCTCTCTCTCTCTCTCTCTCTCTGGGAGAATGCTGTTCTCCTCAGCTCTTGTTATTTAGACTTTTTGGTAGATTATGACTCGGCTGGTGAGCCGGGACATAGATCTCGTAACTGTGCAGCTATGTTCACAGAGCATCATGACAGTGTGCCGTGAGACACTGTATCTCTGGTCCCAAGTTCAACTCTCGACCTACTTTGTTCTGGCATCTATGCACTGTCGTAGTCAAGGATTGAAATTGCTGATCTCAGTTTCAGTGATAAGGGAGTTTTTTTTTTTTTGTCTTATATGAAGGATTCGCCGATAGTTCCCAATCAGCGTCGTTTTTAGCTTTGCTGTTTCTTGTCTGACGCTGTGCTGTTCCCTGCTGCTTCGTGCATTGTAACTGCTTCGAATGGGTCGTCCTACTCTTCAAACAAGTTATAATGTCTCTATGGTTCAGAAGGAAGCTTTTCTAAGGATTTGTTTTTCGGTCACATTCTAAGTCGAGTCTAACCAAGCACATACCGAGCGCACATCTCATCACAGTAATATACCAGATGGCACATATTAAGAGTATTGTAGTGTACAGTATCTTATACTAAGTGCCCATAGCACTATGTGTATAGTATGTACAGAATAAGTATAAGTATGATACATAAGTATAATACATACTCCAAGAATTGTGTAGGAACTTATCTCCTTAACAATTCAAGTTCCATTGTGAATATTACCACCTAGACACCTTTATTATTAAAGATCTCAACTTTAATTTGGTAGTTTTTCATTAATCCAGTTGTAATCCAAAAGCTCTATTGAGAAACCACAGGCTGGGGGACTGATTACTTGAAACCACAAGCTGAGGGACTGATTACTTGAAACCACAAGCTAAGGGACTGATTACTTGAAACTCATCTTCCACCTTTCTATGTATTGGACTGAAGAGGCCACAGGCCGGTGAAACGTTTCCAGAATAAAGATACCCAAATGTTGCACAAGTGTCTAATTAATCATGTCAATGTTGAATGTTTGAAGTCGATGAGAAGCTGTCACAAATCACTGCACTGCAACCAAAATCGATGCATGCAACCAGTGGGCACATGCAAATACCATCAGTTTCATGAACCATTCCTTACTTACAGTACACCAGAGTTAAAAGGTGTGATGACGATCGGATTAGGCGTTCTCAAGTTAAAAACGACAGTCTTGAAGTGGAGAAATGAAGTAACCTCTATAAAGCGACACTTTTGGGATCCTTAACTACACAAGACCCACAGATATCAACAAGAAAGCGCACCAGTAATTACCTGAGAGAGAAGAAAGTCTTTTCTCTGATTATTAGTCCCAGAGGGTTAGTAAACCCAGGAGGGTTAATAACCCAATATTACCTAAGAAAGCCAAACAATGTGGCTTCTTTTTCTTTCTTTCCCACAGGTTCTGACCAATGGGACGAAACTCACAAGTCTTGCCCCTGGTCACTTAAAAAGCTACAAGTTTGCTAGATGATAATCAATCGAACTCAGCCGACCAGGACAAGTCACTGACATGAATATGGCCAGAAACAGAGACCCACATGCAGTCTGATGTTGACAAAGTTATTTGTAAAAAGGGAGTTAAGGGTCTGGATACTTTGAAGAATCCTGATGAATATACGAGGATGGAATTAATCATCCCGGCTGTCAGTGGCAATGCTCTCATCTCATCTGACTCCAGTATAAAAGCCTGTGCATCACTTTACCTCTTAATGGTTATAATCATAACCAAGACTTTCAAAGAGGTGGACCGGTAAGCCAGTGGAAGGCTACGGTCAGATGACTAAAAGCTCCAGCTGCGGGTAATGATATGACTAACACCCGAGTCGGGAAACACTTGTCCAGTTTCCTGACAAACATTATACCTCCCTCCCAGTGTCTCAGATTCCTCAAAAATTCGGTACTGAACACCTGCTCCTAGGGTGAGGGACTGATCACCTCATCTTCTACCTCTTCAGTCTTCTGTACTGTATTGATAAAGTCACTTGTCGGCACGTTCACAGATTAAAGTTACCCAGATGTTGCACATGTGTCTGAGTCATCAAAATTACTGATGTTACCGCTTTCTTCCCTCCATCCGGTCACATATCCATTCGATCAATCATCCATTCAGTCACCCATTCAGTCAATCATCCAATCAGTCACCCATTCATTCACTCATCCATTCAGGCATGTACCCATTAATTCATCCATTCAGTCACTCACCCATTAATTCATTCATCCAATCAGTCACTCACCCATTCATTCATCCAGTCACTCACCCATTCATTTATCCATTCAGTCACTCACCCATTAATTCATTCATCCAATCAGTCACTCACCCATCCATTCATCCAGTCACTCACCCATCCATTCATCCAGTCACTCACCCATTCATTTATCCATTCAGTCACTCACCCATTCAATCATCCAGTCACTCACACACTCATTCATCCATCCAGTCACCCATTCATTCATCCATTCAGTTACTCACCCATTTATTCATCCAGTCACCCATTCACTCATCCATTCCTACACAAGTTATTCCCCTCAAGAACTGTCACATGAAACTTCCTGAACAAGCATTTGAGTCACGTCTGTGGATTCCATCTCCACAACTTAAAGCCAATCAATTTCAGGTTATTGTCGATTCATTCTGAATTAGGTGAATCCAGTATGGCGATGGATCGAGGAGGGAGGAGGAGGAGTGAGAGTGGAGAGACAGAGAAGTGATGAGAGACTGGTGAGATAGGAGAAGGATAAATGAGAGGGGAGAGAGGAGAGAAAAGAAAGGGGAGAGATGAATGAGGGTAAGACATGTGTGTACTCACCTATTTGTACTCACCTATTTGTGGTTGCAGGAGTCGAGTCATAGCTTCTAGCCCCGCCTCTTCACTTCACTGTGTGTGTGTGTGTGTGTGTGTGTGTGTGTGTGTACTCACCTCACCTAGTTGTACTCACCTAGTTGAGGTTGCAGGGGTCGAGTCCAAGCTCCTGGCCCCGCCTCTTCACTGGTCGCCACTAGGTCACTCTCCCAGAACCATGAGCTTTATCGTACCTCTGCTTAAAGCTATGTATGGATCCTGCCTCCACTACATCGCTTCCAAAACTATTCCACTTCCTGAATACTCTATGGCTGAAGAAATACTTCCTAACATCCCTGTGATTCATCTGTGTCTTCAGCTTCCAACTGTGTCCCCGTGTTGCTGTGTCCGGTCTCTGGAACATCCTGTCTTTGTCCACCTTGTCAATTCCTCTCAGTATTTTGTAAGTCGTTATCATGTCCCCCATATCTCTCCTGTCCTCCAGTGTCGTCAGGTTGATTTCCCTTAACCTCTCCTCGTAGGACATACCTCTTAACTCTGGGACTAGTCTTGTTGCAAACCTTTGCACTTTGTCTAGTTTCTCTACATGCTTGGCTAGGTGTGGGTTCCAAACTGGTGCCGCATACTCCAACATGGGCCTAACGTACACGGTGTACAGGGTCCTGAACGATTCCTTATTAAGATGACAGAATGCTGTTCTGAGGTTTGCTAGGCGCCCATATGCTGCAGCAGTTACTTGGTTGATGTGCGCTTCAGGAGATGTGCCTGGTGTTATACTCACCCCAAGATCTTTTTCCTTGAGTGAAGTTTGTAGTCTCTGGCCCCCTAGACTGTACTCCGTCTGCGGTCTTCTTTGCCCTTCCCCAATCTTCATGACTTTGCACTTGGTGGGATTGAACTCCAGGAGCCAATTGCTGGACTAGGTCTGCAGCCTGTCCAGATCCCTTTGTAGTTCTGCCTGGTCTTCGATCGAATGAATTCTTCTCATCAACTTCACATCATCTGCAAACAGGGACACCTCAGAGTCTATTTCTTCCGTCATGTCGTTCACTAATACCAGAAACAGCACTGGTCCTAGGACTGACCCCTGTGGGACCCCGCTGGTCACAGGTGCCCACTCTGACACCTCGCCACGTACCATGACTCGCTGCTGTCTTCCTGACTAGTATTCCCTGATCCATTGTAGTGCCTTCCCTGTTATCCCTGCTTGGTCCTCCAGTTTTTGCACTAATCTGTTGTGTGGTACTGTGTCAAACGCCTTCATGCAGTCCAAGAAAATGCAATCCACCCACCCCTCTCTCTCTTGTATTACTGCTGTCACCTTGTCATAGAACTCCAGTAGGTTTGTGACACAGGATTTCCCGTCCCTGAAACCATGTTGGCTGCTGTTGATGAGATCATTCCTTTCTAGGTGTTCCACCACTCTTCTCCTGACAATCTTCTCCATGACTTTGCATACTAAACATGTCAGTGACACTGGTCTGTAGTTTAGTGCTTCATGTCTGTCTCCTTTTTTAATGATTGGGACTACATTTGCTGTCTTCCATGCCTCAGGCAATCTCCCTGTTTCGATAGATGTATTGAATATTGTTGTTAGGGGTACACATAGCGCCTCTGCTCCCTCTCTCAGGACCCATGGAGAGATGTTATCTGACCCCATTGCCTTTGAGGTATCTAGCTCACTCAGAAGCCTCTTCACTTCTTCCTCGGTTGTGTGTACTGTGTCCAGCACCTGGTGGTGTGCCCCACCTCTCCGTCTTTCTGGAGTCCCTTCTGTCTCCTCTGTGAACACTTCTTTGAATCTCTTGTTGAATTCCTCACATACTTCACGGTTATTTCTTGTTGTCTCTCCTATCTTCCTTTGCCTGATTACCTGGTCCTTGACTGTTGTTTTCCTCCTGATGTGGCTGTATAAAGCTTCGGATCAGATTTGGCTTTCGTTGCTATGTCGTTTTCATATTGTTGTTGGGCCTCCCTTCTTATCTGTGCATATTTGTTTCTGGCTCTGCGACTGCTCTCCTTATTCTCCTGGGTCCTTTACCTTCTATATTTCTTCCATTCCCTAGCACACTTCGTTTTTGCCTCCTTGCACCTTTGGGTGAACCATGGGCTCATCCTGGCTTTTTCATTATTCCTGTTTCCCTTGGGTACAAACGTCTCCTAAGCCTCCTTGCACATTGTTGTTACATATTCCATCATCTCATTAACTGGCTTCCCTGCCAGTTCTCTGTCCCACTGAACCTCGTTCAGGAAGTTCCTCATTCCCGTGTAGTCCCCTTTCCTGTAGTTTGGTTTCATTTGTCCTGGCCTTCCTGCTTCCCCCTCCATTTGTAGCTCTGTGTATTCGAAGCTCAAAACCACATGATCGCTGGCCCCAAGGGGTCTTTCGTATGTGATGTCCTCAATATCTGCACTACTTAAATCCCTAGTTGTGATCAGAGGAGCAAGGTGCCTGCATGATAATTCCCTAGTTGTGATCAGATGAACAAGGCTCCTGCATGATAATTCCCTAGTTGTGATCAGATGAACAAGGCTCCTGCATGATAATTCCCTAGTTGTGATCAGATGAACAAGGCTCCTGCATGATAATTCCCTAGTTGTGATCAGATGAACAAGGCTCCTGCATGATAATTCCCTAGTTGTGATCAGGTGAACAACTCTCCTGCATGATAATTCCCTAGTTGTTATTAGATGAACAAGGCTCCTGCATGATAATTCCCTAGGTGTGAATAACAAACAAGTGGGAGTGGCACGTAAGAGTCAAAGAGGCATCACTGGACATCATAGCGCTCACAGAAACCAAGCTTACAGGTATGATAACAGATGCCATCTCTCCAACGGGATACCAGATTCTGAGGAAAGATAGAAGGAACAGGGGGGTGGAGGAGTGGCACTGCTGATCAAACACCGATGGAATTTTGACGAGCTGGAGAGAGGAGACAGCGGAGAAGAAAGTGATTACATAGCGGGAACGCTTCACTCTGGAGGTCCCAAGGTGGTAATTGCAGTGATGTATAACCCACCACAGAACAGCAGGAGGCCAGGGCAAGAGTATGACGAGAGCAATAGAGCGATGGTTGACACACTGGCTGCAGTGGCCAAAAGAGCTCATGCATGCAGGGCAAAGCTCCTGATCATGGGCGACTTTAACCACAAGGAGATCGACTGGGAGAACTTGGAGCCACATGGGGGCCAAGATACATGGAGGGCTAAGATGATGGAAGTGGTACTGGAAAACTTCATGTACCAACACGTAAGGGACACTACAAGAGAGAGAGGAGAGGATGAACCAGTAAGATTGGACTTAGTATTCACCTTAACATGCAGGAACCTTGCTCCTCTGATCACAACTAGGGATTTAACATGCAGGAACCTTGCTCCTCTGATCACAACTAGGGATTTAACATGCAGGATCATTGTTCCTCTGATCATACCTCATTCAGCTGTCGGAATTCATTCTCAATTATAATCAAACACTGAGACCAGATGACTTTTAAAATTATAGCTAATGCACGTAGCACCTTGAATTCAATAATTTTAGAGAGCTTATGTTTTAATAAACTTAATGAAGAGCCTAATGATAATGCTTATGTAATTAACTTATTTACTCTGAAAAAATATAGTTTATTCTCTTTTGGCGAGTTTAATTCCATGTTTATATTCATTATTGTGGTTTGTTTATTATATACTATGGTTGAAATTTTCTGTCATCATCCAGAATATGACTATCGTTTACATGGATATATCACCGATAAATATATATACCGGTGATAAATTTACGACATTTCTTCTTCATATACATATACATATATATATATATATATATATATATATATATATATATATATATATATATATATATATAGGTCTTTGTGGCATTTATGGATTTGGAAAAGGCGTATGACAGGGTGGATAGGGGGGCAATGTGGCAGATGTTGCAAGTGTATGGTGTAGGAGGTAGGTTACTGAAAGCAGTGAAGAGTTTTTACGAGGATAGTGAGGCTCAAGTTAGAGTATGTAGGAAAGAGGGAAATTTTTTCCCAGTAAAAGTAGGCCTTAGACAAGGATGTGTGATGTCACCGTGGTTGTTTAATATATTTATAGATGGGGTTGTAAGAGAAGTAAATGCGAGGGTCTTGGCAAGAGGCGTGGAGTTAAAAGATAAAGAATCACACACAAAGTGGGAGTTGTCACAGCTGCTCTTTGCTGATGACACTGTGCTCTTGGGAGATTCTGAAGAGAAGTTGCAGAGATTGGTGGATGAATTTGGTAGGGTGTGCAAAAGAAGAAAATTAAAGGTGAATACAGGAAAGAGTAAGGTTATGAGGATAACAAAAAGATTAGGTGATGAAAGATTGAATATCAGATTGGAGGGAGAGAGTATGGAGGAGGTGAACGTATTCAGATATTTGGGAGTGGACGTGTCAGCGGATGGGTCTATGAAAGATGAGGTGAATCATAGAATTGATGAGGGAAAAAGAGTGAGTGGTGCACTTAGGAGTCTCTGGAGACAAAGAACTTTGTCCTTGGAGGCAAAGAGGGGAATGTATGAGAGTATAGTTTTACCAACGCTCTTATATGGGTGTGAAGCGTGGGTGATGAATGTTGCAGCGAGGAGAAGGCTGGAGGCAGTGGAGATGTCATGTCTGAGGGCAATGTGTGGTGTGAATATAATGCAGAGAATTCGTAGTTTGGAAGTTAGGAGGAGGTGCGGGATTACCAAAACTGTTGTCCAGAGGGCTGAGGAAGGGTTGTTGAGGTGGTTCGGACATGTAGAGAGAATGGAGCGAAACAGAATGACTTCAAGAGTGTATCAGTCTGTAGTGGAAGGAAGGCGGGGTAGGGTCGGCCTAGGAAGGGTTGGAGGGAGGGGGTAAAGGAGGTTTTGTGTGCGAGGGGCTTGGACTTCCAGCAGGCATGCGTGAGCGTGTTTGATAGGAGTGAATGGAGACAAATGGTTTTTAATACTTGACGTGCTGTTGGAGTGTGAGCAAAGTAACATTTATGAAGGGATTCAGGGAAACCGGCAGGCCGGACTTGAGTCCTGGAGATGGGAAGTACAGTGCCTGCACTCTGAAGGAGGGGTGTTAATGTTGCAGTTTAAAAACTGTAGTGTAAAGCACCCTTCTGGCAAGACAGTGATGGAGTGAATGATGGTGAAAGTTTTTCTTTTTCGGGCCACCCTGCCTTGGTGGGAATCGGCCGGTGTGATAATAAAAATAAATAAAAAATATATATATATATATATATATATATTATAATATATATATATATATATATATATATATATATATATATATATTTATATATATATATATATATATAATATATATATATATATATATATATATATATATATATATATATATATATGCAAGGAATTCGCGAGAGCAGGTGAAATATACAGGGGACGAGATGAAAAGTTGTAAGCCTTCTCCCTGAAAGCTGGCTGCCTTGGATCAAACGTGTAGCGCAAGCTACACGCCAAGGCATTGCACACCCTACCAAATTCATCCACCAATCTCTGCAACTTCTCTTCAGAATCTCCCAAGAGCACAGTGTCATCAGCAAAGAGCAACTGTGACAACTCCCACTTTATGTGTGATTCTTTATCTTTTAACTCCACGCCTCTTGCCAAAACCCTCGCATTTACTTCTCTTACAACCCCATCTATAAATATATTAAACAACCACGGTGACATCACGCATCCTTGTCTAAGGCCTACTTTTACCGGGAAATAATTTCCCTCTTTCCTACATACTCTAACTTGAGCCTCACTATCCTCGTAAAAACTCTTCACTGCTTTCAGTAACCTACCTCCTACACCATACACTTGCAACATCTGCCACATTGCCCCCCTATCCACCCTGTCATACGCCTTTTCCAAATCCATAAATGCCACAAAGACCTCTTTAGCCTTATCTAAATACTGTTCACTTATATGTTTCACTGTAAACACCTGGTCCACACACCCCTACCTGTCCTAAAGCCTCCTTGTTCATCTGCTATCCTATTCTCCGTCTTACTCTTAATTCTTTCAATAATAACTCTACCATACACTTTACCCTACTATTTTTGCTCTCTCTTTTGTCCCCTTTGCCTTTATACAAAGGAACTATGCATGCTCTCTGCCAATCCCTAGGTACCTTACCCTCTTCCATACATATATATATATATATATATATATATATATATATATATATATATATATATATATATATATATATATATATATATATATATATATGTCGTGCCGAATATGTAAAACTGGTCAATTAGCAAGAACTCATTTAAAATTAAGTCCTTTCTAAATTTTTCTCTTATACGTTTAAAGATATATTTTTTTCATTAATGTTAATGTAAAAACTTTTAATTTTGCACCAAAAGAATCTTAGAAAACTTTCCTAACCTTATTATAACAAGAACAATTTATTTTAGCCTAACCCAACTATATATATTTTAGATTTTTTACAATATTTTAATACTAAACAAACACAGTGAAATATATTTTTTTTCGTTAGGTTCAGAATGATTTTGGCGAAATTATTGCATACACAAATTTTTACTTGTCCTATATGGCAAGTTGAGCGTTGCTATTTAAGCCAAGATCGCAAGTTCTGCATATTCGGCACGACATATATATATATATATATATATATATATATATATATAGTGTGTGTGTTTATAGTAAGATAAATGTATACATACATACACGAGTGCATACATATAAACTATGCAGACACTTCTCAGCAAACACACAAATTAAATCGCCCTTAGTTCATAAAAATACCCGATGGGTGGAAGAGCAATGAATTAAACAAAGAGTGAAAAAGTTTGGGAATAAACCAAGGGAATAAAGTGGGTGAGAATCAGTGGCAGGTCGGGTCATTCGTAACCATCACTCTAATAAAGTTAGTGCAATGGGTGTGCTTCTTAATAGCTCAAACTTGCTACCATTATCTTGAAGTTATGACCCGGGGCGTCTCACTGCCCTACCTCCAATGATTTTTGTTTTCCTTTCTTAAAGTGTTACTTTGCTGTAATTTTTATTAAACGAAATTCCACTCTTCTATATGTATACACACACTCACACTAATACACATAGCGGGGCCAGGAGCTATGAGTCGACCCCTGCAACCACAATTAGGTGAGTAAACACACACACACACACACACACACACACACACACACACACACACACACACACACACAACATACACACACACACACACAGGAAAACAGAGAGTTGAGCCGAAGAGCCAGAAATGAATATGCATGGATAAGAATAGAAGTCCAGCATTAATACGAGAATGACATAGCATCAAAAGTTAAATTTAACCCAGACTTGTTATAGAATCACATCAAGAGGAAAACAACAGTTAAGGGCCAGATAATCAGGCTGAGGAAGGAAGGAGGGGAGCTCACATGGTAGGGTGCGCCAAAATATGCTGGACACACTGCACACGACCGAGGAAGTGAAGTAACTACTAGGGAAATTGAAGATCTCGAAAACGGTGGACCCAGATAATATCTCTCCTTGGGTCGTTTGAGAGGGAGTAGATGAACTGTGTGTGCCAATAACAATCTTCAGTAAATCTATTGAAAAAGGGCAACTGCCCTGAGGTGTGGAAGACAGGTAACACTAAATTACAGACCAGTGTCGCTGACATACATGTAAAGTTACGGAGAAGGTTATCAGGAAAAAGAGTGGTGGAGCAAAAGAACGGAATGGACTAATACATGACAACCAGCACGGCTTCAGGGAAGGGAAATCCTGCATTACAAACGTATTGGAGTTCTGTGACAAGGTAACAGAAGACATGAGAGAGGGGGATGGGCAGACTGCATCTTCTTGGACTGTAAGAAGGCTTTCGATACAGTACCACACAAGAAACTGGTTGAAAAGCTAGAGGAGCAGGCAGGAATAGGAGGGAAACTACTACAATGCATCAGGTAATACCTAACATGAAGGAAACATGTGTCGGTTCGAGAAGAGGTGCCAGAGTGGGTGTATGTGTAGAGTGGGGTTCCACATGGGTCAGCCCCAGGCCCGTTTCTTGTATATGTGAGTAGAATGACAGAAGGGATAGAGTCAGGTGTCCCTGTTTGCAGATGATGTGAAACTAGTGAGAAGAATATAAGTGGATGTGGATCAGGTAAGCCTACAAGGGGATCTGGACAGGCCGTAAACCTGGAACGACAAATATCTTCTGGTGTTTAACCCCAGCAAGTGTAAAGTTATGAAGCTTTGGGAAGGACAAACGAGACCGCAGACGGAGTACGGCCTAGGAGGTCAGAGGCTGCAAAACTCGCTTGAGGAAGAGGCTCTTGGGTTGAGCATTATACTGAGCATATCTCCTGAGGCGCTCATCAACCAAATAACTGCTGCAGCATACGGACGTCTGGCAAACCTGAGAACATATTTCCGACATCTAAGGAGTCATTCACGACACTGTCCACTGTGTACGTCAGGGCCATATTGAAGTATGCAGCACCTGTATGGAACCCATACCTGGTCAAACACGTTAACAAATTAGGGAAAATGCAAAGGTTTGCAACTAGTCCCGAAGCTGAGGGGTTTGCCCTACTAGGAGAGGTTAAGGGAAATCAACCTGAAACACTGGAAGACAGGAAGGATAGGGGTATATGAGAACCTCTAAAGTCAGAGTGTTTCAGTGATGTTCCAGATGGAAGATGCGTTTTCAGTTTCCAACTGGAAGCTGAAAACTCAGACGAGTCACAGGGATGTTACGAAGTATTTCTTCAGCCACAGAGTTGTCAGGAAATGGAACAATATGCGGACTGATATAGTGGAGGCAAGATTGATACATAGCTTTAAGAAGAGGTATGATGAAGCTGCCAGTGAAGAGGCGGGGGTAGGAGCTATTACTCGACCCCTGCAACCAGAATTGAGTACAATGCCTATCGAATGAATACCTATCAAATGAACATATTCCGACAAGAGATGTCGGAATGCGTTCATTTGACAAGTGAAGTTCTTCATGGTTAGTTCTAGGACCTGTACTATTTCTTGTAAACGACATGACGGAAGGGGTGGAGTCAGCGGTATCCCTGTTCGCAGATGTGAAACTAATGAGAGTGTAGACAGGCGAGGACCATGAAATACTTCAAGTACACCTGGACCGGCTGCAGGTGTAGTCTTGCATGTGGCTGTAATTTAACTTCAGCAATTGCAAACTTTTAAAGATTGGGGAAGTGCAAATAAGACCACAAATGGGGGTACAGACTTGGGAAGCAAACACTGTATAACACACTCAAGGAGGACACTGGGGTGAGTATTGCTCCTAGCATATCGCCTGAGGCATACATCAACCGAATAACTGCTCCAAAAAAATGCGTTTTTGGTGAACCTTAGGATAGCTTTCATTAAATTAAGTAGGAAGTCGTTGACGACACTGTACACCGTGCACGTCATGTCCATACTGGAGTATGTAACAACATACTCCAAGCATGTCAAGAAACTGGAGAAAGTGCAGAGGCTTGCAGCGAGACTAGTCCGAAGCTAAGGGATATGTGAAAAGGGATTAACGGAACTAAACCTGATGACTTTAGATGAAAGAAGGACTAGGACTTTCTTGATAACAACATAGAAAATACTAAGATGATTTGATATGATAGACAAGGACCAGATTGTTCAAGAGACTGAAAACAGGAACACGATTTCTCAGTGGAAAGTTGATAAGAGTGTCACAGGAATGTTAGGAAGTATTTCTACAATTTTAGAATAGCCAGGAAATGGAACGACCTGGACAGCGAAGTGAAAGAGGCAGAATTAATGCATTGCTTTAAGAAGGTGATATGATAAAGAGGGAGTGAATCCGGTAACAGCCAAAAGGGATGCGGGGGGGGGGTGCAGGAGCTAAAGCTCGGCCCCTGGACGTTTACCACCGAAGTAACCCGAAAAAAACAAAACACTTCCACCATTACTCATTCAGTCACTGTCTTGCTAGAAGCGTACTGACATAATTTAGATGGACGCTCGAACTGCAACATCGTCATCCTTCCTTCAGACTGCAGGCAACGTACTTCTCTGAATCCATTCACAAATGTTACCTTGCTCACATTCCAGCATTAGGACAAATCATAATAACCAATTGCTTCCACCAATTTTTATCAATTATGCTCATACAAACCTGTTGGATGTTCAAGCCCATAGCCCTCAAAACCTTCTTTTTCCTCTTCCTCCAACCTTTCCTAGGACGAGCATTACCCGTCTTTCCCTCCACCCCACATATACAGCACACATCCTCCTAGTCATCACAGTTCCTTCCTCTCTCAATATCCAACCAACCTCTCCTTAGATCGTTAAATAATACCACTGGTCCTCAAGTTATTCTCATCTCTAATGTATCCAGCCTCCTCCATACTTCACACCCATATAACAGTTTTGGTACCACTGTACTCTTGTACTCTTCCTATTTTTGCACTCATGACTAGAGTTCTTTGCCCAGATGCCTTAACGCACCCCACAATTTTTCCCTCTCGTCAGTTCTATGGATTACCTCATTCTTTATAGATCCAACCGCCGTCAAATCCACTCCCAAATACCTGAACACATTTACCTCCTCCATATTACTTCTCTCCAGTCTGACAGCCAATCTTTCACTGCCTAGTTACTTTTTTACAATCATCACCTTGCAAATCCAATGTTCATTTTTAATTTCAAAATTCCTCGAACAATCATTGCAATTTCTCTTCAGAATCTCCAACAAGAAGCATCTCATCAATAAAAAAAAGTGACAACTCCCACTTTTTTTAACAAATTCTTTATCTTTTGTTCCCACACATCTCCCCGACACCCAAGCGTTTACTTATTTTACATCCCCATGGCTGGAAAATAAGTGAACGCTAGGCTGGCAGCACACATGCCTGCCTAAGGCCTACTTTTACTGGAAAATCCCTCTCTTCCATACTTTAACCAGAACCTCTTTATCCATATTAAAACTCATTACGTTATTAACTCCCCACCTAATTCATACCTTGCAATATATTACCTTTTTCTCTCCCTTTCACCCTGTATTGTTTTTTGTTTAAATAAAAATAGGCACAATACCGTACTGGAACGATACACAAATAACCACAGTTTGGTCCGATTTGTAAAGGGTGCAAGGGGCCCGAAGCGTAGTCGAAAGCTTCTCTTTCCTATGTGGGGGTTATTGTGCCTTGAAAAAAATAAAAAAATTCCTAAAAAAACAGTTCCTTAAATTATGTTACTCAGTGTAAATATTTGGTTTAGACTTTTTAAACCCTTACAAAAACCTCCTTTTCCTCTGCTTCCTATTTTTTTTAATATTTTCAATAAAAATCTCCCCCCATATTTTTACCATCATACCAACAGGGGTTAATCCCCTGTGATTATTTGTTTGGGGGCCCCACCAAATAGCGGTTAAAAAGGGTTAAATGCCGGCGGGAGTACCACTGGGGACGCATCAAACCCAATGTGGGGGGCTGCTACCCGGCCCTTTGAAGCAGTAAGTACCTAAAAAACCCAGGGACACATTTTTTTTGGGTTAAAAACAGTATGTCCGAAAAACCTCACGGTACACATTTATTGGCTTTAAAAGCAGTATGTACCTAAAACCCCACGGGACAATTTTTGCTTTAAAAAACTATGACCGAACACCTCACGGTACACATTTTTGGCTTTAAAAGCAGTATGTACCCAACACCTCACGGTCCATCTAAGCATAAATACCTGAGCCCTCAAGGTACGCAGCTAAGGGATAATTTTCCAAACCCTTACAGTATAGATTACTGGCTTTGAGATTCTGGTTTCTATGATTTTAGAAGAACCGCTCACCGCAGCTCCTGATTGTTGGCCCCAGTTACTTTACGGCCGCATTCATGAGCTTGAGCATGGTTTCGCAAGCAGGGTTTAAACCAAAACCCACTTGCGGTGTGTCAACTGGTCTTGAAAAGGGGGTAGTAACTCACCAGACCACTTACGGTGTACTTTACCCGGCCTTAGAAGTATTTACAGGGCTACCCGGGATTCGCGGACTCACCGCCACGTGGTCAACTGTGGGCCGAGTCATCGGATGCTGTTTTTGTGGGGCATTAATGAAGAAAAGGTTGGAGTGTTACACTGAACGGGGTAGGACCGTAGTGTTTACATTTAAACAAGTATGATTGAGTGGAAAACTGAGATAGCTAAGACCTAGTGGGAAAACTGAGAAAAAAAGGGTGTCGTGTGACAAGAGATGGTAGGTTGTAGTGACACTGAATAGTACAGTGACGGCCTCTCGGAAGAAGCTACGTTGATAGTGAGTGTGTCGCCGAGATAAGGGTGTCAAGTGTGACACAGTCGAGAAAGGGTGTGGATGACGCAGAGAAAAGGGTGTCGTGTGACACGGAGAGCTGGAGTGTCTGGTGACACAGATAAAAGGGTGTCAAGGGACACGGTTGTGAAGGAGCGTCATCACACGGCGAAAAGGGTGTCGAGTGACACGGTGGAGAAGGAGCTTCACAACTCGAATAAGTGTCGTGTGGGACACAGAGCGTCATTATAAGTGTCGTGTGAGACACAGAGCGTCATTATAAGTGTCGTGTGGACACAGAGCGTCATTATAAGTGTCGTGTGAGACACAGAGCGTCATTATAAGTGTCGTGTGAGACACAGAGCGTCATTATAAGTGTCGTGTGAGACACGGAGTTGATCATAATTTATTATTATACAAATGTTATTTATAATTTATTTTAGCATAGATATATTATTTTAAGAGGCTAATAATTTATTATTGTAACATGTATATACATTTTAAATACCTTTTAGACCAAAGATTGATTTTTATATAATATTAAAGATTAATTTATTTTAATTGTGTATTTATGTATCCCGAACTCTTTATTACAAAACGAGTAAAACTACCATCTTTAAAAATCACTTTTTTGTAATATTATTTTTCTTATTTTAATCCTATTAATTTGTTTTACACAAAAAAATGTGTGTGCTCTCTGTCCGTTAAGTACCCACCCTAATATCAAGAATTTATGGAACAAGTACACTAACCACTAAAACTTTATCTCCACCTGTGTTAGACATTTCTGTCTTGATCTCACCTGTTCCGGCTGCTTTACTTCCTTCATACCAACAGCCGACTCCTCCGCACCCAACCAAGATACGTCTCCATAACCATTGTATGAAATCCCTGTCTTCCTTTCTTCATCAACAGTTAAATATTCCCTCCATCTTTCCGGTAACTTCTTCCCATTTAATGAGTCTTCTCTCTTGTTCTTAACTGCTAAATCCATTTGTTCCCTAGACTTTCTAAACTTATTAATCTCCAGAACTTTTTTCTTATTCTCAGCAAAATTCTTTGATATACCTCTCCCACTAGTCTCATTAGCTCTCCCTTCACATTCTCTCCCTTTATATTCTCTCCCTTCACATTATCTCCCTTTATATTCTCTCCCTTTATATTCTCTCCCTTCACATTCTCTCCCTTTATATTATCTCCCTTTATATTCTCTCCCTTAACATTCTCTTCCTTTATATTCTCTCCCTTCACATTCTCTTCCTTTATATTCTCTCCCTTCACATTCTCTTCCTTTATATTCTCTCCCTTCACATTCTCTTCCTTTATATTCTCTCCCTTCACATTCTCTCCCTTTATATTCTCTCCCTTCACATTCTCTTCCTTCATATTCTCTCCCTTCACATTCCCTCAGCATCTGTGTATCATTTCTAAATTGTAAAAGATCCTGATTTTTTTTCTCCCTTGCCACCCTGTTTACCTCATAAGTCCGCCTATCCTTTCTTGTCCCTCCCGCACCCTTCCTCTCGTACCCGCACCCTTCCTCTCATACCCGCACCCTTCCTCTCATACCCGCACCCTTCCTCTCGTACCCGCACCCTTCCTCTCGTACCCGCACCCTTCCTCTCGTACCCGCACCCTTCCTCTCATACCCGCACCCTTCCTCTCATACCCGCACCCTTCCTCTCATACCCGCACCATTCATTTCATACCCTCATACTTCTGATTCCACCGTACCACAACAATCTTAAATCTACCAGATACCTCTTCGACTCCCTATTTATTATCTATTCTCTTTCAAGCCTTCCTTTCTCCCATATATGTTTATTTTTATCCTAATTATCTCCTTTATTTTAATTTCTTCTTTCCATCCAGTGACATTTTCCACGTACCCCATCTACTTACCTTCACTACAGCTACTACTAATAATCAGATATATCAACCACTTAAAAACATGCACATTTAGAATTAAGTAAAAACACAGTGCAATTAATTTTATTGCCACAATAAAATGTCGTATTAGATCCACTTGTGTCCTTTTACCTAATATATTGTCGGTAATTCTACCTATATTATTACACATTTATAATTCTACAAATCATTTTGCTTACTAATACACAGTATAATAAACTGTTGCCGTTACACCGTATACCAGTCTTCGTGTGCTTTGTGTACCAAACTTCTGGTTCGTATCTTTTTCTTAAATATTTATTACGTGTTACCAATCATCTTGCTATACATAGTTCAGTTAGGGGACCCCCATCATCACTTACCCTTGGCAATCTGAAGTTGCTTGCTACCCAAGTCTCTCCCACTTTAGCATTCAGTTCCCCCCTCCCCCACAACTACTCGCTCAATTAACATCGTCCAGAATTTCTCTAAAGACCTTCCCCCCTACCTCCTAAGTGAATAAATTCTCCAACTCACATCTCACACCGAAACCTTAATCTAATGCACACAATTTTTGAATTTATACACCTATAACGCCTCACATTAACACTTCTCCTTCCTTAGGTCTAGTTCTCCCAGATACACACGATTTAACCCATTTACTCCTCCCACCCTCATTAGCTTTCTTTTGCTTTGAGCTAAGATATTTAGCTTCTTTTAGTTTATAACTGTAAAGATGATTACCTTGATCTCATCTGTACCACTACCACACACCTTCAAATATCGATACCAAAACCAAAGTGAAAGGGTGTTCACGTAGCCATAAATTCTATATATATATATATATATATATATATATATATATATATATATATATATCCTACCGAATAGGTAAAACTTGCGATTTTGGCTTAAATAGCAACAATCTTTTTTCCCGAATAAGGAAAGCAAAAATTTGTGTAAGAAATAATTAAGCAAAAAATTATTCTTAATCTAACGAAAAAAATATATTTCATTATTATTAAATTACTTTAAACTTATGTAAATGTATTTAGTTGGATTAGTTATAGCGCTTGTTATAATAAGGTCAGGTAAGTTTTCTAAGGTGCTTATGGTACAAAATTATTATTTTTTACATTAATATAAATGAAAAAAATTATCTTTAAACGTATAAGAGAAAATTTTTAGAAAGGACTTAATTTTAAATGAGGTCTTGCTAACTGACCAGTTTTACCTATTCGGCACGACATATACATATTTATAACTATTAATCTCAGGCCGAAGGAGATTTGAACCTACGCACCTTGGGACATGGCACTGTGTGTCCTTCACTCCTGCATGACACTGTGTCCTCCACTCCTGCATGACACTGTCCTCCTCGTGCATGACACTGTGTCCTCCACTCCTGTATAACACTGTGTCCTCCACTCCTGCATGACACTGTCCTCCACTCGTGCATGACACTGTGTCGTCCACTCCTGTATAACAGTGTCCTTCACTCCTGCATGACACTGTCCTTCACTCCTGCATGACACTGTGTCGTCCACTCGTGCATGACACTGTGTCCTCCACTCCTGTATAACAGTGTCCTTCACTCCTGCATGACACTGTCCTTCACTCCTGCATGACACTGTGTCCTCCACTCGTGCATGACACTGTGTCCTCCACTCCTGCATGACACTGTCCTTCACTCCTGCATGACACTGTGTCCTCCACTCCTGCATGACACTGTCCTTCACTCCTGCATGACACTGTGTCCTCCACTCGTGCATGACACTGTGGCCTCCACTCCTGTATAACACTGTGGCCTCCACTCCTGTATAACACTGTGTCCTCCACTCGTGCATGACACTGTGGCCTCCACTCCTGTATAACACTGTGTCCTCCACTCCTGTATAACACTGTGGCCTCCACTCCTGTATAACACTGTGTCCTCCACTCGTGCATGACACTGTGTCGTCCACTCCTGTATAACACTGTGTCCTCCACTCGTGCATGACACTGTGGCTCCACTCCGGTATAACACTGTGGCCTCCACTCCTGTATAACACTGTGTCCTCCACTCGTGCATGACACTGTGGCCTCCACTCCTGTATAACACTGTGTCCTCCACTCCTGTATAACATGGTCCTCCACTCCTGTAAAAACACTGTCTCCTCCACTCCTGTATAACACTGTCTCCTCCACTCCTGTATAACACTGTGTCCTCCACTCCTGTATAACACTGTGTCCTCCACTCCTGTATAACACTGTCTCCTCCACTCCTGTATAACACTGTCCTCCACTCCTGTATAACACTGTCTCCTCCACCCTGTATAACACTGTCTCCTCCACTCCTGTTAAACACTGTGTCCTCCACTCCTGTATAACACTGTGTCCTCCACTCCTGTATAACACTGTGTCCTCCACTCCTGTATAACACTGTGTCCTCCACTCCTGTATAACACTGTGTCCTCCACTCCTGTATAACACTGTCCTCCACTCCTGTATAACACTGTCTCCTCCACTCCTGTATAACACTGTCTCCTCCACTCCTGTATAACACTGTCTCCTCCACTCCTGTATAACACTGTCTCCCACTCCATGTATAAACACTGTCTCCTCCACTCCTGTATAACACTGTCTCCTCCACTCCTGTATAACACTGTCTCCTCCACTCCTGTATAACACTGTCTCCTCCACTCCTGTATAACACTGTGTCCTCCACTCCTGTATAACACTGTGTCCTCCACTCCTGTAATAACACTGTCTCTCCACTCCTGTATAACACTGTCCTCCACTCCTGTATAAACACTGTCTCCTCCACTCCTGTATAACACTGTCTCCTCCACTCCTGTATAACACTGTGTCCTCCACTCCTGTATAGCACTGTGTGTCCTCCACTCCTTATAACACTGTATCCTCCACTCCTGTATAACACTGTGTCCTCCACTCCTGTATAACACTGTGTCGTCCACTCGTGCATGACACTGTGTCGTCCACTCCTGTATAACACTGTCTCCTCCACTCCTGTATAACACTGTCTCCTCCACTCCTGTATAACACTGTCCTCCACTCCTGTATAACACTGTCTCCTCCACTCCTGTATAACACTGTCTCCTCCACTCCTGTATAACACTGTGTCCTCCACTCCTGTATAACACTGTGTCCTCCACTCCTGTATAACACTGTCTCCTCCACTCCTGTATAACACTGTGTCCTCCACTCCTGTATAACACTGTGTCCTCCACTCCTGTATAACACTGTGTCCTCCACTCCTGTATAACACTGTGTCCTCCACTCCTGTATAACACTGTGTCCTCCACTCCTGTATAACACTGTCTCCTCCACTCCTGTATAACACTGTCTCCTCCACTCCTGTATAACACTGTCTCCTCCACTCCTGTATAACACTGTCTCCTCCACTCCTGTATAACACTGTGTCGTCCACTCCTGCATAACACTGTCTCCTCCACTCCTGTATAACACTGTCTCCTCCACTCCTGTATAACACTGTCTCCTCCACTCCTGTATAACACTGTCTCCTCCACTCCTGTATAACACTGTCTCCTCCACTCCTGTATAACACTGTGTCCTCCACTCCTGCATGACACTATCGTCCACTCCTGTATAACACTGTGTCCTCCACTCCTGTATAACACTGTGTCGTCCACTCCTGTATAACACTGTGTCCTCCACTCCTGCATGACACTATCGCCACTCCTGTATAACACTGTGTCCTCCACTCCTGCATGACACTATCGTCCACTCCTGTATAACACTGTGTCCTCCACTCCTGCATGACACTATCGTCCACTCCTGTATAACACTGTGTCCTCCACTCCTGCATGACACTATCGTCCACTCCTGTATAACACTGTCCTCCACTCCTGTATAACACTGTGTCGTCCACTCCTGTATAACACTGTGTCCTCCACTCCTGCATGACACTATCGTCCACTCCTGTATAACACTGTGTCCTCCACTCCTGCATGACACTATCGTCCACTCCTGTATAACACTGTGTCCTCCACTCCTGCATGACACTATCGTCCACTCCTGTATAACACTGTCCTCCACTCCTGTATAACACTGTGTCGTCCACTCCTGTATAACACTGTGTCCTCCACTCCTGCATGACACTATCGTCCACTCCTGTATAACACTGTGTCCTCCACTCCTGCATGACACTATCGTCCACTCCTGTATAACACTGTCCTTCACTCCAGCAACTAACAATAACACACTGGTGTTTACCTGGGCCACTCAGTGAGCCTCTGTGCAGCTGATAGCTTGGCTTTATATCACTGTCTCACAGGAACACAACTTGACTTTAGTAAACAGTTTTCTTCTCGTGAGGGTTAACTAGACCCGAATCCTTAATGTTATGTTTATTTTAACCTTGGCAGGACGCTACTAGTTTAACCCGTTACTGTTAATATATAAATTATGACGGATTTAGTTAAGAGGATATTGCTTCTGAGTTGGCTACGAATCGTTTGTTCTATCTCCGATACATTTATTTCGTTAACCATAAACCCACTGATGTCGTTAGCTTCACTACATTTTTTTCCTAAGCTACGACAATATTGTTTCGTTAACTAAGATTCGCAAGTTTCATTAACTTCGATACGGGAAGCTGGGAGAGCGAACGTAATTTTGTCGAACTCAATTTACATGTAACTTTCCTTTGGCGAGTTTCGAGAGTATACACCGGCAGAAACATCTTCACAATCCCCTGACAAAAAATCTATTATAATTTTGATAATAATGGCGGTAGCATTTCGTTCAAGACTTTCCTTAATTTTATTTTGAGTTTTTAAGTGGAATAGTGACCTAAGATTATTGAATGAAGTGTTGAGGTAAATTATTTGGCTAATAGGATGAAAATATATTAATCATAATAGTAGTCATAATAATAATCATAATAGTAATAATCATAATAATAATCATAATAGTAATAATCATAATAGTAATAATCATAATAATAATCATAATAGTAATAATTATAATAGTAATAATCATAATAATAATCATAATAGTAATAATCATAATAATCATAATAGTAATAGTCATAATAATAATAATATTATTATACCGCTACCACTACGCCTACTTCATAAATTAGCCAGCAACATCAAAGAAACACATAGCGACGACAGGAGACAAACGACAACAAACATTCTAACACTCCCTCGGTAGTAACATTCAAACACAAGCAAACCTTCACACGCCTGCTCACACTATGTGTTCATCACACAATACAAGTGACTCTCGCTTTCCGAAAGAAAACACAAACTTTAGCCTGCACACAATTATCCAGATTCCAGAACACCTCCACAACTTTCGACACCCTCACTACTTACATCACCGGCAACACGAAACACACACACACACACACACCCACACACACACACACACACACACACACACACACACACACTCACACAAACCTAGAATGAGCTCTTACATGACCACCAGCACGGTTTCAGGGAAGGGAAATCCTGCATCACAAACCTACTAGAGTTCTACGACAAGATAACAGAAGACAGTAGAGAGACGGGTAGACTGCATATTCTTGGACTGTAAAAATACTTTCGATACAGTACCACACAAGAGACTGGTTGAAAAGCTAGAGGAGCAGGGTGGCATAGCAGGGAGAGTACCGCAATGGATCATGGAATACCTAACAGGAAGAAAACTTGTGTTGGTACGTGATGAGTTGTAAGAGCGGGTGCATGTGTCGAATGGGGCTCCACAAGGGTCAGCCCTAGGTGCGGTGCTGCTTCTAGTATATGCGAATGACATGACAGAAATGATAGATTCAGAGGTGTACCTGTTTGCAGTATAAGATTATAAATGGACGAATATAAGGTAAGCTTACAAGGAGGGCAGGACAGGCTGCAAGCCTGGTCCGACAAATCATTCCTGAAGTTTAACCCCAGTAAGTGCAAAGTTTAGGGAAGGACAAAGAAGACCGCAAACGGAGTACAGCCTAGTTGAAAAGTTGCAAAACTCACTCAAGGAAAAGAATCCTGAGTGAGTATCATACCGAACACATCTGAGGTACACATCAACCAAATAACTTCAGCATCATATGGGCGCCTGGCAAACCTAAGAATAGCATTTCGATACCTGAGTAAGGAGTCATTCAAGACACTGTACACCGTGTACGTCAAGCCTATAATAGAGTATGCAGCGCCAGTATGGAACCTAAACCTGGTCATACACGTCAAGAAATTAGAGAAAGTGCAAAAGTTTGCAAGAATAATCCCGGAGATAAATGGTATACCCTACGAGGAGAGGTTAAGGGAAATCAACCTGACGATACTGGAGGACCAGAGGGATAGGGGGGATATGGTAACGAGATATAAAATACCGATAGAAACTGAAAAGGTGGATAGGGACAAAATATTTCAGAGATGGGACACAGATACAAGAGGTCACAGCTAGAAGTTGAAATCTCAGATGAATCACAGGGATGTTAGGAAGTAATTCTTTAGTCATAGAGTTGTTAGGAAGTGGAACAATCTGGAGAGTGACGTAACAGAAGCAGGATCCATACATAGCTAAAGAAGTGGCTCGATGAATTCAATGGAGAAGGGAGAAAGTGGACTTACTAGCAACCAGCGAAGAGGCTCAGTCAGGAGCTTTGACTTAACCCTTGCAATCACAACTAGGTGAGTACACACAAAGGTGAGAACACACACACACTAGTGGATCCAAGAATGTTAAACTGGGAATGTGTAACAACCTGGGTTCAGCAAGGATCAGTATCGGTACTGGTGCAGTTTCTGGTATAAGTTAATAACATAAAAGAAGAGATTGATTTAGATGCATCTCTGTTGGGAGATAATGTAAAATTAACTGAGAAAATAATAAAAAGGACAAAGAAAGGCTTCAAACAGACCTGGACTAACTGTAAAGTAACTGCTAGATCTCGACCTCTGAACAATGCAAGGTTATTTTTGGTAAAATTGGTGCGGGGCAAGAAGACCGGGAAGGTGTGTACGGAATCTGGGAGCAGTGGCTGCGAATCTTCCTCAGGGGTAAAGAGCTAGAAGTCATTGTAATGCCAAACATATGCTAGATGCACACATCAATCAAATAACTCCTGTGATACGCTTCGAGAAGTTTCAATTTATTCAACTTTTATCACACACATCCATTGGTAACTTAGAACGGAGCAGTTCTGGTGCCCCACAACTCTGTTAATTGTCCAGTTCTGTCAGCCAATAGCGCGAGAGCTGGCCACCCAGCCGAGCTGAAATGGTATAGAACCTTGGCTGTGAGTCAGACCCCACTCAAGCTGGTCTTGCACACTTATACTCTCTTGTTTATTCTGATGCGTAAAACCTACAGTTATGAGTGATTCTTTGTTCCCTGACTCTTCATGGTTTTGTTGCTGATTTAACTAAGTATTCTACATATGGTAAAGGGAATATATGAGTAAAGAAAAAAATGGTATAACCTTGGAAAATAAATACGAAATTTGGGTTTAAAAAGCCGTAAGCAAACACTATGGCAATTTATTGAAAACGTTTCGGCCCTGGGCCTTGATCATTTTTTGTGATCAAGTCCCCGGCCCCAAATGTTTTCTAATAAAAAGCATAAATAGTCATAGTGTTTGCTTAGTGTCTTTTAAACCCCAAAAAAAAAAACTACCCCTCTCTTTTTTCTTGTTTCAAAGGGACCTTCGTTGGGGACTTAAATTATAACCAGGGACAAAAAGGCCCTTCAAATTGCTACCTGCCCTTCGTAATAACCTGTCAAGGGGAAAAAAACTGCAATGTTGTGAAAAAGACTTGGGTGAAGTAGTGGATAAAGAATTGTCGACAGAGCTCTGGGAAAGGAGTAAAACAGGAGAAAAAAAAGTTCGTACGAGCCAGTAGCCGAGATCGACCCCCCGCAACGACAATGAGTATAAAAAGTGAAAACACCACAAAAACCACCACCACACCACCCCACCCCAAAAACCACAACACACCCACACACCACCACCGACACGAAAGGAAAGTTAAGTAAACTTTTTTTGCCCCTCAACTTTTGTGAAGACAATTTCAGTGAGCAGCTACTTTCTTCTTGTGTGGTTGTGACTGCTACAGTTCTCCCTAACTTCGTCCCTCCCTCACTCATCATCTCCCTCCCTCACTCATCATCTCCCTCCCTCACTCATCATCTCCCTCCCTCACTCATCATCTCCCTCCCTCACTCATCTCCATCCCTTCCTCCCTCACTCATTATCTCCCTCCCTCCCTCCATCATCTCCAACCCTTCCTCCCTCCCTCATCATCTCCCTTCCTTCCTCCCTCCCTCATCTCTATCCCTTCCTCCCTCTCTCCCTCATCATCTCGATCCCTTCCACCCTTCCTCCCTCCCTCATCATCTCCATTCCTTCTTCCCTCCCTCCCTCATCTCCCTCCCTTCCTCCCTCCCTCATGCTCTATCCCTTCCACCCTCCCTCCCTCATCATCTCCTTCCCTTCCTACCCCCCTCATCATCTCCATCCCTCCCTCATAATTTCCATCACTTTCTCCTTCTTTCTGGCTTTTCTTCCTCACTCCCCGACCCTTACGTCCTCATTCTCTATTGTAATTTTCCTAATCTCTATCTCTCTCTCTCCTCCTCTCCTCTCTCTCTCTCTCTCTCTCTCTCTCTCTCTCTTCTCTCTCTCTCTCTTTCAGCCCACAATTTTCTCTTTCTCCATCTCTCCTTCATACACTTCAACTCCTCAGGATTGTCAGAGCCTAGGTTTCCCCCCCTATCACTCCCTCTCTCTCCCTCTCCCTCTCTCTCAAACTCTTTCCTTTCCTCTGTGAAAATAAAGAACACGGAATCTTATAGCACAGTCCTTCATTACCGCAACTAGCACTAGCACCACTACCACAACTAGTACTAGCACCACTACCACAACTAGCACTTGCATCACTACCACAACTAGCACTAGCACCACTACCACAACTAGCACTAGCACCACTACCACAACTAGCACTAGCACCACTACCACAACTAGCACTAGAACCACTACAACTAGCACTAGCACCACTATCACTAGTACTAACACCACTACCACAACTAGTACCAGTACCACTACCACAACTAGCACTTGTATCACTACCACAACTAGTACTATCACCACTACCACAACTAGCACTAGCACCACAACTAGTACTAGCACCACTACCACAACTAGCACTAGCACGACAACTAGTACTAGCACCACTACCACAACTAGCACTAGCACCACTACCACAACTAGTACTAGAACCACTACCACAACTAGCACTTGTATAACTACCACAACTAGTACTAGCACCACTACCACAACTAGCACTTGTATCACTACCACAACTAGCACTACACTACTACTAGAACTAGCACCATTAGTACTACCACCACTACCACAACTAGCACTAGCACCACTACCACAACCAGCACTAGCATCACCATCACAACCATCTCCACTAACACAACCAGCACTGCCACAACACTAGCGCCACTACCACAACTAGCACTAGCACCACTTCTACAACTAGTATCACCCCAAATAGCACTAGCGCCACTAATACAACCAGCAATAGCATAACCACAACCACCACCATCTCCCACACCACAACCACCATCTCCACTACCACTAGTACTAGCACCACTACACAGTTAGCAATAGCATCGCCCCAACTAGCACTAGCAGCCCAACTAGCACTACCACAATCAGTACTAGCACCAGTACCACAAGTAGCACTACCACTACCTCCACCAGCACTAGCAGCACAACCACAACCATCTCCACTGCCACAACCAGCACTGCCACAACACTAGCGCCAGTACCACAACTAGCACTAGCACCACTACCACTAGCATACGCTCAAATATCACTAGTACCACTACCAGAGCCAGCACTAGCATCACCAAAACCACCACCATCTTCACCACAATCACCATCTCCACTACCACAACTAGTACTAGCACCACTATCACAACTAACAGTAGCACCATCCCAAATAGCCCTAGCATAACTACCAACGGCATCACCACCCCAAATAGTACTAGCACAACTAGCACTAGCACTACCACCACAATCAGTACCAGAACTAGCGCTACCATCGCTACCACCGCAACTAGCACTAGCAGTACTAGCACTAGCACCACTACTACTAGCAGCTCTACCACAACTAACACTAGCAGCACTACCACAACACTAGCACCACAACAGCCAGAACTAGCACCACCACAACCAGCACACTCACCAGGACTAGCACCATTGCCAACCAGTACTAGCAGCATCAGCAACTAGCACCACAAGCAGCCTTATAACTGAACATCAAAATGGTATACAATACCGACAGGTTGTTAGGTAAGACACATATGCAACAGTTAGACAACTTTATTCCGAAACGTTTCGCCTACACAGTAGGCTTCTTCAGTCGAATACAGAAAGTAGGCAGGAACAGTAGAGAAGACGATGTAATCAGTCCATCACCCTTAAAGTCGTAGAATTTGAGGTTGTCAGTCCCTCGGCCTGGAGAAGTTCAGTTCCATAGTCAGGAACTATCTGAAGATCAAGTGACAGTGCGGAGACTTAAATACTGTCGGAAGGAGAGGTGCAGAGAAGAAGCCTACTGTGTAGGCGAAACGTTTCGGAATAAAGTTGCCTAACTGTTGCTTATGTGTCTTACCTACCAACCTGTCGGTATCGTATACCATTTTGATGTTCATCTTGTCAGACACTGCAACACATAGCATCTTGATACAGAAAACACCTTGGACAAACTTTTCAAGTGAGAATTGTTGGATCTGAGAGGGACCTGACCTTTCAGTGGTTACATTCTCACTACTACTACTACTCTGCACCTCTCCTTCCGACAGTATTTAAGTCTCCGCACTGTCACTTGATCTTCAGATAGTTCCTGACTATGGAACTGAACTTCTCCAGGCCGAGGGACTGACAACCTCAAATTCTACGACTTTAAGGGTGATGGACTGATTACATCGTCTTCTCTACTGTTCCTGCCTACTTTCTGTATTCGACTGAAGAAGCCTACTGTGTAGGCGAAACGTTTCGGAATAAAGTTGCCTAACTGTTGCTTATGTGTCTTACCTACCAACCATTAGAGAGCATACAGAGAAGAATGACTAAAATGATTTGCTGTGTAGGGAACCTCCCGTATGAAGATAGACTTAAAGCCTTAAATCTCCACTCTCTGGAGAGGCGTAGAATGAGGGGAGATGTCATTGAAGTGTATAAGTGGATGACGGGCATAAACAAGGGAGACATTAATAAAGTGCTGAGGGTGTCGAACCAGGTGAGAACCAGGAATAATGGATTTAAGTTGGATAAATTTAGATTTAGAAAGGACATAGGTAAGTACTGGTTTTCTAACAGAGTTGTAGATGCGTGGAACAGTCTTCCCAGTGGGGTGATAGAGGTTAGGACCTTGGGTAGCTTTAAGAAGAGACTGGACAAATATATGAGTGGGAGGGGCTGGGTTTGATTGGTGTCAAGGGGTACGGGAGTTATTTCTTGAGTAGCTTTAGGTAGATGTCGTTTTGATAAGGACCTGCCTCGTATGGGCCAGTAGGCCTTCTGCAGTGTTCCTACATTCTTATGTTCTTAAGTATTGGTTTGGAAATAGGGTAGTAGATGAGTGGAACAGTCTACCTAGTTGGGTTATTGAGGCTAGGACTTTGGGTAGTTTCAAATTTAGGTTGGATAAATACATGAGTGGGATGGGTTGGATTTGAGTGGGACTTGCACATCAGAGCTTATTTCTTGGGTAGCATTGAAAATTGGGTAGGTCAAATGTTTGTTAGTGGGATGAATTGTAAAGGACCTGCCTAGTATGGGCCAACAGGCCTGCTGCAGTGTTCCTCCTTTCTTATGTTCTTATGTTCTTATGTATATGTTTGCATAAGTATGCATGTATAATAAATACAAAAGAAAATTGTGTGTATATGTTTATGTATAGGTTTCAATGTGTGTATATATATATATATATATATATATATATATATATATATATATATAATATATATATATATATATATATATATATAATTGTCGTGCTGAATAGGCAGAATTTGCTATCTTGGCTTAAATAGCAACGCTCATCTTGCCATATAGGACAAGTGAAAATTTGTGTATGCAATAATTTCGCCAAAATCATTCTGAACCTAACGAAAAAAATATATTTGATTGTGTTTGTTTCGTATTAAATTATTGTAAATATATTTAAAATATATTTAGTTGGGTTAGGCTAAACTAAATTGTTCTTGTTATAATAAGGTTAGGTAAGTTTTCTAAGTTCCTTTAGGTGAAAAATTAAATTTTTTTACATAAACATTAATGAAAAAAATATATCTTTAAACGTATAAGAGAAAATTTTAGAAAGGAATTAATTTTAAACGAGTTCTTGCTAATTGACCAGTTTTACATATTCGGCACGACATATATATATATATATATATATATATATATATATATATATATATATATATATATATAATATATATATATATATATATATATATAATAGGTTGGTATATATAGGTATATATAGGTTGGTAGACAGCAACCACCCAGGGAGGTACTACCGTCCTGCCAAGTGAGTGTAAAACGAAAGCCTGTAATTGTTTTACATGATGGTAGGATTGCTGGTGTCTTTTGTCTGTCTCATAAATATGCAAGATTACAGGTACGTCTTGCTACTTCTACTTACACTTAGGTCACACTACACATACATGTACACGTTTATTTATACACACTCATCTGAGTTTTCTTTGATTTTATCTTAATAGTTCTTGGTCTTATTACTTTTCCTTTTATATCCATGGGGAAGCGGAATAAGAATCTTTCCTCCGTAAGCCATGCGTGTTGTAAAAGTCAACTAAAATGCCGGGAACAATGGGCTAGTAACCCCTTTTCCTGTAAAGATTACTAAAAAGAATAATAAGAAGAAAATTGTCAAAGTGGGAAGTCTGAATGTGCGTGGATGTTGTGCAGATAAGAAAATGATGATTGTGGATGTTATGAATGAGAAGAAGCTGGATGTCCTGGCTTTAAGTGAAACAAAGCTGAAGGGGGTGGGAGAGTTTCAGTGGAGAGGAATAAATGGGATTAGGTCAGGGGTTTCAAATAGAGTTAGAGCTAAAGAAGGAGTAGCAATAATGTTGAAGGATAAGCTATGGCAGGAAAAGAGGGACTATAAATGTATTAATTCAAGGATTATGTGGAGTAATATAAAGATTGGATGTGAAAAGTGGGTTATAATAAGCATGTATGCGCCTGGAGAAGAGAGAAGTGTAGAGGAGAGAGAGAGATTTTGGGAAATGTTGAGTGAATGCGTGGGGAGTTTTGAATCAAGTGTGAGAGTAATGGTGGTTGGGGATTTCAATGCTAAAGTGGGTAAAAATGTTATGGAGAGAGTAGTAGGTAAATTTGGGGTGCCAGGGGTAAATGTAAATGGGGAGCCTTTAATTGAGCTATGTGTAGAAAGAGATTTGGTAATAAGTAATACATATTTTATGAAAAAGAGTGATAAATAAATATACAAGGTATGATGTAGCACGTAATGAAAGTAGTTTATTAGATTATGTATTGGTGGATAAAAGGTTGATGGGTAGGCTCCAGGATGTACATGTTTATAGAGGGGCAACTGATATATCGGATCATTATTTAGTTGTAGCTACAGTTAGAGTAAGAGGTAGATGGGAAAAGAGGAAGGTGGCAACAACAAGTAAGAGGGAGGTGAAAGTGTATAAACTAAGGGAGGAGGAAGTTCGGTGAGATATAAGCGACTAATTGGCAGAAAGGTGGGCTAGTGCAAAGATGAGTATGTGGGGGTTGAAGAGGGTTGGAATAGTTTTAAAAATGCAGTATTAGAATGTGGGGCAGAAGTTTGTGGTTATAGGAGGGTGGGGGCAGGAGGAAAGAGGAGTGATTGGTGGAATGATGAAGTAAAGGGTGTGATAAAAGAGAAAAAGGTAGCTTATGAGAGTTTTTTACAAAGCAGAAGTGTTATAAGAAGAGCAGAGTATATGGAGAGTAAAAGAAAGGTGAAGAGAGTGGTGAGAGAGTGCAAAAGGAGAGCAGATGATAGAGTGGAAGAGGCACTGTCAAGAAATTTTAATGAAAATAAGAAAAAAATTTGGAGTGAGTTAAACAAGTTAAGAAAGCCTAGGGAAAGTATGGATTTGTCAGTTAAAAACAGAGTAGGGGAGTTAGTAGATGGGGAGATGGAGGTATTAGGTAGATGACGAGAATATTTTGAGGAACTTTTAAATGTTAAGGAAGAAACAGAGGCAGTAATTTCATGCACTGGTCAGGGAGGTATACCATCTTTTAGGAGTGAAGAAGAGCAGAATGAAAGTGTGGGGGAGGTACGTGAGGCATTACGTAAAATGAAAGGGGGTAAAGCAGTTGGAACTGATGGCATCATGACAGAAATGTTAGAAGCAGGGGGGGATATAGTGTTGGAGTGATTGGTACTTTTGTTTAATAAATGTATGAAAGAGGGGAAGGTACCTAGGGATTGGCGGAGAGCATGTATAGTCCCTTTATATAAAGGGAAAGGGGACAAAAGAGACTGTAAAAATTATAGAGGAATAAGTTTACTGAGTATACCAGGAAAAGTGTACGGTAGGATTATAATTGAAAGAATTAGAGGTAAGACAGAATGAAGGATTGCGGATGAGCAAGGAGGTTTCAGAGTGGGTAGGGGATGTGTAGATCAAGTGTTTACATTGAAGCATATATGTGAACAGTATTTAGATAAAGGTAGGGAAGTTTTTATTGCATTTATGGATTTAGAAAAGGCATATGATAGAGTGGATAGAGGAGAAATGTGGCAGATGTTGCAAGTATATGGAATAGGTGGTAAGTTATTAAATGCTGTAAAGAGCTTTTATGAGGATAGTGAGGCTCAGGTTAGGGTGTGTAGAAGAGAGGGAGAATACTTCCCGGTAAAAGTAGGTCTTAGACAGGGATGTGTAATGTCACCATGTTGTTTAACATATTTATAGATGGGGTTGTAAAGGAAGTAAATGCTAGGGTGTTCGGGAGAGGGGTGGGATTAAATTATGGGGAATCAAATTCAAAATGGGAATTGACACAGTTACTTTTTGCTGATGACACTGTGCTTATGGGAGGTTCTAAAGAAAAATTGCAAAGGTTAGTGGATGAGTTTGGGAATGTGTGTAAAGGTAGAAAGTTGAAAGTGAACATAGAAAAGAGTAAGGTGATGAGGGTGTCAAATGATTTAGATAAATAAAAATTGGATATCAAATTGGGGAGGAGGAGTATGGAAGAAGTGAATGTTTTCAGATACTTGGGAGTTGACGTGTCGGAGGATGGATTTATGAAGGATGAGGTTAATCATAGAATTGATGAGGGAAAAAAGGTGAGTGGTGCGTTGAGGTATATGTGGAGTCAAAAAACGTTATCTATGGAGGCAAAGAAGGGAATGTATGAAAGTATAGTAGTACCAACACTCTTATATGGGTGTGAAGCTTGGGTGGTAAATGCAGCAGCGAGGAGACGGTTGGAGGCAGTGGAGGTGCCCTGTTTAAGGGCAATGTGTGGTGTAAATATTATGCAGAAAATTCGGAGTGTGGAAATTAGGAAAAGATGTGGAGTTAATAAAAGTATTAGTCAGAGGGCAGAAGAAGGGTTGTTGAGGTGGTTTGGTCATTTAGAGAGAATGGATCAAAGTAGAATGACATGGAAAGCATATAAATCTATAGGGGAAGGAAGGCGGGGTAGGGGTCGTCCTCGAAAGGGTTGGAGAGAGGGGGTAAAGGAGGTTTTGTGGGCAAGGGGCTTGGACTTCCAGCAAGCGTGCGTGAGCGTGTTAGATAGGAGTGAATGGAGACGAATGGTACTTGAGACATGACGATCTGTTGGAGTGTGAGCAGGGTAATATTTAGTGAAAGGATTCATGGAAACCCGGTTTTATTTTCATATAGTCGGACTTGAGTCCTGGAAATGGGAAGTACAATGCCTGCACTTTAAAGGAGGGGTTTGGGATATTGGCAGTTTGGAGGGATATGTTGTGTATCTTTATTCATATATGCTTCTAAGCTGTTGTATTCTGAGCACCTCTGCAAAAGCAGTGATAATGTGTGAGTGTGGTGAAAGTGTTGAATGATGATGAAAGTATTTTCCTTTTGGGGATTTTCTTTCTTTTTTTGGGGCACCCTGCCTCGGTGGGAGACGACCAACTTGTTAAAAAAATATATATATATATATATATATATATAAAATATATATATATATATATATATATAATATATATATATATAATATATATATACTTTTATTTACGAAAATGTGTATGTATAAATTTGGATATGTATTCATGTTCGTATATTCACATATGAATATGTATATTTGTGCCTGTACGTGTGTATCCAACTTTGTAGTTACGTGTATATGTGGGAGTGGTTATACATTAATGACAATCACTCTGATCTGACTAGCTGGTCTCCAAGAATTAACTTTAACATAAATTTATGTTTGTTCTGATTGTCTGGAAATTAAAAGATTTATGTAACAGAAACCAATCCTTTTGAAGCCGATCAGAACAGGCATTCTCAATTTATTAATGAAATTCTGAAGACTCGAAGTTTTGAGACAATTTCAGCAAAATTTCAGATTTGAAGCAACAGAGGGTAAAGTCATTATCATCCTTATTTCAGAATCATCATTAACATTTTGAAGCGGTCAGAAGCAATCTTTAGTTACTGAATACAAGCATCAATATTCACTCAATGAAACTGGAAATTTGTACCTATGCCACTCTGTAATTTTGCCCTCAGGAAACCACACCTGTGCAAAAAAAAAAAAAAAAAAAAAAAAAAAAAAACTAAACCCATCAGAAGATTCATTCCCCAGTAATGGCATGATAATGAGTTCAGTTTTTATCTGGCTATTCTGATATGTTCACAAATTTCCCCGAGGGCATAGTAAACAAAATAAGAACTTTCCTGGCCCTAAGATGCATCAAAAGGTAAATACGGAAGTCCCTCAGAAAACGCTTACTAAAACTTCAACGAAATTTCATGGGAATGAAAACTTCACACACATATAAAATATAAAAATGTGCTCATAAACCCTTGAATTTCACTCTGCACCTTTTCTGAACCGCTGAGGATTTTGGAAGTTACTGAAATCATAGTTCAGGATGCTAGGAATGTTCTCATGCCCTCATAGGGTATGTGAACATGCCAGTTCTAAGAGTCTCGACCACGTTATCGTATGTTAGCGTTGAAAAACGGAAATCAACTGGATGAGTGAAATGAAAAAAAAATGCTGGATTAAGAGAAATTAAAAGGAAAAATTTAAAATACTCACTGATCCTCATTCTGGGATACAAATAATAATAATAATATTACTATTATTATTAGTTATTTAATAACAAAAATTAGTTATTTAGATCAAGATATTCAAAAAGCATCTTTCATTATACTTTTAGTATTGGCAATTATGATTATCCTGCACATTTATATTACAGAGCTGTGACTTGTTAATGAATTAATCTCAAAACTATAAGACGAATTTGACTTGCACTGAAAAAACATTTTAACGGTAAGTATGACAGTGTTTATTTACAAGCAGTTGTATAATGCCAGGTTATGTTGTGGACGATGCTCCTCTTATACCCGGGATCAGATCCAACAGGTTCCAACTTTCACTCTTTTATCTGTGGAAGAGTTAAGAAAAAAGTGACTCACAAACTTGTTATGAAAAATTGACTTTTAAATTCGACTGATATTGGATACCATAATATTGTTCACGATGGGTTGCAGTACAGTCTTTTTTCAGATCTGGAAACTGGTCTTGACCTTCCCTGGGAATGGTATCAGCATTAAGAGTGCCCGAGAAAGTAGCTTCATTATCAAATTCTGTGGAGTACATTTAAGCTTAATACCAAAGGATTATCAGGTGTTGATATCAGTGTTGAGAGCTCGATCAAGTGGATGATTTTCATTTTTATCTGAAAAGTTGAAAGATTTCCAAACATCACTACTTTCCCTGCACCTACTTTCTTTGCCATTTCTGTAGCTCGCCAAGAAACTCGTGAAAACAATCCATAAAGTGAAACATTGTTGTACCTTTGCCATGTTTGAGGTTCACCTTATTCAGTTGTTTAAATATATTAATATGCAAGACGTGGCTCCATGAATACATAACTTAAATCTCTTAGGAGATCGTCCATGCCTGGCATTTCCAGGAATAATTTGAGCTGTGATACAAGCTCTGGAACTGGATTCATAACATTGCCCTTCAAAAGCCAATGCTCGTTTAAATAAAAAATAAGAATCTCAAGTTTTAAAACAGTGTTTGATCTCTTGTATCATCTGTTGCATTACGCCTTCTGACATTTCATTAATTTGGCTTTTCACCGAGTCAGTCGCCTAAGAAATTTTTAGAACCTGCTTTTCATTCGCCTCTCTGAAAACCCTCTAATGAAAGACTGCACTTGGAAAGCATCTCCGTTATCCTCTTGACATTTTCATACTCCACTACATAAAATCTGGGTTTTCTCAGCTTACCGAAATTTAATCCGCATTCTGAGGATGACTCAGCTTCAAATGATGCTCCCCAGCGCCTTTAAACACAGCACACATTGACGTTTCTTGATGTCATCAGCAAAAAACTGCTGCGAACCCGAAGATATCCTGAATTAACTTTTTTTTAAGCAACACTAGCTAGAACCTTCCACGAATCTGAAAGTATCTTTGACACAGTGATGGTGGTCTCAGTTTTGCTCTCGCAAAAAACGCCCAAATATTTGTCTACAATCCTATAATAAACAAGACAAGACTCACGAAATCATAATAACACGATTGCAAACAAATCACGGAAAGGGTGAGACGTGAACCAATGGCGAGTGACTCACTTGCCATGGCGTCAAACCCCACCCCTTCCGTGTTATATAAACGACACATGTTAAATATTAGTGGTAAAGATATGAAGTAAATCGGAAGAATCATCCATAATGTTTCGCATGAGTACCACAAGAGAACCACATGAGAACCCAGTTAGTATAGCAAATGTGCACCATCATAACCCAAGTTCATTCCAAATAGCTCTAAGTAAGATGCATCAACTTTAAGGTTTAAAAGCTAATTATAAGAGTTATTTTTCAGTTATTGCACCGTAATTAAACTTATATAATGCAAAATCAAGCCGAAATTTCCTTTCAGAAGCCACATCCAAGCTAAAGTTGACTAGGAGCTTCATCAGCAAGAAACTGACCAAAGGCCCCTGGCATATGCTAGTTGCTGCGTGAACCTTGCCCTTGTAATAGTTAAGCAAGATTGAAAATTAGAGGCTGATCGGATAAGGTGTTATGAGGATGTAAACGATAACCCTGAAGGAAGTTGACACACAAGTACACTGTATCTGATTGTAATTTGTTACTGGGAAGGATTGTCAAGGACCTGCTGCAGTGCTCCTCCTTTCTTATGTTCTTATGTTCTTATCTGCTGGCGCTCAAATAAAACCGTATAAAAGTTTGTATGGAATTTAAGGGCTCGCCAAACTCGTAAATTAAAAAAACCATAAAAGCCATTTTCTAGTATTCTATTTTCGTTTTTTTTTTTTTGTTCTGAATTTATATTCTGTTTAAACGTCTCTAATTAAAATTCTCTACAAATATTTAAGAAACTAAAATTTTCACCCACATAATTCAGTAACAATTCAAAACTTTGTGTAAATAATATGGATTAATGCTGATGGTCTGAAGCCTGGATAAAGTATTTATAAATTATAGCATGGAAAACAGCGTCTCAATTTTAACGATTTCTTATAAGAAATTCTGGCAGAGTGGAACATATTCAGTCCAAAATCAAAGTTTGTTTCTGATATATACCAGAGTTTAGGAATTGATATTAATGAAAAAGAGGAATTTTCCAGGTATTGCTAGAAAATAAAATTAAAATTTATGCAACTCAAAGTGAATGTCAAGTTTTCGTTTAATAAAATCCTTCGTCGCTGAAAGTCTGAAGTCTATCCGAAAATGAATTCTTGAGTTATTGTTCAGAATCCAATGATTCCAATTTTTTTTTTAAATTGTTAATAAGTTGTAAAGTATTTATCAAGAAAAACTGAACATAAAAGTGGCACATGTGAACCTACACTCTTCAGTAAAACTCTCAGACTTATTGTAAGTAGGATACACCAGTGTTAAATGTTTGAAGCCAGTTAGATGAGGCTTTGGAAACTTATCTAACCCTTTCCAAAAATCCTGTAATGATCAATATTGCATTGACCAGAGCGCACCTGCACATGACACTAGTTACTTAATATGTTACTACGTTACGTTACTAAGCTTCAACGTTGAAAACTTGTAGCTAATAAGTTTTGACGTTATAAGCGGGTAGAAATAAAAGTAATTCTGAAAACCATTTAAAATCTTAAAGGTACCCATTAAGGGATACCTAATCATGTACAATGATGGATCGAAACAGCAGCCTACCAGCTGGGGCTGTATCTGTTCCCGTTGCCATTTTCTTAAATAAGAATCAAGTTATACACAGGAATTAAAGTGTCTAAATGACACTTTATTTAACTAACTGCAATTAGCTGGATTACTGATTTCTAAGTTACCACTGAATGCAATTAGCTCATGTAATGACTAATAACACGCTCACTGTAGAAACCAGGTTTCTAAAGTGATGATGATTATTTTCTACAGTATAATGATTATTTTCCCTGATTTAAAAATCAGGGAAAATAATCATTGTACAATCTCTATAGATTCCATCTCACATTATTTTTTTCCAAAATCATAAAACTCATAAATTAATTGAAAAAGAGCCCTTTGAAAGATGAAGCCTAATATAACTTCGGTATTTCTATGGCAAATACGAGAAAAAAATTATCAGGAGTCACCTAGACAGTGAACTTGAATATCATGGAAACGCAGTTTAAATAGTTGGAAGATTTATAATCCACCCTGATAATGTGACCGTAAATAAGCACATTTATGGACCAACTTGCATTGTATACAGACTAACGAAAGCTGTGGTAATCAGGTTTACTGTTGGTTTTAAGTGCTGTATATCAGAGAGCTTGGTATACACACAGATACGATCAAACTAAATGTAAATTATATAGACAATTATCTATATGATATGCAAAGGTCTTTCATTAGTAAAAGTAATATACCAGACATTTTAAGAAAATATCCCAAATTTGCTTGCAATAGATGTAAGTATTTATTTGCAAATACTCATGAGTATTACTGTTAATCCATTTCGGTTTAGTATTTAAGCTTTTTGTGTATCGTTACACTTTTGCCCTAAAATCTACAAGACGAATATGGTATCCATTAGTCCAGCCTCATCGACGGATTATTATAATCAGAAAAGAAGCGCTAAGCCACAAGGGCTCATCGACGGAAAAAAATAAATGTAATCTCTACAGACGTCGTTAGTGCTATCGTTGGTTTATTCTCTCTAATCCTGACTTAAGTGTGAAATTTCCTTGGGTTATTTCTTATTTTAAATCACATTTCAAGTTCTCGTTTACAGGTTTTTTTTTCTTGTATTGTCTCAAACAGTATGTTGTTATCTGGGTTTACGGAGTTAGTAATTAATTAAAATATTTGGATATGCGTTAGGTGTTTTTTACTTGTGGTTTTAACCAGATGTTTTGTCCTTGAGACTGGTTTATTTTTCTCGTTGTTAGGGGAGAGTTAGGGACGTGTGCTGGCTGCAGCCGGAGATTTGACGCACAAACATCAAATATAAGGTGATATACGAAGCTGTTCAGACTGCGTTTTGTTGTCAACGGAGGGAGAAGAATTTTTTTTATTAAAACCACTAGATACACTAGTGTCGGGATATCTTTTATCAAGCATATCAATCCTTCCTGCAGGAATAAGTTCCCTACACAGATTGTAACTTCTATCAGTTTCTTACACATGATATTTACTTCCAGTGAGGCTTAAGTTTCGTACCCAATTACAGGAGGACTGAAATTTTCATACATACACAAATTGACTCAGTAGGACCTGAGCTTTTCATAAGGTGTAGTGAGACTCTCGAAACTCATCAAAGGTACAAGATAAAACTTCCAGCAGGACTGGAGTTTCTTACACAAGATATGACTTCCTACAGGACTGGAGTTCCCAACACAGGATATGACTACAGCAGGACTGGAATTTCTCATCACATTACTTTACCTATATGCGACCCACAACAGTCGTTTGCCACACTCTTATTTTTATTACTAGGCGACTAAGGCAGCTGCGGTATATGTAAACTTCCACAAAAGTTTTGCTGTGCCTCGCCTTTGAGAACCAACTGCTCACTGAAGTGTGAAGAATGGTTGACTATAATAAATAACTTTATTATTTACATACACAGTCATTATAGATGTAAAGCTGTACCTTCCACAGCTATGGATATTAAGATACAATATGCAAAACGAGAGATTATCTGGGGAACATTTTGGTGTTTCACCCAGAGAAGAGCTTTCTCATATCAAATTTTGATAGAGCTCAACCCTGAACGAAATGTTACCCTATTATAGGCTTCTGCATATTGTGTGTTGATACCCGAACTGTATCAAATGCCACACACCTTTAGTTATCTTCTGTAATGGTGTAGGTGGAACACACAGCACTCGCAATATACACACAGTGTTGCAGTTTACACTGCCTCACAGTGCAACACTGGTATTAATGGCTTATAAAACAATATGAAGTAACGAAGTTGTGATGGACGTGAGATTGATTGCTGCGGCCTGCGATGTCCAGGTGTGACATCCCCCTCCACGGCACCCTCATCAACGCCTCCCCCATCTCCACCTAACTGTCCCCACCCCGAACACACACGAAAAAAATACCATTAATTTCGGCGCTGGTGTAATTGATTTTGGGGACGAGGCTATTTGTATGCAGATAGCAAAAACTCAGCTCGTGTTTAGCAGTGAATTTAACGGTAAGGTGATGTTTGTTGGTCCATTTGTTGGTGGGTACATAGAGGGAGCGGGGATGGCAGGACGGGAGGAGGATGGAGATGTAGGAGGGGAGAGGGACAGGGGGATTAGTGTCAGGGGTGAGGAGGGAATTAGGGAGATTAAATCGGAGTTGTGGATTTATCACGTTATTACTTGTTTGTTACTCTGGCTTGTACTATGTGAATAACTTACTGCTGAGGCCTGGTCTCAGACCGGGCCGCGGGGGAGGTGCCCCCTGAAACCCTCTCCAGATATTGTAGAATGTCGTCTGATTGTATAAGAAGCTGCAATTTGCCCATCCCCCTCCCCACCAACGTACCTACCTACCTCATTCCCTCCCTCTCTCTCCTACCTGATTTTCGTCAATCTTGCGAGGAAAGGTTTGCCATCTCCTAGTCCATCCTGCTGTTCTGCAATAAAACGCAATATCTCCTATTTAACGGATGTTGTAGCAGCTACACAAAGGTTGGGTAATGAATGCTTCTGGAATCTTGGTCTGTGTACTAATGATTAAATATAAAGTGTATATGTTGCCGGTAAATTATAATTCTCTGCAATCCATAAGAAAGTTTTAACGTCTGTTGCAGTTTTTCGGTTACATATACAACACTTGGATGAAGCGTTGCAGCTCTGAGGAATGAGACACTTGTGCAACATTTGACGGCAGTGAAGGGACTTGAGCTAGAGTTCGTCACGGCCACGCTAGCTGGAGATTCGTCTGTAAAAACTTGCATTTGTGGTCACAGAGGTGCCTGTGCTAACTTTCCTATGGTGTAGAAATATACCTAGTTGGATGAATCTTATTGTGGCTAGCTGGTCTAGTGGCTAACGCGACGGGCTGGAGTTTAGAGACTATGACCGCGGGTTCAATCCCGGCCGGGGGTATGGTTTGTTTGCAATCGTGTCATTACGATTTCTTGAGTCGAGTCGTTTGGAAATCTTCATTGTGGAAGCGTTTCGCTAGCCAGTGTCTTCTTCAGTACCATACAGAAAGCAACTGAGGTAATCAGTCCCTCAGCATAAGGACTTGCAGTCTAATGATCACAGTTGCTGACCACTGCTGACATTTCATAGTCCAATGTGACGTGTTTGAGCCCTTTATACTGATGTTCCCTTTAGCATGATCAGTAAAGTGGTGGGCTCTGCCCACCCCGGTTCGACCCCAGCAATCAGTGAAGAAGAATAAAGTGTAAAGTTGGATTTATGGTCACTTTCTTCACCACTAAGTCCTTATCAAATCACAGGACGGGTGGGGTTTCAACCCATGACAAGCGAGTCCTAAAATTCGCAGGCCGGTGCGCTAACCACTAGCCCATGGCGGTCTAACAATATTTATTTAAGTAGGTACATTGCTATATACCATAGGGAGGTTAGCATGGGCCCCACTATAACCACAAGTAAAGGCTTTTACGGAGGAATCCCACACCAGCGTAGCTGTGGCGTGCTCCGGCTTAAGTCCCTTCTAAGCCACTATCTTGATTCACGGAATCGTAAAACCATTTCGTGAATCTTGTTGCATGGACTCGTAGATAACACACTGGACTGCGAGTTTTATGACTCGCTCGCCATGGGTTCGAGTCTCATCCGTTCCTTTATATTGAGATAAACACTTGAATAACCTACACGATATGTTATGGAATCCTTCCAGTCAAAACTGAGAAATTTTCAGTATTATAAATTTGCTTGTAATTAAATAACAATTTGCCAAAAATATATATTCAAATATGTTTTTGCTAACCCCTTTTTAAGGCCCAGCTCACATATTTCTTCTATGTACACATATGCCCTTGAACTATCGTGTACTGACTGGATACGAGGTCAACAACAAACTAGTCACATCGGCGGAAAAGCCTAAATCTAATCTAAATGTCCCATTAATATCCTCCGTGATTTTTTTTATTGATTTTCTCTGCATCTATGTTGGGGATATTATTATTAATTTCACGAGGGAGCACTAAAGCAGTAGGGGGTCATATAACGCCCAGAAATGGTAGGCGATCAGATTCTATCCAAGAAAAATATGGGTAGTTCCCAGTTTCTGGGGCTTCAAGAGGCCTTGGGCAGTAACAAGACCTCTCATGGGAAGGTTGCCACGGTTACTGACTCTTGATATATTACGCTCTGTCTTTTGTTTTCCATTATCTTCTCGTCTTTCCTCTGTCTCGCTACATATTTTCTGTTATTTTTCTCCTGCTTTTGGTAAAGAGCAATATTGTTTCAGTCTTTGTTGTAATGTCGTTCTTGGAATTTCTTCTGTGGCCTTTCTTTTTTCATGGCGTTTCCCTATTTTGTCAACGATCTTTTGTTCATAAATTTAACCTTGGGCTCTTTTTATGCTTCCCTTTTAGTTCTTTCTTGTGCTGGGGTGAATCTCTCAGATGCTACATGACAGTTATGTTTCAAGCAATCCATCATAGCTTGAGTGGCAAGGCTATTCGATTTACTGCTCAAGTGAATCACAGAGAAACCTCCACTCCTTCACAACCTCTACAGAAGCTAAGCCTTCAGGTCTTATTCCATGCCTCTCTGACAGTCTCACCACCTCCAGGTATTCAGAGACTTCCACATAACGGTCACTAGCCCTGGAAGGAAGCTTTGCTTTGCTTTGGTTTCTCCTATTTTTGATTCGCTTAGCGAGGCTGTGATGGCCAAGGCAGCAGTAGGATAACTAAGTCCAATTTTATTAATTCCAGAGAACCTGGAAGGACGAGGTAATTCAACATACTTGTCGACGAAAAGATATAACGCTTGTAGACTTGAATTAAAAAGGAAAATATAAGCAAACTGCTTTTAAAAACGCCGAAAAATAATAAATACAATCACAGAAGTTAAGACAACTAACATCAGTTAAAGTTAAATGACCAACTTAAAAACATTTCTAAATATATCACCGCGGTCGCTACTGTCATTACTTGATAATTAAGATACATGTGCAGCAGTTAAGTATCTTTAATGTTGAAATGTTTCACCTACGCGGTAGGTTTAATTACTCAAGTACAGAGGGAAACGTATTGTAGGCAGCAGTAGCAGTGGCGAGGTAAACATGATGTATAATCAGTCGATCAATCTTGGAGAGATGTTCAGCTTAACTCTTACCTCGCCACTACACTTCTGTCTAGAATACATTTTCTTCTGTATCTGACTAATGAAGCTTACCGCGTAGGCCAAACGTTTTAGGAATAAAGATACCCAACTGTGGCACGTGTGTCTTAATCATTAACTAGTCAATATTTTCTACCATTTTCAACATACTGTGATTACTTCTACAGGCCCTCCAGTAGCTGAAGAGCCAGTTATTTGGTCTATGAATCCCTTCATTTTGCATCTGTTCAAAGCTCCACTTCCCTCAAGGGAGGTTCCTTGACGCTGGTGAGGGATTCTTCATCTCGGGAATTGGATCTGTGCTCCAGTTCCCTGAATTGAGCCTGAATACCTTCCCCCCCCCCCCCACATGCGCTTAATAATCCTGAGCTTACCTGCCCTTCATGAGGCTAACTATATTTCAATATTATCCCGAAGCTAAGTTTTTTCTTTTCTTGGTTCTGAGAAGGGATGGATACCAGAGAGGTGGTGGAGTAGGGGCAGTGGGTCAGGGACAGTTCTGGAAGTTCTTGGTAAAGGGTGGTTGTGGATGAGTGGCTGGGACGAGTGAAAGCGTGCAAGGTTATTGGAGTGATGAAGAAAATGAAGATTCTAGAGAGGGTTTTATCTGGGGAAATATCAGAAGAAGGAAAGAACTGCTTGAGAGTGGAGGAGAATGATTGGAACAGGATGTTACAGGTTGTAGTGGAATAAGAACGATATGGCAGAGAACAGATGATATAGGCAGGGAATGGTAGGTAATATGCAAGTCCAGGGCAAGCTTGGGACTGGAATGTGGCGAGAGGTTTTAAATATAACTGGGACTGGGTTGGGTGTGTGGATATGATTGGGACTGGGATGGGGTGTGAGATTGTGAATAGAATTTGAACTGGGTTGGGGTGTGAGGTTCTGAATAGAATTTGAACTGGGATGGGGTGTGAGGTTCGGGGTATGATTGAGACTGGGATACTGTGTGATATTGTGGATAGAATTTGAAGTGGGATTAAGTGTGAGGTTGTGGATAGAATTTGAACTGGGAAGGGGTTTGAGGTTGTAGATATGATTGAAACTGGGATGCGGTGTGAGACTGTGGAGAGAATTTGAACTGGGATGGGGTGCGAGGTTGTGAATATGTTAGGGGCTGGGATGCTGTGTTATGTTGTGAACAGAATCTGAAGTGGGATGAGGTGTGAGTTTGTGGATAGGATTTGAAGTGGGATGAGAGTGTGGAGTTTTGAGGAAGCTGTGGTCTGATGCTAATTTAGTATCAGGAATGAGATTCTTAGATTAGGAATGGAGGAGATAGTTTATTTGTTGGAGTAAGATGAGATTCAGTGTTTTGAGAAGAGGAATCTTGTAAGTTTATGGAAAAAGTCAACGGAAGAGAGTGAAGATGAGTGGACTGTGATTTGCTTCTCTGATAAAGACAAAATGTAATTTTGGTTTGCTGAGTGAGAAGTGGTCAGGGAGACAAGCGAGTAGAATAAACGGATCTATGAGCTGTGATAAACAAAGGTCATAAGAATATGTTAATTGGTTAACACTTAATCACAAGATCTAACAAAATAGGTGGCAAGTTAGCAATATTCACGTTAATATAAGACAATACTGAAACCAAAAATAATTTACACAAAACATGAATGCATAAAGCACTGTGACAAAAGACTTGATGCTTGAAGAGGCGAGGACTAGTAAATATGACATGGTGAAAGACGACTTGGTGTACGTTGTTGCTTTTGTGTTACATTAGTCCTGCACGACTCTCTCAGAGCCATGCAAACGCCTGTGTCTTATATCCATCAGTTATTTCACTAATCATAATTTTATTTCCATATTTCCTTCTGTCTATATTGCAAAGTGTCTCTCCACTTCTGTTTGATCTCACTTCAGGTATACTTTTCATTAAGTACCTCTTTGCAGCTTAATTATCTCTCTTTTACAGTCTCTCTTATCGTCTCCTTACCTCTCTTTTTGACCGCCTGTCAGTCCTTGTTGAAATGACTCAATATAAGAAACCTATATATATAAAATGCACTCTCGTTCCTAGAATAATTCCTGCTGTATATCCCTGATCTCAGACTCATCTTTGCGCTTTCACTCATGTCTTCGTTCGTATGACTCTTTATTGGGACCAAAAAAGAATTACGAATTTTTTCTAGTTACTGACTCATACACCACTAGCAAGACTGTGTGCGTGTGTGTGTGTGTGTGTGTGTGTGTGTACTCACCTAGTTGTACTCACCTAGTTGAGGTTGCGGGGGTCGAGTCCGAGCTCCTGGCCCCGCCTCTTCACTGATCGCTACTAGGTCACTCTCCCTGAGCCGTGAGCTTTATCATACCTCTGCTTAAAGCTATGTATGGATCCTGCCTCCACTACATCGCTTCCCAAACTATTCCACTTACTGACTACTCTGTGGCTGAAGAAATACTTCCTAACATCCCTGTGATTCAATCTGTGTCTTCAGCTTCCAACTGTGTCCCTTGTTACTGTGTCCAATCTCTGGAAACATCCTGTCTTTGTCCACCTTGTCAATTCCTCTCAGTATTTTGTATGTCGTTATCATGTCCCCCTATCTCTCCTGTCCTCCAGTGTCGTCAGGTTGATTTCCCTTAACCTCTCCTCGTAGGACATACCTCTTAGCTCTGGGACTAGTCTTGTTGCAAACCTTTGCACTTTCTCTAGTTTCTTTACGTGCTTGGCTAGGTGTGGGTTCCAAACTGGTGCCGCATACTCCAATATGGGCCTAACGTATACGGTGTACAGGGTCCTGAACGATTCCTTATTTAAGATGTCGGAATGCTGTTCTGAGGTTTGCTAGGCGCCCATATGCTGCAGCAGTTATTTGGTTGATGTGCGCTTCAGGAGATGTGCCTGGTGTTATACTCACCCCAAGATCTTTTTCCTTGAGTGAGGTTTGTAGTCTCTGCCCCCCTAGACTGTACTCCGTCTGCGGCCTTCTTTGCCCTTCCCCAATCTTCATGACTTTGCACTTGGTGGGATTGAAACTCCAGGAGCCAATTTGCTGGACCAGGTCTGCAGCCTGTCCAGATCCCTTTGTAGTTCTGCCTGGTCTTCGATCGAGTGTATTCTTCTCATCAACTTCACGTCATCTGCAAACAGGGACACCTCAGAGTCTATTCCTTCCGTCATGTCGTTCACAAATACCAGAAACAGCACTGGTCCTAGGACTGACCCCTGCGGGACCCCGCTGGGTGTGTGTGTGTGTGTGTGTGTGTGTGTGTGTACCAACTCACCTATTTATAATCACCTATTTGTAGTTGGAGGGGTGGAGTCGTAGCTCCTGGAACACTGGTCACTAATAGGTCCATTCTCTCCCTGCTCAAAGAGCATTATCGTACCTCTTCTTAAAGCTATGTGTGGATCATGCCTCCACTACATCAATCTCAAAACTGTTCCACTTCCTGGCAACTCTATGACTGAAGAAATGCTTCCTAAGATCCCTGTGACTCATCTGTCGTTATGTCCACCCTATCCCTCCTGTCCTCCAATGGTGTCAGGTTGATTTCCCTTAACCTCTCCTCGTAGCACATATCCTTTAGCTTCGGGACTGGTCTTGCTGCAAACCTTTGCACTTTCTCTAATTTCTTAACGTGCTTGATCAGATGTGGATTCCATACTGGAGCTGTATACTCCAGTATAGTCTGACGTACTCACTGTACAGTGTCTTGAATGACTCCTTATTCAGTTGTCGACGTGCTATTCTTAGGTTTGGCAGGCGTTCATATGTTGCAGCAGTTATTTGGTTGATGTGCGCCTCAGATGTGTTCGGTTTGATACTCACCCCGAGATCCTTTTCCTTAGAGAGACGTTTGCAGTCACTGGCCCCTTAGCATGTACTCCGTCTGCAGTCTTCTTTGACCTTCCTCAAATTTTATGAATTTGCACTTGGTGAGGCTAAACTCCAGGAGCCAGCTTCACATCGGCTGCAGACAGGGACACTTCTGAGTCTATCCCTTCCGTCATGTCATTCACTTATACCAGAATCAGCACTGATCCTAGGACTGACCCCCCTCTGTGTGTGTGTGTGTGTGTGTGTGTGTGTGTGTGTGTGTGTGTGTGTGTGTGTGTGTGTGTGTGTGTGTGTGTGTGTGTGTGTGTGTGTGTGTGTGTGTTCGTTCTTCCGTGCACACGAGTGCGCGCGTCGTGAAAATAAGGGGTGAAGGGAGAATAACGAACACTCAAACTTACATTCGTTCACACTTGCATAAGCACCTTCCTTCGTTCTCGGTGTCAGATTATATGACTCCTTTGTTTGTGCTTTTATTGTCACGTGTAATATTTACCTGTAAATGACTAAATGAAGAAGAAATACCGAGTCAGTAACGACTACCAGACTGAGACTTAGTATTTACTCTTTAGTGCTGAGAATCTCTCTCTCTCGGGGCTAAATGTCTCTTTGGATGGTCTGTGTTGAGAGATGCTTTTGTGTTGTGAAAATGAGGGGGCAAGAGAAAGAGAAAGAATGTGCGAGAGAGAGGCTTTATAACCATACGGCATTTGTGTCTCGTTGGCCACCCCATTATATGAGGCTGCTTGAGACATTAAGTCATTATAGCGCCTGAGACGTTGTACCAGGGACACTATCCCGACCTAATCAATACATCACTTGGCAAAAGTTCAAGGCACAGCGTCTGGTCCGTAAGCCAGAGGTCGTGAGCAGAGTGCACGCTGCTCCAGGGTGCGCCTTTGTAGCTTTATTGAGAGGGGTGGAGAGTATAGTGCTGTGTACTAGGCAGGGGTTCTATGTGACTTTATTGAAAGTCGGGAATGTTATACTTCATGATGGACACGAGTTCATTTGGTACTTCACTGAGGGTCCTGAGTATTTTTACTTTGATTAATAAGTATTACTTTCGGACTTAGTTTTGGCTCATAAGTCGGAATTTCTATACATATATCTATTCTCTCATCGGATATACCTAAGTATACCCTGTCCAGTGAATTTTTTGTCTTATTCGACTACCAAATATTGGTCAAATTCACTTGAAACTCATTCAAATGTTGTGATTTTTTTTTCAGTTTATTCTCTGGACAAGTGGACCAGCAAAATATCGGGTGTAACATGCGTAAAGTATGCTTGGAGAAGAACATAACCACTGTGAAGGATACCTGCGGATCTGCCTTTCTTCGCTCCTGTTTTCCTCCTCAGAACCTGGCGCCCTCGATCAAACTAATGGACGACTGGATTTCAAAACATACCTGAATATTTTAGCCAAAAAAAGTTGGCGCCGTCTGTCAACGCGATGCAAATGAGGCTGCCAGCACAATAACGTTCACATGCCCACGTCAGACTCTACAAACAAACTCTTGAGGAGGCACAAAATCAATGTTCTTCATTAGCCATCAGCTCTCAAACCTCGAACTCATTATTTTAAAATGAGCTAAAAAAAATACAGCCTGTGTGCCCATGTCAGGCAGCATGGAAGGGCAGGTGAGTGGTCAAATATTCCTCCAGATATGTTGATCAACATACTTCAACGTTGCAGGAAAAGTATCTACCATGTTAAGTTAGAGAAGGCTACACAAAATACGTATGCATAATATATATCCCAGAATATGTACACATGTTCTTATAATGTGTATTATGTGGTACATAATGCATGGTATAACAATGTATAGCTGGCGTAAGCCTGGAATGATTACGAAGATGTATATCGTCGTGTATACATGCGTGTATACAATAAATACAGTCGCACAGTTCCTATTTTTTTTTTTAAATTTATTTACACAACAAAGGTACTGAATGTATAGATGTATTTTCTTGCCAGTTCTTCATTTTAATTACGAGTCATTAATGGAAAGAGTAAATCCGAACGATCTATACATAGAATTGCGAAAGTTGAGACCGTTGCTGACAGTCTCAACGGTCATAATTACAGTGAGGGACCGAACGATTAAGTTTGACGCTCGTTATGGCCCATTGCTAGGGTGCCAACCTCCACACTGCTGCAGCTGGGTAATTATAGTGCACCCCAGTACCGGAAGTACCATACTTCCTGCCACAGTGCAACTCCACACTTATTACCACAGTGGGGAACAACACTTATTACCACAGTGTAGGACCACACTTATTACCACAGTGGAGCACCACACTTATTGCCACAGTGCAACACTACACATCATCTGACAGTGGAACACCACACTTCCTTCCACAGTAGCGCACTATACTTTGTCACAGTGGAGCACAATAACTCTTGCCAAAGTGGAGCACCACACTTCTTGCCACAGTGGAACACCACACTTCCTGCCACAGTGGAGCACCACACTCCCTGCCACAGTGGAGCACCACACTTCCTGCCACAGTGGAGCACCACACTTCCTGCCACAGTGGAGCACCACACTTCCTGCCACAGTGGAGCACCACACTTCCTGCCACAGTGGAGCACCACACTTCCTGCCACAGTGGAGCACCACACTTCCTGCCACAGTGGAGCACCACACTTCCTGCCACAGTGGAGCACCACACTTCCTGCCACAGTGGAGCACCACACTTCCTGCCACAGTGGAACACCACACTTCCTGCCACAGTGGAACACCACACTTCCAGCCACAGTGGAACACCACACTTCCAGCCACAGTGGAACACCACACTTCCAGCCACAGTGGAACACCACACTTCCTGCCACAGTGGAACACCACACTTCCAGCCACAGTGGAACACCACACTTCCAGCCACAGTGGAACACCACACTTCCAGCCACAGTGGAACACCACACTTCCAGCCACAGTGGAGTACCACACTTCCTACCACAGTGGAACACCACACTTCCTGCCACAGTGGAGTACCATACTTCCTGCCAAAGTGGAGCACCACACTTCCTGCCAGAGTTGAGCACCACAATTCATCTCATAGTGTAGAATGATTGCTGTTACATTTACTATCACAGTGGTACATAATGGGAGAGTACCAGAGTGGAGGTCATCCCGCCTAGCGCCTTCACGGGGCACTCGACCTAGTCTAGTTAATTACCACTGACCTCCTTCCTGAATCTGGGCGCGTATGTCACATTCAACCCTCTTACCCTTCCATAAACTATCTCCTCTCAGAATTCAACTCTCCGGAGTGCAGCCCTCCTAGTACTCTAAGTGTACTCGACGAGGACAAGCTTCCACCATTAACACCTGTTTCCATCAAATGACTGAGTGCCAATAGGCTTCATTCAACACAGGTCTCAAGCATCACTAAAATCTCCGTATTCATCACCACAGCGGGACTATTGTGTGTGTGTTGCAAAGGTTCAGTGATAATATAACAGTTCGCTACAGAATTTACTTGTAATGACAGATATAAGAACATAAGAACATAAGAAAGGAGGAACACTGCAGGAGGCCTGCTGGCCCATACTAGGCAGGTCCTTTACAATTCATCCCACTAACAAAACATTTACCCAACCCAATTTTCAATGCTACCCAAGAAATAAGCTCTGATGTGAAAGTCCCACTCAAATCCAACCCTTCCCACTCATGTACTTATCCAACCTAGATTTGAAACTACCCAAAGTCCTAGCCTCAATAACCCAACTAGGTAGACTGTTCCACTCATCAACTACCCTGTTTCCAAACCAATACTTTCCTATGTCCTTTCTAAATCTAAACTTATCTAATTTAAATCCATTACTGCGGGTTCTCTCTTGGAGAGACATCCTCAAGACCTTATTAATATCCCCTTTATTAATACCTATCTTCCACTTATACACTTCGATCAGGTCTCCCCTCATTCTTCGTCTAACAAGTGAATGTAACTTAAGAGTCTTCAATCTTTCTTCATAAGGAAGATTTCTGATGCTATGTATTAATTTAGTCATCCTACGCTGAATGTTTTCTAACGAATTTATGTCCATTTTGTAATACGGAGACCAGAACTGAGCTGCATAATCAAGGTGAGGCCTTACTAATGATGTATAAAGCTGCAGTATGACCTCTGGACTTCTGTTGCTTACACTTCTTGATATAAATCCCAGTAATCTATTTGCCTTATTACGTACGCTTAGGCATTGCTGTCTTGGTTTAAGGTTGCTGCTCACCATAACCCCCAAGTCCTTTTCGCAATCTGTATGGCTAAGTTCTACATCATTTAATTTATAAGTACTAGGGTTATGGGCACTCCCAAGCTTCAGAACCTTGCACTTATCTACATTGAACTGCATCTGCCACTTTTCTGACCAAGAATAGAGTTTGTTTAAATCCTCCTGAAGTTCCCTAACATCTACGTTTGAATCAATTATCCTACCTATCTTTGTGTCATCGGCGAATTTGCTCATATCACTAGTTAATTCCCTCATCAAGATCATTGATATATATTATAAACAACAACGGGCCCAAGACCGATCCCTGCGGAACGCCACTTGTTACAGATCCCCACTCGGATTTAACCCCATTTATGGACACTCTCTGCTTCCTGTCAGTGAGCCATGACTCGATCCACGAGAGCACCTTTCCCTCAATGCCATGAGCTGCCACTTTCTTTAACAGTCTATGGTGCGGAACTCTATCAAAAGCCTTACTAAAATCTAAGTAAATAATATCAAATTCTTTATTGTGGTCAACAGCCTCAAAAGCTTTACTGAAGAAAGTTAATAAATTAGTTAGACAAGACCGGCCTCTTGTGAATCCATGCTGAGTATCATTAATCAAGCTATGCTTATCGAGATGGCTTCTTATAATCTCAGCTATAATTGACTCTAGTAATTTGCCTACAATTGAGGTCAGGCTTATTGGGCGGTAATTTGACGGTAACGACTTGTCCCCTGTTTTAAAAATAGGAGTTACATTAGCCATCCTCCACATATCAGACACTACAACCTGTTTGAAGAGATAAATTAAAAATATTAGTTAATGGTTCACAGAGTTCCATTTTGCATTCCTTAAGAACCCTTGAAAAAACCTCATCAGGACCCGGCGACTTATTTTGCTTCAGTCTGTCTATCTGCCTCACAACCATCTCACTAGTGACTGTGATGTTACATAATTTATCTTCTTCTAGCCCACTGTAAAAATTAATTACTGGAATATTGTTAGTGTCTTCCTGTGTAAAAACTGAGAGAAAATAATTATTTAAAATCAAGCACATTTCATTCTCATTGTCAGTAAGGTGCCCATAGTTATTTTTAAGGGGACCTATCTTATCTCTAACTTTTGTTCTATAGACCTGGAAAAAACTTTTTGGGTTTAGTTTTAGAATCCCTAGCAACTTTAATTTCATAGTCCCTTTTAGCTTTTCTTATCCCCTTTTTAATGTCCCTCTTAATGTCAATATACTGATTCATAAGATGACCCTCACCTCTTTTGATACGCCTATAAATTCCTTTCTTATGCCCTAGTAGATATTTGAGCCTATTATTCATCCATTTTGGGTCATTTCTATTTGATCTAATTTCTTTATATGGATAAACGCTCTTTGAGCAGCATGTATAGTGTTCAGAAAACTGTCATATTGATAGCTCACTTCGTTACCCCAGTCAACAGATGATAAGTTGTTCTCTAAGCCCATCGTAATCTGCTAAGCGAAAATCTGGGACTGTTACTGAGTTATCGCTACTATCGTACTTCCATTCAATGCTAAATGTAATTGATTTGTGGTCGCTAGCACCCAGTTCCTCTGAAATTTCTAAATTATTAACAAGGGATTCATTGTTTGCCATAACTAAGTCAAGCAGGTTATTTCCCCTTGTAGGTTCTGTCACAAACTGCTTCAAAAAAACAATCCTGAAATACTTCTAAGAAGTCGTACGATTCTAAATTCCCAGTCAGGAATTCCAATCAACATGACTAAAGTTAAAGTCTCCTAGAATTACTACATTATCGTGCCTTGTGGCCTTAACAATTTCCTCCCATAGTAGTTTCCCTTGGTCCCTATCTAAGTTAGGGGACGGTATATCACTCCTAAAATCAGTTTTTCATGCCCCTCTGAAAATTCTATCCAAACAGACTCTGTATGTGTTACTTCAGACTTAATACCCGTTTTTATGCAACAGTTCAAGCGATCTCGGACATACAATGCCACCCCACCCCCCCTCCCAATACTTCTATCTTCTTGGAACAATTTAAAACCCTGAATATGACATTCCGCAGGCATGTCCCGACTTTTTGAATTAAACCACGTCTCAGTTAAGGCAAATACATCAATGTTACCTACACTAGCAACTAATCTCAACCTCGTCCATCTTATTTCCTAGCACTACGGCAATTAGCATAATAAACATTGAAAGACTCTCCTTTCTCTTTACCCTTCCTGCTCATTTCTATTTTTCTACTAAACCTATTACCGTCCTTATCACCCAGGTCCCTGCTTTTCAATATCTATCTCGTTCTTATTATTACTAGTTCCCCTAGAACTCGTAATATTACTACACTGGGACTTCACTGTTTTCCTGCCAAAACCCATACCACTAACTATTCCTAGTTTAAAGTCCTAACTGCTCCCTCCACTGCAGTTGCCAGTGCTCCCACCCCACACCTAGATAAGTGAACCCCATCCCTAGCATACATGTCATTTCTGCCATAGAAGAGGTCCCAGTTGTCAATGAATGTTACCGCATTTTCCTTACAGTATTTGTCCAGCCAGCAATTGACACCAATTGCCCTGGACAACCATTCACTTCCAACTCCCCTCCTTGGCAAAATACCACATATGAGAGGGTTCCCACCCTTACTTTCTAATTATTTCTATTGCTGACCTATACCTGCTAATCAGGTCCTCACTCCTACGTCTGCCAACATCGTTGCCTCCAGCACTGAGACAGATAATAGGATTGCTCCCATTACCTCTCATGATGTCATCCAGACGGCTAAACAATATCCTCCATCCCAGCCCCAGGAAAGCAAACTCTCTGTCTCCTACTCCTGTCCTTCAAGCAGAACGCCCTATCCATATACCTAACTTGGCTATCCCCAACAACAACAATATTCTTACCTTCCTTAATGTCTTTCGTCGTGTCGTTCCCAGTAGTCAACTCACATTCGTCGGGTAGCACTGAGAATGTATTGGATGTTTCCACAACAGTTTCCACGGCAGTCTCTTTCTTCTTCATCGTTTCTACCTTTCCATTCGTCTTCTTGATCGTCAACTTCTTTCCCTGCTGTCCAGCCACTGACCAGTTTCCCTTCTTGACCTGAGGACTCAAAACAGGAGGACTACTACGAATCTTCTTGTTCTCCTCGGAGTGATTTACTATCAAAGGCTTCCATGATTTTCGTAATTCTGAAATTTTAATAATTGCTACGCTCCATTGTCGGACAAAATATATAAATCAGGGAAATCTCTCAATATAGACAAAAGAGAAATGAAAAAAATAAGGATTATCCAGACTGGTTACTCATTAGCCATTAGTCCTATAGAGTACACGAGTATTATTAATTCTCCACCTCATCAGTCAGGGATACTCTAATCACTAAAGCTAGGAACAAATGTGTTTTTCAGCACATACACACTGAGGTTAGGTTAGCTTAGGTTAGGTTTGTCAGGAAACAAGCTAGGAGTTTCCTGACGCGGGTCTAAGACACACTGAGAGACACTATGTGACTTTGTAAATGGTCGAAGTCGGACCGTAACATCGTCGTAAGCTCCTCTCTTATATGTGAGGGTTATTTGTGTATTGTTCCTGTCACGGTATTGTGCCTTTTCTTGTTATTGAGAGATACACACTTCGGTGCGTGTTTTAGGAAAATCTGAGAACTCTGGTGCCATGATAACCTGATCCTTCTATGAGAAATTTATCCTGGTCGTAGCCCTATGAGATAAGGAATAGTATATTGCCCAAAAGGGTTTAGTTTATAACTCATGAGTAGTAGTATATTGTCAATGAGAATTTGTATGCTGCCAGATTAAAGGTACTATGCTGCCAGATTATAGGTAATATGTTGCCAGATTAATAGGTATATGTGCCTGATGAAGGAGTTTGTTATGCGATCTGTTAGGGTTAGTTATGCGGAGAGAATGTATAGACTGCAACAAAGTAGTGCTATGTCCTCCTGACGAACAGCGGACAACACTAAATTCATTAGCTCAGTTTCCAATAATTAATGGCAGTTTTTCTGCAGTGAATTTTATTTAACCCACTCTTCATGATACTTCGTCTTATTAAATTATCCATATATATATATATATATTTATATATATATATATTATTATATATATATTATATATTTATATATTATATATATAATTTAATATATAAATATTTATAGTTATATATATATATATATATATATATTGTATTATATGATATATATATATTTATATTATATATATATTTAATATTCTTATTACTATATTATATATATTATATTAGATATATATATATATTATATAATATATATATTATATATATATTATATATGCACACACCTCATTGATACCACGGAAACAAGAGATTTTGAATCATTTACACCAAACTGCGGCAGGCCAGGGATTCGACCTCATACACATTGTCCCGCCACGAGACGGCCCACCACAATGTACATATCAACCCTTCAAACTCAAGCAATCGATCTACAAACATACATGAGCGTAGCGAGCTAAGCATTGTTTCATGTTGCGAGGACACTCGTGGCAGATGTAGCTCAAGGATTTATTCAGCCCTGTACAATAACAAATCAGACGGTGATCCTAACAAATTACAGTACAAACCTCGGCAGGGTGGATAATCTTTAGCTCTAAGTACTTTACACTTTGTCTGTCAGTGCGTATCAGGGAAGCTGTGCAAGAGTTGCAAAAAGAAGAAATGAGGGGGGAAGTATTTTTCGGGAATATGGTAGGATGATTGGCAAACGCAGTATCTCACTACTGAATCGAGGAGATTCCCTGGACGAATGCCAACACCCACCAGTCCCGCCCACACCCCACCCTATAGTGGTTTAGTGGGCTAGGCTCCTTACAGTTTGCAGGACAGCATGAGGGTAGAAGTAACAGGATGATAGTTAATAGCCAGGCGCTAATTTATATGGCAAACTAGCGAGTTAAGGACCTGGAAAAAACAAGGTGATTGTTCCTTCAGAATAACATGTGGATAAAAACTTATATTGCCATTAAAATAAGTTCCCCTCCCCCCCCATCCCGAAAACAGGTCTCCAACATAATGGGAAAAAATAATATACATAAATTTTTATAATATATTTATACTTAGAGATCTATGAGTAGTTACCTTTATAGAAATTGGCTAACAAAAAATTACCTTAGGTTAAGACTTAAGGAAATAACTGGTATAATAGAATACAGAGTAACAAATGGAAATTATAAACACCATAATGCTGTATATGTGATCCTTTATTGTCAATAAAGGATCGCACATTATACTGCATACTGTGTTTATATTTCCAGTCTGTTAATTAAGTTGGTGAGTTTTGTAAATTAGGTTTCTTGAAGAAAAAAAAACTGTTTTTACATCAGTGATAAAAAAATGTAGATATAAATCTATAATAAAAATATGCGGATGTTCAATTTTTATAGTTGAGTTCGGCCTATTCGGCACTTTACAAAGAAAAAAAAAAAAGATGGAAGGACTATTTTGAGGAGTTGTATTGACTGATAAAATAGAAAGAGGCATGTGATTTTTGTTTATGGGCCAGGGAGATATAACTGTAGTAGGAGTGAGGAAGAGCCAGATGTGAGTGTGAGGTTAGAATGGAAAAGTGGTAATTTAAGGTAGTAAAACTTGGGATATTGATGGAATAAAGGACAAAAACGTCATATTCTTTTCATGCATTTGAAAAGGGTAGAAAGGTACTAGAGATTAGGCATGGATAGATGCAATCTTAGTTCATATTAGGAATAAGGGAATAAAAGCAAAAGTAAAGAATTTTATAGGCGTATATGTCTTGTTGATTATACTGGGGCTAATATGAATCTAGTTATATACTGAGAGTATGGAGTTATAAGAAACGTAGTTACGGAAAGTGGATATCAGAGGCGAATAAGAGGAAGTTATGTGGAAGAGTAATTAATATAGATTCATGAGTTATACATTTGAAAAATATGTAAATGAAATAACAACATAAACTAAAAGGTAAGGAGCTTTATGTTTACATTTATGGATTTACGATGGTAAGGGAAGCAATGTAGGATATGTCGACAAATGTATGGAAAAAATGTTGGTAATTGAAAACATTTAGAGTTTTTAGTATATGGATAGCTGGTGGTTATCAAAAGTATTTAAGAGTTTTTAGTGAATAGGCGAAGCACAGGTTAGTTTATGTAGGCGAGGGACTAGTATTTTCCAGGAAAAGTAGTCTTAGAGAGGCATAAATGGGTATGTTAACTGTGATTGTTTAAACACATTTATAGATTGTGTTTGTAAAAGAGAAATGAGAGTTGAGGTGTTTTGTTGGGAAGATGTGTGTGGGATTAAAAGTTAACTAATCTTATTGCAAAGCGAGAGAGATTCTGAAGAAAAGTTGTAAACAGACGAAATTGGGAGGGTATATAAAAGAAGGAAATTGAACACGGGAAAAGCAATAAGAGGTAAACAAAAATCTACGATAGTAAATGGCTCTGGATATCAGATTCGTGGGGGGAATACGAGGGAAAAAATAATTTGGGAGTGAATTTGTGTGCAGAAGGGTCTTTGAAAGACGTATGAACCAAAGAATTATTGATGAGGGGGAAGAATATGGGCAGTGCATTGAGGTGGCTATGGAGATAAAGAACCCTATCCATTGAGCTAAAAAGGGGAATTGTATAGTTATAATGGCAGCCAACATGCATAGGTTTGAGACTTGCAGCAGCGAGGAGGAGGCTTGAGGTAGTGGAGATGTCGTGCCAGAGGGTAATCTGTCGTGTAAATATTATTTAGAGAATTCAAAGTTTGGAGATTAGATGGAGGTGCCGGGTTATTCCAAAGCATCATTGTGAGAGGGTTTGAGGAAAAAAATAGGTGATGCCTAGGGCATGTAAATTCTGGGAGAGGGGTGGGAAGGAGTAGAGGTAGTCCCAGAAAGAGTTGGAGGGGAGGGGATAGGTGAGGTTTATGGAGTGTTAAAAGCTTGGATATCCAACAGACGTTGGTAGTAAGCATGTTTGTTAGTGAAGGGAGGCAAATGGAAAACCCAAAATCAATCGACCCCTTGAGGCACATGTCGGCATTTTGTATTTCCAAATAAAATGGGGTAAGAATCCAACGCAGTGCAGGAACGTGACATTTTTCTCAAGGGGTCCTCCAAAGTGCACTTTTAAAGTCTTCCACTTAATTTGTTCAGGCGTGTGTTGGTTTTCTCTTAGGTCCACTCTCTAGGTCACCAGGCTTTCTTGCAGCCGCGTATATTTGAAAAAAATACCGAAAATCTCGTAGTGCCAGTGAAGTTTCGAATGACTAACCATTCTTTACCCTGTGGCTTTTCTGTTCTTCACTAAATTCTGAATATGAAGATATGCCAAATAGAACGCAAAATTCTTTTATACCTTCTTTATTCTGTACACCAGGGTTTATCATATGTTAGAAACTGCACTAGTTAAGTGTATAAGTCTCAAGTCTTTGCATGCTATCACCCTACACAGCACCCGCACTTACCGCCAGGTCGTTGCAAATATAATGGCTTCCGGGTTTCGTCATTTTTTATGCGTTTTGTATTGCAACAATCGCGAGTTGAAAGGATTGTGTCCTTGATATTACTAATATAATTGATACACTCCTATCTAAGGGCATCATTTGCAGCTCATCACCAACTGTCTGGCTACAAAATGATGGTTCTGTGTTAATACACAATGAATTGTAGGATACTTCAGATACCTTTTCATTGATAGTGAAGTGACATTCATCTTCAGCGGCTCCATTTCAGGTGCACATCAGTAGCCGCAGCAGTAATATTGCGAGGGGTCTACTGTGTTTCCTCCAAATACTCCTCCATACACTGAAAAAATGTCTCTCTTTTTGCTCAGCTTTAAGATACTTGGAAATAAAAAATTTCGTCAACAATGCACTTTTAACTTCTATCTAATCCCACATAAAGCCATGAGATATTCAGTTGTCGAAAGTTAACTCAAATCGAGGTGGAGAGGAAAAAAACTGGAGTACTGAACCTCAACTGAATTTTTTCACTCTTTGGAGTACGTGAGTGAAAAAATTTTTTAGTCGCCAGGAATAAATGATGTGATTTGACATTCATTATGATAAAACGAAAAATAATCAGGATGTCTCTACAATCCACCATCGTTGATTGCGATGCCGAAAGAATGGCTAGAAAATGGAGTCATTTTTGCAAACTACTAAAGTATTGAGTTCACTGGCCAGTTCAATTAACCTGCAATAAACAACTTGACAGGAAGACAGTTTCATAAATATGAAAAAAAAATGCAAAATATTTTTCTCCTGTTCACAGTCTCTACGTCGAAACAGCAGTTTTTTTTCAACATATTAAATCTATGTGTTTTTTCCAGTCATCCAATAAATATGTCACTTAACAACCTTTTGATAAGGTATATTTTTAACATCTATTCATTCTATAGTATTTTCTTGTATTAGATGTTTTGTAAAGATTGTGAAAGGATTCTTCTTTGGACACAACTGGACTCACCTGAAAAACAAGTTATTTAACACGAATATTTATCTTCATCGGACGAAAATTAACTGAGAAAGATTTAATATCAGGATGCAATACACTCAAAAATGTGTATTTAAAGGATAATCGATTCTATTTATTTATAGACCACTAGCTAATTTTTTTACTTGGATGTGAGGATATATAAGTGATTATATATAAAGGAATTAATCTCTGAATTGACACACATCTTTCCGTCCTTCCTATTAACTGGGTGAAATATGTGGTTCATTAGTACTACTTTCATGTATACAAAAATATAATATGCACCCCCTGGAGAGCACACAAATGTGTTTACCTAAAGTTGGAAGGATATTTTATTAGGCCTTTACGGAGCTTCAAGCATCGAGCTGTTGCAGGATATTTGACATTTTTTTCATTTCTAATGTATTTTAAAAGCACCAAAGAGTCAAAGAATCTCCCTAAAACATTTTTACGTTCCTCATATAGCTATTTTTTACCTTGTTGGTAAGGTAAGTGAATGCCAGAGGTTCCGTCTCACTAGAAAAGCACAAAATATTGTATATGTAAACTCACTGCTCCACCTTCCCCAGGGTTAACTTTATAACATCACACTTCCAACTTCCCCAGGGTAAGTTTATATCATCAATTCTCTCACCTTCCCGTGGTAACTTATAACATCATCACTTATCCACCTGCCCCAGGGTAAACTTATAACATCACACTTCTTCACTTCTTCCCCTCAGGGTAGCGGTGGCGTATAACATCACACTTCTCCACCTTCCAAGTGGTAACTTCTATATCATCACACTTGCTGCCACCTTTCCCCGTCGGTACTTATAACATCACCACTTCTCCACCTGCCCCAGGGTAACTTATAACATCACACTTCTTCCTTTCCCTTGGGTAGGCTATAATTCATCACACTTCTCCACCTTCCCCGTCGAGTAACTGTATATACAGTCACACTTCTCCACCTGCCCCCTTGGTAACTTATAACATCACACTTTCTTCAACTTTCCCAGGGTAGCGTTTATAACAATCACACTTCTCCACCTTCCCGTTTGGTAGGCTTATAACATCCCCCATTCTCCACCTTGCAGTTGGTAAGCTTATAAACATCCACTTCTTCATACCTTTCCCGTGGTAGCTATATAACATCCACGTCTCCACCTTCCCCGTGGTAGCTTTATAACATCCCACTTCTCCACACTTCCCACGTGGTACTTATACACAATTCCCATCTCTCCTTCCCCGTTGGTAGGCTTATACATCACATTTCTCAACCTTCCGCCGTGGTAGCTTTATAACATCACACTTCTCCACGCCTTCCCAGTGGAGCGTTATACAAATACATTCTCCACCTTCCTCCGTGGTAAGTTATAACATCAACACTTCTCCTCCTTCCCGTGGTAGCTTATACGTACCACTTCTCCACCTTCCCGTGGTAGCTTATAACTCCAACAATTCTCCATCTTCCCGTGGTAGCTTATAAACATTCACCACTTCTCCACCTTCCCCGTGGTAGCTTATAACATCACACTTCTCCACCTTCCCCGTGGTAGCTTATAACGTCCCACTTCTCCACCTTCCCCGTGGTAGCTTATAACATCACACTTCTCCACCTTCCCCGTGGTAGCTTATAACATCACACTTCTTCACTTTCCCCAGGGTAGCGTATAACATCCCACTTCTCCACCTTCCCCGTGGTAGCTTATAACATCACACTTCTCCACCTGCCCCATGTGTGGGAGTCGTTATAACATCCCACTTCTCCATCTTCCCCGTTGGTATAACTTATAAACATCACACTTCTCACCTGCCCAAGGGTAGCGTAATAACATCACACGTTCTTCCCCATTCCCCGTATGTGGTAACTTATAACATCACCACTTTTCCACCTCCCCAGGGTTAACTTGTAAACAATCACACACCTCTACACCTGCCCCGCAGGGTATAGAACAAGGCTGGCAGGGCACTTTATGTAGAATCATACCCTATTGATAAAGATTTAGAAGTGAAACATCACTTAAATATGAATGTGTTAAGATAAGATTTTCGTTCGGAATTTTTAAACCCCGGAGGGTTAGCCACCCAGGATAACCCAAGAAAAGTCAGTTGAAGTCATCGAGGACTGTCTAACTTATTTTTCCTTGGGTTCCTATAAATCTTGTCCCCCAGGATGAGCGACCCACACCAGTTAGCTAAACAGCCATGGTACCTATTTGCTGCTAGTGTGAACAGGAAACGTGGTCGAAATGTTTTCCACTCTCCGGGAATCGAATCCGGGGCCTCCGTGTGTGAAGTGGGAGTTTAGACATCCAGGACCATACTGGGACCACCAATCTCACACACGTTCAGTCAAGTGCTTGTCTTTCTTATGCACGAAGAAGAATTACTTGAAAGTATTGTCATTATTTAAAGATAACCCCCTCTCACGCGATTATTACTCCCTCGCTCCAATTCTTATTTTACGCATCGTCCAGCTTTACCGAGGTTATCGACGCTTGCCGCGGCCGCATTAGGGAATACACATGACCTAGGCGCTGTGCCTAGGCCTCATCAACAGACTTGGAATGGACAGGTCGCTAACTAACTTTTTGACTGTCACCAGGAAAGAGAATTCTTCATTACTCATTTTCATGTTTAGTTAAATTTGTGAAACATTAAGATGATGGGCGATCATATTATATACGAGTTACACGGTGGGAGCACGTGCGACTTAGAGGTAGCCAGGCACCTGCAGAGCTAGTCTACCCTATTGTGTTCTGAGTTACAAGGTGGTGGCACCCGAAGTACGCGATAGTTCACTGTCATCTAACGATAGTTGAAACTATTCTGGATTGAGGGATTGCTTCCCGCAGGGTCCGGGCTGCCCTATTCTGGGAGTTAAATTGTGAAGCACTTCCAGTGTGCATCTACACTATCTTATAAGAAAAGTGGGGAATGAGTAGAACGATAAGGAAATCGTACATCATTTCCGCTATGTTTTTCTCGTGTGTCGTTTGGGAGGCGTCAGCAGATGCAGTGGCTCTGTTCTAACCACTGGCTGATTCCTTTCCATCACTTTCACAGCGCGAAAAACTATCACCTTGCCCCCTCTTTCATGAGGCATCACTGGTGGCACATACTGGTCACAATGCTCCATCTTGGTGGCTACATCCATCTCGCTGCCGAGGGCAGATTGTGGCACTTAAAATCTTGGTGATGGGTTGTCCTGAGGAGTGAGCCGCTAGCAGAAGGAGACCCCTATAATGGATGTCCCTTCACAAGGGTGGCACTTCCAGAGTGGAAAAGATTTTATGATTTACAAGCTTACTACATGGACAACTATCTGGATCGATGGGAGGATGGGCTAGTAAGCTGAGTGCGTCCCTTGTAGTTGTAAATGTGAGTGGTATATATGACACATGGTGAAGATGTGCGTGTCAGATGCTAAGACTGTATGATATGTGAGGTGGTGATATGACCACAGGTGAAGTATATGCATGTCAAATGCGACGTTCTGTAAATGTTGAGGGTGTTATGTGATCACATCGGTGAAAATGTGAGCGTCGAGGTGCGTGTGGCTGTAAAGGTGAGGGTGTATATGACACAGGTGAAGATGTGGCCGTGTCATGATCTGACTTACATATTTGTTGTAAACACGCAAAGAACATCTGGTTTATAGATATGATTTTAGGTTGATTGTTTGGGTTTACTGATGAAGGTGTAATGGCAAAGAAGATGTGTGGTGCACGAGACGGATTGTAATATAAAGTTGAACTGTGTACACGGTTTAGTTGAGGTTGATTACATGAGGATGTGCATGGGGCTTAACTGAAAGTGTTACATAACACAGAGTCTGGGCGTAAATGGTACTGAGCAGAGAGTACAGCTGACTGTGGTACCTTGGTGTACAGACGAGAGTGTACAAAACATATGTGAGAGTGTCACACGACACAAGTTGAAGGTGACTATGACATAACATGAGATGTGAACGTGACGAAATGTAGCGTATACATGAACACGGTGAGGGTGGTAGAAGCGTCTTACCTATTAGCACAAGGTGTGGGTAGTCAGTAGCGTATACATAGAACATCAGGTAAAGAGTCATCGGTAAACGTATACATGATACAGGTGGAGTGTGGGCAGTAGTCGTATAATGACAAGAAGAGGATGTTACATTTGTACTGAGAGGGTGTGACATGACAGGAGAGAAGTTCGTGTACACGTACACAGGAGAGGGTGTACGTGGTACACAGGAAGGATAAAGAGGTCTGTACGGTGACAACAGTGAGGGAGATGACGCGAGCACAGGAGATGGGTGTACGAGAAACTAGTGAGGACGTTACATGGCACAGGAGGTTTGTACATGGCATAGGAGTGTACATGACACAGGAGAGGGTGTACATGGCACAGGAGAGGGTTGTAACATGACCACAGGAGAGGTGTGTGTGTATGACATCAGGAGACGAGGGCGTACATGACCACAGGAGGGGGTATACATGATAAAGGAGAGGAGTGTACATGAACAGGAGAGGAGTGTACATGACACAGGGAGAGGGTTACATGAACAGGAGAGGCGTGTACAATTTTTTTTTGAACCACAGGAGGTGTACATGACACAGGAGGAGGATGATATTGAATAAAGGAGAGAGTCGGGGTGTTCATGACACCAGGAGTGCACATGACACAGGGAAGAGGGTTGTCTCTGTACATGGACACAGGAGGGGGTTATACATGATAAAGGAGAGATGAGGGATTGCACATGACAACAGGAGAGGCGTGTACAATGACCACAGGATGAGGGTGCCTTGTGTACATTGGACACAGGAGAGGGTGCACATGACGCACAGGAGAGAAGAGGGTTTCTACATGACTCAGGAGAGGGTGTACATGGGATAAAGGATCGGGGTGTTCATGACACAGGAAGTGCACAGACACAGGGCTAGGGTGCACTGTACATTGTACCCACTGAGGGACGTCATTCTATTCTCATGATAAACTTCTGTTTAAAACGTTCCTGTGAATTTCCTAGTTAATTTCCTGGCAGTGCGGCTGTATGCATGGCGCGACAGGACATTGTGCCATGCGCGGTAAACACAGTGGTAGACCCAGCTTCCTTCCAGGGACAACCGCAAACAACTTTACAAGTATATTATGACAAACACTCTTATATTATACATTATATATATATATATTAATATTTATATATATATATATATATATATATATATATATACGCGATATACCAGAAATGATAAATTATGTAGAACAGGCGATAATAAAACTGTGCACGATTGTAGGGTCACAAGTGCATGGGTCCTTAGGCAAATAGATAAATTAAAACCTAACAAATCCCAGGCCCTGATGAATGTATGCAAGGGATTTCCTAAAGAGAATGTAAGAGGGAGCTTAGCAAAACCTCTTGGACTAATCTGTTCAACATATCACTTCAAAGTAGGATTGGTGCACAGATTAAGTGGAAACATAGCTAAATTGTGATACCTATTTTCAAAGCAAAGTGACAGGTCCTTAGCCTTTCCGAATACAGACCAACTAGCCTAACTCTTAGTGGGAAAATTTATGGATTCAATAATTGCCAGAGGCCAGTTCGTTGATTTAGCCCACTTGAAAAAGCATAAATTTATCGTAAAGAATCTCAGCAATGGTATTTTACAAAGGGCGTTTCTGCTGTACGGTATTTATTATAACTAATTTTTCACTAAGGTATTTGAGGAGGTAGATCATGATAATGAAATATGATATTGTGTATTTGGACTTCAGTTAAGGCTTTTGACAGGGGTCCTCCACACTCAGAGCTATTGGGGAAAAATTAAGCACATGGAATAGGAGGAGAAATTTTTTCCTGGATAGAGGCATGGGGAGTCCAAATCAGAGTGGGGACGCTCGTCACGAGCGGTGTTCCACATGGGTGTCAGTGTTGGGCCTCCCTGCTGTTCACGGTCTACATAAAACGACATAGATGAGGGCCAAGAGAGCGACATTCAACAAGTTTGCCGATGACTCCAAAATAGGCCGTCGAATTCATTCTGACGAGGAATTCAAATTTTTAGAGATCAGGAAGATTTGAATAGACTGATGCAGTGAGGTCGGAGAAGTGGCAGCAGATGCATTTAATATTACACGAATGCAAAGTTCTAATGTTGGACAGGACATAATCATGCCACATAAAACTAAAATAATGTAGATCTAACATTACGGATTGCGAAAGATTAAGGAGTTCTGTTAGCAGTAATCTGTAACCAAGACAAACAGTGCATAAGTGTTCGCAATAAAGCTTATCAGAATCTTGGCTTATTTCAAAAAGAGCATAAATAAATAGGAGGATCCTCAGGTTGTTCTTCAACTCTATACATCCTTGTTAGGCCTCATTTAGATTATGCTGCACAGTTTTTGGTCTCAGTATTACAGAATGGATATAAATGCTCTGGAAAATTTACAAAGGAGGATGACAAAGTGATCCCTTGTATCAGAAACCTGCCCTATGAGGACAGTATAAGGGCCCTGAATCTTGCACTCTTAGAAAAGGACGTGGAATTAGGGGGTGATATGATTGGGTGTATAAATGGAAGACCAGGAATAATAAAGGGGATGTAAATAGGTGTGCTGAAATATCAGTAGCCTAGACAGGACTGCAGCAATGGTTTTTTTTTTTTAAGTGGAAAATATTCAGATTCAGGAAGGATATAGAAAAAGTACTGGTCTTAGTAATAGAGTTGCTGGATGAGTGGGAAACATCCCAAGTACAGTTATAGAGGCCAGAACCTAGTGTGCTTTAAAAATAGGTTGGATAAAATACATGAGTGGATGTGGGTGGGTGATCGAGTTGGACCTGATAGCTTGTGGTACCAGTCTCAAAAACTCCAGCCGTCGCGCTAAACCACTAGACAGCTAGCCCACCAAAATTGTGGCTTAGGCTGGTTAGTGGTTTAGCGCGACGGGCTGGAGTTTTGAGACTCCTATGGACCCGACGGGTTCAATCCGGCCGGGGGTATGGTTTGTCGCTACCAGGACGGTTGCCGCCCGTGTTCCTCCCTTAAGTCAATGGTGAACCTGACTGACTAGGTTGGGTGCATTGGCTTAAGCGGTAGGAGACTTGGACCTGCCTCGCATGGGCCAGTAGGCCTGCTGCAGTTTCCTTCGTTTCTTATGTTTTTATTATAACTATTATTATATATATATATATATATATATATATATATGTTATATATCTATATTTATATATATATATGTAATATATGCTCATACAAAATAATATATAGTGTAATGTCGTGGATAATAAGCGAACTTGGCGGACGGATGATCCTCCTTAAAAATTTGAACTTTCCCTAAATATATTTTAAACTTTGATCGAATATATTTTTTTCATTGACTCAGTGATGAAAAGTTTTCATTTTAGAACCAAAAACATAACTTAGGAACTTTCACCTAACTTTAACGTAATTTCTTAGCTAAATTATGCTATATCTATTACAGAATAAATTTTCATTTACTGTATTTTACTTCAAAATAAACTTATGATATAAAAATGGATAGTTCGGAACAGACATGTATGAATAGACACCATGTGAAAACTTCTTGGGTTCTTTATTGAGGAAAACGTTTCGCCACACAGGTGGCTTCATCAGTCCATACAAAGGAGAAATTAAAGAAACAGGAGGAGAATGAGGGATAATTCAGTCCCTAACCTTGAGTCGATGTGTTCGTCCAACAATGCTTGGATGAATACGGGATATTGCCGGAGAAGGATCAGTTTATTAAGAGTGACTATTTGCTTTGACGTGTCCTTAACCCATTTAGGCTATCATACGTGGCTGGGCATGTTGTGTTTTGAAATGTAAAGGACCTTGCCTAGTATGGGCCTAGCCGGCCTCCTGCAGTGTGGATCCTCCTTTCTTATGTTCTCTTATAACCTAGGGTAGCCCTTAAAATGGGCAGAGTGGACTTATTCCTATTGAGGCCTTAACCCATCTGGGTACACATGGCTGATTGAAATGGTGATTGCAATAGATTGATGATATTAAAAATTAGGGCGTTCAGTGTTGTTAAATGGTGTTCGGAAAATTCACGAATATTCCAAGTTAATTACAGGCAAATAACAAAAAAGTCTCACCAATACTGTGACTGGTACAATACAACAAATAGAACCAAATCACGCTAGGAGAGGGGGGAAACCTATCGACGACGTTTCGTCCGACTTAGGAGGCGTAAGCTCCACTCTATGTGCGAGTTATTTTTGTAATATATCGTAAAGAATAATCGGATAATAGATATGCATAATACAGGGTGATAAACCGATGCCTGAGAATATATCGGTAGGCAGTAACTTAGGAATATATGCTGTGAACCCTTGGAGTATTCCTTGGAACTTTTGAGAAGTTCCCAGGACGTGCGGCATTTTAAATTAACAAATGAGCGCATTCATTACTTCTCTTTAATTAGAAGGTTACACATACTTGCAGCATTGTGTGTGTGTGTTATCCATTACTGTAAAGTAATCTATGTCACATGATCTGTTCTCAACTATAAGAAGCTTAGAACTGGCTATTACATCTCCTGGTTTCCTACATAGTGCTTTCGGTAAACTTGGAGACCCTCATATACTCTACTTCATATGGTGTGGGCGTAGGATGGAGGGTGTGTGGGTGGTGTGAGACGGCCAGTGCCTCCCATATCATGAGGCTGGGTGTCACCAACGCTACCATTGTCCTTGAAAATTTTCCCTCATTTCTCCTGTTGCTATTCTTGCAACTTTGCATGGCTTCTGATGACATATTGAGAAGAATGAAAGTACTTGAGCTATATGTCGTGATGTATAAGTCAAACTTGAGATTTTGGCTTAAATAGCAACGCTCTTCTTGACGAATAAGGCAAGCGAAAATTTGTGTATGCAATAATTTCGCAAAAATCATTCTGAACCTAACGAAAAAAATATATTTAATTGTGTTTGGTTATTATTAAATTATTGTAAACTCATCTAAAATATATTTAGTTGGATTAGGCTAAATTAAATTTAGCTTGTTATAATATGGTTGGGCAAGTTTCCTAAGATTCTTTTGGTAAAAAAAATCAATTTTTATATTAACATAAATAAAAAACATATATCTTTAAATGTACTTATAAGAGAGAATTTTAGAAAGGACTTAATTTTAAACGAGTTCTTACTAATTGACCAGTTTTACCCATTCTGCACGTCATTTTTAATATATATATAATATAATTATATATAAAATATATAAAATATAAAAATTTTATATATATATATATATGCATGCAATAAGATCACAGTAAACAGGTGATTTCAGAATATGCAAAACAACCACTGTGAAAGAATTGTGAAATTCCAAGCGCTTTCGTGACTTCGTGAGGAGTCACGAAATTTTTATGGGTGTGGGTGCTGTTCTGGCTCGGGATGTCTCAACAAACCTATCACTCACACCAGCCAGCAAGGAGCACCTACCTAGGGTGTTATTAATACTGGAGTCTCCATGGAGCTTGGTTAACATAAATGGCCTGCAAACAAATCAGTGAAACATCGCGATGCACAAGTGCAATGTTGCACACTCACTGCCAATTGCAAGCTGGGTAATTTCCTGGAATGATACTGGGAGTAACTATTTAATTTTCCTTCAGTCCCCACCGGCCATAATTCAGCACGGGTATCTCTATTTCCAGTGTGTAATTAGTTTGATACGCCTCGACGCAAACTATAATACGCCACGAATGTAATGAGTGTGATTTAGTGAGGAAGCTCAACCGCCACAGAAATACGTAATGAGGTGATGTCGTGGTGTGGTGATATGATGGTGTTGTGGCACTGTCCTTGTGTAGTGCTGTGGTGGCACTGTCCTTGTGTAGTGCTGTGGTGGCACTGTCCTTGTGTAGTTGCTTTTTGGTGCACTGTCCTTGTGTAGTGCTGTGGTGGCACTGTCCTTGTGTAGTGCTGTGGTGGCACTGTCCTTGTGTAGTGCTGTGGTGGCACTGTCCTTGTGTAGTGCTGTGGTGGCACTGTCCTTGTGTAGTGGTGGCGGCACTGTCCTTGTGTAGTGCGTGTGGTGGCACTGTCCTTGTGTAGCTGGGTGGCACTGTCCTTTTTAAAGTGCTGTGGGTTTGGCACTGTCCTTGTGTAGTGCTGTGGTGGCACTGTCCTTGTGTGGTGCTGTGGTGGCACTGTCCTTGTGTAGTGCTGTGGTGGCACTGTCCTTGTGTAGTGCTGTGGTGGCACTGTCCTTGTGTAGTGGTGGCGGCACTGTCCTTTTGTAATGGTGCGGTGACACTGTGGTGTGGTGGCACTGTTCTTGTGAAGGCGGTGTGGTGGCACTGTTCCTGTGAAGGCAGTGTGGTGGCACTGTTCTTGTGAAGGCAGTGTGGTGGCACTGTCCTTGTGGTGCAGTGGTCGCATTGTCCTTGTGGAGTGCTGTTGTAGTGACAATGTTATTGTGTAATGATGTAGTGGCACTGTCGTTGAGTAATGGTATGGTGTCACTGCCATTGTGGTGAGGTGACACTGTCCTTGTGTAGTGGTTGTGTGTTGGCACTGTCCTTGTGAAGTGACACTGTCCTTGTGTAATTGTGTAGTGGCACTGTAGTTGAGCAGTGACTGGTGTAATGTTATGGTGTGCTAGCACTCTATATAGTGTGACAGCATGGGGATGGTAGCATGGTCGTTGTGTGGTGGTTATATGATAGTATGGTCGTTGTGTGGTAGTTATATGATAGTATGGTCGTTGTGTGGTAGCTTGGTTATATGGTAGTTGTGTGGTTGCATGGTCGTTGTGTGGTAGTTTGATCGTTGTGTGGTAGTTTGGTCATTGTGTGGTGGTTGTGTACATGACCCGTACGATTTTAACGCTTTTCTCTGAAATGCAACGATTGTGAAAGTGTTCAGTTTCCAGTGGCTGATGCATCGTGTCCAGTGGATTCATCATTATCATGGCTTTAGGCTGTGTAAACACAACGTTCGTTACAAGTGCAGTAACTGGAGAATGCATCTTCGGGTCGGCTTTAAACTTTTAGATCTGATGAGTTTCTCTCAGAGGAAACAATCTCTTGATGTTAATTTGTTTAAGTTAGCAGGTGCCTATTTTATGAAAAAAAAATTTTGTGAAATAATTGGTTAATGTTACTTCTGATCAGAAATAAGTCACAGTAATAAGTAACGATCAGAAATAATTCACAGAAATAAGTCACTGATCAGAAATAATTCACAGAAATAAGTCACTGATCAGAAATAAGTCACAGAAATAAGTCACTGATCAGAAATAAGTCACAGTAATAAGTAATGATCAGAAATAATTCACAGAAATAAGTCACTGATCAGAAATAATTCACAGAAATGTTTACTGATCAGAAATAAGTCACAGAAATAAGTCACTGATCAGAAATAATTCACAGAAATAAGTCAATGATCAGAAATAATTCACAGAAATAAGTCACTGATCAGAAATAAGTCACAGAAATAAGTCACTGATCAGAAATAATTCACAGAAATAAGTCAATGATATAATTCACAGAAATAATTCACAGAAAAAAGTTTACTGATCAGAAATAATCACAGAAATAAGTTCACTGATCAAAATAATTCACAGAAATAAGTCAATGATCAGAAATAATTCACAGAAATAAGTCACTGATCAGAAATAATTCACAGAAATAAGTCACTGATCAAAATAAGGGCACAGAAATAAGGTCACTGATCAGAAATAAGTCACAGAAATAAGTCACTGATCAGAAATAAGTCACTGATCAGAAATAAGTCACTGATCAGAAATAAGTCACAGAAATAAGTCACTGATCAGAAATAATTCACAGAAATAAGTCACTGATCAGAAATAAGTCACAGAAATAAGTCACTGATCAGAAATAATTCACAGAAATAAGTCACTGATCAGAAATAATTCACAGAAATAAGTCACAGAAAAAATCACAGAATAAGTCACAAAAAAGTCACTGACAAAAAATAAGTCACAGAAAAAAGTCACTGATCAGAAATAAGTCACAGAAATAAGTCACTGATCAGAAATAAGTCACTGATCAGAAATAATTCACAGAAATAAGTCACTGATCAGAAATAAGTCACAGAAATAAGTCACTGATCAGAAATAAGTCACAGAAATAAGTCACTGATCAGAAATAAGTCACAGAAATAAGTCACTGATCAGAAATAAGTCACAGAAATAAGTCACTGATCAGAAATAAGTCACAGAAATAAGTCACTGATCAGAAATAAGTCACTGGTTATCCTAGGTTAAACCAACTTTATGTTCATTTATGCACCTAGAACATCAAGTTGATAAATGAGCCTCTTATACAACGTTTTGGTATCTTTATTCCGGAAACGTTTCGCCACGCAGTGGCTTCTTCAGTCCAATACGGAGAAAGGTGGAGGATGAGGAGGACTTTGAGGTAATCAGTCCCTTACCCTGGAGTCGAAGTGTTTAGTCCATCAATCTTGAAAAAATAGCAGCATATGGGGCTGATATGCTGATGACAGATGAGGTGGAGCAGTGGTAGGCGGAGTCACCAGTGGAGTGGCAGACGGAGTCACCAGTGGACAAAACCACTAGTGAAAGTAAACCATTGTCAGACACATCAACATCTTGGGATCTTAATGCAGGGATTTCTTCAGAAATTTTTTAACTATAAATACGACCTGTTTCCACTAGTAGTTTTGTCCACTGGTGACTCCGCCTACCACTGCTCCACCTACTCTGCCATCAGTATACCAGCCCCATATACATGCATATGCTGCACTTTTTTCAACATTGATGGACTGAGCACATCGACTTCAGACTGAGGGGCTTATTACCTCAAATTCCTCATCTTCCACCTTTCTGTTCACTGGACTGAGAAAGCCAAAGCGTGGCGAAACATTTCCAAAATAAAGATTCCCAAACGTTGCACAAGGCTCTTATTTATCACACATAACATCTGCGTTCGCCTCAAAACCATAGTTAAAAAATCTGCTGTGAACACTAAGCTTGCATTAAACTTACGTAGTTTTTAAAAGCTGCGATTCAGACATGTTTAGAGGAGAGAGAGTTTACTGAGTTTGGTCTTTGTAGGGTCCATTTTTCTTTTTTTTTTTTTGTTAAGAAATCGGAAAAAATTAAATACCGTTTTTCATGGTATTATATCTCTGAGTGTCGTATCTGATTATTATCAACTCTTCTCTGCTGATTACTTGAGCGGCTCCAAGCCTAATGTGCTTATATATTTTATGATATTGATCTCTCTGGTTCCTTTGAAAGATCTAAATTAGATCTGGTCCTCGTTACTTCCTATTTTACCATTTTTATTGAGGTAATTCGAATATTAATTCTATATGATGACCATTGAATGTTCTTCTAAAATCGTTTTTCTCTGGGCAGGTGTTAATCATGACTGATTTTTCCAAATTATTTGGCTTAGTGTATTTGATAGAGACAATTTCATGACTGACAGTTCAGGCTGTCGTGACTCCAAGAGACTTTTGATAGCCGCGTGTGGGGAGAGCTGTTGAGATGTCTGTTGATGTCTGCGGCTCTGCTCACGTACTTGTTCCCACAGTCCCAATGCAGATATGACTCATTCCCACAAACTCCTTATGGACCTAATTACTAGTCTGCAGATTTGAGTCCTACCCTGTAGTCCTGACTCATTTACTAACGATCAAAGTCATTTCCAGAGACTCCCGACAGAGCTTACTCCTTCCCTTAAGTTCTAAAAGCCTGACTCCTTCCCACAGATACGAACAGATCTGACCCCTTCTCCAACGAACCTGATTCCTTCCAAAACACCTGACTCCTTCACACAGATTTCAGCAGACCTGACTCCTTCACACACAGATTTCAGCAGACCTGATTCCATTCCATAAAGTCCGACAAACTCGTGGATAGTTAAGACTAACTCCATTCACTCATAAGAATGCCTTATTTAGATACTCCATCTTCTTGAGATACTCCACCATCTTCCTGGGATACTCCATCTCCCTAGGATACTCCAGCTTACTAGGATATCCATCATCTTAATGGGATATCTTGTCACTCCCAGGAGACACTTTCTAAGGGTTAATTCAGTGGTATTTAACCCAGTGGAAATTGTCCCCAATGGAGATGTGTTAACCTCAGTGGGAAGTTATCTATATGTGCTGGAGTAGCAAGCTTCTCCGTAGTATAATAATAATAATAATAATAATAATAATAATAATAATAATAATAATAATAATAATAATAATAATAAAACTACATTTTTATTAGTTATCTCCTCCCTACCTCTCAACCCTCTCCTCTCCCCTCAACCCACTCCCCCCTCACTCTCTTTGTTCCCCTCCCCTTGGATCTGCCTTCCACTCACACCTTGATCACACCCTCTCCCTCCTTCTCCCCCTCTCTCCCCTCCATTCATCCCTCGTACCTGCTCCCAACCTCTCTCACCCTATCTCCCCTCCCTACCCCTTTTCTGCCCTCCCCTCACCCTCATCCCGCTCCCTCACTCCATTCCATCTCTCCTCATCTTCTCCCCCCTACCCTCACCCTTTTTCCCCTCTCTAACCCCACTTTTCCTCTCTCTCCTCTGTCTTTCCCTCACCCCCTCTCCCCTTTCCCTCACCGCCTCTCCACCTATCCCCCCCCTCCCCTCACTCATCTCCCCTTCCCTTTTCTCACATCTCTCTTCCCCCTCCCCTCAACCCTCTCCCCTCACCCCCTCCACTCACATTTTGTCAAGTGTAATGGTTCGGCTAAACTTATATTTCAGTGTTATGTGGCGCGTTCACCAACAACGGTGCCGTTGATGGTGACACTGAGCAACGGTGCCGTTGGTGACACTGAGCAACGGTGCCATTGGTGACACTGAACAACGGTGCCGTTGTTAGTGACACTGAACAACGGTGCCGTTGGTGTCACTGAACAACGGTGCCGTTGATGGTGACATTAAACAACAGTGCCGTTGTTGGTGACATCGTGAATAAGGAGCCACAAAAAGGAAACAGAGGAAAATGCAACACAGAACAACACGACACGAGCAACCAAAGGAGAACAAACGACAGCAACACAGGAGAACAACACGACAGCAACACAGGAGAACAACACGACAGCAACACAGGAGAACAACACGACAGCAACATAAGGAGAACAACACGACAGCACAAGGAGAACAACCGACAGCAACACAGGAGAACAACACGACAGAACAACAGGAGAACAACACGACAGCAACAAGGAACAACACGACAGCAACACAGGAGAACAACACGACAGCAACACAGGAGAACAACACGACAGCAACACAGGAGAACAACACGACAGCAACACAGGAGAAAAACACGACAGCAACACAGGAGAACAACACGACAGCAACACAAGGAGAAACAACACGACAGCAACACAGGAGAACAACACGACAGCAAAAGGAGAACAACACGACAGCAACAAAGGAGAACAACACGACAGCAACACAGGAGAACAACACGACAGCAACACAGGAGAACAACACGACAGCAACACAGAGAACAACACGACAGCAACAAAGGAGAACAACACGACAGCAACACAAGGAGAACAACACGACAGCAACACAAGGAGAACAACACGACAGCAACACAGGAGAACAACACGACAGCAACACAAGAGAACAACACGACAGCAACACAAGAGAACAACACGACAGCAACACAGGAGAACAACACGACAGCAACACAAGAGAACAACAACGCAGCAACATAAGAGAACAACACGACAGCAACACAAGAGAACAACACGACAGCAACACAGGAGAACAACACGACAGCAACAAAGGAGAACAAAACGCAGCACATAAGAGAACAAAGACAGCAACACAAGGAGAACAACACGACAGCAACAAAGGAGAACAACACGACAGCAACACAAGAGAACAACACGACAGCAACAAAGAGAACAACACGACAGCAAACAAGAGAACAACACGACAGCAACAAAGGAGAACAACACGACAGCAACACAAGGAGAACAACAACGACAGCAACAAAGGAGAACAACACGACAGCAACAAAGGAGAACAACACGACAGCAACACAAGAGAACAACACGACAGCAACCAAGAGAACAACACGACAGCAACACAAGAGAACAACACGACAGCAACACAGGAGAACAACCAACAGCAACACAAGAGAACAACAACGCAGAAAAGGAACAACAGACGCAACACAGAGAACAACACGACAGCAACACAGGAGAACAACAAGGCAGCAACACAGGAGAACAACACGACAGCAACACAGGAGACAACAACAAGGCAGCAACACAGGAGAACAACAACGACAGCAACACAGGAGAACAACAAGGCAGCAACACACAAGAGAACAACAAGGAAGCAACACAGGAGAACAACACGACAGCAACACAGGAGAACAAGGCAGCAACACAAGAGAACAACAAGGAAGCAACACAGGAGAACAACAGACAGCACACAGGAGAACAACACGACAGCAACACAGGAGAACAACAAGGCAGCAACACAGAGAACAACAAGGCAGCAACCAGGAGAACAACACACAGCAACAGGAGAACAACACGACAGCAACACAGGAGAACAACAAGGCAACAACACAAGAGAACAACAAGGAAGCAACACAGGAGAACAACACGACAGCAACACAGGAGAACAACAAGGCAGCAACACAAGAGAACAACAAGGCAGCAACACAGGAGAACAACACGACAGCAACACAGGAGAACAACAAGGCAGCAACACAGGAGAACAACAAGGCAGCAACACAGGAGAACAACACGACAGCAACACAGGAGAACAACACGACAGCAACACAGGAGAACAACAAGGAAGCAGCACAGGAGAACAAGGCAGCAACACAGGAGAACAACACGACAGCAACACAGGAGAACAACATGACAGCAACACAAGAGAACAACAAGGCAACAACACAAGAGAACAACAAGGCAGCAACACCAGAGAACAACACGGCAGCAATACAAGAGAACAACACGGCAGCAATACAAGAGAACAACAAGGCAGCAATACAAGAGAAAAACAAGGCAGCAAAACAAGAGAACACGGCAGCAGCACAAGATAACAACAAAGCATCAACACAAGAGAACAACAAGGCAGCAACACAAGAGAACACGGCAGCAGCACAAGAGAACACAAGGCAGCAACACAAGAGAACAACAAGGCAGCAACACAAGAGAACACGGCAGCAACACAAGAGAACAACAAGGCAGCAACACAAGAGAAGAACAAGGCAGCAACACAAGAGAACAACAAGGCAGCAATACAAAAGAACAACAAGGCAGCAATACAAGAGAACAACAAGGCAGCAACACAAGAGAACAACAAGGCAGCAATACAAAAGAACAACAAGGCAGCAATACAAAAGAACAACAAGGCAGCAATACAAGAGAACAACAAGGCAGCAATACAAAAGAACAATAAGGCAGCAACACAAGACAACAACAAGGCAGCAACACAAGAGAACAACAAGGCAGCAACACAAGAGAACAACAAGGCAGCAACACAAGAGAAAAACACGGCAGCAACACAAGAGAACAACAAGGCAGCAATACAAGAGAACAACACGGCAGCAACACAAGAGAACAACACGGCAGCAACACAAGAGAAAAACAAGGCAGCAGTACAAGAGAACAACAAGGCAGCAAAACAAGAGAACAACAAGGCAGCAAAACAAGAGAACAACAAGGCAGCAAAACAAGAGAACAACAAGGCAGCAATGCAAGAGAACAACAAGGCAGCAAAACAAGTGAACAACAAGGCAGCAAAACAAGAGAACAACAAGGCAGCAAAACAAGAGAATAACAAGGCAGCAATGCAAGAGAACAACAAGGCAGCAAAACAAGAGAACAACAAGGCAGCAATGCAAGAGAACAACAAGGCAGCAAAACAAGAGAACAACAAGGCAGCAAAACAAGAGAACAACAAGGCAGCAAAACAAGAGAACAACAAGGCAGCAAAACAAGAGAACAACAAGGCAGCAATGCAAGAGAACAACAAGGCAGCAAAACAAGAGAACAACAAGGCAGCAATGCAAGAGAACAACAAGGCAGCAACACAAGAGAACAACAAGGCAGCAATGCAAGAGAACAACACGGCAGCAACACAAGAGAACAACAAGGCAGCAATGCAAGAGAACAACAAGGCAGCAAAACAAGAGAACAACAAGGCAACAATGCAAGAGAACAACAAGGCAGCAAAACAAGAGAACAACAAGGCAGCAATGCAAGAGAACAACACGGCAGCAACACAAGAGAAAAACAAGGCAGCAACACAAGAGAAAAACAAGGCAGCAACACAAGAGAAAAGCAAGGCAGCAATACAAGAGAACAACACGGCAGCAACACAAGAGAAAAACAAAGCAGCAACACAAGAGAACAACAAGGCAGCAATACAAGAGAACAACACGGCAGCAATACAAGAGAACAAGGCAGCAATACAAGAGAACAACACGGCAGCAATACAAGAGAACAAAACGGCAGCAATACAAGAGAACAACAAGGCAGCAATACAAAAGAACAACAAGGCAGCAATACAAGAGAACAACACGGCAGCAATACAAGAGAACAACAAGGCAGCAATACAAAAGAACAACAAGGCAGCAATACAAGGGAACAACAAGGCAGCAATACAAGAGAACAACAAGGCAGCAATACAAGAGAACAACAAGGCAGCAATACAAGAGAACAACAAGGCAGCAATACAAGAGAACAACAAGGCAGCAACAGCAGAGCAACAAGGCAGCAACACAAGAGAACAAGGCAGCAATACAAAAGAACAAGGCAGCAATACAAGAGAACAACAAGGCAGCAACACAAAAGAACACGGCAGCAACACAAGAGAACAACAAGGCAGCAACAGCAGAGCAACAAGGCAGCAACACAAGAGAACAACAAGGCAGCAACAGCAGAGCAACAAGGCAGCAACACAAGGGAAAAACAAGGCAGCAACACAAAAAAATCAACACAAGCTAACAACAAGGCAGCAACACAAGGTAGAACAAGACAACATAACAAGAGAGAACAAGGCAGCAACACAAGAGAGAATAACAGAACAGCAACACAAGGGAGAGCAACAACACAGCACAACAAGACAGCAATACATTGGAGAGCAACTAGGCAGCACCACAACAAGGCAACAACACAAGGGAGAGCAACAAGGCAGCAACACAAGAGAGAACAACAGGGCAGCAGTACAAGACAGAACTAGGCACCAACACATAACAGAACAAGACAGCAACACAAGAAAGAACCAGAAAACAGCAACACAACAAGGGAGCAACACTACCAAACCTTTTCCTTCTGCAGCAGTAAAAACCTGGCCGGGTCTGACAGACTTGTAACTAGTTAAGATATAATCACTGAGAAGTAATGACTCGGAAACAACAAGAGGGGCCAGGAAGGACGTGAAGGAGGAGGAGGAGAGGAAGAAACCTTCGTCAGGAGGAAGAGGAGGAGGAACCTGTTGCTCTCAATTACCTTCCCTCTTCATCTTCCTCTTATTTCTCTTCTTCCTCTTTCTCCTGCTTCTCCTCATCTTCTTTCTACTGCATTAGCTACTCTCTCTCTCTCTCTTTCTCTACAGGCAATAAGTTGAAGACAAGGTTGAAGGTAATTTTCCAGCAGGTGCTCCAGCAGGTACTCCATCAACCAGTGCTCCTGCAGGGGTGTCATCAACCAGTGCTCCTGCAGGGGTGCCATCAACCAGTGCTCCTGCAGGGGTGCCATCAACCAGTGCTCCTGCAGGGGTGCCATCAAAAAGTGCTCCTTCAGGGGTGCCATCAACCAGTGCTCCTACATGGGTGCCAACAACCTGTGCTCCAGCAGGGTTGCCATCAACGCGTGCTCTTAAAGGGGTGCCATCAACGCGTGCTCCTAAAGGGGTGCCGTGAACCAGTGCTCCGGCAGGGGTAACATCAACCAGTGCTCCTGCAGGTGCTCCATCAACCAGTGTTGCTACAGAGATGCCATCAACCAGTGCCACAGCAGGGGTAGGTGCCATCAACCAGTGCTCCAGCAGGGGTGCCATCAACCAGTGCTCCAGCATGAGTGCCATCAACCAGTGTTCCCACAGGGGCACCATTAGGGACCACTTCAACTACCACATTTCACAAGGACCTTCTGGGACCATTAAAACTACAGCAGGTCACAGGGACTATTGGGCACCATTAGGGACCACTTCAAGCAAGTGAAAGGTTAGAAAAACGCTAGTTGGCCTCGGAGCTGAGGAAGAAGCTGACGCAGCCAGATGATATATTACAACAGCACCAACACGTCTCAACAGGCACCAAGCAGGCTGCAAACATGCAATTAACAAAAACATTAAAACACAAGAAACAAATAAGCTAACAATAAAAAATAAAAATTGCAGTTGAGACACATTCGCTCACAATCTTGTTACAATTAAAGAATGGGATTAAAACGTAGAAGACAAACACACGATGAACAAGAAAACATAACGAGCAAAAATAAGCGTGTCGCAAATGTATTTTTCAGAGCATTACGAATGTATGTTTAGTATCATCACAAATATATGTTCAATATCAGAAATACACGTTCAAGATCACAAATTTATGTTCAGGATCACTATTACGTACCCAGGTGCAATGCGATAAACACTTAGGAATGAGCTAAAAGACAGCAGAAAATAAATTAATATATTTCCTTACACAATATATTTCCTTCATCAAAAATAAGCTGGTATTTACAATATAAATATCCTATGTGCAGTATATACAGAAGTTATTTGACGAGTGTACCACATCGCTTCACAGCTCTAGCGGGCTTCCTTGTGATTGGTTGGTTGAACCTAGGTACTGGTATAAGGATGGGGCCCCTGGTCGTTAAACACCCTGAGCACCAAGTTCGCTGGTCAGGAGGCATGGCTAAATGGGGGTGTGACATACATCAAATGAAATGTAGCGTACTCTTAGCATGCCACAGTCACAAATGTATATTCATGATCATCACAAATGCGCGAGACGTTCTGTTACTCTGAACATCTGTGTTACAAAGTGATAACCAGGACCACTGGATAGAGTGAGACAAACTCAACGTCAGAAGTCACTGCCAAGATCGTTCTTATACACAGTAACCCGCACACAGGAGGTCACAATTGGAAGTTGAAGACTCAGATGAATCAAAGGGATGTTAGGAAGTATTTCTTCAGTCATAGAGTAGTCAGGCCATGGAATAGCCTAGAAAGTGATGTGGTGGAGGCAGGAACCATACATAGTTTTAAGGCGAGGTATGATAGAGCTCATGGGGCAGGGAGAGAGAGGACCTAGTAGCAATCAGCGAAGAGGCGGGGCCAGGAGCTGTGACTCGACCCCTGCAACCACAAATAGGTGAGTACAAATAGGTGAGTACAGTAGTAGTTTACGACGACGTTTTGGTCCGACTTAGACCATTTACAAAGTCACACTAATTGTGCATTGCTCCAGTCACAATATTGTTTGTCTCTCTTTCTTTAGATAGTTCTTGTAAATAACTCGCTGCACTTCATTCCTTTCGCACCTCTTTTCACTAGTGATTTTTCACGCAGTTGAATTACTTAGTTGTTTTAATTTTTAACATTATAATCATGATTAATTTCTGCTGTATCTTATAGCTAAGCTTTCAATAATAAGATATCACGTTGTCTCCTGTGGTAACAGGTTCGCAGGTGTAATTATTGCAACTTCCCGGCGAGCTGGAGTATCAGGTCTTTAATTTTCGTTATAGTGTTGACGGCTGTGTTGTGGAACAGTTTTCAGTCTTGGCAACACCGTTGTGTAAAACACTTTAAAGTTTTAACGTCTTCAGAATCTGAGTTAAGGTTAGCGTACGTGACTCACGAAATCGTAATGATACGATTGCAAACAAACCATACCCCGGCTGGGATTGAACCCGCGGGCTGGAATCTTGAGACTCTCTGACCGCGGGTTCAATCCCAGCGGGGTATGGTTTGGTTAGCGTACGTTGCCAGACACGGCTGTCAGGCTCAGTTACATTATTATCTCGTCCTTGCTAGTGTACACACCAATGTTATTGTGTCCTTAACTCTGTATTAGACTGATAAAGTTACTGATATACGAGGTGTAGCTTTATCGAAATTTACTAACACGGGACATGTGTATTTTATATAAGCAAACGAGCAACAGTTAAGCAGAAAGCAATAATCAAACAGAAGAAAACACAAATAGAAAACATGCGATAAAGAACAAAATATGAACAAAGAAAACTCAAAAAAGAAAAATAAAGCAAGCAAACAAAACAAAAAATATATACAGATATCAACAAATGAACAAAAATCAACAAACAAGAACCAGGCAAAGAGCATAAACAAGCAGTAAGTTGTGAAAAAACAAGCAACAAGAACAACGCATAATAAAGAAACAAGATGAGACTATCAAAAATTTCCTGGCCATAAATCACATGTTTATTCGCCATCAAACAGCATTGGATATCCTAGTGACAATATTTTACGAGGTGCTCTGCGACTTACACGCCACATCCAGTTATGCTACGTTCTACTCTGGCTTTGTGGAGTCAGTCAGCTATGTAGGGTTCCACTCTGGCTTTGTATAGTCAGTCAGCCATGTAGGGTTCCACTCTGGCTTTAAGGAGTCAGTCAGCTATGTAGGGTTCCACTCTGGCTTTGTGGAGTCAGTCAGCTATGTAGGGTTCCACTCTGGCTTTGTATAGTCAGTCAGCCATGTAGGGTTCCACTCTGGCTTTAAGGAATCAGTCAGCTATGTAGGGTTCCACTCTGGCTTTGTGGAGTCAGTCAGCTATGTAGGGTTCCACTCTGGCTTTGTGGAGTCAGTCAGCTATGTAGGGTTCCACTCTGGCTTTGTGGAGTCAGTCAGCTATGTAGGGTTCCACTCTGGCTTTGTGGAGTCAGTCAGCTATGTAGGGTTCCACTCTGGCTTTGTGGAGTCAGTCAGCCATGTAGGGTTCCACTCTGGCTTTGTGGAGTCGGTCAGCCATGTAGGGTTACACTCTGGCTTTGTGGAGTCAGTCAGCCATGTAGGGTTACACTCTGGCTTTGTGGAGTCAGTCAGCCATGTAGGGTTCCACTCTGGCTTTGTGGAGTCAGTCAGCCATGTAGGTTACACTCTGCTTTGTGGAGTCAGTCAGCCATGTAGGGTTACACTCTGGCTTTGTGGAGTCAGTCAGCCATGTAGGGTTACACTCTGGCTTTGTGGAGTCAGTCAGCCATGTAGGGTTACACTCTGGCTTTGTGGAGTCAGTCAGCCATGTAGGGTTACACTCTGGCTTTGTGGAGTCAGTCAGCTATGTAGGGTTCCATTCTGGCTTTGTGGAGTCAGTCAGCCATGTAGGGTTCCACTCTGGCTTTGTGGAGTCAGTCAGCCATGTAGGGTTCCGCTCTGGCTTTGTGGAGTCAGCCATGTAGGGTTCCACTCTGGCTTTGTGGAATCAGCCATGTAGGGCTCCACTCTGGCTTTGTGGAGTCAGTCAGCCATGTAGGGTTACACTCTGGCTTTGTGGAGTCAGTCAGCCATGTAGGGTTCCACTCTGGCTTTGTGGAGTCAGTCAGCCATGTAGGGTTACACTCTGGCTTTGTGGAGTCAGTCAGCCATGTAGGGTTCCACTCTGGCTTTGTGGAGTCAGTCATGTAGGGTTACACTCTGGCTTTGTGGAGTCAGTCAGCCATGTAGGGTTCCACTCTGGCTTTGTGGAATCAGTCAGCCAAGTAGGGTTCCACTCTGGCATTGTGGAGTCAGTCAGCAATGTAGGGTTCCACTCTGGCATTGTGGAGTCAGTCAGCCATGTTGGGTTACACTCTGGCTTTTTGGAGTCAGTCAGCCATGTAGGGTTCCACTCTGGCTTTGTGAAGTCAGTCAGCCACGTAGGGTTCCACTCTGGCTTTGTGGAGTCAGTCAGCCATGTTGGGTTACACTCTGGCTTTGTGGAGTCAGTCAGCCATGTAGGGTTCCACTCTGGCTTTGTGGAGTCAGCTATGTAGGGTTCCACTCTGGCTTTGTGGAGTCAGCCATGTAGGGCTCCACTCTGGCTTTGTGGAGTCAGCTATGTAGGGTTCCACTCTGGCATTGTGGAGTCAATCAGCCATGTTGGGTTACACTCTGGCTTTTTGGAGTCAGTCAGCCATGTAGGGTTACACTCTGGCTTTGTGAAGTCAGTCAGCCACGTAGGGTTCCACTCTGGCTTTGTGGAGTCAGTCAGCCATGTAGGGTTCCACTCTGGCTTTGTGGAGTCAGCTATGTAGGGTTCCACTCTGGCTTTGTGGAGTCAGCCATGTAGGGCTCCACTCTGGCTTTGTGGAGTCAGTCAGCCAAGTAGGGTTCCACTCTGGCTTTGTGGAGTCAGCTATGTAGGGTTCCACTCTGGGTTTGTGGAGTCAGTCAGCCATGTAGGGTTACACTCTGGCTTTGTGGAGTCAGTCAGCCATGTAGGGTTCCACTCTGGCTTTGTGGAGTCAGTCAGCCATGTAGGGTTACACTCTGGCATTGTGGAGTCAGTCATGTAGGACTCCACTCTGGCTTTGTGGAGTCAGTCAGCCAAGTAGGGTTCCACTCTGTCTTTGTGGAGTCAGCCATGTAGGGCTCCACTCTGGCTTTGTGGAGTCAGCCATGTAGGGCTCCACTCTGGCTTTGTGGAGTCAGTCAGCCAAGTAGGGTTCCACTCTGGCTTTGTGGAGTCAGCTATGTAGGGTTCCACTCTGGCTTTGTGGAGTCAGCCATGTAGGGCTCCACTCTGGCTTTGTGGAGTCAGTCAGCCATGTAGGGTTCCACTCTGGCTTTGTGGAGTCAGCCATGTATTGCTCAACTCTGGCTTTGTGGAGTCAGTCAGCCAAGTAGGGTTCCACTCTGGCTTTGTGGAGTCAGCTATGTAGGGCTCCACTCTGGCTTTGTGGAGTCAGCCATGTAGGGCTCCACTCTGGCTTTGTGGAGTCAGCCATGTAGGGCTCCACTCTGGCTTTGTGGAGTCAGTCAGCCAAGTAGGGTTCCACTCTGGCTTTGTGGAGTCAGCTATGTAGGGTTCCACTCTGGTTTTGTGGAGTCAGCTATGTAGGGCTCCACTCTGGCTTTGTGGAGTCAGCTATGTAGGGTTCCACTCTGGCTTTGTGGAGTCAGCCATGTAGGGCTCCACTCTGGCTTTGTGGAGTCAGTCAGCCAAGTAGGGTTCCACTCTGGCTTTGTGGAGTCAGCTATGTAGGGTTCCACTCTGGCTTTGTGGAGTCAGCTATGTAGGGCTCCACTCTGGCTTTGTGGAGTCAGCTATGTAGGGTTCCACTCTGGTTTTGTGGAGTCAGCCATGTAGGGCTCCACTCTGGCTTTGTGGAGTCAGTCAGCCATGTAGGGTTAGACTCTAGCTTTGTAGAAAGACTTAAATGCCACAGTCAGCCACGTAGTGTCCAAGGAGATGTTTATTGAATGAAAACATGTAATAACCTACAGAATATCGATTACTTTTTGCCCTATAAGTCCTTAATTCTTGATGCAAAGAAGTGTCAACCTACTCGCATAAGCCTAACGTTGATGTTGCACTAAATAAAATAATTGCACGACATGTAATTAATTTATTTTTTCCCTAACTGTATGTTAATATTAATATAATTTTTAAACATTTTATAATGTAAATAACTTGCCAAAAAAAATTATTCCCTTGACCACCAAAAATTTACCTGTTACATTGGTTCCTGGAAAATTTGGCTCCGAGAAATATACTCGTGAAACAATGTATGGAATTTGTTCCTATCATTACTTTATCCAGCTCCTTACCCTTACTATCCAGCCTAAAACAGTTGTTCCTATGGTCCCTAAGCCTGAATTTCAAAGTCTCTGTTCTTATTAAACTGTCAAATCCTATTTATTTACAAGTAGTAATGATGAACTCTTTCTTCTAAGACAGATCGCTCAGTAAGTTTCTGAATTTGTCTGGCCATTTGTGGGTTCCAGGCTGACGCTGCATGCTCTATGATAGTTCCTTGAAAGTAGCTTTAATATTTATTAACCTCACATAAGCTGCAGATGTTATGCAGATGTTACAGCACGCACCCTTCCAGGCTAGTTGTTACAGCACGCACCCTTCCAGGCTAGTTGTTACAGCACGCACCCTTCCAGGCTAGTTGTTGCAGCACGCACCCTTCCTGGCTAGTTACAGCACGCACCCTTCCAGGCTAGTTGTTACAGCACGCACCCTTCCAGGCTAGTTGTTACAGCACGCACCCTTCCAGGCTAGTTGTTACAGCACGCACCCTTCCAGGCTAGTTGTTACAGCACGCACCCTTCCAGGCTAGTTGTTACAGCACGCACCCTTCCAGGCTAGTTGTTACAGCACGCACCCTTCCAGGGTAGTTGTTACAGCACGCACCCTTCCAGGCTAGTTGTTACAGCACGCACCCTTCCAGGCTAGTTGTTACAGCACGCACCCTTCCAGGCTAGTTGTTACAGCACGCACCCTTCCAGGCTAGTTGTTACAGCAACGCACCCTTCCAGGCTAGTTGTTACAGCACGCACCCTTCCAGGCTAGTTGTTACAGCACGCACCCTTCCAGGCTAGTTGTTACAGCAAAGCACCCTTCCAGGCTAGTTGTTACAGCACGCACCCTTCAAGGCTAGTTGTTACAGCACGCACCCTTCCCGGCTAGTTGTTTTCAGCACGCAAACCCCTTTCCAGGCTAGTTGTTACAGCACGCACCCTTCCAGGCTAGTTGTTACAGCACGCACCCTTCCAGGCTAGTTGTTACAGCACGCACCCTTCCAGGCTAGTTGTTACAACACGCACCCTTCCAGGCTAGTTGTTACAGCACGCACCCTTCCAGGCTAGTTGTTACAGCACGCACCCTTCCAGGCTAGTTGTTACAGCACGCACCCTTCCAGGCTAGTTGTTACAGCACGCACCCTTCCAGGCTAGTTGTTACAGCACGCACCCTTCCAGGCTAGTTGTTACAGCACGCATCCTTCCAGGCTAGTTGTTACAGCACGCACCCTTCCAGGCTAGTTGTTACAGCACGCATCCTTCCAGGCTAGTTGTTACAGCACGCACCCTTCCAGGCTAGTTTGTTACAACACGCACCCTTCCAGGCTAGTTGTTACAGCACGCACCCTTCCAGGCTAGTTGTTACAGCACGCACCCTTCCAGGCTAGTTGTTACAGCACGCACCCTTCCAGGCTAGTTGTTACAGCACGCACCCTTCCAGGCTAGTTGTTACAGCACGCACCCTTCAGGCTAGTTGTTACAGCACGCACCCTTCCAGGCTAGTTGTTACAGCACGCATCCTTCCAGGCTAGTTGTTACAGCACGCACCCTTCCAGGCTAGTTGTTACAACACGCACCCTTCCAGGCTAGTTGTTACAGCACGCACCCTTCCAGGCTAGTTGTTACAGCACGCACCCTTCCAGGCTAGTTGTTACAGCACGCACCCTTCCAGGCTAGTGTTACAGCACGCACCCTTCCAGGCTAGTTGTTACAGCACGCACCCTTCCAGGCTAGTTGTTACAACACGCACCCTTCCAGGCTAGTTGTTTTCAACACGCACCCTTCCAGGCTAGTTGTTACAGCACGCACCCTTCCAGGCTAGTTGTTTACAGCACGCACCTTCCAGGCTAGTTGTTACAGCACGCACCCTTCCAGGCTAGTTGTTAAAACACGCACCCTTCCAGGCTAGTTGTTACAGCACGCACCCTTCCAGGCTAGTTGTTACAGCACGCACCCTTCAGGCTAGTTGTTGCAAACACGCACCCTTCCAGGCTAGTTGTTACAGCACGCACCCTTCCAGGCTAGTTGTTACAGCACGCACCCTTCCAGGCTAGTTGTTACAGCACGCACCCTTCCAGGCTAGTTGTTACAGCACGCACCCTTCCAGGCTAGTTGTTACAGCACGCACCCTTCCAGGCTAGTTGTTACAGCACGCACCCTTCCAGGCTAGTTGTTACAGCACGCATCCTTCCAGGCTAGTTGTTACAGCACGCATCCTTCCAGTCTAGTTGTTACAGCACGCACCCTTCCAGGCTAGTTGTTACAGCACGCACCCTTCCAGGCTAGTTGTTACAGCACGCACCCTTCCAGGCTAGTTGTTACTGACTAGAAGAACATCTCATAACCTAGCCGAAGCAGAATTACTAAATGTTCCAAACTAAGATACCCTTAACTATTCATGTCAGAAACCACAACAGCATGTATGATCAGCTGAGTATTGAATGGAGAAGTGGGGAATTAGTGGGAATGGAGAGTGGGACGTCAAATTGAAGAAGACATTTTTCTGTGAGAATGATAGGGTGTTTGTCTAAAAAAGTGAGTCAGAGGATAGACTGACCCATAGAGTTAGTTCATGAACTAGCATGCTAACCAGTGAGTTAAAAGTATTGAAGACTGTCAAAACACTTCACATATTTAAAGTATCGGGACTCGAGTAAGTTAGAGGGTAGTTATTATTATAGGAAGTCATCATAATAGTGAAGTTTCCATTCCCATCAGCGGCTGAAGATCAACTACTCCACTAAGCAGTTGCGTTATTGCTGGTCCACTGTTGGAGATGCAAGTGTCCTGCCTTGAGCAAGGTATGATACGCCACTCGGGCTACACCTGTCGTTTAACAAGCCTAAAAACAGGTAGCTGGTACAATATTCCAACCTAATAATATATATAACTAAAAAATACTAACCCGTATTTACTGAAATTATATTATGTATAACGTGGTAGATATACAGGACTAGATGTGTGATAAAAATTACGTATATCGTTGGGCTGACGTACGTAGTAGTAGTTTGTGTGTAATAGTCACTTGTCTGACTACCAATTCTTCTTGTTTAGTTCTTCTTTTGGCCTTCTGTTATCTGCCATATTTTTTTTATTAAACTTATCTCTGGTTATCAATAATATACACTGAGAATAGTAACGAGCCTATTGTTGATCAATAGGGATCAATTCTCATCAAGACACTTCCACATTAATGATCCTTGTCTTTCGTCAGCTAAATGTTCTATTCTACACCACACAGTAACAGTCATCAAAGGCAGAGGGCGTTGGGGAAGGCTACAGGGAGGGTGCGAAGGAAAATTTGAAAATCAGGAGTTTCAGTATCCAGCAGGCATGAATGAGCTCGTTAAATCTAAGAGATTTTTCAATGAACAGTTCGGATCAGTTACTTATTCTCTTCCAAGGCCCATTTGCAGCGGTTCGCACTAATATTTGGTCACTAAACCCTGTCGACCGCAGAGTATTTATGAAGCAGCTCGTCTTTCCTCGGCCACTGAGTGTCACCAAGCTTGCTGTGCTCAGCAGCCGATAAAATTTTATTCGAATCGTTTACCTCAATCATTTACTTAGGATAATCCATGAAAACTCAATTTTTTGATAATTAGTTTGACAACAATTTTTGATAACAATGCTTGTTAGAGAGCTAGCCCTGTAGAGAGCGCAAATATCAGCTCAATGTGTCATTTTCATTTGTCATGGTGCTGTCCCAGCTGATCAGTATTCAATATTGTTCTATATATCCTACATATGATTTAGCTGCGGTGGTTAAAATCTGCTACATATGAATAGTTGTGTGTTTTCCCAACTTTCATTGATTTTGATGTCGCAGGCGCATCATGTAGGTGTAGTTCTCCCAGGACAACTTCAACTACAAGTTTGTCAGACTTCGACTCACTGGGAGAGGAAATTTAACGAAGTCTTTCAGTGTGATTGTCTTGATCAGGATGATGTCTATACCATGAGCGTTCACTACAAGGACTTGCAGCTTACCATGAGCGTTCACGACACGGACTTGCAGCTTACTATGAACGTTCACAACATAGACCTGCAGCTTACCATGAGTGTTCACGACAAGGACTCCCAGCTTACCATGAGCGTTCACTACAAGGACTTGCAGCTTACCATGAGCGTTCACGACAAGGACTTGCAGCTTACCATGAGCGTTCACGACACGGACTCCCAGCTTACCATGAGCGTTCACTACACGGACTCCCACCTTACCATGAGCGTTCACTACAAGGACTTGCAGCTTACCATGAGCGTTCACTACAAGGACTTGCAGCTTACCATGAGCGTTCACGACAAGGACTTGCAGTTTACCATGGGCGTTCACTACAAGGACTTGCAGCTTACCATGAGCATTCATGACAAGGACTTGCAGCTTACCATGAGCGTTCACAAGGACTTGCAGCTTACCATAAGCGCTCACTACAAGGACTTGCAGCTTACCAAATGAGCATTCAACGACACGGATTTCGCAGTTTAAACATGAGCGTTTCACGACAAGGACTTCAGTTACATGAGCGTTCACAACAAGGACTTGCAGCTTACTTGACGTTCGCGATAAGAAACTTGCAGCTTACCATGAGCGTCACGAAAAGGACTTTGCAGTTACCATGAGCGTTCACGACAAGGAAACTTGAAAACTATACCAGAGCTCTCACGACAAGGACTTGCAGCTTACCATGAGCTCTCACGACAAGGACTTGCAGCTTACCATGAGCGTTCACGACAAGGACTTGCAGCTTACCATGAGCGTTCACGACAAGGACTTGTAGCTTACCATGAGCGTTCACGACAAGGACTTGTAGCACTTGTAGCTTACCATGAGCGTTCACGACAAGGACTTGCAGGTTATCATGAGCGTTCACGAAAAGGGACTTGCACTTACCATGAGCTTTTCACACAGGGAAACTCCCAGCTTACCATGAGCGTTCACGACAAGGACTTGCAGCTTACCATGAGCGTTCACTACACGGACTCCCAGCTTACCATGAGCGTTCACTACAAGGACTTGCAGCTTACCATGAGCGTTCACTACAAGGACTTGCAGGTTACCATGACGTTTCACGACAAGGACTTGCAGGTTATTATGAGCGTTCACGACAAGGACTTGCAGGTTATCATGAGCGTTCACAAGGACTTGCAGCTTACCATGAGCGTTCACAACAAGGACTTGCAGCTTACCATGAGCGTTCACTACAAGGACTTGCAGGTTACCATGAGCGTTCACGACAAGGACTTGCAGGTTATTATGAGCGTTCACGACAAGGACTTGCAGGTTATCATGAGCGTTCAAAAGGGACTTGCAGTTTTCCCATGAGCGGTTTAACCCGACAAGGACTTGCAGCTTACCATGAGCGTTCACAACAAGGACTTGCAGCTTACCATGAGCGTTCACAACAAGGACTTGCAGCTTACCATGAGCGTTCACAACAAGACTTGCAGCTTCCCATGACTTTCACTACAAGGACTTGCAGGTTCCCATGAGCGTTCACGACAAGGATTCGGGTTTTTATCATGAGCGTTCAAAGGACTTGCGCTTACATGAGCGTTCACAACAAGGACTTGCAGCTTCCCTTTACGTTCCAACAAGGACTTGCAGTTTCCCATGACGTTCACAACAAGGACTTGAGCTTACAGGGGTTTCACGACAGGCTTGCAGGTTATTATGAGCGTTTACAAGGACTTGCGCTTCCCAAGCTTCCTAAAGGACTTGCAGCCTACCATGTCGTACAAGAAACAACGATGGCTCCAGAGACACACCCCTTTGAGTCTTACCACATCTTTAACATATATTTTGCTTTACAAAATTTAATGAAATACTAGACTCCATCTTACTCTTATCAACTATTTTTTCTTCCACTTCATGTTCATATATTTATTAAGCATGTTTTAAAATCTGGTAATTGTCTGGAATTGTAAACGCCATCTATTGTTTGGTGTCCTTACCATGACTTCCCAAAATATTACGTTATTCCAAAATTTAGTGTTTTCCTCTTTTACTGTTTATCTAATAATGTTTTTGACAAGAGTTTTATATCTGCAGAATTTTTCTTAGAATTTATTTTTAATTCTCAGTGAAGAATTATATAGTTCATTTTGCTTCTCTAAAACTATTTCTTTTATCACATTTCTTGTATTACATATTGCATTTTAGTAACTCCAAAATTTGTCATTTCAAAGTATATAACATTGGCAACAAAAATTGCCACTTTTTTTTTACCTGGTTGGGAAAATTTTTGTAGGGAATATCTGCCTTTTTAATAGTAAGTACAAGAACAAGCGTTGTTACCTTCTCTCACTCGAGTCATTTATGTAAAGTGATGATACAGACAATGTTATAACACCGAGGAATTTGCATGACACTTTGGCAATCCCAGATTGCAAGATTGCAAGTGCTTTCACATTTTTTACTCTCATTTTTCATTATTAGTTCACTTAGTATATCTTGGTGACTTTTTTTTTCCTAAATTCCAACCTTTCTCCCTCCCTCCCTCCCTCTCTCTCTCTCTCTCTCTCTCTCTCTCTCTTTCTCTCTCTCTCTCTCTCTCGTGTGAAGTTGAACACTGTGGTGAATAAACTTGCCATGAGTTTTTCGTCTGTTTTGGAATTATGGCACTAAAATAATTTTGTTTTGCATTTTAATTCACGCAGCTTATACTGTCCTCTCATATGAGTGAAAAACGGAAGCTTGTTAAACATTTTACACTCTGGCAGGATAGCTACTTTCCTCTCTATTTCATAAACATTACAAATAACAGATAAATCAACTAAAATTATTCTCATTCCCGCGGAGCACCAACAATATGGCTAATCCGAGACGGGGCTGCGATTAGCGGAAGGTGGATCGAGCCTAGACGACAATTTACGATAAAGGTCTTAACGCATCATATAATCTACAACAGTCGCAATTCCCTTTAACTGTCGAGTGACGACTACGACACATCCTGTGTGCTGCACTAAGATACTCACACCAAATGTGTTGTAAAGCGTCAACTGACAGAAGCAGAAATAAAATAATGCTCCAGACATCCTTGTTTTACGACAATAGGAAATGTAATGGTGTTAGTACTGGTGTGATGCGTTATACTGAGCCCCAACACCCAGAGCAAGCCATTTGTAGCGGTTATAAAATCTCCATCTGTCATGGTTACACACACACACACACATACACACATACTCGATCGAAGACCAGGCAGAACTACAAAGGGATCTGGACAGGCTGCAGACCTAGTCCAGCAATTGGCTCCTGGAGTTCAATCCCACCAAGTGCAAAGTCATGAAGATTGGGGAAGGGCAAAGAAGACCGCAGACGGAGTACAGTCTAGGGGGCCAGAGACTACAAACCTCACTCAAGGAAAAAGATCTTGGGGTGAGTATAACACCAGGCACATCTCCTGAAGCGCACATCAACCAAATAACTGCTGCAGCATATGGGCGCCTAGCAAACCTCAGAACAGCATTCCGACATCTTAATAAGGAATCATTCAGGACCCTGTACACCGTGTACGTTAGGCCCATATTGGAGTATGCGGCACCAGTTTGGAACCCACACCTAGCCAAGCACGTAAAGAAACTAGAGAAAGTGCAAAGGTTTGCAACAAGACTAGTCCCAGAGCTAAGAGGTATGTCCTATGAGGAGAGGTTAAGGGAAATCAACCTGACGACACAGGAGGACAGGAGAGATAGGGGGGACATGATAACGACATACAAAATACTGAGAGGAATTGACAAGGTGGACAAAGACAGGATGTTCCAGAGATTGGACACAGTAACAAGGGGACACAGTTGGAAGTTGAAGACACAGATGAATCACAGGGATGTTAGGAAGTATTTCTTCAGCCACAGAGTAGTCAGTAAGTGGAATAGTTTGGGAAGCGATGTAGTGGAGGCAGGATCCATGCATAGCTTTAAGCAGAGGTATGATAAAGCTCACGGCTCAGGGAGAGTGACCTAGTAGCGATCAGTGAAGAGGCGGGGCCAGGAGCTTGGACTCGACCCCCGCAACCTCAACTAGGTGAGTACAACTAGGTGAGTACAGTAACTGCTACTATACACACACACACACACACACACACACACACACACACACACACACATACAACTCTCTCACACACAAAATAGGCCAAGTGTCTATCTGCAAGTGCTTTTGACAACTAGTAACTACAACTGCTATTACACACACACACAAGGTACACTCACGTGCGTAGTCGTCAACCTTGATTTTTTTCAAGTAGAATCGTCTTCCCTAGTATTAGTGTCTAATTTAAGTATTAAAACATTTCCGAAATATCCAACAAATCACAGAAACTGATTGTAAACGTGTGATAACAGCAATACTAGCTGCTAGTTTGAGTGTAAACGTGTGATAACAGCAATACTAGCTGCTAGTTTGAGTGTAAACGTGTGATAACAGCAATACTAGCTGCTAGTTTGAGTGTAAACGTGTGATAACAGCAATACTAGCTGCTAGTTTGAGTGTAAACGTGTGATAACAGCAATACTAGCTGCTAGTTTGCTGAGTGTCACTAGAAGTGGCGAGCAAAACAATTAAATCACTGTTCATTTTCTCTGTGAGGTTTCTCTAAGAGTTACTGACTGTGAACCTAGGAGAATGTGCATGGAAAGACAGTTTCATATTATAACTGTATAGAGTGAGTGAAGAGTGATAAAAGTAATACAGTGAACAAGAAGTGTTAGGTAAAGTGTAAGTTGTATTATACAGATCTGAAAATTCAGAAAGTGTGTGTTTATGATTACATTCCATGAGGTCGTGTCATGGTGTTGGGTTATCAGCTTTCTGAAGTGAGTCGGTGTGTAGGGAGCATACGTGAGAATACTTGAATAAACAGGTGAATGGACGGAAAGTTGAACCATGGTTCAGGTGAGTAGCAGGCCCAAAGCTCTTCTGTTTAGCCTCGTAGGTTCTAACGGGGAAATTTTACAAACAGTGCTGAAGTTCCTGGGTTACACCAGCTATGAGGCTACTGTCGCAGCCCGTATCTTATCAGTTTTGTATTAATGTTGGTAGAATTACCGACAATATGTTAGGTATAAGGAACAAGTGCAATATAGTCTATAAGCCAAGATAAGTAGCAATGAACGCTTGTCAAGCGGTAAACAGAAGACTGGATGGGAACTAAAACGTGAATACCAGACCCATCGCTGCGCGATTCTGCCACTTTCGTGGTAGACCAGCCACAGAAGTGTTGATTGAAAAAGATCGTATTTGAACCCTCCTGGCTGAATGGTACAGTACTTGGCCAGCCGTAAGGATCTCATCTGTTCTTCCTTTATTCACTGACAGTCGTTCAGGTGCACTTAATAAATGCACCAGACCATGAGTGACACTCATCAGCCTTCTCATGTGCCATCTACTGCACAATGGGACTACTACCTACTCAAGAATAAATAAGGACAACCATCAGATGTGAAGTGCCACAATACACTGGGACACAGGGATGCTCCAGCAGACAGTAAGATCGACCTTTGCTGAGTTGGGTTGTGATGTTAGAAAGGTGATCATTTCCTACTAAACGAGGTATAAACAGCGCCAACATAAAGGCTTCTTAAAGTAGAATATGAGAAAATGGTGAAATAAAGGTAATGAAGGGGAGGGGGAACAGAAGAAAAATTGTGACGAGTGTGGGAAAATAGGGTGAACACTGCTACAAATCGTGAGAAGCTACAGAAATGATGTGCAAGGAAAGATGATGATACAGCAGTATTACCTCCCTGGAGAGTTATTTACCGACATACTGGTAGTGCGACTTTCATTAGTGTTTAAATTTCTTTAGCTTAGAAATAAAATAAACAAGGTCACGAAATCGTAATGACAAGATTGCAAACAAATCATACCATGAGTGGGGTTAGAACCCGCGATCAGAGAGTCACAAAACTCCAGACCCTCGCGTTAGCCACTGGACCAGCTAGCTACAATAAGATTCATCCAAATAAACAAGGAATTGGAAAAAAAAGGTGTGTGATTCAGGAAGAATTAGGCACAGAGTGACAAGATGAACATAGGAGAGTGAAAAGAATGCGTGACGATCTAACCACAGTTGAGTTCTAGAAAGGGAGAAATAAACCAAAATGAGGAACTGGAAACAGAAAGGTTATGGAACCTCACAGACATTAAAAAAAGCTTATGGTACAATGAAAAATCTGCTACAGTGAACAGTGAAAGAGGTTCTTATAAATGAATAATCGAAGAATTGCAAGTCATACAGCAGAAATGAAAAAATCTTCGATAATTTATCGGGCAGCCAGAGCAACATAGACAGGAACTGAACAAGCGAAAAAGAGTATAAAACAAAACAAAAGTTTTGCTATCAGCTTTAGGTTTAAAGTTGGTAAAAAATAATATTTTTTCTTCAAATTGTGATTGCAAAAGAAGAACGACAATGACCAATTAAGATATTTTTTTTTTCAATAAAAGTTAATGAGCTCGTATATAACTGGAAAGGAACCTTGCGAAGTTGCACAGGTGCAGTGGAATATTTTTGCAGAGGTTTTGAGCATACAAGCAGAGAGTGGAAGGAGTGGATAACAGAGAATCACACAAACATGAGTAAGGAAGATAATCCATTATGTTAAGTAAAGGGACACAAGTGCAACTAATATGACGTTTTATTGTGGCAACGTTTCGCTCTCCAGGAGCTTTGTCAAGCCGTTACAAACAGTACATGGACACAGAGGGTACATATAGGCGCCTATATATACCCTCTGTTTCCATGTACTGTTTGTAACGGCTTGATAAAGCTCCTGGAGAGCGAAACGTTGCCACAATAAAATATCACATTAGTTACACTTGCAGCCTTTTACTTAACGTATTTTCGGTAATTCTTCCAATATTAATACAAGATCAATTATGCCCGGAGTATTATGAACTAATTACCAGTAACCAGGGAAAGCAAAATTTTAACTCCCTTTTTTTCCCCTTCGTCTTTACTTAACTTATTCCTTTCCCATTCCCACACTGACTCACAAAAAGCAATCTTTTCCTATTATTCCAAAACTTCAATTCTCTCCTAATTCCCAGCGCCTCTCTATCCTCTCTATCCTTCCCATCCCCTCACCCCACTATCTCAATCTGCTTCTATCTCTCAACTTCTTTTTTCCCCTCCTTACCACCATAATTAAACCTCTCCCCTCCCTGCTCTTTCTTTCCTTTTTCAAAATTAGTAACTCTTTTTTTTCCCCGTCCTCTCTCCTTCCACTTTCACCTGTACGCCTCTATCCCCACACTAGTTCTGTTATCCCACTTCCACTCTCTCTCCCTCCCATGTTATTTATTCTGTCTTTTCTCTTATTCTCAGTCCAAAATCCATTCTCCGTAACAGAAATCTAAGCATTTGTAAATGCTCCAAGTCGGACCGAAACATCGTCGTAAGCTCCTCTCTCCGATGTGCAGGTTATTTGTGTATTGCTCCAGTCACGGTATTGCACCTTTCTGTTATTTATAAATGCTGATGTAATCAGGTTAAAGAAGCAGAGGAACATCCAAATATTATAGCTCTCACAGAGATAAAATATTTTGAAATGATGATCAATCCTTTATTCCCAGATGCACACCACATTTTGAGAAAAGATGAGGAGTGGCACTAATTATAAGGAATAAGTGGCTTTTGTAGAGTTGAAAAAGATGGACACTTGCAGATTAGATGGTAGGATAAATAAGGACCATGAGATTCAAATAATTAGAAGCTGTGAAAAGTAATCCTCTTCACCCCATACAGAACAAGAGAAAATAAGGCCAAAGTTAGAGAATGGAGTCAGAAAAATTTCTAGATGAAACGGTAAAGAGACCGAATGGGACTACAACCCAACCTTCTGATTGTAGAGGAATTCAATTACAAGGAAATACCATGTCAGAACTGGAATCCACATGGAGAGTCAGAAAATGGAAAGCTAAACTGAAAATTTTATGAACCACCATATCCAACAAACCACATGAATAAGGGTTATGTACAAAGCCATTCGACATGACCTTGTTTTTCACCATAAGTGAATCTGGCAAAAGTGAAATAGAATACTGGCTACTACTAGGAATAGTGACCACAAAGTGCTTAGCTGTGAACAATGTGTAGAAATGGGAGCGAAGACATGATGAGGCACACGTAATAAGATTACAAAAGCAGAGAATATGTAGGGATGAGAGATGTTTTAAATGGAATCCATTGGGACTGGGATCTGAATGGTTAGGCAACCCACGAGATGAAGAACATCTCCAAAACAATTCCTGAAATAACTCCATGAATCATACATATAAGATGTGGAAAAGCAAAACAGGGAGTGTGTGTGTGTGTGTGTGTGTTGTGTGTGTGTGTGTGTGTGTGTGTGTGTGTGTGTGTGTGTGTGCGCGCGCTTAGGTTTAATCGTACCTACAGAGAGGCCACTAGTATGCTGGGTGACCACTAGTATTCTGGGTCACCACTAGTATTCTGGGTGACCACTAATATCCTGGGTGACCACTAATATCCTGGGTGACCACTAATATACTGGGTGAACACTAATATACTGGGTGAACACTTATATCCTGGGTGAGCATTAGTATCCTGGGTGACCACTAGTATCCTGGGTGACTAGTATCCTGGGTGACCACTAATATCTTGGGTGATCACTAGTATGCTGGGTGACCACTAGTATGCTGGGTGACCACTAGCATCCTGAGTGACTAGTATCCTGGGTGACCACTAATATCTTGGGTGATCATTAGTATGCTGGGTGATCACTATCATCCTGCGTGACCACTAGTATCCTGGGTGACCACTAGCATTCTGGATGACCACTAGCATCCTAGGTGACCACTAGCATCCTAGGTGACCACTAGTATCCTGGGTAACCACTAGTATCCTGGGTAACCACTAGTATCCTGGGTGATCACTAATATCCTGGGGGACTACTAGCATCCTGGGGGACTACTAGCACCCTGGGTGACCACTAGCATCCTGGGTGACCGCTAGCATCCTGGGTGACCGCTAGTATCCTGGGTGACCACTAGTATACTGGGTGACCACTAGTATCCTGGGTGACCACTAGTATCCTGGGTGGCCACTAGTATCCTGAGTGATCACTAGTATCCTGAGTGATCACTAGTATCCTGAGTGATCACTAGTATCTTGTGTGACCAGAAGTATCCTGGGTGACCACTAGCATCCTGGGTAACCACTAGCATCCTGAGTGACCACTAGTATCCCGTCTGACCACTAGTATCCTGGGTGACCACTAGTAACCTGGGTGATCAGTAGTATCCTGGGTAACCACTAGTATCCTGGGTAACCACTAGTATCCTGGGTGACCACTAGTATCCTGGGTGACCACTAGTATCCTGGGTTACCACTAGTATCCTGGGTAACCACTAGTAACCTGGGTGACGACCGTTCTCTTGGGTATGCACTAAACACTAACAGAACTAAGATATAAATGTTACTTTAAGACCACCGTGCTAATCACCACTTGAAAGAAGTTCTTCGGCGTAAAAAAGGAATATTGGATATAACTGATGACGCTCTTATCGAGAAGGTAAAAGAGAAAAGGTTCTGGTCTGCGGTGTGATGAAGCAGCCTCCGAGCGACGGGAAGCAATTTAAAGCTGAAGAACCCCGTGGACTTGCATTAAATGAAGGTAGAAGTGATCGCCGGTTCTGAGAACTTTGAGGCTTTATATCATGCCAGTGAGAACCATTTTTTGTCTGATTAAAAGTTATCATGGCACTGGTTTTGTTTACGAAATTCGGTCGATGCTAGTTTGTCGTAGGTCATCTGTCTGGTTCTGTCACTGTAGCTGGTCACTGCAACAGGACAACTGAAGTACTCATGCTGAGTTCGGTGACATAAGTATCACTGTTGCTGGTCACCACAGCAGGACGAATGATATACTCCGGCTGGACTCAAAGGTATGTACGAGGACAATCAGATTAGCGGAAATCTGATCGAAATTTCTCGCTGTCAGGTTCTTAGAAAACAAAAGCCGTCACTGAATATTAAATGCATTTTTCCTTTCTTCATTTAAGAGAAGATTTTATGTTAAACTAATTAAGAATATAAACAAAATAAGAATTAAAGAGCACTTCAGCAAGCTTACGGGCCCATACAAGGCAGGTCCTTCTTAAAACCAACCATTCCCACCCACTGTGGGAATGGTTGGGAGGAAGACAGTACGCAGAATTTGGGAATCATCACTTACCTGTATATCTATCAGTTTCACCCAGAACCAAGGCTTCTACAACATAGCTGAACCTCTTGCCAGGAAACTTCTGCATCGTTATCTTATATAACATAAACACTCATCCGTCCCGTGCATGCCGATTTCAGACCCAACATACCCAATATTCTTGCCCGTCTCTTGCAGCTCTGTCTTATCTCCAACATTCTCCGCCTGACTCTCCACCCTTTATATACTCATGTACTCTTTACCCAGGTAGATCTGTTTGTGGCTTGATAAAGTTCACTGTGTGGGCGAAACATAGTCAATAAAGGATCACATTATGCTGCATTTGTGGCTATTCTTCCATTCTCACCCACCTATTTGTCTAACCTTCTCCCAAAGCTCAACTGAAACTGGAAGAAAAATAATAATATTTTTATTATTAAAAGCAACAGCGCTGAATTCTCCTGAGTCATGCACCTTGTTGGGTGTTGTGTTTACGAGGAGCAGCAAGGAGACGACACACAAGTGCGTCTCCAAGACAACAACAGAGGAGCGTAGCTTCACTTGCACACACGCCTCAACGCTCTCATTCCCCGTAAAGGTTCACCTGACACCCAAACCCATCATAGCAACGGATGCCGACGCTGACATCTGGCACCCCTCTCTCCTTTCTTCATATATCTTTTTATCCCTCTCTCCCGCCTACATCATTCTCTATTTTAATATATATATATATATATATATATATATATATATATATATATATATATATATATATATATATATATATATATAATATATATATAATATAGGATGGGGTCCACCTCTGGTGTAAATTGTGGGACCCATAGCCTCGGAGAAGTGGATAAAAAGGCTTCAAGGAAAAATATTTGGATTTCTTCCTGAAGCCGTTTGAATATTCCACTTCCCCTACCACCCCATCTTTTCATATATATATATATATATATATATATATATATATATATATAATATATAATATATATATATATATATATATATATATATATATATATATGAGGAGGAGGAGCTGCTGACCACAGGGAGGAGTACAAGATCAGCAAGTACAGGGACATAAACCAACAGTATCAATTTGTCCCAGTGGGATCAGAGACCTTGGGATCATGGGGAAAAAATGCCACACGTTTCCTTAAAGAATTGAGTTCCCGACTCATCGACACCACCAGGGACCCAAGGGCTACCATTTTCATGTTCCAGCGCCTCAGCGTAGCCATCCAGAGGGGAAATGCTCACTGCATACTTGGCTCGCATCCAGCCTCGGAGGAGCTGGAGGAAATTCATGATCTTTGATACATTGTGCCATTGTATTCATGTTTGTTTTTCTGTAAATGTATTCTATTTATTAATAAATGTTCACATAGAATATAAAATATATAGGGGGTGGTAGGAGAAGAAAATATTCAAACAGCTCCGGGGAAAACCTTGAGTTTTCCCTGAGGTACGTTTATTGTCTTCTCTGAGGATGAGTGTCTCCAGTCCAGCTATAGAGGTGGTACTTCCCTATTTTATATATATATATATATATATATATATATATATATATATATATATATATATATATATATATATATATATATATATATATATATATATATGCATGCGCAAAACAACCACTGTGAAAGAAATAGTGAAATTCCAAGCTCTTTCGTGACTTCTCACATTATCAAAGAAAAGTGAGAAGTCACGAAAGCGCTTGGAATTTCACTCTTCTTTTCACAGTGGTTGTTTTGCATATTCTGATATCACCTGTTTACTGTTATCTTATTGCACGCATATATATATATATATATATATATATATATATATATATATATATATATATATATATATATATATATATATATATATATATATATAATATATATATACACACACACACACACACGCAAGACAGAACTCGTAGCGATGGTTTCAAATTGGAAAAATTTAGATTCAGGAAAGATACAGGAAAGCACTGGTTTGGTAACAGAGTTCTGGATGAGTGGAACTCCCAAGTAGCGTCATTGAAGCTAAAACGTTGTGTCGCATTAAAAATAGGTTAGATTAATGCATGACTGGGTATGAGTTGGACCTGCCTCGCATGGGCCAGTAGGCCTGCTCGGTGCTCCTTCTTTCTTATTCTGTGTATATTACTATATTTAGGCATGAGTGTACGTAGTATTTCGCCTTCTCTGGTTCTTGTGCTTTCTAATACCATCAGCTTCGTCTGCCTAAGTCTCTCTTCACAGCACACACCTCTTAGTTCTGGAACTGATGGGTATAAGTGGCAGGAGTTTGCGAATCAGGGATACGTTTATTGCTATGTTTACTCCAAGGGTCCCCTCCTTGAGTGAGGTTTGCAACCTTTGTGCTCAGAGACTGTACACAGATTCTTTATCCACTGCAGTTTTAACTTCCCATTTGTTGCTTCTCCCTCAATCTCCATCACAACCCATGCTTCTCCCTCACTCTCTCCACCAGCAACACGCTTCTTTCTCTCACTCTCTCCACCAGCACATTGCTTCTCTCTCTCTCTCTCTCCGCCACCACAACACTATTTTATCATTACACTGGCGAGATGGGAGCCCAACTTACCTCAGTGTGGGAAAGTAATAAGTATTGAGAGTGAGGACACCATCCCACCTCACTATACACTGTTGAGGACTTGACTCGATTCCTATTAACTTGGGACACTCACATCACTAATACAGAGCAATAAAATAAAGACGGGGTTAGTAATTATAATATATCACGCTATTACAATTTATTAATGCTTAATTACTCATTACCACAGTGTACGTAGATAATGAGAAAGGGATCTGATACTTAGATATCCGCGAAAAAGAAAAATAAACGAGATAAGGTGAATAAAATATACTGACCCCAAATAACTATTTACCAAAAGTATAAAATGGGGTACTTACTAGATTACTCTTATCCCCGGGTCCCAGGAGATTATGCAGAGCCTCACCTGAGTCCTCTATACACCGCTATGTGCTTAGACAAGTTAAAGGCTTAGCAAGTTCTTAGCTGCTTTCCCTGAGCTTGTGAGGTCAGCTCCCCTGGGAATATTCATCAGGTGGTCACCATAAAGGCTGGAGTTCCCTGACGGGAACAAAGTGTGAAGATATCAGTGATTAGCATTAATCACTATGTTTATAAACAGGTAGAGGAGACAACTTCTCCCTCACTCCACCATCACCCTGCATCTCCCTCACTCCACCATCACCCTACATCTCCCTCACTCCACCATCACCCTGCATCTCCCTCACTCCACCATCACCCTGCATCTCCCTCACTCCACCATCACCCTGCATCTCCCTCACTCCACCATCACCCTGCATCTCCCTCACTCCACCATCACCCTGCATCTCCCTCACTCCACCATTACCCTGCATCTCCCTCACTCCACCACCACCCTGCATCTCCCTCACTCCACCACCACCCTGCATCTCCCTCACTCCACCACCACCCTGCATCTCCCTCACTCCACCACCACCCTGCATCTCCCTCACTCCACCACCACCACCACCCTGCATCTCCCTCACACCACCACCCTGCATCTCCCTCACTCCACCATCACCCTGCATCTCCCTCACTCCACCATCACCCTGCATCTCCCTCACTCCACCATCACCCTGCATCTCCCTCACTCCACCACCACCCTGCATCTCCCTCACTCCACCACCACCCTGTATCTCCCTCACTCCACCACCACCCTGTATCTCCCTCACTCCACCACCACCCTGCATCTCCCTCACACCACCACCACCACCCTGCATCTCCCTCACACCACCACCCTGCATCTCCCTCACACCACCACCCTGCATCTCCCTCACACCACCACCACCACCCTGCATCTCCCTCACTCCACCATCACCCACACAGTAGTAAGCGGCCGCCACGTCAGCACTGAGATTGTAACCTGGACTGCAGTGTGTCACTGATGCTGCCTCTCTCAGACTCTCAGAAACCTAGGAGATACTGATCAGGTAGTGTGTGTACTGGGCACACCAGTACACAGGTCCGCGTGTACTGCCTCAAACACCCACCTCAACATTAGTACACAGGTCCGCGTGTACTGCCTCAAACACCCACCTCAACATTAGTACACAGGTCCGCGTGTACTGCCTCAAACACCCACCTCAACATTAGTACACAGGTCCGCGTGTACTGCCTCAAACACCCACCTCAACATAGTACACAGGTCCGCGTGTACTGCCTCAAACACCCACCTCAACATTAGTACACAGGTCCGCGTGTACTGCCTCAAACACCCACCTCAACATTAGTACACAGGTCCGCGTGTACTGCCTCAAACACCCACCTCAACATTAGTACACAGGTCCGCGTGTACTGCCTCAAACACCCACCTCAACATTAGTACACAGGTCCGCGTGTACTGCCTCAAACACCCACCTCAACATTAGTACACAGGTCCGCGTGTACTGCCTCAAACACCCACCTCAACATTAGTACACAGGTCCGCGTGTACTGCCTCAAACACCCACCTCAACATTAGTACACAGGTCCGCGTGTACTGCCTCAAACACCCACCTCAACATTAGTACACAGGCCCATGTGTACTACCTATGACTGTGTAATGACTGTGTAGTAACAGTATATTAGAGCAGCATGAGGAAAAGAAGCAGAAAGTTAACATCGCTTTACAGAAAAACAAATAGCTTGCAACACACACCTGAGAGAACTTATGATACACTGTTTATAGCACACACAGGACTGACCTTATGGAACACTGCTTGCAACTCATACAGGAGAGACATCTTCAAAAACTGTTGTTGGAAACACATACAGGGCAGAGCTTATGAAACACTGCTTCCAACACATACAGAAGAGGGCTTATGGAACACTGCTTGCAACACACGAAGAAGACTTATGAAACACTGCTTGCAACACACGAAGAAGACTTATGAAACACTGCTTGCAGCACGTATACATTCATGCTTATCAGTCTTAAATTTATTTATATGAATTAAATATGCTTGGGTGGCTGAGAGATGAGAAAGATGCTTCCTCAGCATCCCATTATCTCATCTCCCACTATCTCATCTCCCACTACCCTGAGACCCTCAATAGGCGGAGAAACTGACGCTCAACTACTTCAAGAGTCTTGTTGCTTTAAATCAATAACCACGAGAGTTCCAAGAGCTGGAGAATAACATTATTTAAACGCTTATGCGCTGGCACTCAATGCACATAAATAAATACTGTGACAATTTGAGACCAGTTATATGTAGAAGGCACCTTCAAATATCCCGAAGAGCTTCTAATTGGTTCAAGACCTGTAGCTCATGGGTTCAAGACCTGTAGCTCATGGGTCCAAGACCTGTAGCTCATGGGTCCAAGACCTGTAGCTCATGGATCCAAGACCTGTAGCTCATGGGTCCAAGACCTGTAGCTCATGGGTCCAAGACCTGTAGCTCATGGGTCCAAGACCTGTAGCTCATGGGCCCAAGATCTACAGCTCATGGGTCCAAGACCTGTGGCTCATGGGTCCAAGACCTGTGGCTCATGGGTCCAAGACCTGTGGCTCATGGGTGCAAGACCTGTGGCTCATCACTCTCAAGAGGTCCAAGACCTGAAACTCAACCCGATAAAATGCCACCCTTCACATGAAATATTGTAAAAATACACTCCTGTAAGACCCAGGAACTAGAACTCAACCCTGTAATTCACGATTCAAATCAAGAATAAATTATAATTCCATAGCTCGAACAAATTACATAAAATTTACACTTAGAAGAAATGTTTATTTTGTTTACGATTTCACTAATTTCTTTAAACACAATATTTAGAAATACGTTAAGGAGAAAATAATGTCTTAGGAAAATGATATTATAATAACTCGGACTAAATTAATAAAATGACGTCATTATGTGTCATAAAATTTACTTGTGTTAATGACTTTAAATTATGGGGATAAAGCTAATAGATGCTTAATTAAATTGAAATTTGTGCCTTGACTAAAGATATTTATTTGTTACTGGTGCCACACCAGGAACTATTAGTGGTTTGCTTAAAATAAATTCGCTATTGTCTTCGACCTAATCTGTCCACCATCACTCATCCTGAATTTAAATATGAATCAACTAGAGAATGGAACGCAGTAAAATGATTTGGAGAGCGTATAAATCTATTGGGAAAGATGGGTTAGGGGTCGTCCCTGAAAAGGTTTGAGAGTGGGGGTAAAGGAGGTTTTGTGGACTTCCAGGAAGAGTAAGTAGGCGTGTTAGATATAAATGAATCCAGACGAATAGTTGTTGCAACCTGACAAGCTGTTGGAGTGTGAGAAGGATCATGTTTTGTGAAGGGATTCAGGGAAACTGGTTAGCCGAACTTGAGTCCTAGAAATGAGAAGTACAATGCCTGCACTTTAAAGGAGGCGATTTGGGATATTGACAGTTTGGAGGGATGTATAAGCTGTCGTACCTGATGATGAAAATCTTTTTTCTTTTTGAATTTCCTTTTTTTTTTTTTGGTTACCCTGCCTTGGTGGGAAACGGCCGACGAGTTATATATATATATATATATATATATATATATATATATATATATATATATATATATATATATATATATATATATATATATAATATACAGTGGTCCCTCGATTATCGACGGTAATCCGTTCCTGGAAGCCGGTCGATTATCGAAATGGTCGATTTACGAATCAATTTTCCCCATAAGAAATAATGTAAATTCAATTAATCCGTTCCTGACACCCAGAAGTATTAAAACAAAAAAATTTTTTACATGAAATATTCATGTAGTACATAAACAATACAATGGGAAATGATGAATGAAACATTAACAGCATAACACTTACCTTTATTGGAGATTCTTCTTAGTGTATGGGAGACTGGAGGAGGAGGAGTGGATTGTTTATAGTTTGGAAGGGGAATCCCCTTCCAGCAACACCTCAGGTACCATTTGCTTTTCTGGGGTTGCTTCTTTTCTCTGTTTCTTAATGCCACTAGGACCAGCTTGAGAGTCACTGGAGTCCTGTCTCGCAAAATAACTGTGCAGAGAGCTCTGTTTCTGGCGTCTCTTTAAAACTTCCCTAAAATGGGCCAAGACTCTGTCACTGTACAAGTTGCCGATATGGCTTGCAACATCCTTCTCTGGGTGATGTTTCTCCATAAATCTTTCCATCTTACCCCACATAGTAAAAATCTCCTTAATTTCTGAAGAAGGCACCTTCTTCCATCTCTCTTCCTCCTCCTCTGCAGCAAGATTCTGAGTTGCGATCTGTTGCTCTTCCTGCTGAAGCTCTTGCAGCTCCTCAGTGGTTAGCTCTTCGTTGTGGTCCTCCACCAACTCTTCCACATCCTCCAAACTCATGGCTATGATGGAAGATATGGTTGAATGATTTTTGTTATACATCCTCGCCAGTTCGCCCACACGTACGCCACTATCATATTGTTCAATGATGTTTTTCTTAAATTCAATGGTATTTCTCACCTTCTTTACCAAAGGTTTGGCACTAGGAGCTTTCTTTGGAGCCATGGTAGCTTATTTAGCACTTAAATAACTTGCAAGCACTAAAATAAATGAAATATTATGAAATATTTCACTGGAGCACGTGAGAGGACCGCCGCTAACTGGTAAACAATGGCACACTGGCTGGGAAGGAAGGCTGAGGCGGGTCGAGGCCTGCTTACCTCATGCATACGCGTCTGGGACTACGGGTCGAGACGGGTCGATAAACGAATTTCGGTCAATTTCCGAGTCAATATTTTGTCGAAAAAACCGGTTGATTTCCGAAATGGTCGACTTTCAGGCCGGTCGATTATTGAGGGACCACTGTATATATATATATATATATATATATATATATATATATATATATATATATATATATATATATATATATATATATATATATATCACTGTTACAAAAAACACGATTTCTAATAAGCATAGAGATCTCCAGTGAATACTAGCATCCAGCCTGTTACTGGGTTTTTGTAACAAGTAGTCAGTATCCTGGTCCAATTATCCATTAGAATTTAATAAGATTCAATAGTGCTTCAGGATTACAACTGGTAGGCTACTAAGTAAAGAAATTAAAATTTAATAAGTTTATTAATAACAATTAAGATGTCTAGGCGTATATTATCAAAGTAAATTAAAGTAATCAAAATACTCGCTTCTCTCGTGTACAGTAGTATTGTGCTGAAGGCACATATCACATCTTCATGGCTTTTAAGTACCGTCTGGTACATTGTTAGCATTTAATAACATAATACAAATATATACAAGTAAGTTTGTGTGTATGTGTGTAAGTGCTCTAAGTGGTTCTCTATGTCTTAAGAATCGACTAGACTTAACCAGTGACTGACTAAAAGTCCTCACATAATCTAACTTCTTGACCAACCTGGCAATCAGAACAGCTTTGCTTGCACAATAAAACGACTGTTAAGCCGAACAGCAATATAACAACAATAGCGACACAGAATCAGGAACAAGGAGATAATATAACGACACTAAGTAGGGACCATCTGCAGATCCTCCACAAAAGTCACAAAACTCCCATACTACTGAATCTAAGTTCAGCATTAGAAAATCCCCGACTGTGACAGTACACAGATACCAGTACAAATTAGGTCAGAAGCTACAGCTCAGGACATGAGTTTTTCAGTGTCTTTGAGACACACAACCTCAGTACAACGTCGAAAATCACTAAGTCTAGGCTATGTTCTGTGAACAGAGTTACACAGAACCAACAACAAGAAAGCAACAGAGGCGATCTTCCAACAACGGCCAACAAGGGAGAGTTGGAGAGGTTGTCTTGTTGGAAGGCACGTCAAACAGAGAAGAAGACGCAGGCTAGGCAGACACTCCTGGTGACGTGTGATCACCCCACCTTGATCATGTGACTCTCCGTGGACTGCTGCTGCCCAGCAACACAGAAGCCGGCAACGAAAAAAGTGGAGCGAAAAACACAGTAGTTGGACAATGCTGTCAGCTACTTAACACTCATGAACTATGAGCACTGAATAATATATAAATGTTACATCCTACCTAATAATATAACTAAGTCAAATAATAATATAAAGCAATATATTTATGATTTAGCTAATATCGCAAATATAAGCAATCTAAAATTATATGAACAGGTAATATACATTATATATATTGTGACCCATTCAGGGGTCGCAATACACACACACACACGCACATACACACACACATACACATGTACACACACAATACACATGCACATACACACACACTAGCACCATCCGACTTACAATCGATCGTAAGTCAAAATGGACGCAAGTCGAATCTTAGAAAACTGCCGACACACTGGGAAGGGCATAATGTCAAACCTTTGCTATATAAAGTACGTACATAGTATCGTATGTTACTTTTTTTACTAAATATTTTACTACTATATATCAACATCACTGTTAATGACTATTTTGTTTTTTTGTATTTCATTTTTTACTTTACCTTTTATGCTTTTAGTAGTGTATTTTATACTGCCAGGTTTAGGAGAAACACTGTGTACACTGTACAACACTGTGTACAACACTGTACAACACTGTGTACAACACACCGTACAACACACTGTACAACACTGTACAACACTGTGTACAACACTGTACAACAGTGTGTACAACACTGTGTACACTGTACAATGTGTACAACACTGTACAACACTGTGTACAATACTGTGCAACAGTGTACAACACTGTACAACATTGTACAACACTGTGTACAACACTGTACAACACTGTGTACAACACTATACAACACTGTGTACAACACTGTACAACCCTGTGTACAACACTGTGTACAACACTGTACAACACTGTGTACAACACACCGTACAACACACTGTACAACACTGTACAACACTGTGTACAACACTGTACAACAGTGTGTACAACACTGTGTACACTGTACAATGTGTACAACACTGTACAACACTGTGTACAACACTGTGTACAATACTGTGCAACAGTGTACAACACTGTACAACATTGTACAACACTGTGTACAACACTGTACAACACTGTGTACAACAGTGTACAACACTGTACAACACTGTGTACAACACTGTACAACCCTGTGTACAACACTGTGTACAACACTGTACAACACTGTGTACATTGTACAATATGTACAACACTGTACAACACTGTGTACAACACTGTGTATACTGTACAATGTGTACAACACTGTGTACAACACTGTACAACACTGTGTACAACACTGTGTACAACACTGTACAACACTGTACAACGCTGTGTACAACACTGTACAACACTGTGTACAACACTGTGTACAACACTGCACAACACTGTGTACAACACTGTACAACATTGTGTAGAACATTGAACACTGAGTACAACACTGTGCTACACTGTACAACACTGTGCACAACACTGCATACAACACTGTACAATGCTATGTACAACACTGTACAACACTGTGTACAACACTGTACAACATTGCACAACACTGTGTACAACATTGTACAACACTGTGTAGAACATTGAACACTGAGTACAACACTGTGCTACACTGTACAACACCGTGTACAACACTGTACAACACTGTGTACAACACTGTACAACACTGTACAACAGTGTGTACAACACTGTGTACACTGTACAATGTGTACAACACTGTGTACAACACTGTGTACACTGTACAATGTGTACAACACTGTACAACACTGTGTACAACACTGTACAACACTGTGTACACTGTACAATGTGTACAACACTGTAGAACACTGTGTACAACACTGTACTACACTGTACAACACTGTGTACAACACTGTGTACAACACTGTACAACACTGTGTACAACACTGTACAACACTGTGTACAACACTGTACAGCACTGTGTACAATACTGTGCAACAGTGTACAACACTGTGTACAACACTGTGTACAACATTGTGTACAACACTGTACAACAGTGTACAACACTGTGTACAACACTGTGCAACACTGTGTACAACACTGTGTACAACACTGTGCAACACTGTGTACAACACTGTGTACAACACTGTGTACAACTGTACAACACTGTGTACAACACTGTACAACACTGTTTACAACACTGTACAACAGTGTACAACACTGTCCACAACACTGCATACAACACTGTACAATGCTGTGTACAACACTGTACAACACTGTGTACAACACTACAACATTGTACAACACTGTGCACATTGTACAACACTGTGTAGAACACTGTGCAACACCATGTACAACACTGTGTGCAACATTGTACAACACCGTGTACACTGTGTACAACACCGTGTACAACACTGTGTACAACACTGTGTACAACACCGTGTACAACACCGTGTACAACACTGTCCAACACTGTACTTACCTAATTGAGGTTGTAGGGGTCAAGACTCTACTCCTGGCCCTGCCTCTTCACTGATTGCTACTAGGTCCTCTCTCTCTCTGCTTCCTGAGCTGTGTCATACCTCGTCTTAATAGGCTATTCCACTTCCTGACGACTCTGACTGAACAAGTACTTCCTAAAATCCCTGTGACTCGTCTGAGTCTTCAGCTTCCAATTGTGACCCCTCGTTTCTGTGTCCCCTCTCTGGAACATCCTGTCTCTGTCAACCTTGTCTATTCCACGCATTATTTTGTATGTTATCATGTCTCCCCTGAACCTCCTGTCCTCCAGTGTCGTCAGTCCGATTTCCCTCAACCTTTCTTCGTAGGACATTTCCCTGATCTCCGGAACTAGCCTTGTTGCAAACCTTTGTACTTTCTCTAATTTCTTGACGTGCTTGACCAGGTGTGGGTTCCAAACTGGTGCTTTATACTCCAGTATGGGCCTGACGTACACAATGTACAGTGTCTTGAACGAATCATTACTAAGGTATCGGAACGCTATTCTCCGGTTTGACAGGCACCCATATGCTGCAGCAGTTATCTGGTTGATGTGTGCCCTCGGAGATGTGCTCAGTGTTATGGTCACCCCAAGATCTTTCTCCTTGAGTGAGGTTTGCAGCCTTTGTCCAACTAGCTTATTCTCTGTCTGAGGCCTTCTTTGCGTTCTGTCTCGGTTGAGGTACACACTCTGGAATTCCAGTTTGTCTCTCAGCTGTGCGTTCTCCTGCAGGATCATTGTTAGAGTTGATTCTGCCTTGAAAATTACTTTGAGAGGCTGCTTCCTTCTCCTTGCGAACCACCCAATTCTCCGAAAATTTGCCACATGGGTCATGGAGCCCTCTCCTATTGCCTTCATAATACCTTATCACTTATCTCCTCCTTTTTCTTTCCTCGTAGGTTTCCCCATCGGCTTCCTGGAACCCATAGACAAGAACTGATCTCTTCCTTTATTCCTCCCACTGTGTCTCCCATTGCATCCTCTGAGGTGTTTTAGTTCCTTCCAAGGAGTGTTCCTTCCTTCAATCCCTTCCCTAACTGAGGCCTCATTGCTCATTGGTCTGTCTTTCCTGCTCAGCTGTTCCTGGCCCCTGTAGGTGTCTGGTAGAGTCCCTGCATATATCCTAACTCCTTCAATGTCTCCTGACCTCTCATTTGTTCCTAGTGTGCTCCTTGTCATTGCCTTGGCCCCACATGGGTCTGACTGGAGCTTTGCACACAGTATAGCTTCCTTGCTCCCTCCAGTCCCCTTGTCTGTGTCTGATGTAGAAGTTCCTGATGTTATGTCTGTACTGTTATTTCTTTAGGCTGTTTCAGATCGCTCAGTTCCTCTTCTAAGTGCTGTATCTTGGCTTCTGCTACTATGGCATGTTGTTCCCACTTTCTTCCCTCTGCAGTTACCATCTCCTCCATCCTCCTTCTAAGCTCTTCTAGCTTCCTTCCCCAGTCTTCCTCCCTTTTTTTGAGCTCTGCTTCCCAATCATCCTTCCCAGCTCTCGGCCTTATTTTTGACTCCATTGTACCACAGAACGAAGTTTCTGTGAGGATGGGTGTTGCAGGTAGTAGGAATGGTAGGGAGGTAGGGCAAGGGGGAGAAGGATATGGGGTGGGAGGGGGGCAGCATCAAGGAGAGTGTTAGGGGTTACAAGAGGGTATAGGGAGGGTGGAGAAATGGAGTGTGGGAGAGGCTAGGGAGAGAGAGGGGGGGAAGAGACTGGGAGAAGGTGAATGGAAGATGGGGATGAGAGAGAGGGGGAGTGAGAGAGAGGGAGAGAGAGGATGAGAGAGGGAGAGGGAGAAGAGAGATGGGTGTGTGAGAAAAGGATGGTGGATGGAAGGTGAGGATGAGAGACAAAGCTCACTCCTATGGAGGTGTTGTGTGTGTTTGTGTGTGGGGGAATTATGAGGGGAGGAGAGATGGTTAGATGGGGGAACAAAGTGATGGAGAGTGGGACAGGATGTCTAGTGGGTGGGTAGGTTAGGGGGTGAATGGTTGTGAGGGGACGGTTTACATGGCTGTGTGTGTGTGTGTGTGTGTGTGTGTACTCACCTATTTGTACTCACCTATTTGTGGCTGCAGGGGTCGAGTCCTAGCTCCTGGCCCCGCCTCTTCACCGGTTGCTACTAGGCCCTCTCTCTCCCCGCTCCATGAGCTTTATCAAACCTCGTCTTAAAACTGTGTATGGTTCCTGCCTCCACTACGTCATTTTCTAGGCTATTCCACTGCCTTACAACTCTATGACTGAAGAAATACTTCCTACTATCTCTCTGACTCATTTGTGTCTTCAACTTCCAATTGTGGCCTCTTGTTTCTGTGTCCCCTCCCTGGAACATCCTGTCTTTGTCCACCTTGTCTATTCCATGCAGTATTTTATATGTCGTTATCATGTCTCCCCTGACCCTCCTGTCATCCAGTGTCGTCAGGCCGATTTCCCTTAATCTTTCTTCATAGGACATTCCCCTTAGCTCTGGAACTAACCTTGTCGCAAACCTTTGTACTTTCTCTAGTTTCTTGACGTGCTTTATCAAGTGCGGGTTCTAAACAGGTGCTGCATACTCCAGTATGGGCCTGACATACACGGTGTACAGTGTCTTGAATTATTCCGTACTAAGGTGTCGGAATGCTGTTCTCAGGTTTGCCAGGCGCCCATATGCTGCAGCAGTTATCTGATTGATGTGTGCTTCCGGAGACATGCTCGGTGTTATACTCACCCCAAGATCTTTCTCCTTGAGTGAGGTTTGCAGTCTTTGGCCACCTAGCCTATACTCTTGTCTGTGGTCTTCTGTGCCCTTCCCCTATCTTCATGACTTTGCATTTGGCAGGATTAAATTCGAGAAGCCATTTGCTGGACCAGGTGTCCAGTCTGTCCAGGTCTCTTTGAAGTCCTGCCTGGTCCTCATCAGATTTAATTCTCCTCATTAACTTCACATCATCTGCAAACAGGGACACTTCTGAGTCTAACCCTTCCATCATGTCGTTCACATATACCAAAAATAGCACTGGTCCTAGGACCGACCCCTGTGGGACCCCGCTCGTCACAGGTGCCCACTGTGATACATCATTACGTACCATGACTCGTTGTTGCCTCCCTGTCAGGTATTCTCTGATCCATTGCAGTGCCATTCCTGTTATATGCGCCTGATGCTCTAGTGTGTGTGTGTGTGTGTGTGTGTGTGTGTGTGTGTGTGTGTGTGTGTGTGTGTGTGTGTGTGTGTGTGTGTGTGTGTGTGTGTGTGCGTGCGCGCGCGCACGCACGTGCGTGCACACCCAGCAATAATGCTCCTCACTTCTAAGTATCCATACTAATAAAATACCAATAGTAATTCTAACACTTATCCATACTAAAATACCAATAGTAATACTAGTTTCTAAGACTTATCCTCTCTCAACTTCTACAAGTGTCTATACTTGTGTGTGCGCATGCGTGTCTGACAGTTACCCCTCACTAGCTACCCACTTCCCTCTCCTCACACCCTCATCAAACTTATCTCCACCTTATCTACGCTGTTCCTACTCTAATTCTGCTAATAGCTTGCAGGAGTGACCAGTATCTAACAGTGTGCAGAAACCAGAATCTGACATGCAACCACAATAAGTGAGAAGGACTTGCAGTGTGGCAGTGGGGCGATGACAAGTTGCCAGTTGCTGACTTCGTTGTCATACATGTAGTCCTTGTAAGACTATTTTGAAAATCCTTCACCTGTGATACTTATAACCATTTAATAATAATAATATCTTTATTTAATACAAGTACATGTACATGGTATACAGGCATAGCTAACAACAATGACATACTATATAGAAAGCCCCTTGTTATGCTCAGCATGTCGGGCAAATTAGGTCAGTGTCCCTGGATGCGACCCACACCAGTCGACTGACACCCAGGTACCGATTTTACTGATGGGGAACAGACAACAGGTGGAAAGAAACACGTCCAATGTTTCTACTCTGGATGGGAATCGAACCCAGGCCCTCGCCGTGTGAAGCGAGAGCATTAGCCAAAAGGCCACCAGCGTTCCTCAAGTATTTTCACTTTCCACTTTTGGTAGAATACACTTGACATTTAGGTGACCTACACTTTTTTATTTATAATGGCACACAACCTGTTATGACGTCACCGCTTCAAGAAGGCAAACTCCTGCCACCTTCCCTAGTTATATATTTTTTTTTCTCCCGTTACATATTAACTTTTTCACTCTCACTGTATGCTGCCTCACATTTCACTTGTCACCCAACCTCTCGTAATTCTTGAACACCTACTTTCACACTCGCTTTGATCTTTGTATATTTGTAACTGTGTGGCAACAGGTGCCTACTAGGCCCCTAACGATTTGGCACTTTGAAGTTTTGTTGAATGATTTCAGGCTTCGTCTCGTCTTTCTTTAACGAATAACTTTGTTTATCTCTTGTAGGGTTGTTCACTGATGTCATCACTATCACTAGTTACTGCTAGCAGCTAATGCACACCTTAAAAACACCGTGTCCAACACCTTGTACAACACTGTGTACAACATTGTGTACAACACTGTGTATAACACTGTGTACCACACTGTGTACAATGTGTGCAACAATGGGTGCAACACTGGGTGCAACACTGCGTCCAACACCGTGTCCAACACCTTGTACAACACTGTGTACAACATTGTGTACAACACTGTGTATGTGTGCAACACTGTTTACAACACCGTGTACAACATCGTTTACAACACCGTGTACAACAAAGTGTACAACACTATGTCCAACACTGTGTCCTACACTGTGTCCAATACTGTGTACAAGACTGTGTACAACACTGTGTCCAGCACTGTGTCCAGCACTGTGTCCAACACTGTGTCCAACACTGTGTACAAGACTGTGTACAAGACTGTGTACAAGACTGTGTACAAGACTGTGTACAAGACTGTGCACAAGACTGTGCACAAGACTGTGTCCAACACTGTGTACAACACTGTGTACAACACTGTGTACAACACTGTGTACAACACTGTGTACAACACTGTGTACAACACTGTGTACAACACTGTGTACAACACTGTGTACAAGACTGTGTACAAGACTGTGTACAAGACTGTGTACAAGACTGTGTCCAGCACTGTGTCCAGCACTGTGTCCAACACTGTGTCCAACACTGTGTCCAACACTGTGTCCAACACTGCTTACAAGACTGTGTACAAGACTGTGTCCAACACTGTGTACAAGACTGTGTACAAGATTGTGTACAAGACTGTGTCCAGCACTGTGTCCAACACTGTGTCCAACACTGCTTACAAGACTGTGTCCAACACTGTGTCCAACACTGCTTACAAGACTGTGTCCAACACTGTGTACAAGACTGTGTACAAGACTGTGTCCAACACTGTGTCCAACACTGTTTACAAGACTGTGTACAAGACTGTGTACGAGACTGTGTACAAGACTGTGTCCAACACTGTGTCCAACACTGTGTCCAACACTGTGTCCAACACTGTGTCCAACACTGTGTCCAACACTGTGTACAAGACTGTGTCCAACACTGTGTCCAACACTGTGTCCAACACTGTGTACAAGATTGTATCCAACACTGTGTCCAACACTGTTTACAACACTGTGTACAACACTGTGTACAACACTGTGTACAACACTGTGTACAACACTGTGTACAAAACTGTGTCCAACACTGTGTACAACACTGTGTACAACACAAACAGTTGTTCATCTCCAAGAACATTTGCATACAAAACAAAGTCTTCAAATTCACATCGAATGCAAGAAACTGAAAACATTCGTATTCATGAACAGAAAAATACAAAATAACTTAAGCTAAGGTGTATCGGTTACTGTGATTAACTATTTTGTCGGTATCGGTTAAAAGCGGCCGATACTTTTCAAAATATTAACATTATATGTGTGCTTAAAAATATCAACATTATCACTTAACCTCACGATTGTGAGTTGCTAACACACACACACACACACACACACACACACACACACACACCACACACACACACACACACACAAACACATACACACACACACACACACACAAACACATACACACACACACACACACACACACACAACCACAAATAGGTGAGCACAAATAGGTGAGTACAAATAGGTGAGTACAAATAGGTGAGTACAATGATAATTCTTCCATCCTTGCCAGTACACTTATAAGTTTGTCCTTCTGTTCAGAAGTATGTGAAAGAATTAGAGGAACATCTGTCTTCCTCAGTTTCCGATCTACCAGGCTGTGGTTCGTACATTGGATTGCGGGCGGCCAGCAGTAAGAGCCTGGTTGATCAGGCCCTGATCCACCGCGAGGCCTGGTCAAGGACTGGGATGCGGGGGCATTGCCCCACTGAACGATCTCTAGGTAGACTCCAGGTAGATTAAGTTCATAAAAAGAATTGATGTTAATATTTCTCAACTTGAGTTTGAGAATGTTTAGTTATCCTTGAAGGTCTACCTTTAAGTGGTTGTCTGAATGTTTTTCCTCCCCAACTTTCCAAAAAATTTTCTTCGGTGATCATCTGAGTCTTCAACTCCAAACTGTGACCCCTTGTTGCTGTGTCCCATCTTGAACATCCTGTCTCTGTCCACCTTGTCAATTTCTCTCGGTATTTTGCATGTCGTTGATCATATCCCCCCTACTGTACCTGTCCCTCGTAGGACATGCCCCTGAAGCCCGGATAAATCTAGTTGCAAACCTTTGCACTTCCTCTGGTTTCCTTACGTGCTTGGCTAGGTGTGGGTTCCAAACTGGTGCCGCATACTCCAATATAGGCCTAACATAACCCGGTGTACAGGGTCCCCGAACGATTCGTAATTAAGACGACGGAATTGCTGTTTCTTAGTTATGCTAGGCGCCCCAAGCTGCAGCAGTTATTTGGTTGATGTGTGCCTCAGGAGATTGTGTGTGTGTGTGTGTGTTAGTTACCATTTTGTCCTAGGCACATGTCGATTAGACACTAGGTCTGTTGTATATACGTACATGTGTGTGTGTGTATGTGTGTGTGTGTGTGTGTGTGTGTGTGTGTGTGGTGTGTGTGTGTGTGTTGATACAACCTGGAATCGTTACCCAATATAATCATCACTTTATCCTAGATTTCAGTGAAGATGGAGAAGCATCACACGAGAGAATATCCTCCATACTCCAGTTCTTACTTTACCTCACCTTTCCCTGCGCTCCATTCCATATTCCATCCCTGGCGCGCTGTTCCCTCAGGGGCGCCGCCTCCCCCTCCACCCACACAGAAGCTGATGAACCTATTGATGGCTGTATAAAGCCTCATTGCCACGTTATCACACAACGCTCTCTGATCGGTGGTCGTTGCTGCCGTGGTCCACTATAGTGGCATCCAGACCACTGCGTCCAGTACTTAAAATCCCGTAACCTGTCAGATTAGAAGTCCAACTCCCAACCCAAGACGACTTTAACAAGTTGAACACTTCATTTCATTTCAAATTTCGAAAAGTCCACGAGGGAAATAATAAAAGAAATATAAATCTTTAATAAAACAAGGTAGTAAATAATACTATATATCTAGTATATATATATATATTATATATATATATATATTTATACAATATATATATAATATTATATTATATATATATATATATAATAATCTATATATAAATATATATATTTATATAATATATAATATATATTTAATATATATATATATATACTCTATATATATATATATATATCTGTCGTGCCGAATAGGCAGAACTTGCGATCTTGGCTTAAATAGCAACGCTCATCTTGCCATATAGGACAAGTGAAAATTTGTGTATGCAATAATTTTCGCCAAAATCATTCTGAACCTAACGAAAAAAAATATATTTGATTGGGTTTGTTTTAGTACTAAATTAATTGTAATCGTATTTAAAATATATTTAGATGGGTTATGGCTACAATAAAGTTTTTCTTGTTTATAAAAGGGTTAGGTAAGTTTTTTCCTAAGATCTTTTGGTGGCAACATTATTAAATTTTTACATTAACAATAATGAAAAAAATATATCTTTAAACGTATATGAGAAAATTTTCAGAAAGGCCTTAAGTTTAAAATGAGTTCTTGCTATTCACCAGTTTTGCATATTCGGCATATATATTTAAATCTAGATATAATATATATAATATATATATATATTATATATATATAAATATATATATATATATAAATATATATAAATATATAAGATGGGGGGTCCACCTCTGGTGAAAATTGTGGGACCCATCGCCTCGGAGAAGTGGATAAAAAGGCTTCAGGAAGAAACATTTGGATTTCTTCCTGAAGCATTTGAATATTTCCCCACTTTCCAGTTATCAGTAAATGTGTGATCTTCTCAATAACGTTTTTATGGATTGCAACTGATAAATATTATCATCTAACTAAAAATTGAGATCTTTAATAACCAAGTTGTCTATGTGATAATAATTACAGTTAATATAGTTCGGATAATTAATGAAACAAGCTTTTACACAACTCTTGGAATATACTTGGTATAATAGGTACATCGTACATATTAAATTTGGGACTTTCGGTCCTAGCTTATTCTGGTATTCCCCAGGTAATATCAAGATAATCTCGATCACTTGTACCAAGCGCTTCAGTTGTATCTAGATTAGTTACAAGTATTTCCTTGAGAAGACTCGTTAAAAAAATATTATCCCCCTCATAGGCCTCTGTTAGAAACTGCTTCAAAAGAAGTCCTGAGCAACTTCAAGGAAGTCACTGGATTCTAGATTACCAGTCAAAGAAGTCCAGTCAATTTGACTAAATTTCAAGTCTCTTACTATCCTGTCTTGAAGCCCTAACGATGTTCTCTCAATCATTTTATAAGCCTGAAGATCGGTATACTACACCTAAAATTAGTTTTTCTTGACTTTCTAGAAATTCTACCCAAGCAGATTCTGTGACTAATCCATCTATTTATATATCTGTTTTCACGCAACAATTTATGTTTTCTCATACAAATAACGCTACACCTTCTCCCCCCCCCTTCCCATTATTTCAATCTACATCAAAAAACTTGTAAATCTTTGAATGTGAAACTACGCAATCATGTCCCAACTCTCTAAATTATACGATCTTTCAGTTACTGCAATAACATCAACGCTTCCTGCACACGCTAACAAATGTAATTCATTATTTTTATTCCTGTCGCTTTGACTATTAGTATAAAATATTTTAATGTTTTTTTTTGTTACACCTTATAGAAAAGTTTGGGTTGATTTTAACCTGGGTGCGTCCCAGTTCACTTTCTTGGACGAAATTGGAAAAATTGAGATGCCGCAACTTGTGAGTGACTTCGAGCATAATGTGCTTGTGTGTTTTAGGATACTGATCTCTTCGATGAATTTGAATTATATTTGTCACGTATATGTTCTAAGTTACAATTTTAATCATGAAATTTGGATAATAGATTCATTGTGATGACTGATGAATGTGGCGTCTGATTCCCATCAAATCTTCAACAATATTTAACTGCACTGTCAACTTATGCCGCACTCTGCACTATTCCAATCGCGTATATTGAGGCACAAGGGACTGGAATTATGGTATACAGGGATACCTTCCTTGGATCGAACATTGACAGAAAAACATATAGTTAATTTCAGGTATATTGTTAATTTTTAATTACAGGTATTAAAAATGTATTTATTTTTTCAGTTTTTTTTTTACTAAAGTTTAAAAAATCTTTGAACTACATAATGGAAATTTCTTGATTACTTAAGTTTAATAATGGAGAAACGTTGATCAAATACTGAACTATAAATTTAGGCACTGAATTTCCACTTATTACAGTAAGGAACGTTTTTAAGTTTCAAACATTTCTTAAAGATTTAAATTAACAATTTCATGATAACATGGCTGAAAATTATTGGCATTTTACATTCGTAACTAATTTCATAATGTTACATAAATAATATGGAGACAGATTCAGAATTTTTTTTTTAATTTGTAGGGCTCACGAGGGTGATTTAATTAGTAACGAGTAATGACATTGTTATCTCAGTGAAACTGAATTAGTTAATATTTAACCTTTGTGTGTTTTTGTGCAATAAGCATTTCCTTAGACAATGAATATAGATATTTAGATTTTATTAAAAAAATAAGAGATATTGGTATGAAAAAACAGCCCGAAATTGTGTGTGTGTGATATTATATAAATATTATATATATATAATATAAATATATATTATATATTATATAATATATATATATATATATATATATATATATATATATGTATATATATATATATGTATATATAATCGGATATCATATATAATATCATAAACACCACTCTGACAGAATAGAGAAACCCAAGCGCTTTTCTGACTACCTCACATTATCAAGGAACTATGAAAGTGAAGCAACAAGGAAGCTATATAAGGGGTCCGGCCACACTCACATCAGATCCCACAACGGATAAACACGTGACGGCGCGGCGAACCAACTTGATAGGTCCTTTTGCACACTCACTCCCCAAGCTATTCTACCCAAGAAAAATTTAAAAAATTATTTGTCCAGTGTATTATTAAATTCTTTCCCAAATTCCTATAATTATAAATGGATCTAATTTATATAAAACCAAAGGAAAATTCATATTATTGTCAAAACTGCTTTTTTATGTCAACAAGATTCAATTATTTTCCCTGTCGACCATGACTTGCTTGATACCTACATTCTCAACTTTTTGAAAATCAATTGGATGGTTAAAATCTCTTACTTGAATAATAGAGCATTGGAATCTTGTCGCAGTTCTAATGCTATATTTATGTTTGTTTTTAATCTTAGTTCGAGATTTTTACCCAGTTGACCGAAATAAACTTTCTCGCAAATTTTACAAGAAGCCTTATAGACACATTCCATCAGCATTTTTGGGGGAATTCTTTATCAAAAGTTTTTTCCTGGTATTCAAGTTTTGAATACAACTTTAATATTTAAAGTCTTAAGAAGATAAGGCATATCAACCAAGTTTCATGGAAAGGGAGAACTCACTTATTTTTAGTTGAATAGGCTGGTTGCCCCTTTTTTGGATTAATAAAAAGTGTTTCTAGCAACTTTAAAAGATTTATATCAATTACATTTCATGGGTATTTAAATCATTACCTATTCATAAATTTTGGGCTATTTCCTCATCTAGAACTCAGGACTACAATCGTAAGCTCTTCAAAAACATTGATGAGAAAACAGACAGTTGACTCTATCTTGATGCGAGAATAATTCGTGGGACATAGGAACCGGTTATTTGTAGGTTTTCTGTAAATTTAAATTTGAATTCATTATTACCCTTAATAATTAAAACATCTAGAAAAGGCAATGATCTATTTCTTCAAAACTCAACAGTAAAAGTTTTAAAAGAATGGGCTAAGTTAATTTAATTTTCAAGAAAATGTGTATATCTACTTTTTTGGGCATAAGACACTATTATCATCAACATATCTAACCATTAGCTCTATTAGGAGGATTGTGTTAAGCAACCTTGTTGCAAAAAAATCCAGTATAGGTTACTATGAACAGGTGAAAGAGGATTTCCCATTGCCATAACCACACTTCTGAGTGTAAAACTTATCATTTAAATTCAATTTTGCATCAACATGCAAAGTAAATAAGGTTAAATGACAGTAAGGAACTGGCAATGGTAAATCATAGTTACCGTTTCAGATAAAAACTTAATAAATCATCACAGGAACTTTTCGTAAAACAAGGAAGTAACATCAAAAACTAACCATGTTAAAATCATTTAAGTCAGTCAAGGAGCTTACTTATCAATCAAGTCTATGTTTGTTTTTTAACATTAAAGTTAGAAATTTTGCCCAACAATTAGGGCTCAAAATATCAACAAGCCATTTGATAATTTATATGAAACGGACCTATGGAGCTAATAATTGGTCTGCTACTGATTCCAGGGTTTGTGTGTTTTTTATTAGTCCATACTGTAAGTTAAATGGAATAGTGAAGTAAATTGTTTGACAAATTCATCTTGGCGCTTTCAGTAGAAGTTTTTATTGTTTAATTGAAATTGCTGTTAACGTTTCTAGGGGATTTTTTCCTAAGTTTATAATAGGTTTCAGTATCATCTAAGAGATTTGTCATTATTTCCTTGGTAATCATTTTCTTTCATAATTACTGATTCATTTTATTTTGTCTGCTTTAGTAGCGCAAATTTTTATTGTTATTAAGTGTATCATAAGAACTTAAAGAATCTGTGGAGGGCAATTGGGAATGTTTGGTTTTTAACAGAGCATAACCATTCCTTTTACTAATATTAATTTCATCAGAGGAAAATCAGAAAATTTTCAAAGTTACAAAAGGCTTTTAGGCAATTCAACATATTAAGTTTTTTTGAATTTGCAAAACTTAGGCCAAAACCTAGAGCCAGCATTGTATTTTGTCTAAAATTTTCATCTGATAATTAATTACAAATTGTTATTAGCCTGCTTTGCCCAACCACTATTTTCAATTAAAATGTCTATTTTTCTTTGTAGTTTGATCTTGAGTTCATTACAAATTCTTCTGAGTTTATTATAGCAAAGCCAAATACTGCGTTTTCCATTCTGATGGAATGCCTGATTAAAAGTATTTTTTGTTTTTCTCAATATTTGTAATGCTTTCCTTCTCCGTATTTTAGTTATTTTCAATATGTTCTGAAGAATAATTCTCATAAAATCATCAAAAGGACGATCTCTCATGTCAAGGAGTCTATTGGGTAAAAGAGACTTGGGCAGAACTTGTTCATTTAAACAATTTTTTAAAAAATTAAGTAGAATTTTTAACTTGTGGGACTTGATCAGTGCAGAAGAAAACTGTGAAACAAAAGATATATGATTAGGAAAGCTTATCGAGAACATTCTGAAGAGTCGTGTGGTATCCATTAATGCAATAAGATCACAGTAAACAGGTGATTTCAAAATATGCAAAACAATAAAACTTCTACTGAAAGGCAAAGATGAATTAGTCAAACAATTTACTTCCACTAATCCATCTTTACCTTACATGTATGGACTAATAAAAACACACAAACCAGGGAATCCAGTCCAGACCAATTTATTAGCTCCCTAGGTCGATTTTCATATAAATTATCCAAATGGCTTGTTGATATTTTGAGCCCCAAATGTTGGCATATTTCTAACTTTAAGTTAAAAAACAACAATAGATTGGTTGATAAATTCAGCTCCTTGACTGACTTAAATGATTTTAACATGGTTAGTTTTGATGTACTTTCCTTGTTTACGAAAGTTCCTGTTGATGATTATTAAGTTTCTTATCTGAAGAACGCGTTAACTATGATTTACCATGGCCAGTTCCTACTGACATTAACTTATTAAACTTCGCATTGTTTGATGGCAAAATTTGTATTTAATGAGAAGTTTTTACACTCAAAGTTTGGTATGGCAATGGTGAAATCCTCTTTTCACCTGTTCTTAGTAACCTATAACAAATGGAATTTTTTTGAAACAAGGTTGCTTAACCCATCCTCCTAATAGAGCTAAATGGGTCAGATATGTTGAATGATATTTTGTGTCTTAACCCAAAAATGTAGATATACACCATTTTCTTGGAAAATTAAATAGCTTAGCCCATTCCTAAAACACTTTCTGTTGAGTTCGAAGAAAAAAACTCATTGCCTTTTCTAGATGTTTTAATTATTAAGGGTATAATGAAGTCAAATTTAAAATTTACAGAAACCTACAAATAACTGTTCCTATGTCCCACTATTATTCCTCGCATCAAGATAGAGTCAAACTGGCCCCTGTTTATTCTCATCCAATTGTTTTTGAGAGCTTACGAATTTGTAGTCCTGGAGTTCATAGATGAGGAAATATCCAAATTATGAAATAGTAATGATTTTAAAATACCCAAGAAATGTACTTATAAAGCTTTTAAAGTTCTAGGAACACTTATTATTATCCAAAAAAGGGCAACCAGCCTTATCAACTAAAAATAGTGGTTCTCCCTTACCAGAAAACGTGGTTGATAAGCCTTCTCTTCTTAAGACTTTTAATATTAAGTTGTATTCAAAAATCTTGATACAGTAAAAAAAACTTTGATTAAGAATTCCCCCCAAAATGCTGAAGGATGTGTCTATAAGAATTCCTTGTAACATTTGCGATAAAGTTTTATTACGGTCAAACTGGTAAAAATCCTCGAACTAAGATTCAAACACATAAAAATACAATAGAACTGACATGATTCCAATGCTCTAATTAATTAATTTAAAGATTTTAACCATCCCAATTGATTTTCAAAAGTTTGAGATAGTAGTAACAAGCAGTCGATGGTCGACAGGAATAATAATTGAATTCTTGCTTCATAAAAAGCAGTTTGACAATAATATGAATATTTCCTTTGGTTTATATACCATTAGATCCATTTTATAATTAAAAGAATATGGGAGACTTTAATAATACACTGGACAAATAAATACGCTTGGGGGTGAGTTTTTGCAAAGGACATATCCAAGTTGGCTCGTCCGCGCGTCACGTGTATTACCCGTCGTGGGATCTTGATAGTGAGTGCTGGCCGACCCCTTAATACTTTCCTTGGATGCTTTACTTTCATCTTCCTTGATATGTGAGTAGTCCACGAAAGCTTCTTGGAATTTCCCTATTCTTTCCGAGTGGTTGTTTTGCATATATATATATTATATATATATAGATAGATATATATATATATATAATATATATATATATATATATGAATACACTACAAACGGTGGCGCACTCATTGTAAACCTGGAAAAAAGCATTAAGTATTTAAATCGAAAAAATAGCGTGAGTTTTCCTGTACGCATTAGGATATTTTTATATAATATTTTTTGGCGGGAGGCAGATTACGTGTGGGTGTGTGTGTGTGTGTGTGTGTGTGTGGTGTGGTGTTGTGTGTGTGTGTGTTGTTGTGTTGTGTGTGTGTCTGTGGTGTGTGGGTGTGTCGGTGTGTGGTGGTGTGTGGGTGTGTCTGTGTGGTGTGTGGTGTGTGTGGTTGTGTCTGTGGTTGTTGTGGGTGTGTGTTTGTGGTGTGGGTGTGTGGGCGTGTGGGTGTGTCTGTGGTGTGTGTGTGTGTGTGTGTCTGTGTGGGTGTGTGTGTGTGTGTGTGTGATGTGTGTAGTGGGAGTGGGTGTGTCATGTGTGTGGGTGTGTCTGTGTGTGTGTGTGGGTGTGTGGGGTGGTGTCTGTGTGTGTGTGGTGTTGTGTGTGGTGTGATGTGTTGTGTGTGGTGTGTGTGGTGGTGTCTGTGTGTGTGTGTGTGTGTGTGTGTGTGTGTGTGTGTGTGTGTGTGTGGGGTGTGTGTGTGGGTGTTGTCTGTGTGTGTGTGTCTGTGTGTGTGTGTGTGTTTGTGGTGTGTGTGTGGTTGTGTGTGGGTGTGTGTGTGTGTGCGTCCTGTCTCTGTGTATTCACCTAATTGTGGTTGCAGGTGTCAAGTCATTGCTCTTGGTCCCGCCTCTTCACTGGTCGCTACTGGGTCCACTCTCTTGCTGCTCCATGAGCTTTTTCGTACCTCTTCTTAAAGCTATGTATGGTACCTGCCTCCACTACGTCACTTTCCAGACTATTCCACTTCCTGACAACTTTATAACTGAAGAAGAACTTCCTAACATCCGAGTCTTCAACTTCCAACTGTGATCCTTGCTTCCCGTGTCCTATCTCTGAAATATACACCCTGTCGATTCCTCTCAGTATTTTATATGTCGTTATCATGTCCCCCCTGTCCTCCAGTGTCATCAAGTTGAGTTCCCTTAATCTCTCCTCGTAGGACATGTCTGTGTGTTTGTGTGTTAATGCAAAACAAGCAATGTGAAAAAATAGCGAAGTTACAAGCGCTATCATGATTTCTCACATCAATGACCTAATAACTGTTCTCATCTGCACTATTATTCTTCAAATCACGACTGAGTTAAACTTTTTCAATTCTCATCCATGCTTTTGAGATCTTTTTTTACTTACAGTCCAGAGTTCATAGATGAAGAAATATTGAAGATTTATGAAGTAGCTAATGATTTAGAAATGCCCAAAGTATTTATATGATAATTATTTCTAAAATCGTATCTAAGCGCTAAACCCACAATTGTTACTTAATTGATAAACCCTTTAAATTTGCTAGAAATACACTTTAAAATTCAAAGAAAGCCAACAGTCATGTCCCAACCAAAATATTGGTTCGCCCCCTTTTCCCATGAAACGTTTCTTGTTTATACCTTCTCTACTTATGAAATTATAAAATCCAAAAGTTGTATTTAATAATCCTGATACAGAAGAAAAAGTTCTGATTAAAATTTTCCTAATAATGAAATGTCTGAACGGCTGTGTTAAAAATTCGCTTGAAAACATGACTCCCGCGAAATCGAAATGACACCGAGTGTAAACAAACAACCCCGGCCGGGATTGAACGCGGGTATCCACTCCCCGAGCCGGGGTATGGTTTCCCTTGTATAATATGTAATAAAGTTTCCTATGGTCAAACTGGGAAAGTCTTGAATTAAAATTACAACCATAAAGATAGCATTAGAACTGGACAGCAGTCTAATGCTCTATTTATTCATGTGAGAGATTTTAACCATCCATTGATTTTCAAAATGCCGAGAAACTTGTATGAAGCAAGTCTATGACTGAGACAAATTTGGTTTAATGAAGCTTCATAATTTTTTTTATTTTACTGTGAATATTGATTTAGGATATAAAAATTAGAATAATATATAATTAATAAAATTTGGGAAAAATTTAATATATAACAAAAAAGAATCATAAAATTGGGGAGGAATTTAACCCATATTTGACAAGTCCAAAACTATCCCACCAGCATCATAAAGGGTAGGTTGGGTAAGGTTTGTCAGGAAACAGACAAATGTTTTCCTGGGGGCTGGTCTTGGTCAGATGGAGCTTTTGGTCATCTGACCGAGGCCTTCAGCTGGCTTACCGGTCCACCCCTTTAAAAATTATGGTCAGTTATTACCATTTAGTCATTGTAGCATCATAGAGGGACGGTCATATCTCAGCCTCATATTGCCTTCTGTTATTTGATCATAACTGCCAGGACCCTTGATAAGTTATAAATAAAAGAAAGTGCTTGGAATTTCACTTTTTTTTCTCAGTGGCTGTTTTTCAATATTGTGATATCACCAGTTTATTGCATTTATGGAAATGTTAGTATATCAGAAAATTGTAGAATCTCTCAATGCGAAATTCACTTTTTTTTAGTTTGTTAATAAGTTGTTTTCTTGAAATGTTGCAATACTCGCCATAATTATGTTTACTGTTTTCCAAAAATCTACTTTAAGCTGAATATTTAATTTTGATATTGGAGACGATTTTCTTTTGTTTTGATAAGAGTCTTCAGTGCTGTCGCATCTTGGTTACCAACATTATTGTTACCATACCCCCGGCCGAGACTGAACCCGCGGTCAATAGAGTCTCGAAAACTCACCCGTCGCGTTAGCCACTAGACAGCTTAGCCACAATAAGATTCATCCAACTAGGTATGATCTTATAGTGGCACTGGTCTAGTGGCTAACGCACGCTGGAGTTTTGAGACTCTATGACCCGGTTCAATCCCGACCTGGGTATGGTTTGTTTGCAATCGTGTCATTACGATTTCTTCGTCTTTATTGTTACATGTGATGTAATCTGTGTTTTGTCTAGACCTATGTTGAAAATCTGGGGATAGTAGAGGGGAAGGGAGGGAGTAAGTAGAGGAGAGAGAGAGATGAAAGAAGGGAAGAAATGGACGCGAGAAGGGGATCCAGGGAATGTGATAAGAAAGGAAGTGGGAAGGGGAAAGGAGAAGGCTAGGAGAGAAGGAAGGAGGGGAGGGACACATGGAGTGGTTGACCACTAAGGGTGTCTCTGAGGAATCATATAAAGAACGCAGGTGAGAAACGTCAAGAGCTTTACACTGTGGGCTGAAAGGGAGAAGTATTTTTGAGGTGTCTTGTGTCTAACCAAGTGTTGGCCTTCCTTGGACTCCACATCGAGGAGCCAAACACTCTTTTTTTTTAAACCTCGACACTAATACTGTTTTCTGGTGGTTGTCTGTGATGACTGCATGTTTGTGTGATCTGTGATTACTGTAGTGTTTGTGTGGTATCGTGGATGACTGTAGTGTTGTGTGGTGATACTGTGATGACTGTAGTGTTGTGTGGTATCTGATGATGACAGTAGTGTTGTGTGAGGTGTCTGTGATGACGTATGTTTGTGTGTGAATCTTGATGACTGTAGTTGTTGGTTGATCTGATGGACTGGTAGTGTTGTGTGGTGATCTGTGAATGACTGTAGTGTTGTGTGATCTGTGAGGACTGTAGTGTTGTGTGATCTGTGATGACTGTAGTGTTGTGTGATCTGTGATGACTACAGTGTTGTTGTGATCTGTGATGACTGTAGTGTTTGGTGGGTGATCTGTGATGACTACAGGTGTTTGTGTGATACTGTGATGGACTGTAGTGAGTGTGTGGGCGATCTGTGATGACTACAGTGTTGTGTGATCTGTGATGACTGTAGTGTTGTGTGGCGATCTGTGATGACTACAGTGTTGTGTGATCTGTGATAACTGTAGTGTTGTGTGATCTGTGATGACTGTAGTGTTGTGTGGTGATCGTGATGACTACCTGTTTGTGTGTCTATGATGACTGTAGTGTTGTGTGATCTGTGATGACTGTAGTGTTGTGTGGTGATCTGTGATGACTACAGTGTTGTGTGATATGTGATGACTGTAGTGTTGTGTGGTGATCTGTGATGACTACAGTGTTGTGTGATCTGTGATGACTGTAGTGTTGTGTGATCTGTGATGACTGTAGTGTTGTGTGATCTGTGATGACTACAGTGTTGTGTGATCTGTGATGACTACAGTGTTGTGTGATCTGTGATGACTACAGTGTTGTGTGATCTGTGATGACTGTAGTATTGTGAGATACTGTATGACTGTAGGTTGTGTGATCTGTGATGACTACAGTGTTGTGTGATCTGTGATGACTACAGTGTTGTGTGATCTGTGATGACTGTAGTGTTGTGTGATCTGTGACGTCAACAGTGGTTGTGGTGATCTGTGATAGACGTGTGTATGTTGATCTGAGATGACTACAGGTGTTTTGTCTGTGGTGATGCCTGTATGTTGTGTGTGATCCTGTGATGCTACAGTGTTGGTGGTCTGTGATGACTAAGGTGTTTGTGTGGATCTGTGCTGACTACAGTTTTGTGTGATGTGGCGATGACTGGTAGTGTTGTGTGGGATCTGTGAGACTACAGTGTTGGAGATCTGTGATGACTATAGTTTGTGTGGTTGCGGTAGGGCTGTGTGTAGTATGTGGTAATGATTGTGGGAGATGTGGTAGTGGTAAGTCAAGGTGGTGGTGAAGTGGTAGTAGTTTGGTGGTGATGGAAGTAATGGTAATGATGTAGTACTAGTTATGATGGTAGTAATGGTAGAGGTGGTGGTAGTAGAATGGAACTGGAGGCGTTATGATAGTAGTGGCGGTGGTAGTTAATGGTGGCGCAGTGATGGTGGGACAGTGATGGTGGCGGCAGTGATGGTGGTGGTGCAGTGAGGTGGTGGTGGCAGTGATGTGGTGGTAGTGTGTGCGGCATGATGGGGCGGCAAGTGATGGTGGTGGTGGCAGTGATGGTGGTTGAAAAAAAAAAAAAAAAAAAAACAGTGATGGTGGTGCAGTGATGGTGGTGGTAGTGATGGGGTGTAGTGATGGTGGTGGTAGTGATAGGTGGTGGTAGCGATGGTGGTGGTAGCGATGGGTGGCAGGTGATGGTGGTGGTAGCGATGGTGGTGGTAGCGATGGGGTGGTGGGGGGGGGGGTAGCGATGGTGGGGTGGAAGCGATGTGGTGTAGTGATGGCGGGTGGTAGTGATGGCGGTAGTGGTGGGCAGTTAATGGTGCGGTAGTAATGTGGTGTTGGTGCGAATTGTATAAAAGCTGGTGGTGGTTAGTGTAGTAATGGTGGAGGTAGTGGTAGTAAATGGTGGTATGGTGAATGCGTGAAACACACTTCCAATGTAGTCTGTGTGATGATGGAGGATTCAATTTTTATACCCTACAGTGTCTGTTTGTGATCAACATCACTCCTGATGTCCATCACCATGTGATGATTACGTGGTAATGATAAGATTTTATGACAATGCTTATGATCAATGTGATAACAACATGATTTTTTTTAATTATTATATCAATGATGCTGACAATACTAATGATGCCAAAAGATGTTACTTTTGGATTACACTTAAGACCATGGTCACAATGTTGATGACGGTTATGTTGATTACGGTAATGATGATGAAATTAACACACATGTGCAACATCTGGGTATCTTTATTGTAGACGTTTCGCCATCCAGTGGCTTTATCAATACCAATTGAGTGTTGAGTCAACAGTATCTTCCTGGATCACCTAGAGACACACCGCCTCGACATTATTCCCCAACACTTCACTCGAGGAACGTTGAAGACCTCATAGTCAGCGTATCAACCCGCTTCAGCTTACGACACTTCAAAGGACAACTAACCCAGGAAGATACCTCACTTAAATTCACCTTTCAGGAAGGTCACGACACACTGCCTTTCTTTGACGTACGGTTCACCAGACAACATCAAACGTACCTTATAGCGAAATACCCCTACTGAAGGCTGTATTAATGTTGTTAGAACTACGTCTTGATAAAGCTCCTGGACAGCGAAACGTTGCCACAATAAAATGTCACATTAGTTGGCTATGTGTTCTTTTACTTTACATACTACTGACGGCGACCTAATTCTCTTTCCTCTCATTATTTCAAAACCTCGTTATTTAATCATTATCTACTAACAAAGCGGCCATGACATACAACAATGCCTGGAACAACAGTCATTGAAGTTATGCCATTAAACTAACGATATACATCACAGTGTCAAAAAGTAGATCAGTATGACATATATAAACACTTGGGTATTTATATTTAGATACATTTCGCCTGTGCAGTAAGCATCTTCAGGCGAGCAAAAAGGCGATTAAGATACTGGAGAGTATTAATAACAAGGAAATTTTTAGGTGCTCCGCCCCTCAGTAATAGGAAACCAAACCATTACGATTTCGTGAGTCACTCAATATTAAGAGAAGTTACAGTGTGAGGCCAGGCAAAAACATATAAATAGCATATATAATTTCCAAATTCTACAGTCTATATTATACTAGAAAGGTGAAATTAAACTGTTTAATATATACTAAGGAGGTATGATGTACTAAGTACACGATGTTTATGGATGTGTGTGTGTGTGTGTGTGTGTGTGTGTGTGTGTGTGTGTGTGTGTGTGTGTGTGTGTATAGTGTGTGTTGTGTGTAGTGTGTGTGTTGTATGTAGTGTGTGTTGTGTGTAGTGTGTGTGTTGTATGTAGGGTGTGTGTGTGTGTGTGTGTGTGTGTGTGTGTGTGTGTGTGTGTGTGTGTGTGTGTGTTGTTTGTGTGTGTAGTGTGTGTGTAGTGTGTGTAGTGTCTGTGTGTTGTGTGTGTGTGTGTGTAGTGTGTGTGTGGTAGTGTGTGTGTTTGTGTTTGTGTGTGTAATGTGTGTGTAGTGTGTGTGTTGTATGTGTGTGTGTAGTGTGTGTGTGTGTAGTGTGTTTGTGTGTTGTTTGTGTGTGTTGTGTGTGTGTGTGTTGTGTTGTGTTGTGTGTGTTGTGTGTGTGTAGTGTGTGTGTGTTGTTTGTGTGTGTTGTGTGCTGTGTATGTGTTGTGTGTGTGTGTGTGTTGTTTGTGTGTGTGTTGCGTGTGTGTGTGTGTGGTGTGTTTGTGTGTGTGTGTGTGTGTGTGTGTGTGCGCGCGCTGTGTTGTGTGTGTGTGCTGTGTTGTGTGTGCTGTGTGTGTGCTGTGTTGTGTGTGCGCTCTGTGTGTTGTTTGTGTGTGTTGAGTGTGCTGTGTTGTGTGTGCTGTGTTGTGTGTGCTGTGTTGTGTGTGCTGTGTTGTGCGTTGTGTGTGTGTGTGTGTGTGTGTTGTGTGTGTTGTGTGTGTTCTTTTGTTGTGTGTGCTGTGCTGTGTGTGCTGTGTTGTGTGCGCTGTGTTGTGTTGTGTGTGCTGTGTTGTGTGTGCTGTGTTGTGTGTGCTGTGTTGTGTTGTGTGTGCTGTGCTGTGTGTGCTGTGCTGTGTGTGCTGTGCTGTGTGTGCTGTGTTGTGTGCGCTGTGTTGTGTTGTGTGTGCTGTGTATGTGTGCTGTGTTGTGTGTGCTGTGTGTGTGTTTGTGTGTGCTGTGCTTGTGTGTGCTGTGTAGTGTGCTGTGTTGTGTGCGCTGTGTTGTGTTTTGTGTGCTGTGTAGTGTGCTGTGTTGTGTGTGCTGTGTTGTGTGTGCTGTGGGTTTGTTGTGTGTGTTGTGCTGTTTGTTGTGCTGTGTTGTGTGTGTTGTGTTGTGTGTGCTGTGTTGTGTGTGTTCTGTGTTTAACAAGTTAAACGCTTATTTCTTTTAAAATTTCAAAAAGTCCACGGGGATAAAAAAAGAAAAAAAACTTTAAAAAAACAAGGTGTAAAAATAATTGTACAAAAATATATATATATATATAATATTATAAAATTATTTATATTATATTTTTAAATATATATATATATATATTATATTTTTTATTATATATATATAGTTAAAATTTTATATATTAATTTTATATTTATATATATTTTATATTATAAAAAATTTATATATTATATTATTTAATATATATTATATTTTTATATATATATTATATATATATATATATATATATTTTATATATGTCGTGCCAAATAGGCAAAAATTGCGATCTTGGCTTAAAAATAGCAACGCTCATCTTGCATTAGGACAAGTGAAAATTTGTGTATGCAATAATTCCCCAAAATCATTTGAACCTAAAAAAAAAAAATTTTTTGTTTGTGTTGTTTAGACTAAATTTTTGAAAACGTTTTTAAAAATTTACATTTAGGGGGGTTAGGTAAAAAAATTGTTCTTGTTATAATAAGGTTAGAAAATTTTTCTAAGATTCTTTTGGTAAAAATTTTATAAAATTTTTTTTACATTAACTTTAAATAAAAAAAAAATATATTTTTAAACGTATAAGAAAAAAATTTCAGAAAGGACTTTAATTTTAAATGAGTTTTGCTAATTCATCAGTTTTCCCATATTTGGCACGACATATTTATATATATATATATTATTATTTATATTTTTTATATTTTTAATTTATATAATATATTTTATATATAAATATATAATTTACTGGCTAAGTTCTTTAATCCTGCCCCTCCCAAAAATCTTTTAAAAAAAAAAATATTTATTACCCCTGTTTTTCGAGTAAAGATGTGAAGCCAGCCCTCGTGGAAGTCCTTGTATTAAACCATTTCCCTCGTTAACAACCTGTTCCTGGTTCAAACTTAGGGGTGAAAGTTTGAAGCTATCACTGTAAATCTCCTTTTATCAAATTTTATAAATTTTATTGTTTTATATTCCTGAAAATTTATCCCTACGAATTTTTTAAATTGTAGGGTATAAGGTTTTATGAATCCCAAAGCGACGTGTTGGAACAATCTGAATAAGATTCCTTATAAATTAAAAAAATTTTTGGATTTTTAAATCAAAACGGGACAAATTTGGGGACCTAGCATGTTTTCTGGAGAGTACAAAGTGTCATTTAAACTTCAATTAAAAAGAACATTCCTACTTTCTGCACGGAGATAAAACAATTAAAAATTTAACAAAATTTTTGAAAATAAAATTTTTCGCCAAAAAACTAAATTAATGGGTTTTTCCCCGGTCTTAAACGATCACCCATAAAATTTTAAAGGGTTTTCAGAAGAGGAAGACTCAAATTTATTTAACGTAATTCAAAAGAACCTAAACCTTTCACATTATCTTACACAAAAAAAAAATTGGGAAAAAGAATTAAAAACAACAATTTAAAATTTTACTCTTTGGTGTTTTGTCAGATACAGAGGCAAACTTCTTTGAACGTTAAAAAAGTACCCACAGAGTTATGGAATTAACCTGCCCGGCTAGAAAGTTGGATATTTTCAACAATTTTAATTATGTGATGAAAAGGGCTTGGGAAAACCGAAAATGTTAAGGAATGAGCAGTTTGGGAAATAAGCAAAAATGTTGCACAGTCTCTCATTCTTCAACTTAAGGCCTCCTGTACATAAAAAAATTTCCCAAGAATATTGTCTTAGTTCAGTCACCGTTGGTAAAAAATTTGTAGGCTGTCGGGAAAGGGGACCTCGCTCACGAGCAAAATGTAAAAAAAAACTTTTGGGGAAAAAAAAAAAAAGATTTTTGGCAAAGTGAAGGTTTTGCCGTAGATGCCTAAAAAAAAAATACATTTAAACCAGTGAAAGTTGTTCCTGCGCATTGACGTCTTTTCCCCTCAGCATTGAAAGTCTATTGCAGGAAGCGTCTAATTTCTACAATATAAAAGTCTAGTTCCTGCAATATAAAGTCTCCCAGAAAGAGCAGTGAAGATGGGGAGGGTAGGGAGGGGGGGTAGTGAAGATGGGGAGGTAGGGGGTGGAGGGGGTAGTGGGGAAAATGGGAAGGTTTTGAGAGCGGTAGTGGGATGGGAAGGTAGTGAGAGGGGTAGTAGGTGGGGGGAATTTTGAGAGGGGTAAAAGGAGGAGGGGAAAGGTAAGTGGGGGGGTAGTGAAAAAATGGCAAGGTAGTGGAGGGGTAGTGAGGATGGGAAGGTATTGGGCGGTGTGGGGGATGGAAGGTAGTGAGAGTGGTAGTGAGGATGGTAAGGTAGTGAGGGGGGTATTTGAGGATGGGAAAGGTGTGGAGCGGTAGTGGGATGGGAAAGGTTTAGTGAGAGGGGTGTGAGGTTTGGGAAGGTGTGGGGGGGGGGTAGTGAGGATTGGGGAGGTAGTGAGGGGGGGTTATGGAGGATGGGAAAGGGGGTTTGGGATGGGGTAAGAGGAGTGTAAAACGGTTAAACAGGCGACGTACTAAAGTGGGTTGTGTTCTGGGTTGGCCTGAAAGCCGTGTATGGGGGTTTGTGGATGTGTAGTGGACTGTGTTGGGGTTTGTATGTCGATTGTGTTGTGTGCATGTAGAGAAGGGTTTTGTGTTGTGTGCTTGTAGATGAAGGTTGTTTGTGTGTTTTTGTGATGAAAGGTTGTGTGTGTGTTGTGATGAAGGTTGTGTTGTGTGCTTGTAGACGAAGGTGTGTTGTGTGCTTGTAGACTGAGGGTTGTGTTTTTTGTGCTTGTGACTGAAGGTTGTGTGTGTTTGTAGATTGAGGGTTGTTTTGTGCTTGTAGGGGAGGGTTGTGTTGTGTGCTTGTAGATGGGGTTGTGTTGTGCTTGAGAGTGGGGGTTGTGTTGTGTGCTTGTAGATGAGAGTTGTGTTGTTGCTTGTAGACTAAAGGTTATATTGTGGCTTGTAGACTGGGGATGTATTGTGTGTTTGTAGACTGAGGGTTGTTTTGTGTGTTTGTAGACTGGGGTTTATTGTGTGTTTGAGACGGGGGGGGTTGTGTTGTGTGCAGTAGATTAAGGGTTGTGTTGGTGTGTATACAAAGGGTTTGTGTTTGTGCTTGGAGGGTTTTTGTGGCTTGCAGAGGGTTTGAGTTGAGCTTATGACTGGGGGTTTTGTGTTTTTTCGTAGAAGGGGTTTGTTGTGCTAGTAGACTGGGGGTTGGTTGTGCTTGAAAATGAGTTTTGTTGTTTTGTAGTTTGAGGGTTGTGTTTGGTTTGTAAAATGGTGTTGTGTTGTTTGTAGACTGAGTTTTGTTTTTTGCTTGTAGACGGGTGTTGGTTTTGCTGTAGATGAGAATTGTGTTTGCTTGTAGATGAGTTTTGTGTTTGTTGTAGATGAGTGTTTTTTGCGCTTGAAAATGAGTGTTGTGTTGTGTTGTAGACTGGTGTTTATTGTGTTTGTAGATGAGTTTTAATATTGTTTTGTAGACTGAGTGTTATATTGTGCTTGTAGATGTTATATTGTGCTTGTAGACTGAGGTTGTGTTGTGTGCTTGTAGATGAGGTTGTTTGTGTGTTTGTAGATGAGTGTTGGTTGGTGTTGTGGCTGAGTTTTGTGTTGTGTGCTTGTAGATGAGTGTTGTGTTGTGTTGTAGAGAGTGTTGTGTTGTGTGCTTGTAGATGAGTGTTGTGTTTGCTTGTGGGCTAAGTGTTGGTTGGTGCTTGTAGATGAGTGTTGGTTGTGCTTGTAGACAAAAGTGTTGTGTTGTGTGCTTGTAGAGAGTGTTGTGTTGTGTGCTTGTAGATGAGTGTTGTTTTGTGTGCTGTAGATGAGTGTTGTTTGTGTGCTTGTAGACTGGTGTTTGTTGTGTGTTGTAGACTGAGGTTGTGTTGTGTGTTTGTAGATGGTGTTGTTTTTTGTGTTGTAGAAAAAGTGTTGTGTTGTGGTTGTAGGAGTGTTGTGTTGTGCTTGTAGACAAGTGTTGTGTTGTGGCTTTTTGAGAGGTTTGTTGTGGCTTGTAGAGAGGTTGGTTGTGTGCTTGTAGACTGAGTTTTGTGTTGTGTGTTTAGATGAGTGTTGGTTTTGTGCTTGTAGACGGGTGTTGTGTTGTGTGCTTGAGATGAGTGTTGTGTTTTGTGTTGTAGATAAGTGTTGTGTTGTGTGTTGTAAACGAGGTTGGTTGGTGCTTTAGATGAGTGTTGTGTTGTGGTTGTGATGGTGTTGTGTTGTGTGTTGTGAGAGTGTTTGTTGTGTCTTGTAGATGAGTGTTGTGTTGTGTGTTGTAGATGGTGTTGTGTTGTGTGTTTGTAGACTGAGTTTTGTTTTGGTGCTTGTGATGGTGTTGGTTTGCTTGTAGACTAGTGTTGTTTTGTGTGTTTGTAGACTGGGTTGTGTTGTGTGCTTGTAGCTGAGGGGTTTGTGTTGTTGTTGTAGACTGAGTGTTGTGTTGTGTGTTTGAGACTAGTGTTGTGTTGTGTGCTTGTAGACTGAGGTTGTGTTGTGTGCTTGTAGCTGGTTTTGTGTTGGCTTGTGATGGTGTTGTTTTGTGTGTTGTAGACTGAGTTTTGTGTTTTGTGCTTGTAGACGGTTTTGTGGGGTGCTTGTGATGAGTGTTGTGTTGTGTGTTGTAGACTGAGTGTTGTGTTGTGCTTGTGGGGTTTTTGTGTTGGTGCTTGTAGAGAGTGTTGTGTTGTGCTTGTAGACTGAGTGTTGTGTTGTGCTTGTAGACTGAGTGTTGTGTTGTGCTTGTAGACTGAGTGTTGTGTTGTGCTTTGTAGATAAGTGTTGTTTTGGTGCTTGTAGACTGAGTGTTGTGTTGTGTTTGTAGATAAGTTTTGTGTTGTGTGCTTGTAGATGAGTTTTGTGTTGGTTGTGCTGGGTTGGTTGGCTGTGATGAGTGTTGTGTTGTGCTTGTAGATGAGTGTTGTGTTGTGTGCTTGTAGACTGAGTGTTGTTTTTTTGTGCTTGTAGACGATTTTTGTTTGTGCTGTAGATGGTAAAGTAAATAACACGTCAAAGTACATAAAACTGCTCTGTTCTCTTGTTTTGTTTAACAAAAATCCCGTTAATTTAATTAAAAGTTAAATGTTTTTTTTCCACGTAGCAAAAGGTTTCAGGATTAGTGCGAGGTTTATTCTTTTCCCATCTAAAAGTTTGGCATTCCGTGTTTTCGTGTGTAGAGAGGTAGAGGCCGGCAGCTCGAAAAGTCGTAGAATATGTAAAAAAATTATAAAAAAAAAAAACCCTGGCCGTTGTGGATTGGAAGCTTTTGGTTTTTGTGGAGTCTATTAGGGATATGTTTAAAAGCAAAACATTACTTTGATATGAAAAAACCAATTTAACAAAACAGGGAAGCACTACACTAGAAAAGAGGCACTAAATTACGGCCGTGTCATGACGTTATAGTATGCAAAGTCATGGAGAAGATTTCAGGAGGAGAGGGGTGGAGCCCTGGAACGGACAAGATTTAAAAACGAAACCGCCGGATTCATGGAAGGAAATCTGTGTCAAAAACTTCGGGAAAGTTCTATGACAAAGTTACGGGGGTCGACCGGAGAGAGGGGTGGGTTGATTGCATTTTTCTTGGACGAAAAAGGTCTTCGACACTGTTCCTAAAAAGGACTAGGCAGAAACTGATGATCGGGCTATAAAAAAAAGGCACTGAATGGATAGAGAATATTGACAGGGAGGCAAAACGATCATGGTAGGGGATGAGGTATCACAGTGGGCCTGGACGAGCGGGGTCCTAAGGGGGTGGTTCAAAAGCCAAAATGCTATTTCGGGTATATGTGAATGACATGATGGAAGGGATAGACAGGGTGTTCCTGTTGCAGATGATGGAAAATAATGGGGGAAAATTTAAAATCGATGAGGACCGGCAGGATTCAAAGAGCCTGGAAGGTGGACAGTGGTCCCGCAACTGGCTTTTGAATTCAACCCCCCAAATGCAAAGTATGAAGACGGAGAAGGCAGAGAAGACGCAGACGAAAATGACTAGGTGGTCAAAGGTGCAACCTCGTCAAGGTGAAAGATCTTGGGGTGCCCTTTAAAACGAGCATGTCTCCGGGGCCCCTCAAACCGATTATGTGCAGAACGGGCGCCTGTCAAAACTGAGAAAAGCGTTCCGTTTCCTTAGTAAGGGAAACGTTCACGAACTGTCACTTGAATCAGGCTCATACTGGAGTATGCACCCCCGTTTGGGAACCCCCACTGGTCAAACCCGTCAAGAAAATTAGGAAAAATGCAAGGGGTTTTCAACAAGGCTTGTTCCCGGGGCTCGAGGGTATGTCCCACGAAGAAGGTTTTGGGGAAAACGGACTGACGAATTGGAGGACAGAAGGGTCAGGGGAGACATGTAAGACAACAAAATACTGCGTGGAATAGATAAAGGGAGACAGAGACAGGTTGTTCCAGAGATGTAGTGTAGGAGGAAAACCCTACATAGCTTTAAGACGAGGGTTTACAAAGTTGGAAGAAAGAGAGAGGACCTAGTAAAGATCAGTGAAAGGCTGGGGCCCGGAGCTGAGTCTCGATCCCTGCAACCCCAAATTTGGAAAAATATACATACATATATACATACATATATATACACAACACTACATAAATTTTACACCAATAAACACACATACAACATACCCAAAACATCACCCAGTCATTGAAGAGGTGGGGCCAGGGCGGTTGATCCTGCAACCAAATTAGGTGAGTACACGCAAATTTTTAATTTTAAAATATATATATATATATATAATATATATATATTATATAATATATATATATATATATATATAATATATAATATTATTAATATTCGTGCCGAATAGGCAGAACTTGCGATCTTGGTAATGCAACGTCATTTCCCCCTAAGGACAAGCAAAAATTTTTTTTTATGAAATAATTTCGCCCCAAAAACTTCTTAACCTAACGAAAAAAAATATTTCTTGTGTTTTTTTAGTATTAAAAAAATTGTAAATAAATCTAAAATATATTTGTTGGGTTGGGAAAAAAAAAAATTTCGCTTGTTATAATAAGGTTGGTAAGTTTTCTAAGATTCTTTGGTGCAAAAATTTAAAATTTTTTTACATTAACATTAATGAAAAAAAAAAAATCTTTAAAAATATAAGAGAAAAATTTTTGAAAGGGGCTTTAATTTTAAATGAGTTCTTGTAATTTACCAGTTTTAATATTCGGCACGACATATTATTTATAATTACTAGAAAAAGAAGAAGAAAAATTTTCAAAGTGGAAGTCTGAATGTGCGTGGATTTTGTGCGATGATAAGAAAGAGATGATTGTGGGTTTTATGAGTGGAAAAAGCGGATGTCCTGACTTTAAGTGAAAAAAAAGGGGAAGGGGGTGGGAGAGTTTTTAATGGAGAGGAATTATGGGATTAGGTCAGGGGGTTTTAAATGAGTAGAGTAAAAAAAGGAGTAGCAATAATGTTGAAGGATAAAATATGGGAGGAAAAGAGGGATTATAAATGTATTAATTCAAGGATTTTGTGGAGTAAAATAAAATTGGATGTGAAAAGTGGGTTTAATAAGATGTATGCACTGGGGAAGAGAGAATGTAAGGAGAAGGAAAAGAATTTTTTGGGAAAAGTTGAGTGAATCGGGGGAGTTTTGAATCAAGTGTGAGGTAAGGTGGTTTTGGGGTTTCAAAGCTAAAGTGGGGAAAAAAAGTTTGGGGGGGTAGTAGGTAAATTTGGGGTGCCGGGGTAAATGTAAAAGGGGAGCCTTTAATTGGGGCTATGTGTAGAAAAAAGATTTGGGAATAAGTAATACATTTTTATGAAAAAAGAGGATAAATAAATTACAAGGTTTGAGTAGCAGTAAGAAAATAGTTTTTTAGATTAGTTTGGTGGATAAAAAGGGTTTATGGGGGGCTCAAAAATGTACTGTTTATAAGGGGGGAATGAATTCGGTATTATTTAGTTGTAGTACAGTTAGAGTAAGAGGTAGATGGGAAAAAAGGGAAATGGCAAAACAAGTAAGGGGAGGTGAAAGTGTATAAATAAGGGAGGAGGAAGTTCGGGTGAATATAAAGGGCTTTGGCAGAAAGGGGGGTAGTGCAAAGATGAGTAGTGGGGGGTTGAAGAGGGTTTGGATAGTTTAAAAATGTAGTATTAGAATGTGGGGAGAAAATTTGTGGTTATGGAGGGTTTGAGGGCAGGAGGAAAGAGGAGTGCTGGGGGAAGATGAAATAAAGGGTGTGAAAAAAGGAAAAAGGTTTGCTTTGGAAGGGTTTTTCAAACGAAGTGTTATAAAAGGCAGATATATGGAGAGTAAAGAATGTGAAAAGAGTGGGAGAGATGCAAAAGGAGAGCAGATGATAGATGGGAGAGGCATGTCAAGAAATTTTAATGAAAAAAAGAAAAAATTTTGGAGGAGTAAACAAGTTGAGAAAAGCCCAGGGAAAAAATATGGGTTTGTCAGTTAAAAAAAAAGAGTAGGGGAGTTAGTGAGGGGAGGGAGGTATTAGGTGATGGCGAGAAATTTTGAGGAACTTTTTAAAGTTAAGGAAGAAAACAGAGGCGTAATTCATGCATGGTCGGGGGTATACCATCTTTTGGAGTGGGAAAAAAAAGGGAGAAGTAAATGTGGGGGGGTAGTGAGGCATTTTCGTAAAATGAAAGGGGGTTTTTAAACAGCTGGAAACTGATGGGTCTGACAGAAATGTTAAAAGCAGGGGGGGGTTTTTGTGTTGGAATGGTTGGTATTTTGTTTTAAAAAATGATGAAGGGGGAAGGTACCTGGGGGTGGCGGAGAGCATGTAAGCCCTTTTTATAAAGGGAAAGGGGACAAAAGAGACTGTAAAAAATTTTAGAGGGGAATAAGTTTTGAGTTTTACCCGGGAAAATGTTTTCGGTAGGGTTATAAATTTAAAGAAATTAGAGGTAAGAAGAATGTAGGATTTCGGATGGAAGGAGGTTTCAGAGTGGGGAGGGATGTGTTGATAAGGTTTACATTTAAGATATATGTAAAAATTTTTGATAAAGGTAGGGAAGTTTTTATTCATTTATGGATTTAGAAAAGGCATATGATAGAGTGGTAGAGGGGGCAATGTGGGAGATGTTGATGTATATGGAATGATGGTAAAATTATTAAATGCTGTAAAAGAGTTTTTTTGAGGATAGTGAGGCTCGGTTAGGGTGGTGAAGAGAGGGAGAAAACTTCCCCGGGAAAGAGGTCTTTTGACAGGGTGTGTAATGTCACCAGGTTGTTTTAAAATTTTATAATGGGGTTGTAAAGGAAGTAAAGCTGGGTGTCGGGAGAGGGGGGGAGATTTTAAAATTTTGGGGGAATCAAAAATTTAAAAAGGGAATTGACATGTTACTTTTTGCTGTGATCTGTGCTTTGGGAATTCTAAAAAAAAAATTGCAAAGGTTAGTGGAGGAGTTTGGGGGAAGTGTGTAAAGGTTTGAAAGTTTAAAATGAACATAGAAAAGAGTAGGTGATGGGGGTCAAATGATTTAGATAAAAAAAAAATTGATTTCAAATTGGGGAGGAGGATATGGGGAAATGAAGTTTTCAGATATTGGGAGTTGATGTGTCGGCGGGTGGATTTATGAAGGGGTGAGGGTTTTTTCATAGAATTTTGAGGGAAAAAAAAGGTGAGTGGTGCGTTGAGGTTTATGTGGAGTCAAAAAACGTTATTAGGAGGCAAGAAGGGAATGTATTTTAAAATATGTAGTACCCAAAACTTTTTTGGAGTGAAGCTTGGGGGGGTAAATGCAGCAGCGAGGAGACGGTTGGAGGCAGTGGAGAAGTCCTGCTAAGGGCAATGTGTGGTGTAAAAATTATGAGAAAAATTCGGAGTGTGGAAAATTGGGAAAAAGGGGTTTTGGGGTTAATAAAAATATTGTATTTGTTGTATTTGATACCTCTGCAAAAACAGTGTAATGGCGAGTGTGGTGAAAGGTTGAAAAGATGATGGGAAAATATTTTCTTTTTTGGGGTTTTTTTTTTTTTTTTTTGGGTCACCCTGCCTCGGTGGGGGGACGGCCCACTGTTGAATTATATTTATATATATATATTTTTTTTATATATTATATATATTATATAAGAAAGATGATAGAAAGAAGCGTCGGTTCGGGTTTATAATGGGTATGGGTATCGGCAGGACCAGGTGAAGCCGAACACAGTAAAGACGCGCAGTGGGGGCTGTCTAAGACCCCGATAAAGCCCCCTGAATATTTCTTAAGGAAATAAGGTGGTTTATGAATAAGTATTCCCGGATATATTTCTTCTTATTGTGTCCTCTGCAAGTACGCCCTGTGTAAATGGTACAAGAGAACCCAACGTAGTGTAAGCTAGTCTTCCTGGTACGGGTTATTTTTGTATTGTTCCAGTGTGGATTGTACTATTGTTTTTTATTTTTGTCCCTTTGGCAGGGGTTGATCCTGGATGATAAAGCAAGTGACTGGGCTGTTCTATAATGTCTTCAGTGAACCTCACTCATAGTCTCCAGCTGTTTTATTCTCCTCCTGTATGTTCTGGTTTCCCGAGCGATACTATACTCAATTCACTCGTTGAAACAAGCTGATGTATATACTGTGAAAGCTGGTGAGCTAACATTTTGAAGCTGAGTGGTTTAAGGCGTCACGATGGGGGATAAGCCAACCTCGTGGACAGCGACCACCGTGGGTTCGAATCCTACTGGCTGTAACATTTCTGCACACACACACACACACACATATATATATATATATATATATAATTATATATATATATATATATATATATATATATATATATATATATATATATATATATATATATGTCGTGCCGAATATGTAAAACTGGTCAATTAGCAAGAACTCATTTAAAATTAAGTTCTTTCTAAAATTTTCTCTTATACGTTTAAAGATATATTTTTTTCATTAATGTTAATGTAAAAATTTATAATTTTGCTCCAAAAGAATCTTAGAAAACTTACCTAACCTTATTATAACAAGTGCAATTTATTTTAGCCTAACCCAACTAAATATATTTTTGATTTGTTTACAATAATTTAATACAAAACAAACACAGTGAAATATATTTTTTTCGTTAGGTTCAGAATGATTTTGGCGAAATTATTGCATACACAAATTTTCGCTTGTCCTATATGGCAAGATGAGCGTTGCTATTTAAGCCAAGATAGCAAGTTCTGCCTATTCGGCACGACATATATATAATATATATATATATATATATATATATATATAATATATATATATATATATATATATATATATATATATATTATATATATATATATATGTGTTTGTATGTGTGAGAATTATTGTTAAGGCATTAAACGACCAAGTCCTCCTGTCATGTTTAAGTTCCGTATCATAATGCACGTTTAAGATGTAACATGGTAATTTTCTTCACTCGCGATCTGCTCTTCCCATTTACTGTCTGTTATTTCTTGTTCTCATTATCCTTTATTTTGTCCTTTTTTACCCGAGCCCCCCCCCCTCATATATTCTATATAATTCTTCTCCCTGCTCGTGTCTTCCCCTCTCTTTCCTTTCTCGTCAGAATGTCGACCAACTGACAGCCTCCTGCCGGCATAGTTCAGACGACACTTTTATCTTGCCATCAGGGCAAGCTTACGCCACTCCAGAGTTCGCCTTTACTGCTGCAAGGATCGTCTGCCAGATTCTTCCCTCATCCCATCCCTAAGCCCCCAGCCAAGTATCCTCCTGCCCCTCTCTTCGCATATCAACTCCCTGAATCATCGTTCTTGATTTGGGTTTGTGAATTCCAATGCCTCTGGAGCGGGAGGGTTTGATTTTTCAAATGTTGTGGTTTGCTTGTTTGTGTACTCGCCTAGTTGTGGTTGCAGGGGTCGATTCACAGTTCCTAGCCCCGCCTCTTCACTGGTCGCTACTAGGTTCATTCTCTCCCTGCTCCATGAGCTTCATCGAACCACTTCTCTTAAAGCTATGTATGGAACATGCCTCCACTACATCACTTTCCAGATGATTTCATTTCTTGACTACTGCATGACTGCAGAAATACTTCCTAACATCCCTTTGTCTCATATGAGTCTTCAGCTTCCAGTTGTGACCCCTTGTTGCTGTGTCCCATCTCTGAATAATCATGTCCCTATCCACCTTATCAGTCCTCTTAGTGTTTGATATGTCGTTATCATGCTCCCTATGTCTCCTGTCCTCCAGTGCCGTCAGGCTGATTTCCCTTAACCTCTCCTCGTAGGCCGTAGGGCATAACCCTTAGCTAGGGGACTAATCTTGTTGCAAACTTTAGCAATTTCTCTAGTTTCTTGACGTGCTTTGCCAAGTGTTTGTTCCATACTCATGCTGCATATTTCAATATGGGCCTGACGTATATGGTGCACAGAGTCTTGAACGATTCCTTACTCAGGTGTCGAAATGCTCTTCTTAGATTTTCCTAGGCGCTCCTTAGCCTCAATTCTTTATCTGGTGTGCGTATCAGGAGATTTGCTCGGTTTTATACTCACCACAAGTTCCTTTTCCTTGAGTAAGGTTTTTCAGTCTTTGGCTTTCCTAGCTTGTACTCTACAGCCGTCTTTGCCCTACGCCGATCTTTATGGCTTTGCACTTGGTGGAGTTAAATTGCAAGAGCCAGTTGTTGGACCAGGCTTATAGCCTATTCAGATCCCTCTAAGTCCTGCCTGATCCTCACCCACTTAAATTATCTGCATTAGCTTCACGTCGTCTGCAAACAGGGACACCTTTGAGTCTATCCCTTCCGTCATGTCATTCACATACATCAGAAACAGTACCGGTCCTAGGATTGACCCTTGTGGAAGCCCGCTCATCACAAGCGCCCACTCTTACACCTCGTCACGTATTATCACTCACCGTTTCCTTCATGACGGGTATTCTCTGACCCATTGCAATGCCTTTACTGTTATTTCTGCCTGCTCCTCTAGTTTTTGCACTAATCTTTTGTGCAGAATTGTGTCAAAAGCCTTCTTACAGTCTCATAAAAATGCCGTCTACCCACCCCTCTCTCTCTTGCCTTTCTTCTGTCACCTTTTCGTAAAACTCCAGTAAGAATTCCCCTCCCTGAAACCGTGCTGGTTACCGTGCATAAGCTTATTCCTTTATAAGTGCCTTACCAGTCTTTTCCTGATAAGCTTCTCCATGACTTTGCATATTATACTTGTCAGTGACAATGGTCTGTAGTTTAATGCTACCTGCCTGTCTTTTTTTTTTTTTAACTGGAACATTTTGTGTGTGTGTGTGTGTGTGTGTGTGTGTGTGTGTGTGTGTGTGTGTGTGTGTTTGTTGTTGCTGTTGCAGAGGTTGAGTTTCAGCTCCAGACCCTGCCTCTTAACATGGCACTAGATAAGACTCCCTTCTTCCTAGCCTTGTGGGCCCTATAGTAACTACTCTTAAAACTATGTATGCAGCATCTTTCCACTACTACTTCCTCCGCCTTGAGACTGAAGAAATACTTCTTAATATTCCTCTGATTGGTCTGTGTTTTTACTTTCCAACTGTGTCTTCGGGTATATATTTCCCGCCTCTCAGACTGTCTATCCTATCTTTTCTTCTGAATGTTTTTATGTTGCTCTCACGTCTTTCCTGATTCTCCTGTTCTCTTAGCCGTCAGATTCACTTCCTTTACCTCTCCACGTAGTTCATCTCCCTAAGCTCTGAAAGTAGCCTCGCTGCATGCCTCTGCACTTCCTCCAATTTCTTAAAATGCTTTATGAGGCATGGCATCCATGCTTGTGATTCATATTCTAAAATGGGCCTGACATATGATTTAAGGCCCTGAGTGAATCTTTACTGAGATTCCTGAATGCTGCTTGTTACACTTGCTAAAAGTGCATTAGCTGCCCAGTAATTCGGTTGATATATGCTTCCGGCGATTTATTTGGCTTCTTACACGCATCTAGGTTTTTTTCTCCTTCAATTAGGTCTGCAGTCTCAACCCTTTGAGAAATAAAGATAAATTTCCATAGGCAAAGTCAAGTGAGTGGCCGGGTAAGTGAAGTAAAGTTGGAGAATTTCGAAGCAGCGGCACTGCAGGTCTACCAGTCCATCTGATAACCTGTTTGAGTAAGCTGAGATGGGCAAAAGTTCTGGCTAAATTGAAAGTGCCTTGGTTCTGTTAGATTGTATTTTATGTGCAGCTTCCAGACATCTGTGTGGTGTTTTGTCCGTTTCTTTGATGACTAGCTATCGTTCTTCTATGATATCACATGCGCTGTCTTGTCATGTATCTTGCAGGCGAAATTCATGTTGTGAAATCTGGAGTCTGACTTGTAGGCTACGGGAGATCTCTCCCGAGTAGTTTTGGGTAACAACTGCTTCTTGGAAAATGTAAAGACCCCTATTGGCTTGGTCCTGGAGGCTGTCCTTTTGCTGACCTGGCGAATGAAGGTGTGATATCCCCTCTTTCCTGCGGTGTTGGCTGTAGGAGGTTTGTAATGTTTTCTGGCTTAGGTTAGATAAAAATTTTATGTGCACGATTCCTCCATTACGGATCATGTACACGGAGGATTCGTGTACCGGAATTTTTACGGTCGGTAAGGTATCCAAAAGAATGTTGCATTATTTTTCCATATATCCCGTGCACCACTTTTTCAGTTCTTTGGTCATAGTGTGAGATGTGGTATCATGTTGTCAATGGTTGATTTTAGGTATAATTTTAATTTGAGGTGGCTGTCTTGATTCATGACAGGTATGTCTAGAAAGCAAAGGATATCATTAGCTGCTTCTTTTAGGCGTAACGAGCAGTCAGTTTCGCACTGTTGAGGCTGTTCATGAGGTTAGTCTTTGGGAACAATGAGAAAAGTATTGTACACATAGCGAAGCCAAATGACCGCTTTAGGATTGATGTTGCTAAAACTTTTGGCCTCTGGTAATTCCGTCTACAGATTCGCCATATCGGTACTGATTGGCGAGACAATGATCATGCCGAACTGGCTGTAAAAAAATATTACTGAAGAAAAAAGACATTAAGTGCATTCGGAGTTCAAATATAGTTTGAAGAATTCTCGACAAGGTACTGGCAGGTCCATATCCAACCTAACCAGATGTGTAACAAATCAATAGCTTCTCGGTGAGGTCTTTAGTGAAGAGAGAAGCCACGTCTGAACTAGCTAATTTCTTGTTTTTGATGTTTATGTCCTTTATCTTGTTAATTAGAAACCCAGAGCGGCAAAGATGTGAGTTGTTGACAGAATCGAGCAGTTCACTCATATGTTTTCAGAGAATATCCACCAGGGCGTGGTGTGTGCTGCCTCTGCCATGTGTTATGGATCTCATGGGCATTTGTGTTAACATGATTTGGGTAATTCAGCTAACCGGTTTGCCGTTAGAGGAAAGGAAGTAGCATTGCCCTTTGCTTTGCTCTGCCTATCAGAATTTTTTGGGCATTGCTGAGAAATAGTTAGGTGCATTTCTTTACCTAGGTAAAGATGACGATCCTGCCCCTTTATCCACAGTAATGATGACTTATGCTGGTGTCACGTGCCAAGTGTTTGATGGCTGTCATATAGAATTGTGGAGTGATGATTTCAACAAAGTCAATGATCTTGCTTAGAGTTGCGAATATCTGTGACAAACTTAGCCTGAGGGCTTCAGTTTCGGTGTTGGATAGGAGTCTGTATAACAGTTGCTGATGATGGGTGCAAAGAGTGTTAAGTTTGGTGCTTAGTTAATGCCTCTACGATTCGTTGACCCTTGTCTTCAGTCCTGGTTCTGTCAAGACTGTACCACAGCCACAGTCCACTGATGTGTGCGATGGCAAAGGCTTCTTTGAGATCGGAAGTTAAAGTTGCAGCACTTTCTTCTAGGTAGCTGTGTAGAGGACAGTGGGAACGGTTGTTCAGCATTTGTCTGAGACAGTGGACACAGGTGCCATCATTTCGTCAAAAGATCGAATTAAAAATTGTGTTCTCTTGTAGAAACTACAAGCTTTCAAAAACTGTTTGGTGGATACCCTATTATTTCTGCCAGCTCCTCTAGTTTTTGACTCTCTGTGTGTATTCTACCCATCATTCTTTCTCTCGTCTCTCTCCTCTGTTACTATGTCACAGAACTCCAACAGATTTATTGCAAGAGATTTACTGTGTCTATACTCATGCTGGTTAATGTTTATTAAATTACTTCTATCAAAGTGTTCTATCAATCTCCTGATTACATTCCCACAGTCGTACATAGGCTACATGCTAAAGGAACAGATATGTACTTCCTCGCTACCTGTCTTCTTTCAGGCGAGTGACAATAGTGAGAGTTAGTTGTTGTTTTGTGTCTGGTGAAGCTAGCAACTGTTAAACGCTTGGTGACTTCATTTGCTCTTCATTCTCTGCCTAATTTATCACTTCAGCGTCCTTTTTAATTGTTCATTCAGTGTGTGTGTGTGTGTGTGTGTTGCTTGTATGCGTGTCTGTATGTGTTTGTTTATCTAGTTGTACAAACAGAACTGTTTATGTGTCAATTGTGTTTTGACTTCGCTGTATCTAGTTAACTTCACTTACTACATACAGTTCTGTGTTGCTCATCTCGTGATTATTACAATAGCTAAATCATGTTTTGTGTAAAATCCATGAAAATTATTCAGCGCTGCATAGTGAAGGTGGTAGCAGAGGTACCAGGGAAGGGGCAGGAGTATTGAAGCAACGCACACCGGAGAGTGGAGGAAGTTACAGTTGCTGCAGTAAATCAATTTCAGTTAAGAAGTTACCAACTCAAACCAACAACGGAGGATAACGCTTTTACTCTAGTACTGAGTTACTACCAGAAAAAAAATGGTACATAGAAAACTGTCCTAGTAGGATTAGACATTCATAATAATAATAATAATAATAATAATAATACTTAGTAGTAGTAGTAGTAGTAGTAGTATTAATATGTTATGATGTGTTAAGCCCCTGAACGCAATTCAGTACTAAAAAAATGTGTTGGAATGATCCATCCTCTGTTCCGTAATCGGAAGAGAGAAACTTGACTCTCCCAGCCAGGCTGTGGAACTGCGGAGTGTGCAGAGGTGTCTGTTCTGACCACAGTGGCGTGGTCAGAACAGACGCATTTATTTTACCTGTCTGTAAGAGATGCAATGCAGCCAACTTGAAAAATAAAGAACAAAGAGATGCGAAGAATCAGTACTGTGGACAACTTGAGAATCTGAGAGCACATCACATGATGAGGCGAAGTGACGTAAGGCAATGAGCTGTCAGTGTAACTCTGATGTGAAAGTATTAACCAACCGTGACAGTCGTCCTGAGATGCAACCACCAGGAAACACTGACAAATCTCACTTCGTCAGGAGATTTGGAGCCATTGTTGTACACAGCCGTAGCATCCAAGTGTGAGCGGACGTGATCATGGAGAATTGAGCGCGAGTCCACTGAAATGAGGCATTAGAAACAGAATAGGGAAGGTCGGGCTTATATCTCAGGAATTACCCTAAGGTGGAAGGGAGGAGAGTTAAGTAAGAGAGATAACCAAGGTAGACTAAAGTGGGTTGGGTTAGAAGACATTATTTGAATAAAGGCATAAAAGAGGCGGTGACTGGAACATCGAGAAGTTGATAAATGAGAAACTTGTCCAACATTTGAGAATTTTTGTTCTGGAAACGTTTCGCCTCACACTGGCTTCTTCAGTCCAATGCAGAAAAACAGGAAAGATGAAGAGTTTGAAGTAATCAAAACTATGACTGAACGCATCGACTCCAGGCTGGGGGACTGATTACCTCGAACTCATCTTCCACCTTCTTCACCATTAGACTAAAGAAGCCACTGTGTGGCGGAACGTTTCCAGGATAAAGACACCCAAGTATTTCATTTATCAGCACTTGCTTTATTAACGTCTTGATAAAGCTATATAGATGGTGGGGTCTTGGCATCCACCAACATGCAACCAAATGGAGACGACAAACCAAAATATTCTTTTCCCCCAGATATAAATAACGCCTATCAATAGTGAAAATATAGCAATATACCTGTTACCAAAAGTCAGGTATAGATAAGATTAATATAAAAAAAGAAATAGACTTTTTTTTTAGCAAATTCGGTCTAGAAAGACAGGTTTAAGAGCCTACGTGTTGTTTTCACAACGAAAAATGCTCTGGCAGTTTGCCAAACCGTAATAGAGATATAGAGACAGCGTGGAATACAGAATGACTGGGTCCTGTGTGAAAGTCGCAGCGTTTTGTATACAAAGAACTTGAAGCCGCGGGATGTGTCACAACTGGTAGTCAAGTCATTAGCGAGTTTTGATGAGGTGGCTGCCCAGCAGACTGTGTGTGCCAGCGTGGTGCTTGTGTGGCGCCTTCTGAAGTTTCTTCTCTTATAACTTCTGGAGTTTTTTACGGATAAGTAATTATCGCAGAAACACTTCTCGACTAAAATTAATTCTTAATATTTTATTGCTATGAATATTAACCACGGAACAGATGGGGTTTGAACCTAGGGCGAGTTATTTGTAAAACTCCAGTCATTACGTACTGACGTGGAGTTTTAAGACTCACTCGCAATAGGTTCAATCCTCACCCGTTCCGTGGCTTGTTTGCAATCGTGTTAATACGATTTCGTGAATTGTAATTATTATTATTATTATTATTATTATTGTTATTATTAGAGTTTTCCTGTAATTGGTTGCCAGAATTTTTTTTCTTTCTTTCGCACTCTAACATTCATTTTTTCTCTCATAACTCAAGAATGCAAAATCTGAGGGGCTTCAAATTTTCAGAGACTGGGTACGGTAACTAGGTCTAAATTAATTGGAACAATTGACATTTATTCGTACCCTACGACCCAAGTTGTTGAGCCCATTCCCAGCATCCTGGAATGGTCCTGATAATTTCCTAAACCCTCAGGAGGCAGAGCTTCAGGTGTTCAAAATGGTTGTTACTTCCACGACGGTGGAGAGTGAAACACAAGTGTGTTGGTGGAGAGTGAAACACAAGTGTGTTGGTGGAGAGTGAAACGCAAGTGTGTTGGTGGTGAAACGCAAGTGTGTTGGTGGAGAGTGAAACAAGTGTGTTGGTGGAGAGTGAAACACAAGTGTGTTGGTGGAGAGTGAAACACAAGTGTGTTGGTGGAGAGTGAAACACAAGTGTGTTGGTGGAGAGTGAAACACAAGTGTGTTGGCGGAGAGTGAAACACAAGTGTGTTGGCGGAGAGTGAAACGCAAGTGTGTTGGCGGAGAGTGAAACGCAAGTGTGTTGGTGGTGAAACGCAAGTGTGTTGGTGGTGAAACGCAAGTGTGTTGGTGGAGAGTGAAACGCAAGTGTGTTGGTGGAGAGTGAAACACAAGTGTGTTGGTGGAGAGTGAAACGCAAGTGTGTTGGTGGAGAGTGAAACACAAGTGTGTTGGTGGAGAGTGAAACGCAAGTGTGTTGGTGGAGAGTGAAACGCAAGTGTGTTGGTGGAGAGTGAAACGCAAGTGTGTTGGTGGAGAGTGAAACGCAAGTGTGTTGGTGGAGAGTGAAACACAAGTGTGTGGTGGAGAGTGAAACAAGTGTGTTGGTGGAGAGTGAAACGCAAGTGTGTTGGTGGAGAGTGAAACGCAAGTGTGTTTGGTGGAGAGTTTAAACACAAGTGTGTTGGTGGAGAGTGAAACGCAAGTGTGTTGGTGGAGAGGTGAAAAAGCAAGTGTGTTGGTGGAGAGTGAAACGCAAGGGGTGGGTTTGGGGGAGAGTGAAACGAAAGTGTGTTGGTGGAGAGTGAAACACAAGTGTGTTTGGTGGAGAGTGAAACAAGTGTGTTGGTGGAGAGTGAAACGCAAGTGTGTTGGTGGAGAGTGAAACACAAGTGTGTTGGTGGAGAGTGAAACAAGTGTGTTGGTGGAGAGTGAAACGCAATGTGTGTTGGTGAGAGTGAAACGCAAGTGTGTTGGTGGAGAGTGAAACGCAAGTGTGTTGGTGGAGAGTGAAACGCAAGTGTGTTGGTGAGAGTGAAACACAAGTGTGTTGGTGGAGAGTGAAACAAGTGTGTTGGTGGAGAGTGAAACGCAAGTGTGTTGGTGGAGAGTGAAACGCAAGTGTGTTGGTGGAGAGTGAAACGCAAGTGTGTTGGTGGAGAGTGAAACGCGTGTTGGTGGAGAGTGAAACGCAAGTGTGTTGGTGGAGAGTGAAACACAAGTGTGTTGGTGGAGAGTGAAACACAAGTGTGTTGGTGGAGAGTGAAACACAAGTGTGTTGGTGGAGAGTGAAACGCAAGTGTGTTGGTGGAGAGTGAAACGCAAGTGTGTTGGTGGAGAGTGAAACACAAGTGTGTTGGTGGAGAGTGAAACACAAGTGTGTTGGTGGAGAGTGAAACGCAAGTGTGTTGGTGGAGAGTGAAACGCAAATGTGTTGGCGGAGAGTGAAACACAAGTGTGTTGGTGGAGAGTGAAACACAAGTGTGTTGGTGGAGAGTGAAACGCAAGTGTGTTGGTGGAAAGTGAAACGCAAGTGTGTTGGCGGAGAGTGAAACGCAAGTGTGTTGGTGGAGAGTGAAACACAAGTGTGTTGGTGGAGAGTGAAACACAAGTGTGTTGGTGGAGAGGGGAAACGCAAGTGTGTTGGTGGAGAGTGAAACACAAGTGTGTTGTGGAGAGTGAAACACAAGTGTGTTGGTGGAGAGTGAAACACAAGTGTGTTGGTGGAGAGTGAAACACAAGTGTGTTGGTGGAGAGTGAAACACAAGTGTGTTGGTGGAGAGTGAAACACAAGTGTGTTGGTGGAGAGTAAAAAAAAGTGTGTTGGTGGAGAGTGAAACACAAGTGTGTTGGTGGAGAGTGAAACACAAGTGTGTTGGTGGAGAGTGAAACACAAGTGTGTTGGTGGAGAGTGAAACACAAGTGTGTTGGTGGAGAGTGAAACACAAGTGTGTTGGTGGAGAGTAAAACAAGTGTGTTGGTGGAGAGTGAAACACAAGTGTGTTGGTGGAGAGTGAAACAAGTGTGTTGGTGGAGAGTGAAACACAAGTGTGTTGGTGGAGAGTAAAACAAGTGTGTTGGTGGAGAGTGAAACACAAGTGTGTTGGTGGAGAGTGAAACACAAGTGTGTTGGTGGAGAGTGAAACGCAAGTGTGTTGGTGGTGAAACGCAAGTGTGTTGGTGGAGAGTGAAACAAGTGTGTTGGTGGAGAGTGAAACACAAGTGTGTTGGTGGAGAGTGAAACACAAGTGTGTTGGTGGAGAGTGAAACACAAGTGTGTTGGTGGAGAGTGAAACACAAGTGTGTTGGCGGAGAGTGAAACACAAGTGTGTTGGCGGAGAGTGAAACGCAAGTGTGTTGGCGGAGAGTGAAACGCAAGTGTGTTGGTGGTGAAACGCAAGTGTGTTGGTGGGTGAAACGCAAGTGTGTTGGTGGAGAGTGAAACGCAAGTGTGTTGGTGGAGAGTGAAACACAAGTGTGTTGGTGGAGATTTAAACGCAAATGTGTTGTGGAGAGTGAAACACAAGTGTGTTGGTGGAGAGTGAAACGCAAGTGTGTTGGTGGAGAGTGAAACGCAAGTGTGTTGGTGGAGAGTGAAACGCAAGTGTGTTGGTGGAGAGTGAAACGCAAGTGTGTTGGTGGAGAGTGAAACGCAAGTGTGTTGGTGGAGAGTGAAACACAAGTGTGTTGGTGGAGAGTGAAACAAGTGTGTTGGTGGAGAGTGAAACGCAAGTGTGTTGGTGGAGAGTGAAACGCAAGTGTGTTGGTGGAGAGTGAAACACAAGTGTGTTGGTGGAGAGTGAAACACAAGTGTGTTGGTGGAGAGTGAAACGCAAGTGTGTTGGTGGAGAGTGAAACGCAAGTGTGTTGGTGGAGAGGAAACGAAAGTGTGTTGGTGGAGAGTGAAACAAAGTGTGTTGGTGGGAGTGAACAAGTGTGTTTGTGGAGAGTGAAACGCAAGTGTGTTGGTGGAGAGTGAAACACAAGTGTGTTGTGTGGGGAGTGAAACAAGTTGTTGGTGGAGAGTGAAACGCAAGTGTGTTGGTGGAGAGTGAAACGCAAGTGTGTTGGTGGAGAGTGAAACGCAAGTGTGTTGGTGGAGAGTGAAACACAAGTGTGTTGGTGGAGAGTGAAACAAGTGTGTTGGTGGAGAGTGAAACGCAAGTGTGTTGGTGGAGAGTGAAACGCAAGTGTGTTGTTGGTGGGGAGTGAAACGCAAGTTGTTGGTGGAGAGTGAAACGCGTGTTGGTGGAGAGTGAAAAACGCAAGTGTGTTGGTGGAGAGTGAAACACAAGTGTGTTGGTGGAGAGTGAAACACAAGTGTGTTTGGTGGAGAGTGAAACACAAGTGTGTTGGTGGAGAGTGAAACGCAAGTGTGTTGGTGGAGAGTGAAACGCAAGTGTGTTGGTGGAGAGTGAAACACAAGTGTGTTGGTGGAGAGTGAAACACAAGTGTGTTGGTGGAGAGTGAAACGCAAGTGTGTTGGTGGAGAGTGAAACGCAAATGTGTTGGCGGAGAGTGAAACACAAGTGTGTTGGTGGAAGAGTGAAACACAAGTGTGTTGGTGGAGAGTGAAACGCAAGTGTGTTGGTGGAAAGTGAAACGCAAGTGTGTTGGCGGAGAGTGAAACGCAAGTGTGTTGGCGGAGAGTGAAACCCCAAGTGTGTTGGTGGAGAGTGAAACACAAGTGTGTTGGTGGAGAGTGAAAACACAAGTGTGTTGGTGGAGAGTGAAACACAAGTGTGTTGGTGGAGAGTGAAACACAAGTGTGTTGGTGGAGAGTGAAACGCAAGTGTGTTTGGTGGAGAGTGAAACACAAGTGTGTTGGTGGAGAGTGAAACACAAGTGTGTTGGTGGAGAGTGAAACACAAGTGTGTTGGTGGAGAGTGAAACACAAGTGTGTTGGTGGAGAGTAAAACAAGTGTGTTGGTGGAGAGTGAAACACAAGTGTGTTGGTGGAGAGTGAAACAAGTGTGTTGGTGGAGAGTGAAACACAAGTGTGTTGGTGGAGAGTGAAACACAAGTGTGTTGGTGGAGAGTGAAACACAAGTGTGTTGGTGGAGAGTGAAACACAAGTGTGTTGGTGGAGAGTAAAACAAGTGTGTTGGTGGAGAGTGAAACACAAGTGTGTTGGTGGAGAGTGGAAAACAAGTGTGTTGGTGGAGAGTGAAACACAAGTGTGTTGGTGGAGAGTAAAACAAGTGTGTTGGTGGAGAGTGAAACACAAGTGTGTTGGTGGAGAGTGAAACACAAGTGTGTTGGTGGAGAGTGAAACACAAGTGTGTTGGTGGAGAGTCGTTCATTTTGTGTGTGAAAGTGTTACACATTTTTATTCCTGTTAAATCACTGAAATAAGATTCAGTTTACCTCCTCTGAACGACTTCATTGTTTAATGGCTGACGCAGATTAAAGTCAGCATTACAAGCAACATGTCTTGTTCGTGTACGGTCAAGTTTAACAGTATAGTCAAGTGGTTTAAAAAAATGCTTGGAATCGTTGTAAGCCTCGCCATAACTGGAAAATGATTCATGCGATCGGCTTCAAACTATCAGCACTCGTGGTGTTTCTCGAATGCAGAATTCGTGATCTTACTGGGCGGCAGAAATCCCAGTATTATGATTATTATTATTACATTATTATTATAATTAAACGCTAAACCCAGAAGGGTCAAACAGCAGGTTTATCTTATTCAATAAACAGTGATTCCTTTGTCTTCAGTAAGTGAAGAATATTTCTCCTGATCAGCTTTAACATGTTGATGTATTCTTGTATTATTGTCAATATGTTGATGTATTCTTGTATTGTTGTCAATATGTTGATGTATTCTTGTATTGTTGTCAATATGTTGATGTATTCTTGTATTGTTGTCAATATGTTGATGTATTCTTGTATTGTTGTCAATAGTTGATGTATTCTTGTATTGTTGTCAACATGATGATGTATTCTTGTATTGTTGTCAACATGATGATGTATTCTTGTATTGTTGTCAATATGTTGATGTATTCTTGTATTGTTGTCAACATGTTGATGTATTCTTTTATTGTTGTCAATATGTTGATGTATTCTTGTATTGTTGTCAATATGTTGATGTATTCTTGTATTGTCAACATGATGATGTATTCTTGTATTGTTGTCAACATGATGATGTATTCTTGTATTGTTGTCAATATGTTGATGTATTCTTGTATTGTTGTCAACATGATGATATATTCTTGTATTGTTGTCAACATGATGATGTATTCTTGTATTGTTGTCATCAGATCCATTGCTGGAGAATGCTTTACCTGATCGGCTTCAAACGTTCACCGTTACAGGACTTTATAAAAAGAAAACTTGACACAGATTTTGAGCTGCGTAAATTTCAGTTTGCGACTTTTATTAAATGATTTCCATGTAATAACTAGAGAATGCATTTTCTGATCGGCTTCAAACCATAAACTTTGGTGTACTTTAATTTCAAAAAAATTATATTAATTTTGGGCTGTATGGGTGCCAATTTTTCATTTTTAACCAATTTTAAGAAACAGAATTTTCTCAAATATAAAAATAGAGTATTATTTCTCGTAAGAGTTCGGAAAATTTGAAATAGGTTATGAGAAAAGAAAATCTGAAAAAAATGGGTTCTCAGGACTTCAAATATAATAAGGATAGACTTTTCAATTTTCAGTATATTGGTCTCTTGAGATAACAAGAGAATGCCTCCTCAGTTTAGCTTCAGAGATGATGTTCCTTAATGGGAGGTTTGAGACCGATTTGAGCTGTCCATTTCTTATTTTTTTTTTAATTGAAGCAACTGGGAAATACTATCCACATGCTGACCTGTGAATGCATCTTCTCGGTCTCTTCAAATCTTCAATGGTGATAATTAACCGAGTTACAACTTATGCCGCACTCTGCACTATTCCATTCGCGTGTATTGAGGTCAAGGGACTGACGGTATGCAGTACGGGGATACCTTTATCGGTTCCTGCAACGACCGAAACAACCAGCACATATAATGAAACTCATGACGTATCGGTCCAACTTGGACTAATTATTGGTCCAAATCTGACCGAAACGTAGTTATAAGGTTAATTTCCCCTCGTCTGTGGTATTTGTGTTTTATTCCAGTTAAGGCATTGTGCCCTTTTATTATTATATATTTTAACATTATCACCGCCATGACAGTATATATAACACGTTGGTGTCCCATGAATGTAATGAAAAGATCTCACTGAGAGACTTTGTGATGCTGTTAATCTGGGTCGTCTGTCACTGGCAACGTGGTGACAGCATTAACCTTCTTTTAAAGGCAATGGACGAATGAAGCAGAGACTGTCAGTGAGTCAGTGTGTCAGTGAGTCAGTGTGCCTGTGAGTCAGTGTGTCAGTGAGTCAGTGTGTCAGTGTTTCTGTGAGTCAGTGAGTCAGTGTGTCAACGAGTCAGTGTGTCAGTGAGTCACTTTGTCAGCGAGTCACTTTGTCAGTGAGTCAGTTTGTCAGTGAGTCAGTTTGTCTGTGAGTCAGTGCATCAGTGTGTCAGCAAGTTAATGTGTCAGCAAGTCAGTGTGCCAGTTTGTGGCTTTCTCGACTGACTTATTTCGATCATGAATTTCTGCTGTATCTAAGCTTCAAGTGCCTAAGTTTATTTAGGTGCAACTTTACACTAAAGTTTAGCAACACAACTTGAGAAACTTTACAATTATCATACATAGTTAGAAATGTGTAAATGTCCTACCTGGGTAACCCATACAAGTTACACAGGTTTACCTGGAGTTTACCTGGAGAAGGTTTCGGGGGTAAACGCCCCAGCGGCTCGGTGTGAGACCAGACCTCACGGTGGGTCAGAGTCTGATCAACCAGGCTGTTACTACCAGCCGCACGTAAGCTGACATACGAACCACAGCCCGGTTGGTCAGGTACCGACTTTAGGTGCCTGTCCAGTGCCTTCTTAAAGACAGCCAGGGGTCTATTGGTAATCCCCCTTATGTAGGCTGGGAGGCAGTTGAACAGTCTTGGACCCCGTACACTTATTGTGTTGTCTCTCAATTTCTATTGAGGTCCTTGTAATCTCTTATTTGTGACATATAGAGGTGTTACTCTCTTGCCAATGGCATATGTTGAGAGAGAGAGAGAGAGAGAGAGAGAGAGAGAGAGAGAGAGAGAGAGAGGAGAGAGAGAGAGAGAGAGAGAGAGAGAGAGAGAGAGAGAGAGAATGAGATAATCAGAGGGTAGGAAAATAGACATGTCGGTTGCTGAGTAACTGGTGATAAAGGTGTGAGGAGGAAGGCGAGAGATATGCCAGGGTGTAATGAGAAGAGGGGAGAAGAGAAAGGGGAGAACAAAACATGGAAGAGGTGCGGGAATAAGAAAAGAACACTGAGGAACAAGAACCAACATGGCGCCTGAGGAATGCCATTATGAAAGGAGGACAAAATGAATACAGAAAAGATAAAACCAATAGATAAATGGGAATAACAAGGAAAGGAAAATAAAAGGATAAGATATATAAAAGAGGAGGCGTTGAGATAAAAGAAGAGAGAATATAAGAGAGAACTGTCAAAATAGAGTAAACTGAATGTGAAACTCGACAGAGAGCAATGGGAGAGGAGATTGTTGTGTAGAGCAAGAGGCAACACTGGTGATAGCTGGGGAGAGGAGAGGGGTGGAGAGAGAGGAGGGGAGAGGTGAGGGAGTGACGGTGTTAGGGCGGAGGGGTGACAATTTGAGTGGAGATTGGAGAGCAGTGGAAGGTGGAATACATGTGGTGGGGGTGGCGTGGGATGTGGGAAGGGTGGGGTGGCGTGGGATTTGGGGAGGGTGGGGTGGCGTGGGTCTTGGAAGGGAAGGGGTGGCGAGGGTCATGGGAGGGGTGGGGTGGCGAGGGTCATGGAAGGAGAGGGGTGGCGAGGGTCATGGGATGGGTAAGATGGCGTGGGTTGTGGGAAGGGTGAGGGTGGGGAGGTGGTAGGTTGCGCGAGGGTTTAAATTGTGGGAATGGTATGGTGTGGGTTATGGGAGGAGTCGGGTGGGGTGGGGTAGGATCGTAGGGATTAGGAAGGGGAATGAATGGGTAAAGCTTTTAGTGGGGAGGGGGGGGGGAGCCAGTCCAAAGTAGGAAGGGGATGCAGGAAAGAGGGATAAATGGTGGAGGTATGGGGGAAGAGAGGAGAGGTAATGGGTAAGTATGGGTGGGGTTGTGTTGAAAGAGGGAAGGGAAAAGGTGAGAGAGAATCGGTGATGGTGGTGATAGTAGTGGTGATAGTGGTGGTGGTCACGGTGGTGGTGGTCACAGTGGTGGTGGTCACATGTGGTGGTGGTCACAGTGGTGGTGGTCACAGTGGTGGTGGTCACAGTGGTGGTGGCCACAGTGGTGGTGGTTATAGTGGTGGTGGTCACAGTGGTGGTGGTTATAGTGGTGGTGGTCACAGTGGTGGTGGTTATAGTGGTGGTGGTGGTGATAGTGGTAGTGGTGATGATGGTAGTGGTGATAGCGGTGGTGGTCATGGTGGTGGTTTTTGGTGTGGTGGTGGTGGTCACAGTGGTGGTGGTTATAGTGGTGGTGGTCACAGTGGTGGTGGTCACAGGGTGGTGGTCACAGTGGTGGTGGTCACAGTGGTGGTTATAGTGGTGGTGGTCACAGTGGTGGTGGTTATAGTGGTGGTGGTCACAGTGGTGGTGGTTATAGTGGTGGTGGTGATAGTGGTAGTGGTGATGATGGTAGTGGTGATGATGGTAGTGGTGATAGTGGTGGTGGTGATAGTGGTGGTGGTGATGGTGATAGTGGTGATCAATGTGTAGCAAAATAAAAGGGATATGTTGAAAGGAATGAAGATCTGAGAGAGGGAAAAAAGCGCATGAACACAGATATGGGACGGGAAATTAAAGATAAAAGCATGAAAGTTAAAACGGAATAGGGGAAAGGGGAACTAGGTAGTAGTAGTAAGGGAAAGAGAGGGGGGAGTAAAGGAGGGGGTGGGGAGTAAGAGGAAGTAGTTGGCGGCATAGATAAATGGGGGAGGGAGGGGGGACGAGTACCAGCAACAAAGACACCAAGATGAGTTTTCCATGCCACTCCCCATGGTAACTTGACTGGAAATATTCGTGCCTGGATCTGCAGGCCTGGAGACCACTGGCTGGAAACACGCATACTAACGTTTTATCTCTACACACGCACGCACGCACCCACGCACACACAAACACACACACAGTGAAGAGGTGGGGCCAGGAGCTATGAATCGACCCCTGCAACCACAACTAGGTAAGTACACCTAGGTGACTATACGCACACTCACACAGTTCAGACCAAGAGTTTGGTACAAAAGCTAGAGGAGCACTTAAGTACAGGAAGAAAAAACACTGCAATGGATCAAGGAATACCTGACAGGAAAAAAACAATTAGTGTTGATACGTGACGAGGTGTCAGAGTGGGCGCATATGTTGAGTGGGGTTCCACAAGGGTCAATCCTGGGGCCGGTGCTATTTCGTGTATGTATATGTGAATGCATGCTCTCTGCCAATCCCTAGGTACCTTACCCTCTTCCATACATTTATTAAATAATTGCACCAACCACTCCAAAACTATATCCCCACCTGCTTTTAACATTTCTATCTTTATCCCATCAATCCCGGCTGCCTTACCCCCTTTCATTTTACCTACTGCCTCACGAACTTCCCCCACACTCACAACTGGCTCTTCCTCACTCCTACAAGATGTTATTCCTCCTTGCCCTATACACGAAATCACAGCTTCCCTATCTTCATCAACATTTAACAATTCCTCAAAATATTCCCTCCATCTTCCCAATACCTCTAACTCTCCATTTAATAACTCTCCTCTCCTATTTTTAACTGACAAATCCATTTGTTCTCTAGGCTTTCTTAAATTGTTAATCTCACTCCAAAACTTTTCTTTTTTTCAACAAAATTTGTTGATAACATCTCATCCACTCTCTCATTTGCTCTCTTTTAACATTGCTTCACCACTCTCTTAACTCTCTCTTTTTCTCCATATACTCTTCCCTCCTTGCATCACTTCTACTTTGTTAAAAACTTCTCATATGCTAACTTTTTTCCCTTACTACTCTCTTTACATCATCATTCCACCAATCACTCCTCTTCCCTCTGCACCCACTTTCCTGTAACACAAACTTCTGCTGAACAACTCTAACACTACATTTTTAAACCTACCCCATACCTCTTCGACCCCATTGCCTATGCTCTCATTAGCCCATCTATCCTCCAATAGCTGTTTATATCTTACCCTAACTGCCTCCTCTTTTAGTTTATAAACCTTCACCTCTCTCTTCCCTGATGCTTCTATTCTCCTTGTATCCCATCTACCTTTTACTCTCAGTGTAGCTACAACTAGAAAGTGATCTGATATATCTGTGGCCCTCTATAAACATGTACATCCTGAAGTCTACTCAACAGTCTTTTATCTACCAATACATAACCCAACAAACTACTGTCATTTCGCCCTACATCATATCGTGTATACTTATTTATCCTCTTTTTCTTAAAATATGTATTACCTTATAACTAAACCCCTTTCTATACAAAGTTCAATCAAAGGGCTCCCATTATCATTTACACCTGGCACCCCAAACTTACCTACCACACCCTCTCTAAAAGTTTCTCCTAACTTTAGCATTCAGGTCCCCTACCACAATTACTCTCTCACTTGGTTCAAAAGGCTCCTATACATTCACTTAACAATCTCCCAAAATCTCTCTCTCTCCTCTGCATTCCTCTCTTCTCCAGGTGCATACACGCTTATTATGACCCACTTATCGCATCCAACCTTTACTTTAATCCACATAATTCTTGAATTTTACACATTCATATTCTCTTTTCTCCTTCCATAATGATCATTTAACATTACTTGCTACCCCTTCCTTTGCTCTAACTCTCTCAGACACTCCAGATTTAATCCCATTTATTTCCCCCACTGAAATTCTCCTACCCCTTCAGCTTTGTTTCGCTTAGAGCCAGGACATCCAACTTCTTTTCATTCATAACATCAGCAATCATCTGTTTCTTGTCATCCGCACTACATCCACGCACATTTAAGCATCCCAATTTTATAAAGTTTTTCTTCTTCTCTTTTTTAGTAAATGTATACAGGAGAAGGGGTTACTAGCCCATTGCTCCCGGCATTTTAGTCGCCTCATACGACACGCATGGCTTACGGAGGAAAGATTCTTTTCCACATCCCCATGGACAATAGAAGAAATAAAAAAGAACAAGAGCTATTTAGAAAAAGGAGAAAAAACCTAGATGTATGTATATATATATATGCATGTGCGTGTCTGTGAAGTGTGACCAAAGTGTAAGTAGGAGTAGCAAGATATCCCTGTTATCTAGCGTGTTTATGAGACAGAAAAAGAAACCAGCAATCCTACCATCATGCAAAACAGTTACAGGTTTTTGTTTTACAGTCATCTGGCAGGACGGTAGTACTTCCCTGGGTGGTTGCTGTCTACCAACCTACTACCTATATAAAGGCAAAGGGGATAAAAGAGAGTGCAAAAATTATAGGGGGATAAGTCTGTTGAGTGTACCTGGTAAAGTGTATGGTAGAGTTATAATTGAAAGAATTAAGAGTAAGACGGAGAATAGGATAGCAGATGAACAAGGAGGCTTTAGGAAAGGTAGGGGGTGTGTGGACCAGGTATTTACAGTGAAACATATAAGTGAACAGTATTTAGATAAGGCTAAAGAGGTCTTTGTGGCATTTATGGATTTGGAAAAGGCGTATGACAGGGTGGATAGGGGGGCAATGTGGCAGATGTTGCAAGTGTATGGTGTAGGAGGTAGGTTACTGAAAGCAGTGAAGAGTTTTTACGAGGATAGTGAGGCTCAAGTTAGAGTATGTAGGAAAGAGGGAAATTTTTTCCCAGTAAAAGTAGGCCTTAGACAAGGATGTGTGATGTCACCGTGGTTGTTTAATATATTTATAGATGGGGTTGTAAGAGAAGTAAATGCGAGGGTCTTGGCAAGAGGCGTGGAGTTAAAAGATAAAGAATCACACACAAAGTGGGAGTTGTCACAGCTGCTCTTTGCTGATGACACTGTGCTCTTGGGAGATTCTGAAGAGAAGCTGCAGAGATTTGGTGGATGAATTTGGTAGGGTGTGCAAAGAAGAAATTAAAGGTGAATACAGGAAAGAGTAAGGTTATGAGGATAAAAAAAAGATTAGGTGATGAAAGATTGAATATCAGATTGGAGGGAGAGAGTATGGAGGAGGTGAACGTATTCAGATATTTGGGAGTGGACGTGTCAGCGGATGGGTCTATGAAAGATGAGGTGAATCATAGAATTGATGAGGGAAAAAGAGTGAGTGGTGCACTTAGGAGTCTGTGGAGACAAAGAACTTTGTCCTTGGAGGCAAAGAGGGGAATGTATGAGAGTATAGTTTTCCCAAACGCTCTTATATGGGTGTGAAGCGTGGGTGATGAATGTTGCAGCGAGGGAAAGGCTGGAGGCAGTGGAGATGTCATGTCTGAGGGCAATGTGTGGTGTGAATATAATGCAGAGAATTCGTAGTTTGGAAGTTAGGAGGAGGTGTGGGATTACCAAAACTGTTGTCCAGAGGCTGAGGAAGGGTTGTTGAGGTGGTTCGGACATGTAGAGAGAATGGAGCAAAACAGAATGACTTCAAGAGTGTATCAGTCTGTAGTGGAAGGAAGGCGGGGTAGGGGTTCGGCCTAGGAAGGGTTGGAGGGAGGGGGTTAAAGGAGGTTTTGTTGTGCGAGGGCTTGGACTTCCAGCAGGCATGCGTGAGCGTGTTTGATAGGAGTGAATGGAGACAAATGGTTTTTAATACTTGACGTGCTGTTGGAGTGTGAGCAAAGTAACATTTATGAAGGGATTCAGGGAAACCGGCAGGGCGGACTTGAGTCCTGGAGATGGGAAGTACAGTGCCTGCACTCTGAAGGAGGGGTGTTAATGTTGCAGTTTAAAAACTGTAGTGTAAAGCACCCTTCTGGCAAGACAGTGATGGAGCGAATGATGGTGAAAGTTTTTCTTTTTCGGGCCACCCTGCCTTGGTGGGAATCGGCCAGTGTGATAATAATAATAAAAAAATATGTGAATGATATGACTGAAGGAATAGATTCAAAGGTTTCCCTGTTCGCTGATGATTTGAAAATAATGAGGAGAATACAAGTGGACGAGGATTAGTTAACCCTGGTAGAGGATCTGGACAGACGGAGTACAGGTTAGGAGATCAAAGCATGCAAACTTCACTTAAGGAAAAGGATCCTGGGATGAGCATCATACCAAGCACATCTCTTGAGGCGCAAATCAACTGCTGCAAGATACGGGCGCTGGGCAAACCTGAGAATAACATTTTGACATCTAGAGTGATTCATAACACTGTACACCATGTACGTCAAGCCCATACTGGAGTATTCAGCACCAGTATGGAACCTACACCTCGTCAAACACATCAAAAAATTAGAGTGAAACGTTTGCAAGATCACTAGTTCTGGAACTAAGGGGTATGTCTCAAGAGGAGAGGTTAAGGGAACTCAGAGTATAGATTATAGGAGGGGACATGATAACTACGTATAAAATACTGGAAGGAATTCACAAGATTGTTTCAGAGATAGATTGTTTCAGAGATGAGACAAAGGAACAAGGGGGACAACTTGAAGTTGAAATCTTACACGAGTCATAGAAATGTATTTCTTTAGCCTTAGAGTTGTCACGAAGTGGAACAATGTGTAGCTTGATGTAGTGGAGGCAGGATCCATACATAGCTTTAATAACAGGTATGACGAAGCCATTGAAGCCGAGGTTAGTGGTCACCTGCGGTCATACCTGTCCTTAGCTCTGGGAGTTAGCCTGAGGTGTTACCAAGCACCATGGCTTGTTGTAGTGTTTTAGAATCTCAGGTTCAAGTGTTGAAGGTGGTGGTTCTACTTCTTCAGGAGGAAAATAGGAGGCTGAAGCTTCGCCAAGAGGAGTTTGGGAGTGTGAGAAGGATTTAGCTGGTAAGGAGGAAATGGTCACCAGCAGTGATAGTGACAGCCACTTTAAGTGGCAAGTGGTTCACAGTTCAGGAAGAAGATAAGGAGGGTTAACAGAGAAGATGTCAAGGTAGGAAATAGATTCTCTGTTCTCCAGGATGAGTGTACTTCAGTGGTTAGTGAGGATGAAGGTACCACTGATTCCCCTGCTAATCAAGGTAAGAATATTTTAATAGTAGGAGATTCTCATGTAAGATATATTGACCGTGCTTTTTGTAACAGAGACAGAAAGGTCAGGCAGAGAGTGTGTCTTCCAGGACCTGGTGTTGGTGACATAGTCAGTAGGTTAGATAACATTATGTTAGGTAATGGGAACAAGCCCATTATCTGTTTTAGTGCTGGTGGTAACGACACTGGGAAGGGCAGGAGTGAGGAGCTGCTGGATAAGTACAGGTCAGCCATAGAAGTAGGTAGATCTAAGGGAAGTATCCCAGTCATATGTAGCATCTTTCCTGAAAAGGGAGTGAACAATGAATGGATGTCTAGGGCAATTGGTATAAATGGCTGGCTAGACAGGTACTGCAAGGAACTTGCAATCCCATTCATTGATAACTGGGACCTTTTCTTTGGCAAACGTGATATGTATGCAAGGGATGAGGTTCATCTCTCTGGGGATGGAGTGGTTGCATTAGCCAATTCAATTGAGAGGGTAATTGATGACTTGTCTAGGAATTTAAACTGATAGATTATAGAGGTATGGGTGTTTGTGGGAAACAATCAGGCTGCAGCATTAGGGTTAAAAACAGCAGTTATTACCGGGATACCTCAGGGATATGTTTAAAAGACAATATTCAAAATAAAGTTGCTAGTAATGGCAAATCAATTGATCAACAAAGAGAAATAGTAGTGGGCAACGAGTGGCTAGCTCCCTTAAGGTTTACTATACAAATAGTAGGAGTTTAAGAAATAAAATAGACGAGCTAAGATTGATAAATTAGACACATGTGCAACTCCTGGGTATCTTTATTGAGGAAACGTTTCGCCACACAGTGGCTTCATCAGTCCATACAAAGGAGAATCTTGAAGAACAGGAGGAGAATGAGGTAATCAGTCCCTCATCCTTGAGTCGATGTGGTCAGTCCATCAATCTTGAATAGAATACGGCGTAAGTGTGGAGAAGCAGCTTATAAACCGTAGGCAGGAGAGGTGCAGCAGTCATAGGTGGTGTCACGTTTGTTCAATGTGGAAGTAGGTCGTGCCCAAGGGTTAAGCAAGCGAAGAATTCCCAAGTATTAAGATCCAAAGAAGTTGCAGTGTCTGACAGGACTGTAGATCAATGGAGTTGATAAGCTCCTTCTCTGCACTTATGCCGTTGAAAATAAATGGTATAAAATACCGACACAATGGAAACGAACATATATGCAGTTTAATGTGATCCTTTATTAACAACGTTTCGCCCACACAGTGGGCTTTTTCAAGTCACAAACAGATCTGTTTGTGACTTGAAAAAGCCCACTGTGTGGGCGAAACGTTGTTAATAAAGGATCACATTAAACTGCATATATGTTCGTTTCCATTGTGTCGGTATTTTATACCATTTATTTTCAACGGCATAAGTGCAGAGAAGAAGCTTATCAACTCCATTGATCTACAGTCCTGTCAGACACTGCAACTTCTTTGGATCTTAATACTTGGGAATTCTTCGCTTGCTTAACCCTTGGGCACGACCTACTTCCACATTGAACAAACGTGACACCACCTATGACTGCTGCACCTCTCCTGCCTACGGTTTATAAGCTGCTTCTCCACACTTACGCCGTATTCTATTCAAGATTGATGGACTGACCACATCGACTCAAGGATGAGGGACTGATTACCTCATTCTCCCCCTGTTCAAGATTTTCCTTTGTATGGACTGATGAAGCCACTGTGTGGCGAAACGTTTCCTCAATAAAGATACCCAAGAGTTGCACATGTGTCTAATTTATCAACGTGTCGGTTCTCTGAACCATTGATCTACAATGAGCTAAGATTACTTGCAAGTGTATGTAATATAGATATTATTGGTATAACAGAGACCTGGTTCAACCTGAAAGACAGAGAAATGCCTTCTGAATGCAACATACATGGTTATAAAATATTCCACACTGATAGGGTCAACAGGAAGGGTGGTGGTGTGACGATGTATGTCAGAGAAAATTTAAATTGTCTTAGACATGATATAAGATTAGACACATCGAACAAAGAAACTGTTTGGTTACAGTTTCTCGAGGGTCGTGACAAATTAATTTTGGGTGTGATTTATAGACCCCCAAACCTTGATAGAGAGTGCAGTCAGCGGTTATGGGACGAAATTCATGTGGCATCTAGATATGAAAATGTTGTGATAATGGGAGATTTTAACTTTAGACAAATTGATTGGAACAATATGACAGGAAATCTCGAGTCTAGTGACTTTCTTGATACGGTTCAGGATTGCTTTTTAGAACAGTTTGTGACAGAACCAACTAGAGGAAACAATCTGCTTGACTTGGTTCTTGCCAACAAAGATTCACTAATTAATAATCTTGAGGTTAATGATGAGCTTGGGGAAAGTGATCACAAATCACTTAGTTTCAATATATTATGGAATTACCCAGAAAACTGCAATCAAATATCTGTCCCAGATTTTCGCTTGGCCGACTTCATGGGGTTGAAAAATTACTTGGGTGGGCTAAATTGGGATGTCCTGACTACGGGTCAAGTAGGTGATCTTGGCTGCCAATAGTACATTTTTCATAGCGTAGTTCTAGCTGCCCAGACAACTTTTGTTCCGAGTAGGGAAATTAGATCTAACAAAAATGATCCCAGATGGATGAACAATAGATTAAAACATCTCATTGGTTAAAAGAGAGGCATATATATAGGCGTATCAAAAGAGGGGATGGGCAGTTAACAAATTAATGTATTTAATTAAAGAGATAAATAATGAAAGGAATAAGAAAAGCAAAAAGGGATTATGAGGCTAGGGTCGCAAGGGATTCAAAGACTAACCCAAAAAGGTTTTTTCAGGTACACAGACGTAAGATTAGGGACAAGATTGGCCCACTTAGGAGTAACTCTGGTCAGATCACTGACAGTGATAAGGATGTGTGTAAAATTTTCAATACCTACTTCCCCTCAGTTTTCAACCAGGAAAATACTAGCGATATTCCTGAAATAATAGATTATGTACAACAGGACGGTAATAAACTATGCACGATTGTGGTAACTAGTGACATGGTCCTCAGACAAATAGAGAAACTAAAACCTAACAAATCTCCAGGCTCTGATTAACTGTTTGCAAGGGTGTTAAAGGAATGTAAAGAGGAACTTAGCATACCTTTGGCTAATCTTTTTAACATATCACTACAAACTGGCATAGTGCCTGATAAGTGGAAAACGGCAAATGTAATACCTATTTACAAGGCAAGTGACAGGTCCCTGGCTTCGAACTATAGACCAATAGTGGGAAAATTTATGGAATCAATAATTGCCGAAGCAATTCGTAACCATCTTGACAGGCACAGATTGATTAATGAATCTCAACACGGTTTTACAAAGGGGCGTTCCTGTCTTACGAATTTACTAACTTTTTTCACTAAGGTGTTTGAGGAGGTAAATCATGGTAATGAATATGATATTGTGTATATGGACATCAGTAAGGCTTTCGATAGAGTTCCACACCAGAGGCTACTGAGGAAACTTAAAGCGCACGGAATAGGAGAAATTTTTTCCTGGGTAGAGGCATGGCTGACAAATAGGCAGCAGAGAGTTTGTATAAATGGGGAGAAATCAGAATGGGGGCACGTCACAAGCGGTGTTCCTCAGGGGTCAGTGTTGGGCCCGTTGTTGTTCACAATTTACATAAACGACATAGATGAGGGAATAAATAGCGACATAAGCAAATTTGCTGATGACACCAAAATAGACCGTCCAATTCATTCTAATGAGGACACTAGAGCACTACAGGATGATTTGAATAGACTGATGCAATGGTCGGAGAAGTGGCAGATGCAGTTTAATATAGACAAATGCAAAGTTCTAAATGCTGGACAGGAAAATAACCATGCCACATATAAACTAAATAATGTAGATCTTAATACTGATTGCTAAAAGGATTTAGGAGTTCTGGTTAGCAGTAATCTAAAACCAAGACAACAGTGCATTAGTGTTTGCAATAAACCTAACAGAATTCTTGGCTTCATATCTAGAAGTATAAATAATAGAAGTCCTCAGGTTGTTCTTCAACTCTATATATCCTTGGTTAGGCCTCATTTAGACTATGCTGCTCAGTTCTGGTCACCGCATTACAGAATGGATATAGATGTTCTGGAAAACGTACAGAGGAGGATGACAAAGATGATCCCATGTATCAGAAATCTTCCCTATGAGGACAGACTGAGGGCCCTGAATCTGCACTCTCTCGAAAGGCGTAGAATTAGGGGGGATATGATCGAGGTGTATAAATGGAAAACAGGAATAAATAAAGGGGATGTAAATAGTGTGCTGAAAATTTGCCAAGACAGGACTCGCAGCAATGGTTTCAAGTTGGAAAAATTCAGATTCAGGAAAGATATAGGAAAGCACTGGTTTGGTAATAGAGTTGTGGATGAGTGGAACAAACTCCCGAGTACAGTTATTCAGGCTAATACGTTGTGTAGTTTTAAAAATAGGTTAGATAAATACATGAGTGGGTGTGGGTGGGTGTGAGTTGGACCTGACTAGCTTGTGCTGCTGGATCTGGTGCCGTGCTCGTTCCTTGAGTGGAGGTAAGCAGACTGGGTGGGTCATTGAGCCTATCCGGGGGGAAGAGGGGACATGGGCCTGCTACGCATGGGTCAGTAGGCCTGTTGCAGTGTTCCTTTTTTCTTATGTTCTTAAGCGGGGGGAGAGTGACCTAGTAGCGACTAGCGACGAGGTGTGGCCACTAGCTGTTACTCGACCCCTTCAACCACACACACACACTCACACACACACACACACACACACACACACACACACACACACACACACACACACACACACACACACACACACACACACACACAGGTGCAGAGAGGTTATAGCTAAAAATGCAAGAGCATGCAAATTAAGAAACAAAAAAATGGAGAACAGGGAAGTGAGAGAAAGAGCAGAAATGAATATGCAAAAACAAGAAGAGACTAAAAGAGAGTGAGAATGACAGAGAATCGATAACCAAATGTAAACAGGAGATGCTATGCAAGCATATTAGGAGAAATACTGCAGTAATAATAATAAGTGTGAAAAAGGAAGGAGAGCTCTCGAGAAATGTTCAGAAAAACTGAAATGAGCCAAACTAAAGATTTAAGGAGGGATCCTTGAAGGAAATAAGGACGTTACCAGAGAGATAAAAAAAAAGAAAGTACAACAGCGAGCATTATATACAATACTGAAGAGGAGAGCAGGTGAAGAAACTACTGACCGAGCGTGATACCTCGAAGACCAGATAACCTCTCTCAGTAAGTTTTGAGAGGGAGAGAGAAGGAGAGAGAGAGGGGGAGAGAGAGAGGGGGAGAGAGGGGGAGAGAGAGAGAGGGGGAGAGAGGGGGAGAGAGAGAGAGGGGGAGAGAGGGGGAGAGAGAGAGAGGGGGAGAGAGGGGGAGAGAGAGAGGGGAAGTGAGAGAAGGGGAGAGAGGGGGGAGAGAGAGAGGGGGGAGAGAGGGGGAGAGAGAGAGGGGAAGTGAGAGAAGGGGAGAGAGGGGGAGAGAGAGAGGGGGAGAGAGAGGGGGAGAGAGAGAGGGGGAGAGAGAGAGGGGGAGAGAGAGAGGGGGAGAGAGAGAGGGGGAGAGAGAGAGAGGAAAAGAGAGAGAGGGGGAGAGAGAGGAAAAGAGAGAGGGGGAGAGAGGAAAAGAGAGAGAGGGGGAGAGAGAGAGGGGGAAGAGAGAGAGGGGAAGAGAGGGGGAGAGAGGAAAAGAGAGAGAGGGGGAGGAGAGGAGGAGAGAGAGAGGAAAAGAGAGGGGGAGAGAGGGGGAGAGAGAGAGAGGGGAGAGAGAAAGAGAGAGAGAGAGAGAGAGAGAGAGAGAGAGAGAGAGAGAGAGAGAGGAGAGAGAGAGAGAGAGAGAGAGAGAGAGAGAGAGATTACAAAAGCACTGTGTTAACCACCAGTCACAATCTTTGACAACTCAGTTGATAAAAGACAAATACCAGAGGTGTGGATGTCAGTTGATATAGTTCCGATATTTAAGAAACGAGACAGGAAAAATAAAGAACTGGAACATATTCAACTAAATTAATAAGAACATAAGAACAACAACAACAACAACAAAAAAGCTACTGGCCCATGCTAGACAGGTGTGAGTTACACCCACTTAAGGAAGGAACATTGCTTTAGGTCCACCTCACACTCACCTACACCCACTCGTGTACTTTTCTATTATATTTTTCAAGTTACTCAAGCTTTTAGCTACAATTACGCTACTCGGGAGTTTCCACTCATCCACAAGTCTATTAACAAACCAGTGCTTTTATGTATCCTATCTAAATAAAAAAAAAATTCAACTTGAACCCATTGCTGCGAGCCCTGAATATATTCAGTACGAATTGTATCCAACCAAAAGCAAATTGGTGCAAATTCTATGATTGGGCATCTATAAGCATGAAATATCGGGGGAAACAAATAAGACATGGAACTTTGAGTATCCCAAAATATGCCGCGACCTCCTGTTAAAAGGAATGTGTCGTTCTACCTCTTGCAAATTGTCCCATCCTGAGATGTGTCAGTCTTCACTCCTTAAAATGCAATGTTACAACACCAACTGCCTCACATGCAACTTAAAAGGGACCAGGAGGTACACACAAATCACAAAACAAAAAAAAATTATAGTTACAGTTGTTACGAAAACTCCACTCTCAGTGATTTTTTAGTGGCAGAAAATGAAGAAAGAAAACGGAAAGAAATAACCAAAATAATTCACCATTTTGGAGCCTTGTTGGACTGGAGGCACAGCCAGTGGCCCCTCCAGAATCACAATTACTGATGCCAACAAAAAGATCCTCTCCAAAAAACACGCAACACGACCTCATTTATGTTTGCTAACGTACAGGGCCTTAAGCCATCCACCACCAACAAAATATCTTTCATCAATGTACTTCTACGGGAGTCAAATGCACTGTTTGCAGCCTTCATAGACACCCACACAAAAGGTTACTTTGCCAGTGAAACATGGATACCTGGGTACAGCCTTTTCAGTTGCGACAAAAAGAACAGGAAACAAGGGAGAGGGGGTTGGCTTGTATGTCAGAGAGTCGCTCATTTTCACGAAGATACTGAACATCACAAATGATGAAGTTCTAACAAAAATCGAGAACCAAAACTTAGTCACTGTGCTTGTATACAAGCCACCAGATGCAACTTCCCAACAGCTCATGGAACAGCTACTGAAAATTGACTATTGTCTGCAAAACCTTCCATCCCCAGCCCCAAACATCTTGCCGCTTGTTGATTTCAATCTAAGACATACAAAATGGAAGAATGTAGCAAATAATGTAGCAGAAATAATCCCTGGAGGCAGCTCAGATGAAAAATCACACACACATGGGCTGCTGAATTTCTTCAATAAACACACCCTAAGCCAGCAGATAGTGGAGCCAACAAGACTGGAGAACACACCTGACCTTATTTTCAAAAATAATGAGAACCAGGTAAGAAACATAACAATATCAATAACTAATTCTGATCACAATCTAATCGAAGTCCAGACTTACATACACAAGGGTCTTGATCAGCAAAATGCCTTCACCAAATACAACTTCAACAAAAAAGAACATCAACTGGGACCAGGTAAACCATGTCTTAAATAAAACATGTTGGGAAGATATCTTATGTAACATGGACCCTAACCAGTGCCTTGAAAAGATCAACTTCCTGGTAGCTGAAGTAAGTTCAAGGCATATTACCCCCTAGGAAAAAAGAACTCCCTCTACAGGAGAAGGCGAAGAATCACTGAGCTCCTCAAGAATGCTAGATTATGTGAAACATGGAAGGAAGTGCTAACCAGGGAAGTGGAAAATATTGAACTTTAGTTAAAGGACTCATACAGGATCCAGGAGAGACAAGAGGAGCTAAAAGCATTTAGTGAAATTGAAAGAAATTCGAAATATTTCTTTTCATATACCAAAAACAAGATAAAAACCATATCTAGTATAGGGCCCTTGCACAGACAAGATGGATATTAAGCAGATGACAACAAAGAAAAGAGTGAGATACTGAAATCTCAATACGACTCTGTGTTTAGCAAACCATTAATCAGTCTAAAGATAGACAATCCAAATATTTTTTTCATGAACCTCAAAATCCTGCCCTGCCACTGTATGACAAATTTCTGACATAACCCTAACTCCACTAGACTTTGAGAAAGCCATTGACACATGGCCATGCACTCAGTCCCAGGCCCAGACTCGTGGAACTCTGTGTTCATTAAGAACTGCAAGAGACCCCTCTCATGGGCCCTAAGTATGCTGAGGAGAAGGAGCATAGACACAGGTGAGATTCCACAGTCACTAAAAACAACGGATATAGCCCCACTTCATAAAGGTAGAAGCAAAGCAATAGCTAAGAATTATAGACCAATAGCTTTAACATCCCACATCATACAAATATTTGAAAGAGTTCTAAGATTCCCAACAACTGCACAATCCAGGGCAACATAGGTTCAAAGCAGGTCGCTCCTGCCTCTCGCAACTACTGGAACACCATGATATAGTCTTGGAAGCACTGGAAAACAAACAGAATGCAGATGTGGTATACACAGATTTTGTTAAGCCTTTGACAAGTGCGATCATGGTGTAATAGTACACAAAATGCATGCTAAAGGGATAACTGGCAAAGTGAGCAGATGGATCTTCAATACACAAATAACCCGCACATAAAAGAGAGAAGTTTACGACGACGTTTCGGTCCGACTTGGACCATTTACAAAGTGACTTTGTAAATGGTCCAAGTCGGACCGAAACGTCGTCGTAAGCTTCTCTCTTTCATGTGCGGGTTATTTGTGTATCGTTCCAGTCACGGTATTGTGCCTTTTTGTTATTTATGGATCTTCAACTTTCTAGCCAATCGAGCAGAAATAGTAGTGGTAAACAGAATTAAATCGGAAGCTGCCATAGCGAAGAGCTCTGTTCCACAAGGCACAGTACTCGCCCCTATCCTATTCCTTATCCTCATATCAGACATAGACAGAGGTGTAAACCATTGCACCTTATCATCCTTCGCATGAGTGTGTCATCCACTGAGGACACGGCATATCTCCAACTACTCCGTTATAGATAACTGGAAAAAATGGCTAGAACTGAGTACACTACAAACTGTAGTAACACAATAGAGCAGAAAAGTATTATGAAGGACCTAAGAGTGGTGGTGTCTGAAGATCTCACCTTCAGACATCTGATAGGATGATGATGAGAACATTCAAAGCAAGAGATGCCAAGCCAATGATCCTTATTAAATCATTTGTTCTCTCTAGGCTGGAATACTGCTGTACATTAACATCTCCATTCAAGGCAGGTGAAATCGCATATCTAGAGAATGTATAGAGAACTTTTACTTCATATATCAGTTCCATTAATCACCTTAGCTACTGAGAACGCTTGGAAGCACTTGACTTGTACTCACTGGAAGGTAGGTGAGAGAGATGCATCATAATCTACATTTGGGAAACCCTAGAGGGACTGGTCCCTAATCTGCATACAGAAATCACTCCCTACAAAAGCAAAAGACTTGACAGGCGATGCAACATATGCCCAGTGAAAAGTAGGGGCACCATTGGTACACTAAGGGAAAACACAATAAGTGTTCGGGGCTCAAGACTGTTTCAACAGCTTCCCACCAGCCATAAGGGGAATTACCAATAGACCCCTGGTTGTCTTCAAGAGAGAGCTGAACAGATACCTAAAGTCAGTGCCGGATCAGCCGGGCTGTGGTTCATACGTTGGATTGCGTGCGGTCAGCAGTAACAGTCTAGTTAATCAGACCCTGATTCATCAGGAGGCCTGGTCGTGGACCAGGACGCGGGGGTGATGATCCTTGGAATACCCTCCAGGTTAGTCTTTAATGTAACCTTTCTTGACTATTAATGTCACGTTTACTAAATTATGACAACTCTCTCATCTCTAATGGCTTGCTATAGATCAGTGTGAGCAACGTGCATGTTGATAAGGCTCATATTAATATTCTTAGTGATATTAGATCTGGTCCTGTTGCATTAGCTCTATCAGGTTCCATTAGGCGTTCCCTCACTTTCTCTAATGAGTCATTTTATTACTGGATAGTTCCAAATAACAAAAAAAGGCACAATACCGTGACTGGAACGATACACAAATAACCCGCACATAGAAGAGAGGAGCTTACGACGACGTTTCGGTCCGACTTGGACCATTTACAAAGTCACACTGACTTTGTAAATGGTCCAAGTAGGACCGAAACGTCGTCGTAAGCTCCTCTCTTCTATGTGCGGGTTATTTGTGTACTGGATAGTTCTACTTGATCCATCCTTTCTTCCGTCTCTGGTACTGACAAACTCGTTTTTTAAAACTGTGAAGACATGAAGACAAATATATAAAACATCGATACCTGAGTCGTCGCGTCACTATGTGACTCATTTACTCTCTGCTCAGGTAGATCTGTTTGTGACTTCATAAAGCCCACTGTGTGGGCGAAAAGTAATCAATGGTGGATAGCATTATATTGCATTTATGTCTATTTTTCCATTTATGAAGACAATCTGCAGTCATTGTTTTCTATTAGTGGCTCTGTCTTCCTTCTCATTTGACCTTTAATTACCATTTTTTTCCGTGTCTTGGGAAGAAGCCTTGATAAGGTCTCTGTCTTGGTTTCCATGATTATTTCAAATTAGCTATCGTATGGTTGATTATAAGACGGCAAGATGTCCTGCAGAGTTGACGAAACACCTAGGGAAGGTAGGAGTCTGAGTTGTGTTATGTGGAAGAGAAGGAAGCTGTTGTGGTAACAATAAAGGATATGTATGAGAGGCTTAATTTTGGTGATAAGGAATGTTTGATTGTTGTCAGTGGTGGTGAGATTGTGTAGCAGAGTAAGAGACATTAAGATGACATCAAGATGACGTCAAGGTGACGTCAAGGTTCAGGGAAGCATGTGTCGTTTATGCTGGAGAAGTGTCATGGTGCCACTGGTGAGGGTTGACGGCAAAGCAAAATACAATACACATTCTATACACGACGAAACCGCATATATACCTTTGATATACCTTTGACGAGTTTCGAGAGCTTTTCTTTTCCCGGAGCCAGGCCATGGGCCAGGCTCGTCGGGTGCTTGCATGGTCAACCAGGCTGTTGCTGTTATTGGCCAGCATATGTTGACAAAGTTTAACAGTAATGACTTACGCGGTAAAGATCTTTTTAAAACATAAAATAATGTCTGAAGATGTAAGACGAGGCTTATTTTGTTCATGTTGAAAAGAAAATTCCTATTTATATGGCCCTCTCCCTCCCTTTATCTTCTCATCTTCAGCCTTAAACCACTCTGTGAAACCAAACCATAAGGCTTTTGTTTTCCAAACACGAGGTGTTTTATTCTTTATAGACTAGATTGTGACTGCTTGTATCATTCTAGTGTGTGTGTGTGAGTGTGTCTGTGTGTGTACTCACCTAATTGTGGTTGCAGGGGTCGATACTGAGCTCCTGGCTCCGCCTCTTCACTGAGCGCTACTAGGTCCTCTCTCTCCCTGCTCCATGAGCTTTATTATACCTCATCTTAAAGCTATGTATGGTTCCTGCCTCCACTACCTCACTTGCTAGACTATTCGACTTCCTGACTACTCTATGACTGAAAGGAATACTTCCTAACATCCCTTTGACTCATCTGAGTGTCTGTGTCAGAGAGAGAGAGAGAGAGAGAGAAGAGAGAGAGAGAGAGAGAGAGAGAGAGAGAGAGAGTGCGCGCACTCGCTCGCACTTGTTTCTGTTCCTGCATATGTACAATGCCAGAAAAAATGGATCGTACTAACTACACTTGGCATATGAAATTGGCGCTCTGCAATCTCCCACTAATAAAAACGTACAGTGTAGGGACTGGCTGCAAGCTGGTAACAAACTACACACCACACACAAAAAAACTTAATCGTTTGGAGGAGAAACAAGCTCTGGGACCCGGTGGAAAGATGAGCCAATAATCCTTTACAAAACAAGAATTTCAGCTGGAGGAAATCCTGAATAGAGAAGTAACTAGGCCGCAGGTTACTGTGAGTGGTCCACTGGGAGGACTGGGACACCTGGAGGACAAGACCTGGGGACCACACTGGGAGACCTGGGGACCACCTGGAGAGGAAATGGGGACGACCTGGGGAGGAAATGGGGACGAGACTGGAAAGAAGAATAGGGGCGACCTGAGGAGGAAATGGGGACTACCTGGAAAAGAAAAGGGGACGACCTGGGGAGGAAATGTGTGGACGACCTTGGGAGGAAATGTGGGACGACCTGGGGAGAAAATGGTGACGACCTGGGGAGGAAATGGGGACGAACTGGGGAGGAAATATGGGACGACCTGGGGAGGAAATGTGGGACGACCTGGGGAGAAATGGGGACGAACCCGGGGAGGAAATGCGGGACATCTGGGAGGAAATGGGACGACCTGGGGAGGAAATGTGGACGACCTGGGAGGAAATTGAGGGACGACCTGGGGAGGAAATGGGGACGACCTGGGGAGGAATTGTGGGACGACCTGGGGAGGAAATGTGGGACGATCTGGGGAGGAAATGTGGGGCGACCTGGGGAGGAAATGTGGGACGACCTGGGGAGGAAATGCGGGACGACCTGGGGAGGAAATGCGGGACGACCTGGGGAGGAAATGTGGGAAGACCCGGGGAGGAAATGTGGGACGACCTGGGGAGGAAATGTGGGACGACCCGGGGAGGAAATGGGGACGACCTGGGGAGGAAATGGGGACGACCTCAGGAGAGGACCTGAGGAAGACGTGTGGAAGGGCATGGGGAAGAACCTGGGAATAACCTGTGGAAGAACCTAAGGAAGAACCTAGTGAAGGACCTGACGAAGGACCTAGGGAAGAACCTTGGGGAAGAATATAAGAAAGAACCTGGGAAAACCTGGGGAGGACCTGGAGGATGACCTGGGGAAGGACCTGGGAAGGACCTGGGGAAGAACCTGGGGAAGGACCTGGGGAAGAACCTGGGGAAGGACCTGGAGGAGGAATTGGGAAAGGACCTTGGGAATAGCCTGGGGATGAACCTGGGAAGGACCTGGGGAAGGAGTTGGAAAAGAACCCGAGGAAGGACCTGGGAAAGGACCTGAGGAAGGACCTGGGGAAGGACCTGAGGAAGGACCTGAGGAAGGACCTGAGGAAGGACCTGAGGAAGGACCTGAGGAAGGACCTGGGAAAGGACCTGAGGAAGGACCTGGGGAAGGACCTTGAGAAGGGCCTGGGGAAGGACCTTGGGAAGGGGCTGGGGAAGGTCCAGGGAAGGACCTGGGGAAGGTCCGAGGAAGGAACCTAGGGATGGACCTGAGGAAGGACCTGAGGAAGGACCTGGGGAAGAACCCGAGGAAGAACCTGGGGAAGGACCTGAGGAAGGACCTGGGGAAGAACCCGAGGAAGAACCTGGGGAAGGACCTGAGGAAGGACCTGGGGAAGAACCTGGGAAAGGTCCTGAGGAAGGACCTGGGGAAGAACCCGAGGAAGAACCAGGGGAAAGACCTGAGAAAGGACCTGGGGAAGAACCTGGGGAAGAACCTGGGGAAGGACCTGAGGAAGGACCTGAAGAAGGACCTGAGGAAGGACCTGGGGAAGAATTTGGGGAAGGACCTGGGGAAGAACCTGGGGAAGGACCTGAGGAAGAACCTGGGAAAGAACCTGGGGAAGGACCTGAGGAAGGACCTGGGGAAGAACCTGAGGAAGGACCTGGGGAAGGACCTGAGGAAGGACCTGGGGAAGAACCTGGGGAAGGACCTTAGGAAGGACCTGGGAAGAACCTGGGGAAGGACCTGAGGAAGGACCTGGGGAAGAACCTGAGGAAAAACCTGGGAAGGACCTGAGGAAGGACCTGGGGAAGAACCTGGGAAGGACCAGAGGAAGGACCTGGGAAGGACCTGGGAAGAACCTGGGGAAAGAACCTGGGGAAAGGACCAGGGGAAGGACCTGAGAAGGACCTGGGGAAGAACCTGGGAAGAACCTGGGAAGAACCTGGGGAAGAACCTGGGGAAGAACCTGGGAAGAACCTGGGAAGAACCTGGGGAAGAAGCCTGAGGAAAACCTGGGGAAGACCTGGGAAGGACCTGGGGAAGAACCTGGGGAAGGACCAGAGGAAGGACCTGGGAAGACCTGGGGAAGAACCTGGGAAAGAAACCTGGGGAAGGACCGAGGAAGACTGAGGAAGGAACCGGGAAGACCTGGAGACGGGAAGAGAAACCTGGGGAAACGAGAACCTGGGGAGAACCTGGGAAGAACCTGGGGAAGAACCTGGGGAAGAACCTGGGGAAGAACCTGGGGAAGAACCTGGGGAAGAACCTGGGGAAGAACCTGGGGAAGAACCTGGGGAAGGACCTGGGGAAAAACCTGGGGAAGGACCTGAGGAAGGACCTGGGGAAGAACCTGGGGAAGGACCAGAGGAAGGACCTGAGGAAGGACCTGGGGAAGAACCTGGGAAAGAACCTGGGGAAGGACCAGAGGAAGGACCTGAGGAAGGACCTGGGAAAGAACCTGGTTAAGAACCTGGGGAAGAACCTGGGGAAGAACCTGGGGAAGAACCTGGGGAAGTCAACTCAACCCGATACTTACACCAGAGAATATCATTGTTATCGCTCACTTTATGGTCTCGTTATCACTCTCTTTACGACTTCGTTATCACTGTTTATGCTCTCGTTATCACTCTTTACTGCCTCGGTATCACTAAGCTCTCGTTATCACTCGTTATCACTATCATTCACTCTTTACGGCCTCGTTATCACTCTACTGCCTCTTTATCATTCTATTCTCTCGTTATTGTTCATTTTGCGGATTCGTTATCTTTCTCTTTACAACTTCGCTATCACTGTTTATGCTTCGTTATCGCTCTTTACGGCCTCGTTTTCACTTTAGTTATCAGTAGCTCTCACTCTTTACGGCCTCGTTACCACTATTTCCTCGTTATCACTATTTTCTAATTATCGCTCGTTTTGCGACCTCGTTTTCTCTTTCTTTACTCCCTCGTTATCACTCTTTATTCTCTCGCTATCACTCTTTATTCTCTCGCCATCACTCTTTATTCTCTCGCCATCACTCTTTATTCTCTCGCCATCACTCTTTATTCTCTCGCCATCACTCTTTATTCTCTCGCCATCACTCTTATTCTCTCGCCATCACTCTTTATTCTCTCGCCATCACTCTTTATTCTCTCGCTATCACTCTTTATTCTCTCGCCATCACTCTTTATTCTCTCGCCATCACTCTTTACGGCCTCGATATCACTTTATTGTCTCGTTATCACACTTCATCGTCTCTTGACTCTCGCATTTAGTTTGCGTTCTCTTTATCACTTTCTCTTTATTACTTCGTTGACATTTCCCTTACTGCCTCGTTAATATTATTATATTATTTAAATGATCGACTCTCAGAGAAGAACTCAGTAATATTTACATCTGGGTGCAAGTTCATTATGATTATTTCTATGAGATTTTTTTGACTGAGCTCCCACTGTTATTCTTCCTTATTCATTCTTCCATCTCTCCTTCATCTACTACTTCTCTTCCTTATCTCTCACCGTTATCCAGCATCCACCACTCACCCTGTTATCTGCCACTATCTTCCCACTTACTAGTCACCCTCAATTCACTTTTGAATAGCTGTGTGCGCCTGTATTCATCTATTTGTAGTTGCTGGGGTCGATTCACTGCTCCTGACCCCACTTCTCCTCTGTTAGCTACTATGTCTACTCTCCCTGCTCCAAGTGTGACTGTTTGTGTGTGTGTGTGTGTGTGTGTGTGTGTTTCTGTCTCTCCTGTTTGTTCAATATTTTCCACTTTCCTAGTTAGTGCTTTCTTCGACATTTCAGATAGTCTTGCATCCTTGAGAAGCTCAATGATTCTCCGCCTTCTTCTGTAGAGGGAGCGTCTCTCTCTTTCCAGTTTACATCTTTTTTTAAACATACTTCAGCTGCCATAGACCTTGAACATAGTTCAGCTCCATAGATTAATCCTTTCAAGACACTGGTTCAGATCAGTGTTAAGTAAGATATCTTCCCAGCATTTCATTAAGAACATGAATTAGTTGATCCCAGTTGATGCTCTTGTTGTAAAAGTTGAATTTGGTGAGGAATGTTGAATTTGTTGAGGAAGCAAGACTCCGAGGTGGGTTTCTTTGCTGCCCTCAGTATCTGTGGGGAGCACTGGCTGGGCCTCCAGTCTAACAAAACTCCGAAGGCGAGTTTCTTTGGTGCCACCAGTATCTGTGGGGAGCACTGGCTGGGCCTCCAGTCTAACAAAACTCCGAGGCGAGTTTCTTTGGTGCCACCAGTATCTGTGGGGAGCACTGGCTGGGCCTCCAGTCTAACAAAACTCCGAGGCGAGTTTCTTTGGTGCCACCAGTATCTGTGGGGAGCACTGGCTGGGCCTCCAGTCTAACAAAACTCCGAGGAGGCGGAAAATTTTTGATATTTCTTTCGATTTTTTTATCGTTTTCTAGCACTAAAGAATCTCTTGCTATGACATGGTTGTAACAATGTAGTTAATTTCCCAAGGTTTGATTGCTTTTTTTTTACTTCCTGGTCCTTTTCATATGGTATACAGGGCAGTTTGTTTTATAACACTCTTTTCTGGACTAATGAAAAGTATATTTCTGTGTGTAAAAGAGTAAAGGACGTAGAACGACACACTAGTTAGGAGGTCGCGTTATTTTTTTCGGTAGTCAAAGTTGCAAGTCCCATTCTTTTTATTTCCCCAAAATTTTCCGTACCGAAGATACCCACTTTAAAAAACCCTTTAACTCATCTATTTTATTTATTTGTGGTTCGGGGGCAGTCATAGCTCCGGGCCCCTTATTTAGAGCTTTAAACCAAAACTTCGTTTTAAAAAACTATGGTTCTTGTTTCCACTCACTTTCTAGGTGGTTTTACACTCGCCTTTTTTTTACTCACCTATTTGGGGTTGCAGGGGCGAGTCACAGCTCCTGGCCCCCCCTCTTCGCGATTGCTACTGGGCCCTTTCCTCTCCCCTGCCCCATGAGCTCTATCATACCTCCCTTAAAACAAGTATGGTTCCCGCCCCCAAAACGTCACTTCTAGGTTTTTTATTCCACGGTTTGATACTCTATGACTGAAGAAATATTCCCTAACACCCTTTGATTCATTTGAGTCTTCATTCCAATTGTGACCTTTTGTGTCTGTGCCCCTTTCGGGAACATCCGTCTTGTCTACCTTGTCATTCCGGCACCCTTTTAAGTCTTATCATGCTCCCCACCCCCCGGGCCCTCCGTGCGCAGGCCGATTTCCCTCAACCCTTTTCTTCGTGGGACAACCCCCCGAGCTCTGGACTAGTCTTTTGCAAACCCTGCCTTTCTCAAATTTTCTTGACGTTTTGACTAGTTTGGATTCCATACGGGTCTGCATACTCCAGTAGGGGGCCTGACAAATGGTATACAGAGTCTTAAAACGAATCCTTACTGGGATGGGAACCTACCGAGGTTTGCAAGGCGCCCTTTGCTGCAGCGTTATCGTTTGTTGGGGCCCTCAGGAGATATCCCGGGGGTTTTAACTCAACCCCCAACTTTTTCCTTGAGTGAGGTTTGCAGTCTTTGGCCCTAAACTATATTTTGCTGCGGTTTCTTTGCCCTTCCCCAACTTTTGACTTTGCATTTTCAGGGTTAAATTCAAAGGGCCCGTTGCTGGACCAGGCTTTTAGCTGGGCCAGGTCCTTTTTTAGTCCGTCGACCCCATCCATTTGATTTTTCATTTAAATTCGCATCATCTGCAAACAAGGACCCCGAGTCTATCCCCTTTGTTATGTCTTCACATTCCAAAACAGCACAGGCCTGACTGACCCCATTTTGGGAACCCCCCTTTTTTACAGGGCCCCCCTCTGCACCTCTCGCGACCCTTACTCGGTTTTTGCCTCCCGGGCAGTTTCTTATCCATTCATGCCTTTCCTGTTGGTGCCTTATCCCTACTTTTGCGTAACCCTTGTGAGGAAACTGTGTCGAAGGGGCCCTTTTTGCGTCCAAAAATATGCAGTCGTCCCCCCTCTCTCTCTTGTCTTATTCTGCCCCATGTCATAAAAATCTGTAGGGGTTTTTGAACAGGATTTTTCCTTTCCCCGAAACCGTCTGGTTTCAAATTTTCACTTTTTTTCTTTTCCCGTGCTCCACCATTCTCCTTCTGATGATCTCCCTACCTTTTCATACTATAACTTAGTGAACAGGCTGTAATTTAGTGCCTCATGTCTTTTCCCCCTTTTTAAAAAATTGGGGCTACATTACCATTTTCCATACCCAGGGGGTTGCCCAGTTTCAAAGATGTGTTTTAAGATCTTTTTTAATGGCTCCACAATATCCTGCTCCCTCTTTAGGACCCCTGGGGAATGTTGTCTGGGCCACCGCCTTTGAGGTGTCAAGTTCCAAAAGCACTTCATCACCTCCCCGGGTTTTTTGTCCCCCCCCAGCACTTGCTGGTGTGCCCCCCGTTCGATTTCCGAGTCCTACTGGTTTCCACTGTAAAAACCCTTTAAATCTTTGTTGAGCTCCTGACAACCTCTCGGTCGTTTCTTGTGAATTCCCCATCACCCTTCCTCAGTCTGATTACTTGGTCCTTGACTGTTGTTTTCCCTCCTGATGTGGCTGTACAACAGTTTTCGGGTCGTCTTTACTTTTGTTGCTATGTCATCTTCATATTGTCGCTGAGCCTCCCTTCTTATCTGTGCATATTCGTTTCTGGCTCTTCGGCTAATCTCTTTATTTTCCTGAGTTCTCTGTCTTCTGTACCTTTTCCATTCTCTAGTACAACCTAGTTTTTGCCTCCCTACACCTTTGGGGGAACCAAGGACTCGTTCTCTTCTTCCCCTTATTTCGTTTCCCTTGGGAACAAACCTCTCTCTGCCCCTTGCATTTTGTTGCCATATAGTCCATCATTTCTGTATTGGTTTTCCAGTCAGTTCCCTCTCCCCCTGAATGTCTTGAGGAAGTTCCTCATGCCTGAGTAGTTCCCCTTTTAGTTTGATTTTTTCCCACCCTAAATTTGCTACCTCTCCACTTGGAGCTCAACTATGTAGTCGAAGCACAGAACCACAGATCACTAGCTCCCAGTGGCCTTTCATTCATGATACCCTCGATGTCCGAACTACTCAAGGTGAATACAAGGTCCAGTCTTGCTGGTTCATCCTCTCCTCTCTATCTGGTAGTGTCTCTAACATGTTGATGCATGAGGTTTTCCAGTACCACATCCATCTTGGCTCTCCATGTTTCGGGACCGTCATGGGGCTCCAGGTTTTCCCAGTCAATCTCCTTGTGATTGAAATCACCCATAACTAGCAACTTTGCTCCCCCCATGTGTGCTCTCATGGCCACTTCGGCTAGTGTGTCGATCATTGCTCTGTTGCTCTCATCATATTCTTCTCTTGGCCTCTTGCAGTTCTGTGGTGGGTTGTACATTACTGCAATTATCACCTTATGTCCCTCAGACGGGATTGTTCCAAATAAGTAGTCCCTTTCCCCCGTCCCACCATTCCTTCCTTTTTCTCAAAACCCAGGGTTTTTAATAAAAAGGCAGTCCCAACTCCCCCCCCCCCTTCTCCTCCCTCTGTCTTTTTGAGGATTTGATATCCGGAGGGAAAGATTAAAATTTTATTTTTCTGGTGAGTTTTGTTTTTTGTGAGTGCTATTAGGGTTGGGGGTATCCCCTTGATTCTTCGTGCCACTCCTCATACTTTTTGTCTTCCATCTGCATTTGTATCCCACCCTTTAATTTTTCAAAGCTGTGTTCTGGGGGGTTTGGTTTTGGGGTTTGGGGAAGGGGGGGAAAACCTGGTAAGGAACTATGAGTTGTTGCTGTGAGGATGGAGTTTGTAATGTTTGGGGTGGAGGGAAATTGGGGTGTGGCATGGGTGTTTTGATTTTGGGGTGTTTGGTTTGGGACTGGGGGGTTTACCTGGTTGGGGGGGCTTTATTGGAAATTGTGAGGGGGGTGTATTTTTATCTTCTTTTGTGTCCCGGGACTGCTGTCTGTCTTCTCCTTCCCCCCTCTTTTCCCCTTTTCGTTTTTACCATCTCTCTCAGTTTTTGCCCTTTTTTCTTGTTTTTTGTCAAAGGTTTGAGATACACCTTCCTGTATGCCAGCATGTTTTCCCTTTTTTGTGGTTTTTCCCGGGAGGATTTCCCGTTCAGAGTCACTTCTGCCTTGGGTTTACTTTCACTGGCCGGGTTCTTTTTTTTTTTTAAAACCCCCTATTCTCAAAATTTTTCCCGCTGGGTAATTTTCGTCTTCTCCTATTGCTTTCTGATGCTTTCAATTTTTTTTTTTTTCCCCCTTTTTTTCTTGTTCCCTATGTTTCCCCCCTTTAAAAAACCTGGGCCCATACACAAAGACTGACCTCACCCTTTTTATTCTCCCACTGCAATCCCGTGTATCCCCTCATTTAATTTAGTTTCCTCCACTGCAGCTTTCCTTTCTTCAGTTTCACTAGCTAATGTACTTGGGGTCAGTGACCTGTCATTTTCCCTTCTCGGCTTTCCTTGGGCTCTGTTGTTGTCTGTTAGGGCCTCCACATAAAGCTTAGCTCTTTCATTTACTACAGTCTCCTCTGATAGAGCTTCTCCATGCAGTTGTGCTCCTTCTTTCCCTACTGTCCCCTTATTTGTGGCAAAGGTAGCAGTCTCTTTTGTCAATCCCAAAATGTTCTTTAGTTCTTTAGGCTGTTTCAGATTTTTCAGTTCCTCTTCTAAACTCTGTATCCTAGCCTCTGCTGCTTTGACATGCACCTCCCACTTCCTGCTTTCCATATCTATCCTCTCCTCCATTCTCATGCTAAGTTCTTCTAGTTTCTTTTCCCATTCATGATCCCTTTTTATGAGCTCTACTGCCCAATCTTCCTTTGCAGCTTCCTCCTCCTGTCCCTTGGTTTTTCTTGTTGCTCTCTGGCAACGAATTTTTGTTTTATCCTGATTGCCTCAGAGTGGGAAACCTATGTAGTCCTGTATGTTATGTTAGTAGTGTGTATGTCAGAGTGTGGGGGGGGAGGTAGTGGAGGAACTGTGTGTGTGTGTGTGTGTGTGTGTGTGTGTGTGTGTGTGTGTGTGTGTACTCACCTAGTTGTGGTTGCAGGGGTCGATTCATAGCTCCTGGCCCCGACTCTTCACTGGCCTCTACTGGGTCACTCTCCCCGCACTACATCGCTCCACTACATCACTTCCCAAACTATTCCACTTCCTGACTACTCTGTGGCTGAAGAAATACTTAATAACTTCCCTGTGATTTATCTGTGTTATCAACTTCCAACTGTGCCCCTTGTTGCTGTGTTCCATCTCTGGAACATTCTGTCTCTGTCCACCATGTCAATTCCTCTCAGTATTTGACATGTCGTTATCATGTCCCCCCTATCTCTCCTGTCCTCCAGTGTCGTCACGTCGATTTCCCTTAACCTCTCCTCGTAGAACATATCTCTTAGCTCTGGAACTAGTCTTGATGCAAACCTTTGTACTTTCTCTAGTTTCTTTACGTGCGTGGCTAGAAGTGGGTTCCAAACTGGTGCCGCATGCTCCAATATGGGGTTATCGTAAACAGTGTACAGGGTTCTGAGCGATTTTTTATTAAGATGGCGGATTGCTGTTCTTAGGTTTGCTAGGCGCCCATATGTTGCAGCAGTAATTTGGTTGATGTGCGCCTCAGGAGATGTGCCTGGTGTTATACTCACCTCAAGATCTTTCTCGTCGAGTGAGGTTTGTAGTCTCTGGCCCCCTAGAATGTACTCCGTCTGCGGTCTTATTAGCCCTTCCCCAATCTTCATGACTTTGCACTTGGGAGGGTGAACTCCAGGAGCCAATTGCTGAACCAGGCCTGCAGCCTGTCCAGATTCTTTTGTAGTTCTGCCTGGTCTTCGTCCGATTGAATTCTTCTCATCAACTTCACATCATATGCAAACAGGGACACTTCGGAGTCTATTCCATCCATCATTTCGTTCACAAATACCAGAAACGGCACCGGTCCTAGGACTGACACCTGTAGAACCCCACTCGTCACAGGCGCCCACTCTGACACCTCGTCTCGTACCATGAGTCGCTGCTGTCTTCCTGACAGGTATTCCCTGATCCAGTGTAGTGCCTTCCCTGTTATCCCTGCCTGGTCTTCCAGTTTTTGCACTAATCTCTTGTGTGGAACTGTGTCAAACGCCTTCTTACATTCCAAGAAAATGTATTCTACACACCTCTCTCTCTCTTTGTTACTGATGTCACCCCGTCGCAGAACTCCAGTAGGTTTGTGACACAGGATTTCCCGTTCTGAAACCGTGTTGGCTCTTGTTAAGCTCATTTCTTTCTATAGGTGTTCCACCACTCTTCTCCTGATAATTTTCTCCATGATCTTCCATACTATACACGTCAGTGACACTGGTCTGCAGTTCAGTGCTTCGTGTCTGTCTGTCTCCTTTAAAAAAAGGGTCTACATTTGCTGTCTTCCATACTTCCGGTAGTCGTCCTGTTCGATAGACATGTTGAAGATATTTGTTAGTGGTTCACAAAGTGCCTCTGCTCCCTCTCTCAGGACCCATGGAGAGATGTTATCTGGTCCTATCGCCTTTGAGGTGTCTAGCTCGCTTATGAGCTTCTTCACTTCTTCCTCGGTTGTATGTATTGTGTCCAACACTTGATGGTGTACCCCACCTCTCTGCCTTCCTGGAGGCCCTTCTGTCTCCTCTGTGAAGACTTCTTTGAATCTCCTGTTGAGCTCCTCACATACTTTGCAGTCCTTTTTTGTGACTTCCCTCCTTCCTTCCTCAGCCTGATTACCTGGTCTTTGACTGCTGTATTCCTCCTGACGTAGCTATACAACAGTTTTGGTTCAGATTTGGCTATCGAAGCTATGTCATTCTCATATTGCCTTTGGGCCTTCCCGTCTTACCTGTGCATGTTCATTTCTGGTTCTACAACTGGTCTCCTTATTCTCCTGGGTCCTTTGCCTTCTATACTTCTTCCATTCCCTAGCACACTTGGGTTTGGCCTCCCTGCACCTTTGGGTAAACCACGGGCTCATTCTGATTTATTCATTATTCCTGTTACCCTTGGGTATAAACGTCTCCTCAGCTTCCTTGCATACTGTTGTCACATATTCAATCAACTCGTCTACTGACTTCCCTGCCAGTTCTCTGTCCCACTGAACCCCATTGACGAAGGTCTTCATGCTTGTGTAGTCCCCTTTCTTGTAGTTTGGCTTCATTCGTCCAGCCCTTCCTGCTGTCTCCTCCACTTGTAACTGTACTGTGTATTCGATGCTTCAAACCACATGATCGCTGGCCCCCAGGGTTCTTTCATATGTGGTGTTCTCAATATCTGCACTACTCAAGGTGAATACTAGGTCCAGTCTCGCTGGTTCGTCCTCTCCTCTCTCTCTCTGGTAGTGTCCCTTACATGTTGGTACATGAGGTTTTCCAGTACCATTTCCTTCATCTTAGCCCTCCACGTTTCTTGGCCCCCGTGTGGATCCAAGTTCTACCAATCGATTTCCATGTGGTTGAAGTCACCCATGATCAGTAGCTTTGCCCTGCTTGCATGAGCCCTTCTGGCCACTTCAGCTAGTGTGTTAATCATCGCTGTATTACTCTCATCATACTCTTGCCTTGGCCTCCTGTTGTTCTGTGGTGGGTTATACATCACAGCAATTACCACCTTGGGACCTCCAGACTGAAGCATTAGTACTATGTAGTCTCTTGCTTCTCCTCTGTCTCCTCTCTCCAGCTCATCAAAATCCCATCGGTTTATGATCAGCAGTGCCATCCCTCCACCCCCTCTGTTCCCTCTGTCTTTCCTCAGGATCTGATATCCCGTTGGAAAGATGGCATCTGTTATCATGCCTGTGAGCTTGGTTTCTGTGAGGGCTATAATGTCCGGCAATGCCTCTGATTCTTTCGTGGCACTCCTCCTGCTTATTTGTTATTCCATCAGCATTAGGATACCATACCTTCAGTTTCCTCTCCAGCACTGTGTTTCATGGGGGGGGGGTCTGTGAGGGTGGAGAACCTGGCAGTGTACTGTGGGATTCTACAGTGTAGTGTGGGGTGGGGGGTGTGGGTGTGGATTGTGGTCTGTGTTGGGATAGCATGACTGGTTGTGGGATTCTGGGGATGGTTCCGTGCGTGCTTGCTCTTGTTGCTCTGCCCTGCTCTGGTTGTTCTCTGCTGATTCTCTCCTTGTCTCTCCTCCTAGCTCCTTTCACTTTTGTGTTCTGTCCCTCAGCTGCTGTCATTCTGTTTTTGTTTTGTCTTGGTCTAAGAACACCCTCTTGTATGCTGCCGAGTCCTTCAACCATGGTTTCTCATGGAGGATTCTGTTCTGTATTGTTTCTGTCCTGAAAATCAGCTTGATCAGTCATTTTCTTCCTTTCAGGTACCCGTCTATTCTTTAAAATTTACAATCTCAGACATTTCCTCTTCACCTATTTCTTTGATGGTGTTCTCAATCTCCTGTTTTTCTGTCTGCTGTCTTTCAGTGTGTGTCCTTCCCTCACTCTCCTGAAAGCCCATGAGTAAACACTGACTTTGCCCTCTCCTCCTCCCATTTCCTTTCCCTCTGGGTCTCTGGTTCCTGTCTGTACATGGTCATTTTCTCCCTTATGTTTTCCTCTAGCTCTTGGTGGCATGGTCGTGTCTCTGTATATGACCTGTCCTCCTCACCATGTGCACCCAGCTGCTCTCCCCCTGCATTCCTTGGCCCTGCTTGGTGGGGTGATAGGGCTGATAGGACCTTCAGCTTAATTTATGTCTCCTTCCTCCCTGTTGGGCCCTTCGTTTAGTAGGGGTGTACTAGCTTCAGTTGCCGTGCCTCCTCTGGTCAATGCCCCTGTAGCTCGCTTCAGCCTATTTACCTCATATTCTAGGGCCCATATCTTGGCTACTGCAGCTTCGACTTGGGACTCTCAATGCTTCTTCTCCTCCTCCAACTTTTTTTCCAATTTCACAGAAGGCTCTGTCTCCATTTTTGCAGCAAGCTCTCATAGTTTTCTCTCCCACTCTTGTTCCATCCTTTTGCATTGCTACTCCATCCATTTCTTCCTACCAGAACCAATCCCCTCTGCTCCCTGGGGTCTTCGAGTCTCCTCTGAGTTACCATTTTTTAAGGAAAAGGGGGAAGGAAGGAAAAGGAGAGGGGGGCAGTGGGGATGGGGGGAGAGAGGGAGAGAAAGAGGAGACGTAGAGGGGAGAGAGAGAGGTGGAGAGACAGGGATAGAGGGAGAAAGGTAGAAAGAGGTAGGTGGTAGGTGGGTGGTGGTAGGGGTGAGGGGGGGATGCCTGAGCACATGTAATGGGTCTCTTGTGGGCCAGAGTAGGGATTAGGGAAAACCTTGAGGGGAGGGGGGTGGAGACTGTTAATGAAGACACCGTTTTATGCTCATGTGCCCAGAATAATCTGCGCCTCACCCTTGTGTGCTAATAATCTAACAATGTACTAATAGTAACACTGTTAATACTAACAAAACCAATACTATACTAATAATGCCAATACTTAGCTTCTACAAGCCTGAACACTGCGTTGTGTGTGTTTATAGTCCTTAGTATGTCCACGTATATCAATATACTAACATACTAATAGTATACTAATAGTACTTCCCTTAGCAATAATACTAAAATTATTGTCAGGTCTAGTCCTATTGGCCTGCACTTCTGCACGCGCACCCCTCCTACCAAGGTCATCTCTTCCTTGCTCCTACTAATTTTATCGTCCTACTAATGCTAGGTGCTGTAAGTATGATAATCACTCTGGAGCAGGGTTTGTAACAGCCAGCTACCAGTGATCCGTCGGCTCTATTGCCCAAACTTCCCCATTAACCACGAACATCGGGGAATTGTACATTACTCCTCATAGGTGCCGTCGATCCCTCCATCCCGGTGCTCACTGTATGATGACTCGTGTTCCTCGCCCTTCCTCCTTTGACCTCCTCTTCAATTATTCTATTTTCAGTGCCCGTTTGGGTCCTTGTTTACCACACTTATCACTTGTATGTTCCTACTTTTAGTAAATTACACTTCACTTTTGTTAAGCAACACTCACTTATTTGTAATGACACCCAACCTTCTATGGCACCACTACCTCCTGGGGCCTACTGCTTCCACCTTCTATGGTTATATATAATATATATACATAAATATATATATATATATATATTATATATATATATATATATATATATATATATATATATATATATATATATATATATATATTCTTTTCGTTTCTCGCTAGCTTGTTCACACTCGCCTGTATGTTACCTCACAGTTTCTCGTTAACCATCCTCTTAATTTTTTTTTTTTGGTCTTCTGTCTTGCGACACTCGCTTTGTACTTTGTATATTTGTAACTGTGTGGCAACAGTGCCTACTAGGCCTCTAACGAATTGGCACTTTCAAAACTTTCTTGCATAATTTCAGGCTTCCTCTCGACTTTTTTTAACTAACAACTTTGGTTATCACTAGTATGGTTGTTCACTGACATTGTCATTATCACTGGTTGCTGCTAGCAGCTAATGTACGCCCTAAAAACACTAAGATTCTCGGAGCCTTGTGACCCACTACACTCTACCGCAGCTGTGTGTGTACTCACCTAATTGCGGTTGCAGGGGTCGAGACTCGGTTCCTGGCCCCGCCTCTTCACTGATGGCTACTTGGTCCTTTCTGTCTCTGCTTCCTGAGCTTTGTCATACCTCGTCTTCAAGCTATGTACGGTTCTTGCCTCCACTACATCACTTGCTAGGCTATTCCACTGCCTGACTCTATGACTGAAGAAATACTTCCTAACATGTGTGTGTGTGTGTGTGTGTGTGTGTGTGTGTGTGTGTGTGTGTGTGTGTGTGTGTGTGTGTGTGTGTGTGTGTGTGTGTCTAGTTGATGTACGTAACGGTGGTTTAAATTCGATTTGATGACCATTACCTCATTCTCCGCCGTCCACTGGCAACACCTGATAACTCGTGAGAGAGGGGAGTGGGGCGTCAGGTGGGATGTTGGAAGGACGAAGCGCTTGGTGGGAGGGTGGTAGGAAGGGGTTAGTAGAGAGAGCGGCTGGGAGGAATAGTAGCTGGGAGGGGGAAAGATGGGAGGGATGCTAAGACAAAGGGAAAGAGTGAAGAAGGTGAGACGGAAAGAGATAAATGGATCGGTCGAGGCAGTGAAGGAAGGAGAGAGAGAGCGAATTAGAGTAGGAATGGAATTACAGTGGAGATAAACTTTCTCCCTATCTCTTATCTCCCTCTATGAAGCGTTGGGACGACCTGGAAGATAGGAGGAAGGAGAAGGGAGAGCTACGAGATATTATCATCTCCCCTTCAGAAACACTGGTACTTTGCAAATTTGTGCTCCTGAGTTATCTAATGTGTCGGTAACTCTAGTCCTGCTGAATGTCATGTACTGTGTAACTTCAGTCCTGCTGAACGTGTAAATGTAAGTAAGTTCAGTCCTGCTGGACGTGTAAATGTAAGTAACTTCAGTCCTGCTAGATGTCATAAACTGTGTTAGTAACTCCAGTTCTGTTATAATTCAGGTGTATAACTCGATTCTTTGTCCATTCACCTCGTTCCATCTTCCTTTCATCCTTTGTCCAACCCTACTTCCCCTCTCCTTTGCCAATTATTCTTCCATCTCCTTGCGCATCCTCGTTTATTATATGGTTCTATACTTGCGTCTTTTTATTCTTTTCCTTCTCCCTCCCTCCTCCATTTTCTCTCACCCCCTCAATAAACAGGATGTAGGGATGAAAACTAAATACGATTTCTTTCTTTGAAAGTGTGCGTGTGTGCGTGTGTGTACTCACCTATTTGTGGTTGCAGGGGTCGAGTCATAGCTCCTGGCTCCGCCTCTTCGCTGATTGCTACTAGGTCCTCTCTCTCCCTTCCCCATGAGCTTTATCATACCTCGCCTTAAAACTATGTATGGTTCCCGCCTCCACTACGTCACTTTCTTGGCTATTCCACGGCCTGACTACTCTATGACTGAAGAAATACTTCCTAACATCCCTTTGATTCATCTGAGTCTTCAACTTCCAATTGTGACCTCTTGTGTCTGTGTCCCTTCTCTGGAACATCCCATCTTTGTCCACCTTGTCTATTCCGCGCAGTATTTTATATGTCGTTATCATGTCTCCCCTGATCCTCCTGTCCTCCAGTGTCGTCAGGCCGATTTCCCTCAACCTTTCTTCGTAGGACAATCCCCGTAGCTCTGGGACTAGTCTTGTTGCAAACCTTTGCACTTTCTCTAATTTCTTGACGTGCTTGACTAGGTGTGGATTCCAAACTGGTGCAGCATACTCCAGTATGGGCCTGACGTAAATGGTATACAAAGTCTTGAACGAATCCTTACTGAGGTATCGGAACGCTATCCGTAGGTTTGCCAGGCGTTATGCTCGGTGTTATACTCACCCCCAGATCTTTTTTCCTTGAGTGAGGTTTGCAGTCTTTGGCCATCTAAACTATATTGTGTCTGCGGTCTTCTTTGCCCTTCCCCAATCTTCATGACTTTGCACTTGGCAGGGTTAAACTCAAGGAGCCAGTTGCTGGACCAGGCTTGTAGCCTGTCCAGGTCACTTTGTAATCCTGCCTAATCATCATCCGATTTGATTTTTCTCATTAACTTCACATCATCTGCAAACAAGGACACTTCTGAGTCTATCCCTTCCGTTATGTCGTTCACATATACCAAGAACAGCACAGGTCCTAGGACTGACCCCTGTGGAACCCCGCTTGTCACAGGCGCCCACTCTGACACCTCGTCACGTGCCATGACTCGTTGTTGCCTCCCTGTCAGGTATTCTCTGATCCATTGCAGTGCCTTTCCTGTTATGTGTACCTGATCCTCTAGCTTTTGCAGTAACTTCTTGTGAGAAACTGTGTCGAAGGCCTTCTTGCAGTCCAAAAAAAATGCAGTCGATCCACCCCTCTCTCTCTTGTCTTACTTCTGACTCCTTGTCATAAAACTCTAGTAGGTTTGTGACATAGGATTTTCCTTCCCTGAAACCGTGCTGGTTGTCAATTATACACTTGTTTCTTTCCAGGCGCTCCACCACTCTCCTCCTGATGATCTTCTCCATGACCTTGCATACTATACACGTTAGTGATACAGGTCTGTAGTTTAGTGCCTCATGTCTGTCTCCCTTTTTAAAAATTGGGACTACATTTGCCATCTTCCATACCTCAGGGAGTTGCCCAGTTTCAAATGATGTGTTGAAGATCTTTGTTAATGACACACACAATATCTCTGCTCCCTTTTTAAGGACCCACGGAGAGATGTTGTCTGGTCCCACCGCCTTTGAGGTGTCAAGTTCGCATAGCAGCTTCTTCACCTCCTTCTTGGTTATATGTACCTCATCCAGCACTTGCTGGTGTACCCCCCTGCTCTGATTTCCTGGAGTCCTACTGGTTTCCATTGTAAATACTTCTTTAAATCTCGTGTTGAGCTCCTGACATACCTCTCGGTCGTTTCTTGTGAATTCCCCATCACCCTTCCTCAGTCTGATTACCTGGTCCTTGACTGTTGTTTTCCTCCAGATGTGGCTGTACAACAGCTTCGGGTCAGTCTTGACTTTCGATGCTATGTCATTTTCATATTGTCGTTGAGCCTCCCTTCTTAACTGTGCATATTCGTTTCTGGCTCTTCGGCTAATCTCTTTATTTTCCTGAGTTCTCTGTCTTCTGTACCTTTTCCATTTTCTAGTACACCTAGTTTTTGCCTCCCTACACCTTTGGGTGTTCCAAGGACTCGTTCTGTTCTTCCCATTATTTCTGTTTCCCATGGGAACAAACCTCTCCTCTGCCTCCTTGCATTTTGTTGCCACATAGTCCATCATTTCTTGTACTGGTTTTCCTGTCAGTTCCCTCTCCCACTGAATGTCTTGAAGGAAGTTCCTCATGCGTGAGTAGTTCCCCCTTTTGTAGTTTGGTTTTTCCCACCCTATTCCTGCTACTCTCTCCACTTGGAGCTCAACTATGTAGTCGAAGCACAGAACCACATGATCACTAGCTCCCAGTGGCCTTTCATACATGATATCCTCAATGTCCGAACTACTCAAGGTGAATACAAGGTCCAGTCTTGCTGGTTCATCCTCTCCTCTCTCTGGTAGTGTCTCTAACATGTTGATGCATGACGTTTTTCAGTACCACATCCACCATCTTGGCTCTCCATGTTTCGGGACCCCCCATGGGGCTCCAGGCTTTCCCAGTCAATCTCCTTGTGATTGAAATCACCCATAACTAGTAACTTTGCTCCCCCCCATGTGTGCTCTCCTGGCCACCTCGGCTAGTGTGTCGACCATTGCTCTGTTGCTCTCATCATATTCTTCTCTTGGCCTTCTGCAGTTCTGTGGTGGGTTGTACATTACTGCAATTATCACCTTATGTCCCTCAGACTGGATTGTTCCTACTAAGTAGTCCCTTTCGCCCGTGCCATCCATTCCTTCCATTTTCTCAAAAAACCACTGGTTTTTAATGAGCAGTGCAACTCCTCCTCCCCCTCTCCTCCCTCTGTCTTTCCTGAGGATTTGATATCCGGATGGAAAGATTGAATCTGTTGTTATTCTGGTGAGTTTTGTTTCTGTGAGTGCTATTATGTCTGGGGATGTCTCCTTGATTCTTTCGTGCCACTCCTCATACTTATATGTTATTCCATCTGCATTTGTATACCACACCTTCAACTTCTTCTCTAAGACTGTGGTCTTGGAGGTGTATTGGGGTTGGGGAAGTGGGAGACCTGATAAGGAACTATGCATGGTTGCTGTGGGGGTGGAGTTTGTAATGCAGTGGGTGGGGGCAGTGGGTGGGGGCATTGGATGTGGCATGGGTGTTTTGGTTTAGAGTGCTTGGTTGCACTGGGGTTGACCTGGTTGGGAGGCTTCTATAGGAAGTTGTGAGGGAGGCTGTATTTGATCTTCTTCCTGTGTCTGGGATCTCCTGTCTGTCTTCTCCATCCCCTCTCTCTTTCCTCCTTTCACCTTTGTACCATCTCTCTCAGTTTCTGCCTTTCTTCTTGTGTTCTGTCGTGGTCGAGATACACCTTCCTTTCTGCCGGCATGTCCCTTAATCGTGCTTTCTCCTGCAGGATCCTGTTCCGAGTCAATTCTTCCTTGAAGGTCACTTTCACTGGCCTGGTTCTTTTTTTTACAAACCCTCCTATTCTCCGAAAATTTTCCAGCTGGGTCATGTCGTCTTCTCCTATTGCTTTCATGATGCTTTCAATTGCTTTTTCCCCTTTTCTTGCTTCATATGTTTCCCCTTCAACTTCCTGGAGCCCATACACAAAACTGACCTCACTCTTTCATTCTCCCACTGCATATCCCTGTGTAACCCCTCATTCAATTTGATTTCCTCCATTGCAGCTTTCCTTTCTTCAGTTTCACTAGCTAATGTACTTGGGCTCAGTGGCCTGTCATTTTCCCTTCTCGGTTTTCCCTGGTCTCTGCTGTGGTCTGTTAGGGCCTCTACATATAGCTTAGCTCTTTCATTTACTACAATCTCCTGTGATAGAAGGAAGGTAGAGGAGGAACTGTGGCTATGTGGGAGAGGCGTGGGGAGGGGGATTTAGGGCGGAATATGGGGAGAGGTGGGGAGGGGGAGGGTGAAAGAGGGAGGGGAGGGATCAGGGTAAGGAGTGAGATGTCGGTGGGGAGGGGGGGAGTGTATTGTGTGAGTCTGGATGTGTGTGTGTGTGTGTGTGTGTGTGTGTGTGTGTGTGTGTGTGTGTGTGTGTGTGTGTGTGTGTGTGTGTGTGTGTGTGTGTGTGTGTGACTTATACACAATGAGTATATGTACAATGCTCTCTCTGCATGTATGTACGTATGTAATGTTTCCAATAGTGGAATTCCTATGAGACCAGCAGAAAACAAACTTTTTCCTATGTTTTGTGTGTGTGTCTGTGGTGTGTGTGTGTGTGTGTGTGTGTGTGTGTGTGTGTGTGTGTGTGTGTGTGTGTGTGTGTGTGTGTGTGTGTGTGAGGTAGGTGACTTGTGGAGTCTCAGTGCTCCTTGACTGACCACAACTTCTTGTGACCTGACCCCCACCCTCCTGGGACTTGACCCCACCTACTTACAATGTTGCACTTAAAAGCTTGTCCTGCCACCTAGCTTATAGCAAGTTACTCGCCTTGTTCATTGAATTACCAATTGCTATTCCTTATTGAATACTTGAGTGCCTATTCTTTATCATGCTATGAGAGACCATTCGCAATCAGCTTGGTGGTTAATTGGAACATGTCACCCCACACCCTCACAGCCACTCATAGATGAGTACAGTACTTGCAATGCAGCTGTAGCAGCCTGTAGATTGTCCAGCTCGATGTGACGTCCTGGCGTAGATCCACCTCAATTTCTTCTCGTTAATAATGTACCCTATTCACTGTATTTCTCTCGCTGGCCACACGATTGTTTCACTTTATTAGCTTTCTTGGGTGATACTTGACAAAGTCGCCTTACCACCCACACTAGCCTGCCCGCTCTGACTGCGCCACCAAGTTTACTCTCTGGATCACTCACAAAATTGTGGCTCTCCCCACACTTTGTATGTGTGTGTGTGTGTGTGTGTGTGTGTGTGTGTGTGTGTGTGTGTGTGTGTGTGTGTGTGTGTGTGTGTGTGTGTACGTACTCGCCTAACTGTGGTTGCTGGGGTCTAGTCATAGCTCCTGGCTCCGCCTCTTCACTGGTCGTTACTAGAGTGTGTAATTACTCACCTGCAGGTGTCGAGAGACTGTGTGTACACTCACCTAATTCACCTAATTGTGGTTGCAGGGGTCGAGACTCAGCTCCTGGCCCCGCATCTTCACTGATCGCTACTAGGTCCTCTCTCTCCCTGCGCCATGAGCTTTATCATACCATGTCTTAAAGCTATGTATGGTTCCTGCCTCCACTACATCACCTGCTAGACTATTCCAGTACCTGACTACTCTATGACTGAAGAAATACTTCCTAACATTCCTCTTACTCATCTGAGTCTTCAATCTCCAAGTGTGACCCCTTGTTTCTGTGTCCCCTCTCTGGAACATCCTGTCTTTCCACCTCGTCTATACCACGTAGTATTTTGTATGACATTATCATGTCTTCTCTAACCCTCCTGTCCTCCAGTATCGTCAGGCCGATTTCCCTTAACTTTTCTTCGTAGATATTCCCCTTAGCTCCAGAACTAACCTTGTCGCAAACTTTTGCACTTTCTCTAATTTCTTGACGTTCTTGGCCTGGTGTGGGTTCCAAACTGGTGCTGCATACTCCAGCATGGGCCTGACGTACACGGTGTACAGTGTCTTGAAAGATTCCTTACTTAGGTATCGGAACGCTAATCTCAGCTTTGCAAGGCGCCCATATGCTGCAGCAGTTATCTGGCTGATGCGTGCTTCCGGTGTTATACTCACCTCAAGATCTTTCTCCTTGAGCGAGGTTTGCAGTCTTTGGCCACCCAGCCTATACTATGTCTGCGGTCTTCTGTGCCCTTCCCCGATCTTTATGACTTTGCATTTGGCGGGTTTAAATTCGAGAAGTCAGTTGCTGGACCAGGTGTCCAGCCTGTCCTGGTCTCTTAGAAGTCCAGCCTGATCCTCATCTGATTTAATTCTCCTCATTAACTTCACATCATCTGCGAACAGGGACACTTCTGAGTCTATCCTTTCCATCATGTCATTCACCTATACTAAAAATAGTACTGGTCTTAGGACCGACCCCTGTGGGGCCCCGCTCGTCACAGGCATCCACTGTGATACCTCATCACGTTCCAAGACTCGTTTTGTGTGTGTGTGTGTGTGTGTGTGTGTGTGTGTGTGTGTGTGTGTGTGTGTGTGTGTGTGTGTGTGTGTGTGTGTGTGTGTGGCGCTCGTCTATGAAGAATCACGTGGTAAATCCTACAAACAAGGCAGCTGCTCAACATTAAGGACGTGTATACTCATATGTTTAATACGTACCAGTTACCTGGATTTCCTGATTTCTCTTTTCCCTTGTCTCATCTACGACTTCTGGACAGGAAAGAGAAGCAAACAAGACGACTTATCTCTTGTCTGGACTAGGCCTGAATACATCTGTCATTTCAGCAGAGCCTTCAGTACCGGGGAGATGTGGGTGCCCTTACTGTTACGTACAGTAAGTGGGCAATGAATGGATGTCTAGGGCAACTGGTATGAATTGCTGGCTAGACAGGTGCTGCAAGGAACTTGCAATCCCATTCATTGATAACTGGGACCTATTCTTTGACAAACATGATATGTATCCAAGGGATGGGGTTCATCTCTCTGGGGATGGAGTGGTTGCATTAGCCAATTCAATTGAGAGGGCAACTGATGACTTGTCTAGGAATTTAAACTGATATATTTTAGAGGTATGGGTGTTTGTGGGAAACAATCAGGCTGCAGCATTAGGGTTAAAAACAGCAGTTATTGCCGGGATACCTCAGGGATATGTTTAAAAGACAATTTTCAAAATAAAGTTGCTAGTAATGACAAATCAATTGATCAACAAAGAGAGATAGTAGAGGGCAACGAGTGACTAGCTCCCTTAAGATTTACTATACAAATAGTAGGAGTCTAAGAAATAAGATAGATGAGCTAAGATTACTTGCAAGTGTAGGTAATATAGATATTATTGGTATAACAGAGACCTGGTTCAACCTGAAAGATAGAGAAATGCCTTCTGAATGCAACATACAGGGTTATAAACTATTCCACGCTGATAGGGTCAACAGGAAGGGTGGTGGAGTGGCGATGTAAGTCAGAGAAAATTTAAATTGTCTTAGACATAAGATTAGAAACATCGAACACAGAATCTGTTTGGTTACAGTTTCTCGAGGGACGTGACAAATTAATTTTGGGTGTGATTTATAGGCCCCCAAACCTTGATAGGGAGTGCAGGAAGCTGTTATGGGACGAAATTCATAAGGCATCTAGATCTGAAAATGTTGTGATAATGGGAGATTTTAACTTTAGACAAATTGATTGGAACAATATAACAGGAAATCTTGAGTCTAGTGACTTTTTTGATACGGTTCAGGATTGCTTTTTAGAACAGGTTGTGACAGAACCAACTAGAGGAAACAATCTGCTTGACTTGGTTCTTGCCAACAAAGATAAACTAATTAATAATCTTGAGGTTTATGATGAGCTTGGGGAAAGTGATCACAAATCATTTAGTTTCAATACATCATGGAATTACCCAGATAACTGCAATCAAATCTCTGTCCCAGATTTTCGCTTGGCCGACTTCATGGAACTGAAAAATTACCTGGGTGGACTAAATTGGGATGTCCTGACTATGGGTCAAGTAGGTGATCTTGGTTGCAATATGACTTTTTCAGAGCGTAGTTCTAGCTGCCCAGACAACTTTTGTTCCGAGTAGGGAAATTAGATCTAACAAAAATGATCCCAAATGGATGAACAATAGATTAAAACATCTCATTGGTCAAAAGAGAGGCATATATAGGCGTATCAAAAGAGAGGATGGGCAGTTAAGAAATCAATATATTCCATTAAAGAGAGAAATAAAGAAATGAATAAGAAAAACAAAAAAGGGATTATGAGGCAAGGGTTGCAAGGGATTCAAAGACTAACCCAAAAGGGTTTATTCAGATATACAGAAGTAAGATTAGGGACAAGACTGGCCCACTTAAGAGTAACTCTGATCAGATCACTGACAGTGATAAGGATGTGTGTGTGAAATTCTCGATACCTACTTCCCCTCAGTTTTCACCCTGGAAAATGCTAGCGATATTCCTGAAATAATAGATTATGTAGAACAGGATAATAAACTATGTACGATTGCGGTAACTAGTGACATGGTCCTTAGACAAATAGAGAAACTAAAACCTAACAAATCCCCAGGTCCTGATGAACTGTTTGCAAGGGTGTTAGCATACCTTTGGCTAATCTTTTTAACATATCACTACAAACTGGCATAGTGCATGATAAGTGGAAAATGGCAAATGTAATACCTATTTACAAGGCAGGTGACAGGTCCTTGGCTTCGAACTATAGACCAATAAGCCTTACCTCCAAAATGGAAAATTTATGGAATCAATAATTGCCGAAGCAATTTGTAACCATCTTGACAGGCACAGATTGATTAATGAATCTCAACACGGTTTTACAAAGGGGCGTTCCAGTATTGCGAATTTACTAACTTTTTTCACGAAGGTGTTTGAGGAGGTAGATCATGGTAATGAATATGATATTGTGTATATGAACTTCTGTAAGGCTTTCGATAGAGTTCCACACCAGAGGCTATTGAGGAAACTTAAGGCACACGGAATAGGAGGAGAAATTTTTTCCTGGGTAGAGGCATGGCTGACAAATAGACAGCACAGAGTTTGCATAAATGGGGAGAAATCGGAATGGGGACACGACACAAGCGGTGTTCCTCAGGGATCAGTGCTGGGCCCGTTGTTGTTCACAATTTACATAAACGACATAGATGAGGGAATAAATAGCGACATAAGCAAATTTGCTGATGACTCCAAAATAGGCCATCCAATTCATTCTAATGAGGACACTAGAGCACTCCAGGATGATTTGAATAGACTGATGCAATGGTCGGAGAAGTGGTAGATACAGTTTAATTTTGACAAATGCAAAGTTCTAAATGTTGGACAGTTAAATAACCATGCCACATATAAACTAAATAATGTAGATCTTAATACTGCTGATTGCGAAAAGGATTTAGGAGTTCTGGCTAGCAGTAACCTAAAACCAAGACAACAGTGTTCGCAATAAAGCTAACAGAATTCTTGGTTTCATATCTAGAAGTATAAATAATAGAAGTCCTCAGGTTGTTCTTCAACTCTATATATCCTTGGTTAGGCCTCATTTAGACTATGCTGCTCAGTTCTGGTCACCGTATTACAGAATGCATATAAATGCTCTGGAAAACGTACACAGGATGACAAAGATGATCCCATGTATCAGAAATCTTTCCTATGAGGATACACTGAGGGCCTTGAATCTGTACCCTCTCGAAAGACATAGAATTAGGGGGGATATGATCGAGGTGTATAAATGGAAAGCAGGAATAAATAAAGGAATGGTTTCAAGTTGGAAAAATTCAGATTCAGGAAGGATATAGGAAAGCACTGGTTTGGTAATAGAGCTGTGGATGAGTGGAACAAACTCCCGAGTACAGTTATTCAGGCTAAAACGTTGTGTAGTTTTAAAAATAGGTTAGATAAATGCATGAGTGGATGTGGGCGGGTGTGAGTTGGACCTTACTAGCTTGTGCTGCTGGGTCTGGTGCCGTGCTCCATCCTTGAGTTGAGGTGACCAGACTGGGTGGGTCATTGGGCTTATCCGGAGTGGGGTCATTGGTCTAATCCGGGGGGGACGACATGGACCTGCTCCGCATGGATCAGTAGGCCTGTTGCAGTGTTCCTTCTTTCTTATGTTCTTTTGTTCTTACAAGGCCAATACTGTCGAGGTAACACACATGGTTTTACTTCGCGTGCAGCGAGAAGACAGCTTCTATACAACAAGACGGGCAGCAAAGAGAAACACACACTGGCTGTATACTTATCGAAAACATCACCTCATCGGATCATTGATTCTCAGAGTGATTCCAGTCTGGAACATGTTTATATAGGATGACAACATCGGTGAAATAGTTGACCATAAGAAATCTCTGGCCCAGGACTTCATCCTGTTCACTATTTGTATGTCTCATCAAAAACAAAAGGCTCTCAAATGAGCTCTTAAGGAAGGAACTGTTCATCCAATCCTCTAAAAACTTTTTGAGAGAGAGGGAGGGAGGGGGCACAGGGGGGATATCAACCCCAACGAAAATATTTGATCAGCTTGACTGAGATAAACACCATCTTCCTGACCCCTCAAAGAGAGCAACACCATTTTTCTGTACCTCCAC
>NC_069411.1:58792144-58824644 GCF_026875155.1 Cherax quadricarinatus
TCCAACGCAGCTACAAAATATTTTGAGGGTTTTTAAAATTTGTTTAAGTATCAACAGAATTAGGTTAGGACAACCATTCGGTCCTAATGTAATAAATGTAATAAATGTAATTCATAATAAAAGCTGATATAATCTGATCATATTCGTTAAACTTTAGTTACACGAGTTATTATAATTACTTTCAGATTACCGTTTACCAGTTCAACTTTCAGAACCCTCAATAGATCCTGTAACTCCGCTAGAAACTGTAAACATATATTTAGTTCTGCTATTTAATGGAATTAATGTTCATATTAGATGCCTTAGAGGTTCTAGATTGTATGTGAAAATAAGAGGAGGAGATGCGAGTCTCAGTTCACTGGTAAGACAGCGAGGCAACTCGGGCTTACAGCTACTGAAATGTAAATGTAATACGTTGACAGTGATAAAGAAATTTGATGAGGAAGGTTTCCCCACAGGTGTTTTCTGCGGAACTAATATTGAGACTATTGATAAATGTGTGTGTTAGCGAGATTTAGACGGCAATCTGTGAGAGCTGTAATAGTAATAGTACTTGCAGCAGTAGTAGTACTTGCAGCAGCAGCAGTAGAAGTACTTGCAGCAGCAGCAGCAGAAGTACTTGCAGCAGCAGCAGAAGTACTTGCAGCAGCAGAAGTGCTTGCAGCAGCAGAAGTACTTGCAGCAGCAGAAGTACTTGCAGCAGCAGAAGTACTTGCAGCAGCAGCAGCAGCAGAAGTACTTGCAGCAGCAGCAGCAGAAGTACTTGCAGCAGCAGCAGCAGCAGCAGCAGCAGCAGCAGCAGAACTGTAATGAGAAGTGTTGGGATTGAAAAGCATTTGTCAACAGTTTGAGTAACAATACTGAAGGTTACATCTTCGGACAATTGCTTAACGAGTTGGTCAGTAGACCTGGGTGCTCATGGCGCAGTGGTGTCATGCAATGGCGGTGTTATGATGTACAGTAATCGTTATCCCAAGGTTCTGGATGTTCTATAGCTGCCCGACTTCTGTGGAATTGTGTTATTTGTTGGTGTCATTTCTGCCTCCAGGTGCCAACGTCTTCTCAAATCATTTTCAGGTATTTTTAGTTTAGTTTCATTGAACTTCATGCTGCTCGCTATTGTACGCAGTCGTGATTTTGATAATCTCGTCTGCAGGCATATAGATGATCTTGAAGTCTGAGTTTAGTATCCTTGATGTTTTGCCTATATACATTTTGCCATGACTTCCTCAGGGTAAGATGTATAAGCCAGCCTTTCTGGAAGTACTGCCTGTGCATGTGTTCTTATTCTTCAATGAATTCTCTGATGGAGGTCGAAGCGTTGGTGGCCATTTTCAGGTATCCGTCTGACAGTTATGAAACGCTGGAAGCCACATCACTTACTGGTAAAATGATCTACTTAACTGACGATGTCGGTGTGTTTATGTTGCTTCAGTTGTAGATATCCGTTACTCTCTTTTTATAGTCGATAGAGTGATGGGAAATGAAACTGTACCAAGGTATTAACACTCTTCTTATAAGTATTATGGGTTGGAGTTCATAAGAGCTCCAAGAAAAAATAATATCACCACGCCTCTCTTAATTCTTTTGTCATGATAGGAAAAGTGCATTAAGTCATTCTTAAGTGTTGGTTTCCAGTAGACATGGAAGAAGAGCCTCTCTGCTCCCGTGTGGAACAATACATCGAAAAATTTAATGGTTTATTCTAGACTGTTAATGGTGTTAAGAATGTTGTGTGTGTCGAGCTTCCTCGGAACAATGAACAGGATGCCATCTGCGTAGCGTAGATGTTAAGATGCCAATGGATTTCAACTGTCCTTAATATAAATTAATAAAGATTGCACTAACAAGTGAGCCAATAGCTAAGCCAAATTGCTGTCTGTCTCTCTCGAAGCTAAAATAGTTATAATTCATGAAAAGTTAGACTAGGTCAATAAAATCTTGGCTTGGTATTGGGAGGTCCAAGTCATCATTTATTTTGCTGCGGATGAGGTCTAAAGTTTGACCTATGGGAACGTTTGTAAACTAGGCGATATAGGTTTGTAAACTAATGCGTTATATAATTTCTCCTTAATATCTTAAGTGTTCTTCTCTGATGTTACCTAACTGTTTGGCAAGGTTCTGAGCTACGATTCCTGTCAGTCTATGCGGGAGTGAGAGTGCTAATCCCTGACGAGATGGGCCTCAACGGGACATTGGATTTGCGTGTTTTTGGGAGGCCACGGAGACTTGCTGCTACAGTGTAAGACAGGTATGGTAACAGTAATGATATATCATTACTGCTACCATGCCTGTCTGACACTAACATCATGTAATTATGATACAGAAGAGACCTTTTTCAACCTGTTTGCTAACCTCTGACCCAACTCTTGAACGTGACCTAATTCCCACTAGTGGGTCACGCCCACGGTGACGATATCTTCTACTGCTACACCTCAACTGACACCTGCATAAGCGACCATCTCCCTTCCTGTGCTTCTGATTCATCGTGATTACGGTGGTGAACACCCTCATCTAGGCTGAGGAACTGATTACCACGTCGTCTGTCTCCAGTTTCATCGTCTTCATATAACCTCTGTTTTGACTTAATAAGCCACTGGCTGGCTAAAAGTTTTCATAATATACTCAGTTCTTGCACAAGTGTCTTATATATCATCTTGTCGGCAATGTATTACATTTCTACTACCATTGCTAAAATAATATTTTAGCAGAGATTACCCCAGGAGGCAGCTCAGATGAAAATTCACATACACACACACACACACACACACACAGGTTTGCGAGTAGATGGAAACGGCCGGTCAAAGTAATTTTCAAGGCAGAATCAGCTCGAACCAGGATCCTTCAGGAGAAAGCACGACTGAGGGACAATCCAGAGTACCGGAGAGTGTACCTCGATCACGACAGAACACAAGAAGAAAGGAAGATACTGAGAGGGTGCAAAGACGAAAGGAGGAACGAGATACATTGATGAAGATGAGCAGAACCCAAACTCAGGTGGAAGGGCAAACATACCTTGCAGAAACACCACAGAAGGGCTCCAACCACGACAACCCCAAAGCAAGTAACCAATCTAAACCAAAACCCACACACTGTTCCCTCTGTCCCCAACACCCACATCACAAACCCCACCCCTACAGCAGCTCCCCATGGGCACTCTGCCCTCATCCCCCATCACAAACCCCACCCACACTGCAAACCCCCCATAGGCCCCCAGGGCTCCCACTCCTCCAACCCCAATATTTTCCCAGGACCGCCGTGATAGGTAAGTTGAAGGTGTGGTACACGAACACAGATGAATTAACAAATAAATACGAGGAGTAGCATGAAAATCAATTTTAAGTCCCCAGACATCATAGCAATCACAGAAATGAAACTCACTGAGACAATAGCAGATGCAGTTTTCCCTCCGGGATATCAGATGCTGAGGAAAGACGGAAGGAGCAGAAGGGGAGGAGGGGTTGCACTACTCATAAAAAAACGGTGGGGTTTTGAGGAAATGGAAGGCATGGGCGAGATTGGAGAAAGGGACTACATAGTAGCTACAATTCAGTCTGGGGAACAAAAGGTAGTCATTGCAGTGATGAATAACCCACCACAGAACTGCAGAAAGCCAAGAGGAATATGAAGAGAACAACAGAGCGATGGTGGACACACTGGCTGAGGTAGCACGAAGAGCTCAATCGTGCAGAGCAAAATTACTGGTTATGGGTGATTTCAACCATAGGGAGATCGACTGGGAAAACCTGGAGCCTCACGGGGGTCCTGACACATGGAGAGCCAAGATGATGGATGTGGTACTGGAAAACCTCATGCATCAACACGTCAGGGACACTACCAGAGAGAGAGAAAGGGGGGGGGAGGATGAACCAGCAAGACTGGACCTTGTGTTCACTCTGAGCAGTTCAGATACTGAGGACTTCACATATGAGAGGCCCCTTGGAGCTAGCGATCACGTGGTTCTGAGTTTTGATTACGTAGTAGAGCTGCAAGTGGAGAGGGTAACAAGTCGATTGGGAAAAGCCAAACTATAAAAGAGAGGACTACACAGGTATGAGGAACTTCCTTTGGGAGGTTCAGTGGGACAGAGAATTGGTAGGAAAGTCAGTAAACGAAATGATGGAATATGTATCAACAAAATGCAAGGAGGCAGAGGAAAGGTTTGTTCCCAAGGGCAACAGAATTAATGGAAAGACCAAGGTGAGTCATTTGTTTACCCGAAGGTGTAGAGAGGCAAAAACTAAGTGTATTAGGGAAAGGAAGAGGTACAGAAGGCAAAGGACCCAGGAAAATAAGGAGATCAGTCGAAGAGTCAGAAACGAGTATGCACAGATAAGGAGGGATGCCCAGCGACAGTATGAAAACGATATGGCATCAAAAGTCAAGTCTGACCCGAAACTGCTGTATAGCCACATTAGGAGAAAGACAACAGTCAAAGACCATGTGATCAGGCTGAGGAAAGAAGGTGGGGAACTCACACGAAACGATCAAGAGGTATGCGAGGAGCTTAACAAAAGTTTTAAGGAAGTATTCACAGTGGAGACAAGAAGGACTCTGGGAAGACAGGACAGAGGGGGACACCAACAGGGAATACACCAACAAGTGCTGGATGACATACACACAACTGAAGAGGATGTGAAGAAGCTGCTAAGTGACCTTGATACCTCAAAGGCAATGAGACCAGACATCTCCCCGTGGGTCCTTAGAGAGCAGAAAATGCTGTGTGTCCCAATGACCACAATCAACACAGCCCTTAAAACTGGGCAACTACCTGAGGTATGGAAGACAACATATGTAGTTCCCATTTTTAAAAAAAAGACACAGAAAAGAGGCCATGAACTACAGACTAGTGTCACTGACGTGTATAGTATGCAAAATCATGGAGATTATCAGGAGGAGAGTGGCGGAGCACCTGGAATGGAACAAAAGTATAAATGACAACCAGCACGGTTTCATGGAAGGCAGATCCTGTGTCACAAACCTTCTGGAGTTTTATGATAAAGTAACAGAAGTAAGAGACGAGAGAGAGGGGTGGGTTGATTGCATCTTCTTGGACTGCAAGAAGGCCTTCGACACAGTTCTTCACAAGACATTAGTGCAGAAACTAGAGGATCAAGCGCGTATAACGGGAAGGGCACTTTAGTGGATCGGAGAATAACTGACAGGGAGGCAACAACGAGTCATGGTACGTGATGAAGTATCACAGTGGGAACCTGTGACGAGCGGGATGTCACAGGGGTCGGTCCTAGGACCAGTGCTATTTTTGGTATATGTCAATGACATGATGGAAGGGATAGACTCAGAGATGTCCCTGTTCGCAGATGATGTGAAGTTAAGGAGAATTAAATCAGATGAGGATCAGGCAGGCCTTCAAAATGACCTGGACAGGGTGGACACGTGGTCCAGCAACTGGCTTCTCGAATTCAACCCTGCCAAATGAAAAGTCAAGAAGATCGGAGAAGGGCAAAGAAGACCGCAGACAGAGTATAGGCCAGGTGGCCAACGACAGCAAACCTCGCTCAAGGAGAAAGATCTTGGCGTGAGTATAACACTGAACACGTCTCCGGAAGCACACATCAACCAGATAACTGCTGCAGCATATGGGCGCCTGGCAAACCTGAGATTAGCATTTCGATACCTAAGTAAGGAATCTTTCAAGACACTGTACACCGTGTACGTCAGGCCCATACTGTAGTATGCAGCACCAGTTTGGAACCCGCACCAGATCAAGCACGTTAAGAAATTAGAGAAAGTGCAAAGGTTTTCGACAAGGTTAGCTCCAGAGCTAAGGGGAAGAAAGGTTGAGGGAAATCGGCCTGACGACACTGGAGGACAGGAGGGATACGGGAGACATGATAACGACATACAAAATACTGCGTGGAATACACAAGGTGGACAGAGACAAGATGTTCCAGAGAGGGGACACAGAAACAAGGGATCACTCTTGGAAGTTGAAGACTCAGATGAGCCACAAGGATGCTAGGAAGCATTTCTTCCGAGTGGTCAGGAAGTGGAACAGTCTAGCGAGCGATATAGTGGACGCAGTAACCATACATAGCTTAAAGACGAGGTATGATAAAGCTCATGGAGCAGGGAAAGAGAGGACCTAGTAGAATTCAGTGAAGAGGCGGGGCCAGGAGCTGAGTCTCGACCCCTACAACTACAGTTACGCGAGTACAATTAGGTGAGTACACACACACACACACACACACACACACACACACACACACACACACACACACACACACACAGGATCCATACATAGCTTTAAGAATAGGTATGATAAAACTCATGGAGCAGGAAGAGTGACCGAGTAGTGGCCAGTTGAAGAGGCGGGGCCAGGAGCTGTGACTCGACCCCTGCAACCACAACTAGGTGAGTATACCACACACACACACACACACACACACACACACACGAGCTATTAAATCTCTGCACCAAATAAACTTTAAACCAGCAAATATTAGAGCCTACAATTCTAGAAAATACACTGGACCTCATCTTCACCAACATTGACGATCTAATACGTAATATAACCGTATCAAAGACAGTACACTCAGATCACAACATAAAAGAGGTGCAGACATGTATGCACAGGGCTCCTGACTAACAAAATGTGATCAATATTGGGGTTATATTCACAAAATTCCTTTTTAATAACAAAAACATACAATGGGAACAAGTCAACTATTTCCTAAATGAAACAAGCTGGGAAAATATCCTAAACAACACGGATCAGATCCTTTGCCTAAAAAAAAATAACTGTGGCACTTAAAGTCTGCTCAACGCACATTCCATTAAGAAAAAGAAAATGTAAACTAGAATGAGAGAGATGCCCCCTATACAGACGACGGCGAAGAATCACAGAGCTACTGAGAGGGGCCAATATATCTGAAGTACGAAGGGAGGCACTGGTCAGAGAAATAGCAAATATCGAACTTAAGCATAAGGAATCGTACAGGAAATAAGAATCTCAGGAAGAACTAAGAGCCATAAAGGAAAATGAAAAAAAAATACTTCTTATTAAAGTTAGTAGAATTATCGACAATATGTTAGGTAAAAGGGCGCAAGTGCAACTAAATGTGACATTTTATTGTGGCAACGTTTCGCTCTCCAGGAGCTTTATCAAGCTTGATAAAGCTCTGGAGAGCGAAACGTTGCCACAATAAAATATCACAGTAGCTACACTGATGTCCTTTTACCTAACAAAGTACGTCTCTTATGCCAGATCTATGGGTAAAACAACATCCAGTATTGGGCCCTACTTAGACGAGATGAGACCTACACAGATGACAGCAAAGAAGTGAGTGAGATACTAAAATCCCAGTACGACTCAGTGTTCAGCGAGCCGTTACCCAGACTAAGGGTCGACAATCCGAATGGATTCTTTATGACAGACTCATAATTAGGTCATCTCAAAAATCTTTTATATTATCCTAACTCCACAAGACTCTGAAAAGGCAATAAATGGCATGTCCATGCACTCTGCCCCAGGCCCAGATTCATGGAACTGTGTTCATCAAGAACTGCAAGAAGCCCGTCACGTGCCTTCATCATTCTATGGAGAGGGAGCATGGACACGGGTCATTCCACACTCACTAAAAGTAACAGGCATAGCCCCACTCTACAAAGGTGGCGGTAAAGCACTGGCAAAGAACTACACACCGATAGTACTAACATCCTATATATAAATCTTCGAAAGGGTTCTAAGAAGCAAGATCACCAACCACCTAGATATTTATTAGTTACACAATCCAGGGCAATACGGGTTTAGAGAAGGTCGCTCCTACCTGTCCCTGCTACTGCACCACTATGCCAAGGTCCTGAGTGCTACAGAGGATAAACAGAATGCAGATGTAGTATACTTTGCAAAAGCCTTCCCCAAAGGCGACGATGGTGTAACACACAAAATGTGCGATAATGGAATAACAGGAAAAATTTGTAGATGGATCTATAACTTCCTAGCAAATAGAACACAAAGGGTAATAGTAAACAGGGTAAAGTCTGAGGCAGCTACAGTGAAAAGCTCTGTTCCACAAGGCGCAGTACTTGCTCCCATCCTATTCCTCGTCCTCATATCTGATACAGACAGAGCTGTAAGCCATAGCTCCGTGTCTTCGTTAGCGGATGACACCCGAACTGCCATGACAGTGACCTCCACCGAAGATACCATGAGATTCCAAGCGGACATCAACCAAATCTTCGAATGGGCAACTCAAAACAATATGAAGTTAAGTGAAGAGAATTTTCAACTACTCAGATATGGAAAACTTGAGGAAATTAAAACTCTATCAGGGTATCCAACAAATTCTAACCATACAGTAGAGCGAAAAAGTAATGTGAAGGACCTGGGAGTGATAATGTCAGAGGATCTCATCTTCAAAGACCACAACAATGTACCTACTACATCTGCTAGAAAAATGATAGGATGGATAATGAGAACCTTCATAACTAGGGATGCCAAGCCCATGATTCTCTTCAAATTGCTTATTATATCTAGGCTGGAATACTGCTGTACACTAACTGCCCCCTTCAAGGCAGGCAAAATTGCTGACCTGGAGAGAGTACAAAGAACTTTCACGGCACACATAAGTACGATAAAGCACCTAACTTACTGGGAACGGTTGAGGTCCCTTTATTTGTATTCTCTGGAATGCAGACGAGATACACGATAATATGCACTTGAAAAATCCTAGGGGGATTAGTACCAAGCTTACACGTGAAAATGACTCGGCAGGAGATGCAACATTCCCCAAATGAAAAGCAGGGGCGTCACGAGTACACAATAAGTGTCAGGGGCCCAAGAATGTTCAACTGCCTCTCAGCAAACATAAGAGGGATTACCAATAGACCGCTGACTGTCTTCAAAAAGGCGCTGAACAGGCACCCAAAATCAGTACCTGATCAGCTGGGCTGTGGTTCGTTCGTCAGTTTGCATGCAGCCAGCGGTAACAGCCTGGTTGATCAAACCCTGATTCACCACGAAGCCTGGTCTCAGACCGAGACGCCGGGTCGTTGACCCCCGAAAAGCCCTCCAGGTATACCAAAAGAATGGAGGTCTATTGGTATTTCTCAAATTCAACCATTTTCACTCACACTTATCCAACAAAGTTTTAAAGACGGTGTATGTGTATAAATTATTTAGAAAACCGACAAATTGATAAATAAGACACTTGTGTATCATTTGGATATATTTCTCCTGGAAACGCTTCGCCAGCCAGTGGTTTCTCCAGTTCAACACAAAGAACCCATGTCATTATGGGCGATTTCCAACGCAATCCATCTGACATTTTCAACGCTATTTTAGAGCTACCTAATGTTGAAAGTTTAATAACCACACTTGGCTATGTTCATCTCATCAACCATTCCCCGACATATACTTTGTCACATCCTCCACATGGTAATGGGTACACTTCTGCGTTAGTGCCAGAGTCGTTCCTGGGTTTCTACACTAGGTTTTCAACAGTAGTAGAGCTGAGGGATATTTAAGCAATCCGGTTAGAGGAAAACCTCCCAGTTACATCATTCTACTGGTCACTGACGTTACAACAACGTCTCTAAAATACTTGAGAGAAAACTTGCTAAAATATCCACCAACTTTACTGTTAAAAAAACCTAATGCAGAAACCCAGGAACGACTGTGGCACTAGCATAGGAGTGAAGACAATACCAAGTGTGGGTGGCGGGGGTGACAAAGTATATTTCGGGGGTAATAGGAATATTTCTGGGTATTAGGATCAGAGATCAACCATGATGACTGTAAGAACGCTGTGCCCAACAGAGACGATGTTGGACACTTCATGAAGTTCGGTGAGGTTAGATTAGTTAAGGAAGATGATTTACGATGGCGTAAGTTCATAGAGGCTGTCCTAATTGCAGTCAGTGACACTACCCATCAAAAATACGAAAGTTACGCTATATCCAGATTGTTGATCAAGAGGATATTACCCATTCTGGAGACCACTGTAACATGATGTTGACTTGTTCTTCTCAAACCCATCCCATCTCATCCTCATTGTACTACTACTACTACTATCCTCTCACTGCTTTCCACCTATCTCCTGCAACTATATACAATTGTTCTTAGTTATCTCTGTATTAGGACTGAAGAAATCACATGTGTCTTTTTCCACAGATCTTCATTATTTATATCCGTCTTTCAGTTGCATACTTCGATTCTGTCTCCCGTCAGTGTACATCTTCCTAGAGAACGCAGGTTCATGGTCCTAAATCTATATTCGTGATGAAAGATATTTACAATGGGTTAGTTTTCCCATCCTTCTCTGTGTGTCCTCTATCTCATTTATGTTCATTCTATAGATGAATAAGACACTTCGCAGAGAATAAGACCCATTTGAAAACATGGCGATATAATTACTCAAGTTGTCAAAATAACCATAGCTAAATATTACAAATGTATCTCTTTCATCGACTTTGGACTGAGCACATCGATTCTAGGCTGAGGGACTGATTACCTCAAACTCCTCCTCTCATTACACCTTTCTGCTTTGTATTGGACTGATGAAGCCACTGTGTGGTGAATCGTTTATTCAGTAATGATTCCCATGTGCTGCATAAGTGTCTCAGTCTTCAATGTATTCCATACATAATATGATCCATTCTGCAGCACGAAGACCAGAACTGAGCTGCATAATCTATGTAAGGCCTTACAAATGATGCATAGAGCTGTAGTGTTAACTCCGGACTCCTGTTACTTACACTTCCTGATATAAACCCAGGCAAACTGTCAGTCTTATTTCGCACGTCTAGGCCTCAGACTTGTGTTTACCATGACTCCTAATTCCTTCTCATCTTCTATTTGACTAATTTCTGTCTGATTTAATTTATAACTACTAGGGTTATTTACATTCCCGAGGTCTAAAACTGCCTTTATCTAAACTGAGGTGCATTTGCTACATTTCGGGCCACAACATTGTGACACTGTTCATGTTACAATCCCCTCGTCAGGGTCCTTTACTTAAATTATGAACAAAATGGGGCCTAGATCTGATTTTCATTGTGTGAATTTATGGTTATTAGTCTGTATTAAATTATTAATGTTATGCAATACTGAATGATGAATAAGACAAATGCAAAACTTTGGTATCTTAATTACTGTAACGTTTCCCCTGCAGTCGAATACAGGTGTAACACCGGAAGCAGTGGTGGTGGATGGAAGGTCAATAATGCATACAGTTGGACATTTTATTGGAAGCCTTTCAGTCCTACGACCTTGGTTAGTCTTTGAAGCCTGAGAGATCAACCCCGTCATCTGAGGGTGACGGAGAGATCACGTCAAAACTCTTACTGCTTCCAGTGTTATATTTACCTGTATTCGAGTAAAGAAGCCTGTCGTGAAGACGAAAAGTTTCGGCAGTAAAGAAGCCCAAGTGTTGCAAATATATCTTATTTATCAGTAATATGATACGTGTCTGACACAGCAACTTCAATGTGTTTTGGTACAGGGAGAATCTGCTACAAGACCTTTGCTAAACATGTTTACCTTGACGAACTTCCACTCGTGGGCCAGGCTCACTTGTGACGTCAACTCCACCTGCTTCATCTCATCTCTACTCTAGTAGAGGCAGTGACCATTTTTTCAACTCTTATCAAAGCAGACCTAAATTTCCGCGCTTATTGAAAAATTGTCTCGCGTCTTAATCATCAAAGCAATAATTTCGTCTCTGATGGACTCGACATCTGAGTGGACGTGCAGTGCTCCTGAGTGATGGATCCATTATCTAAGGGTCACAGTCACAACATATTTACTTCCTAGGTGCTGATATTTTCACAGTTGTTTTTCAGAAGAGTTCAACATCTTTCCTCGTCATTAAATTAATTGCTTTCATTTTTCTTTATCTTTTTATTTAAGCTGCCCTCGACCTCACTCCTCCCTCTTCTCCCTACTTCCCCGGTGCTTCGCCGTCTCCCTTCTTGGTTCTTCCAACTTCTTGCACCTCCCACCTCCTCCAGCATCCCCTATATCTTCACGACCCAACCCAATCCTACAGTCCCTCCTTTCCCATTCTTCCTCTCTCTCCTATTCTATCTCTACCCCCTTCTCTCTCTCTTAGAAAGAGTAGATGTAGTAGGGAAGGAATGGAGGAGGAGATCGTGGATGTAGGAAAACAGATAATCCATCACATTTTTTCAAGCTGTCATGAAAATTAAATAAACAGTTCTTGTGGATGAGATAAAATATTTCATATACTTAGTTTCGTAACATTAAAAGGAAGTGACGAATTATTCTCTTGTGTCTCAGAGAATCCAAGTATTATTGTTCTAAGAGAAACTTACCTTAATTGTAACAATTAGCTGCAAGAAGTAGCACTGTCTGGATACTTTCTTCACACTAAAGTTTGCATCAACAACAAAAGCGTTGTATATGATCTATATACATTATAGTTATACTCAAGATTGATTGACTGAACACATCTACTCTAGATTAAGGGACTGATTACCTCAAACTTCTTCCCATCTTCCACTGCTCTTCTCTGTATTAGACTGAAGAGGCCACTGCTGGTGAAACGTTTCCACAGTTAAGATTCCCAAATATTACACAATGCAAAGATAGGTTTAATTTAAAAAAGAAAACAGAAACACTATTGACTATGATGCCGTTGTTATCCTGCATTATGAATATGCTGTCACTTTTGGTTTCCAAATTGCATGAAAATCAAAGATGGTTGGAGGGTGTAGCGAAGAACAACAATGTTCACACCAACGTTAAAAAACAAATCATTGGAAGAACAACATTAATGCTGTTCTCCTTTTGGGACAGAATTACGTGATCTCCCTCATAACTCCATAACTTTTACCTAGGGAATATTAAAAGTATTTAAACAGTAGTTAATTCGCATTAATAAATAGTATCGATTTCAGTATAAGCCGTCGGGGTTCTTACTGTCTGTTGGGTTCATGTGTCAGCATAGTTGCTGATCCCCTGTATATGTATATGTTATATGAGTATCATAGTTAGTACCTTCCTTATGTTTTGCATAGATGACCTCTTGCTAGGCTCAGTGACTAGCTTGTGTGACGTCACGTGATGCCGCATGAGAGCGCTGCGCTCCCAGCCTCGTCCTCAGTTCTCCACGCTTAGATCTACAGGCAACACAGGTTGGGCCTCTCCCTCTCTCACTCTGCTAATATATGTGTTACCATCCAACGACTGTGTTTAACTCCAACCATCACATCTCCACGAACCCTCCCGACACATGTATACCCATGTATCTGTTACTCTCTCTCTCTCTCTCTCTCTCTCTCTCTCTCTCTCTCTCTCTCTCTCTCTCTCTCTCTACCTGTCTTTCAATATCTCCGTCATTTACCCTTTTCCTCTTTGCTCCCACTTTGCTTCTCTCAGAAAAATCCTCTTTCAACCCTGGAAAACACTTAGTCTCCCCTCAGTAGTGTCCTCCCGCTAGCTACTTTCCCCTCTTCCTAATATTCCTGCAGTCTCCCCTCCGCTTATATCCCAGCCATCACTGACCCATCTCACACACCTCTTTTCCTCTCATTTTCTTCTATTTTTTTTCTTTTAGTGTCTCGTCAAGGTATCTTATTAATGAAATAAGATGCCAAATATATTAAGTAAATATTCAAAAATAGTTTGCATCGGATACGCCATTCATAGAAATAATGTCACTCATGTTAGACCTTCTGAGGCCTAGTTCATAGGCCTAGGCCAAACGTTCTTGCCCTTCCGCCCACAGGATGGACATAGGACTCTTAAAACTTGCATAGGCCAGAAAATATAATCTTTTTGTCTTTTCATTTTTACATTTTTTTGATTTTTCTTCTTTTTTTCCTTCCATCTTATGATTTCCTATTTAGTCTTCACTTCCTTCCCATTTCCTTTCTTAATCTTGTCCTGTAAACTAATTTCTCCTTCCTTCTACATTCATTATATCCTCCATTTTCTTTAATGGCAAGACTCCAGCCCATCCACATTATTCAGTGTTCTCCTATGCATTTTCCCACGTCAGTTTCTGAACGTTTAATGTCCACAGATGTTTTAGGTTAGGTTTCTTTAACCAAATTAAAAACCTGAGAAGCAACATGTGCGACACATCTGGCAGCGCGGCGTCTCAGTAATGTTGATAAATGGTTCATAGAACCGACAAGTTGATATATTATACACATGTACAGCATTTGGGAATCTTTGAGGAAACGTTTCGCCACACAGTGGCTTCACCAGTCCTATACAAAGAAGAATGGTGAAGATCAGATGGAGTTTGAGGTAATCAGTCCCCCAGCCTGGAGTCGATGTAATCAGTCCATTAATCTTGAAAATACAGCATATGTGCATAGAAGTGGCTTATGTAATGTAGACAGGCGAGGTGAAGCAGACGTAGGCGGCATCACAGTGGATAAATCTACATGTGGAAGTAGGTCATGTATGTAAGTTAGGGAAGAGAAGAATATCCTGTATCAAGATCACAAGATGGTGCTGTGTCTGACAGATGGTGCTGTGTCTGACAGATGTTGCTGTGTCTGACAGATGGTGCTGTGTCTGACAGATGGTGCTGTCTTCACCATTTATCTTTATATAGAACTGATAAAGCCACTGTGTGGTGAAACGTTTCCTCAGTAAAGATACCTAAGAATTCCACATATGTCTAATTTATCAGCGTCTCAGTGAACCTAGGATACGTTAAAAAATAGTATATTTTTAAGGGTTGGTATGGGACAGGTTATGGTGTGAGGCGTTGCTAAATCAACCAATGCCAGGTTGGAATTACATGCATAGGGATAGGAGGGCACAGTTTACCTCATTTGTAACTAATTTTTTGCAGCAAACAATAATGAGTGTATTTTATTCTCATGGGGAGAGGCTAGCCAAGGTCAGAGGTCGTGCATGAGGTTATCTAACAAGCTTCGTGGAATCCTTTCTTTGTAAAGATCTAGTGCCTAGCAGACGGATCGACCCTCCGTCTGCTAGGCACGACACAGAGCTTATTAGTCAGTATCTCTTGGAATATGTAATGAATTCGGAGTACGCGTTTTGGTCTCCATAATGTGAGGTGTGACACCCAACTACACTGTCATGTTTCTCACCACAGTTACACTGTGAGGTGCATCATCACAGCAACACTGAGGTGTGACACCCAGCTACACTGAGGTGTGTCACCACCCAGTAAGACTGGAAGGTGTGTCACCACCCAGTACGACTGGAAGGTGTGTCACCACCCAGTAAGACTGGAAGGTGTGTCACCACCCAGTAAGACTGGAAGGTGTGTCACCACCCAATAAGACTGGAAGGTGTGTCACCACCCAGGAAGACTGGAAGGTGTGTCACCACCCAGTAAGACTGGAAGGTGTGTCACCACCCAGTAAGACTGGAAAGTGTGTCACCACCCAGTAAGACTGGAAGGCGTGTCACCACCCAGTAAGACTGGAAGGTGTGTCACCACCCAGTAAGACTGGAAGGTGTGTCACCACCCAGTAAGACTGGAAGGTGTGTCACCACCCAGTAAGACTGGAAGGTGTGTCACCACCCAGTAAGACTGGAAAGTGTGTCACCGCCCCGTAAGACTGGAACGTGTGTCACCGCCCAGTAAGACTGGAACGTGTGTCACCACCCAGGAAGACTGGAAGGTGTGTCACCACCCAGTAAGACTGGAAGGTGTGTCACCACCCAGTAAGACTGGAAGGTGTGTCACCACCCAGTAAGACTGGAAAGTGTGTCACCACCCAGTAAGACTGGAAGGTGTGTCACCACCCAGTAAGACTGGAAGGTGTGTCACCACCCAGTAAGACTGGAAGGTGTGTCACCACCCAGTAAGACTGGAAGGTGTGTCACCACCCAGTAAGACTGGAAGGTGTGTCACCACCCAATAAGACTGGAAGGTGTGTCACCACCCAATAAGACTGGAAGGTGTGTCACCACCCAGTAAGACTGGAAGGTGTGTCACCACCCAGTAAGACTGGAAGGTGTGTCACCACCCAGTAAGACTGGAAGGTGTGTCACCACCCAGTAAGACTGGAAGGTGTGTCACCACCCAGTAAGGACTGGAAGGTGTGTCACCACCCAGTAAGACTGGAAGGTGTGTCACCACCCAGTAAGACTGGAAGGTGTGTCACCACCCAGTAAGACTGGAAGGTGTGTCACCACCCAGTAAGACTGGAAGGTGTGTCACCACCCAGTAAGACTGGAAGGTGTGTCACCACCCAGTAAGACTGGAAGGTGTGTCACCACCCAGTAAGACTGGAAGGTGTGTCACCTTCCAGTAAGACTGGAAGGTGTGTCACCACCCAGTAAGACTGGAAGGTGTGTCACCACCCAGTAACACTGGAAGGTGTGTCACCACCCAGTAACACTGGAAGGTGTGTCACCACCCAGTAACACTGGAAGGTGTGTTACCACCCAGTAACACTAAGGTGTGTCACCACCCAGTAACACTAAGGGTTGATTTTATTCCTTTAATTTATCACGTTGATTCATCCCTTTGATTTATCACATTGATTCAGATATTTGAATTATCCCTGTCATTCACCTCCTTGATTCATCCGTTAGGTTCATCCCTCTGATTGAACCTTTCGATTCACCCCACTGATTCACTTTTTCAACTCAACCCTTTCATTAACTTTTTGGATTCTTTTCTTAGATTTGTCTTGATTCAGACCCTGTGATTCGCCCCACTGCCTCGTCATATTTAACTAATCCTTTGATTCATGTCATTAATTCGTCCCTCTGATTCCTACTTTCGAATCATTTTTATATTTCATCCTAGTAATTCGGTTCTTCAATGAAACCTTATGATTCATCATTTTGACTCATCTCGTTGATTCATTCCATTGATTCTTTCCTTTCACTCATCCCTTTGAATCACCTCTTCCTCACCTTCGTCTCTGAGGATAAGTAGTTTTCAAATGGCCTCGTTGTCTCTGAGCCTTCTAGACCTCGCTCACTGGTCTCAATTTCCGAACCTTTCAGGTTCTCGCTCGTTGGTCTCCTTATCTCTGAACCTTTAAGACCTCTAACATGACTCACGAAATCGTAATGACACGAGTGCAAACAAACCATACCACGGGCGGGGATAGAACCCGCGATCTGAGAGACTCAAAATTCCAGACCGTCGCGTTAACCACTGGACCAGCTAGCCACAATAAGATTCGCCCAGCTAGGTATATTTCTACACCATAGGAAGGTTAGCATAGGCACCACTGTGACCACAAATGCAAGCTTTTACAGACGAATCTCCAGCTAGCGTGGCCGTGTCGAACTCTAGCTCAAGTCCCCTCAAAGCCGTTAACATGACTCACGAAATCGTAATGACACTATTGCAATCGTGTCATTACCTCAGACTTAATACCCGTTTTTATGCAACAGTTCAAGTGATCTTGGACATACAGTGCCACCCCACCTACCTTACCGATATTTCTATCTACTTGGAACAATTTAAAACCCTGAATGTGACATTCCGAAGGCATGTCCCGACTTTTGGAATTAAACCATGTCTCAGTGATTGCAAATACATCAATGTTACCTGCACTAGCAACTAATCTCAACTCATCCATCTTATTCCTAGCACTACGGCAATTAGCATAATATAATTTTAAAGACCCTCCTTTCTCTTTACCCTTCCTGCTCATATCTGTTTTTTCACTAAACCTATTACTGTCCTTGTCGCCTAGTGCCATTGGTTTTCCAATATCCACCTCATTCTTCCTATTACTAGTTCCCCTAGAACTCATAGTTTTACTATACTGGGACTTCACTGTATTTTCGTCAAAACCCATACCACTATATATTCCTAGTTTAAAGTCCTAACAGCTCCCTCCACTGCCGTTGCCAGTGCTCCCACCCCACACCTAGATAAGTGAACCCTATCCCTGGCATACGCGTCATTTCTGCCATAGAAGAGGTCCCAGTTGTCAATGAATGTTACCGCATTCTCCTTACAGTATTTGTCCAGCCAGCAATTGACACCAATTGCCCTGGACAACCATTCATTTCCAACTCCTCTCCTTGGCAAAATACCACATATGACAGGGTTCCCACCCTTCCTCCTAATTATTTCTACTGCTGACCTAAACCTGCTAATCAGGTCATCATTCCTACGTCTGCCAACATCATTGCCTCCAGCACTGAAACAGATAATAGGATTGCTCCCATTACCTCTCATGATGTCATCCAGACGGCTAACAATGTCCTCCATCCCAGCCCCAGGAAAGCAAACCCTCTGTCTCCTACTCCTGTCCTTCAAGCAGAACGCCCTATCCATGTACCTAACTTGGCTATCCCCAACAACAACAATATTCTTACCTTCCTTGGTGTCGTTCGTCGTGACGTTCCCAGTAGTCGACTCACATTCGTCGGGTAGCACGGAGAATGTATTAGATGTTTCCACAACAGTTTCCACAGCAGTCTCTTTCTTCTTCATCGTTTCTACATTTCCATTCGTCTTCTTGATCGTCAATTTCGTTCCATGCTGTCCAGCCGCTGACCAGTTTCCCTTCTTGACCTGAGGACTCAAAACAGGATGACTACTACGAATCTTCTTGTTTTCCTCAGTCAGTCACCGAATCTCCATCTTCGCCCTCCTCAATTCTTCCTTAAGCTGTTGGTCAAGTTGCTCGATGGAAGGCATCTTGGTTCAGTCTGTAGAGAGCACACTCGACACGTCCTCACTGAGCTAAGTACAGGTCACTCAAATCCAACCCCTCTCACTCATGTATTTATCTAACCTAAATTTGAAACTACCCAACGTTTTAGCTTCAATAACCCTACTAGGCAGACTGTTCCATTCATCAACTACCCTATCTCATGGCAATATATTTTCCAAAAACCTTATATTCATCTTAGATATAAATATATCCAGGAGATGTCACCCTTCAAACTCATCTTGTGGTCTCCATCCACTACTACACAAACCTTCAATGAACTATCTCTAAACTCAAGTTTTCTCACAAAAAAAGCAACATTTTTTGTTTTTTTAGAAATTTCATTCTGCCCTAGAGTTCTGCGATATTAATTGTTAATTACGTTTCTAAGTCATTAACGTAAACTTTGAAAAAAAACACTTTCACATTTCTAAAAAAAGGACAACTAACCTTATTCAACTAAAATTTGGTTGGTTCTCCCTTTCTGTGAAAACTTTCTTGATGTATCATTTCTACTTAAGAATTTTAATATCAAAGTTGCATTTAAAAATCTTGATACAGTGAAAAAAATTGATAAATTCCCCTAAAAAAATACTGACGGCTGTGTCCACAAGAAAAAAATGTGATGAAGATTATTACGGTCAAACTGGGAAATATCTTGAACTAAGATTATAACATAAATACAGCATTAGAAGTGGACAATAGTCTTATACTTTATTCATATGAGAGATTTTAACCAAAGACCGAGAAAGTTGTATCAAACAGGTCTATGACTGAGAGAAATATAGTAGAACCAAGTTTCATATAAAACAGTTTGGAAATTAATATAAATATTGCTTTAGTATTATACAAGTTGGATTCATTTATAATTAATAAAATTTGGGAAGAATTTAAGATACAGTGGACAAGTTAAAATCTTATAGCTTGGGTAGAATATAAGATGTGTTTGACAGGTCCTTGACCACCTACCTATATCATGAAAAGGTGAGGTGGTGTAAGTCGACCGCGAGGTGTTTTCTCGTCATTATGCGCCTTTCTGTTGATCTTTTGTTTTTACAGTTCCTTGATAATGTGAGAAATCCCGAAAGCGTTTGGAATTTAAAAAAAAATTCACAGTGGTTATTCTGCATATCGTGATATCACCTGTTTACTGTGATCTTGTTGCATATATATACATATGTGGTGGCGAATAAGTAAAACTTATATTATCAAAATTAATGATTTTGTACCAAACGAACTTTAGGAAACTTACCTAACATTATAACAAGCGCAATTTAATGTAGCCTAATCCAATTAAATATTTTATACAAGTTTAAAATAATTTAATAATAAACAAACAATAAAATATATTTTTTTTTCGTTACGTTCAGAATTATTTTTGCGAAATTATTGCATACATGAATTTTTGCTGGTCTTATTCGGTAAGAAGAGCGTTGCTATTTAACCCAAAATCGTCAAAACCGACACAACATTAACATATATGTAATATATATATATATATATATATATATATATATATATATATATATATATATATATATATATATATTTTATATATATATATATAAAACACATATATATATATATATATATATATATATATATATATATATATATATATATATGTCGTGCCGAATAGGCAGAACTTGCGATCTTGGCTTAAATAGCAACGCTCATCTTGCCATATAGGACAAGTGAAAATTTGTGTATGCAATAAGTTCGCCAAAATCATTCTGAACCTAACGAAAAAAATATATTTCACTGTGTTTGTTTAGTATTAAATTATTGTAAACAAATGTAAAATATATTTAGTTGGGTTAGGCTAAAATAAATTGTTCTTGTTATAATAAGGTTAGGTAAGTTTTCTAAGTTTCTTTTGGTGCAAAATTATAAATTTTTACACTAACATTAATGAAAAAAATACATCTTTAAACGTATAAGAGAAAAATATAGAAAGGACTTAATTTTAAATGAGTTCTTGCTAATTGACCAGTTTTACATATTCGGCACGACATATATATACATATATATATATATATATATATATATATATATATATATATATATATATATATATATATATATATATATATATATATATATATATATATAATGTCGTGCCGAATATGTAAAACTGGTCAATTAGCAAGAACTCATTTAAAATTAAGTCCTTTGTGAAATTTTCTCTTGTACGTTTAAAGATATATTTTTTTCATTAATGTTAATGAAGAATATTTTAATTTTGCACCAAAAGAATCTTAGAAAACTTACCTAACCTTATTATAACAAGAGCAATTTATTTTAGCCTAACCCAACTAAATATATTTTAAATACGTTTACAGTAATTTAGTACTAAACAAACACAATCAGATATATTTTTTTCGTTAGGTTCAGAATGATTTTGGCGAAATTATTGCATACACAAATTTTTACTTGTCCTATATGGCAAGATGAGCGTTGCTATTTAAGCCAAGATCACAAGTTCTGCCTATTCGGCACGACATATATATGTATATATATATATAGTAGGTTGGTAGACAGCAACCACCCAGGGAAGCACTACCGTCCTGCCAGATGACTGTGAAACAGACACCTGTAACTGTTTTGCATGATGGTAGGATTGCTGGTGTCTTTTTCTGTCTCATAAACACGCTAGATAACAGGGATATCTTGCTACTCCTACTTACACTTTGGTCACACTTCACAGACACGCACATGCATATATGTATATATATATGTATATATATATGTATATATATATATATATATATATATATATATATATATATATATATATATATATATATATTTATACATACATCTAGGTTTTTTCTCCTTTTTCTAAATAGCTCTTGTTCTTCTTTATTTCTTCTATTGTCGATGGGGAAGTGGAAAAGAATCTTTCCTCCGTAAGCCATGCGTGTCGTATGAGGCGACTAAAATGCCGGGAGCAATGGGCTAGTAACCCCTTCTCCTGTAGACATTTACTAAAAAAGAGAAGAAGAAAAACTTTATAAAACTGGGATGCTTGAATGTGCGTGGATGTAGTGCGGATGACAAGCAACAGATAATTGCTGATGTTATGATTGAAAAGAAGTTGGATGTCCTGGCTGTAAGCGAAACAAAGCAGAAGGGGGTAGGAGAGTTTCGGTGGGGGGAAATAAATGGGATTAAATCTGGAGTATCTGAGAGAGTTAGAGCTAAGGAAGGGGTAGCAGTAATGTTGAAGGATCAGTTATGGAAGGAGAAAAGAGAATATGAATGTGTAAATTCAAGGATTATGTGGATTAAAGTAAAGGTTGGATGCAAAAAGTGGGTCATAATAAGCGTGTATGCACCTGGAGAAGAGAGGAATGTAGAGGAGAGAGAGAGATTTTGGGAGATGTTAAGTGAACGTATAGGAGCCTTTGAACCAAGTGAGAGAGTAATTGTGGTAGGGGACCTGAATACTAAAGTAGGAGAAACTTTTAGAGAGGGTGTGGTAAGTTCGGGGTGCCAGGTGTAAATGATAATGGGAGCCCTTTGGAGCAGAGACAGTGTGTGTACCATTAACGAAGATCTTCAACACATTTGAAACTGGGCAACTCCCTGAGGTATGGAAGATGGCAAATGTAGTCCCAATTTTTAAAAAGGGAGATAGACATGAGGCACTAAACTACAGACCTGTATCATTAACGTGTATAGTATGCAAGGTCATGGAGAAGATCATCAGGAGGAGAGTGGTGGAGCACCTGGAAAGAAACAAGTGTATAATTCACAACCAGCATGGTTTCAGGGAGGGAAAATCCTGTGTCACAAACCTATTAGAGTTTTATGACAAGGTGACAGAAGTAAGACAAGAGAGAGAGGGGTGGATCGACTGCATTTTTTTGGACTGCAAGAAGGCCTTCGACACAGTTCCTCACAAGAGGTTACTGCAAAAGCTAGAGGATCAGGCACACAACAGGAAAGGCACTGCAATGGATAAGAGAATACCTTACAGGGAGGCAACAACGAGTCATGTTACGTGATGAGGTGTCGAAGTGGGCGCCTGTGACAAGCGGAGTTCCACAGGGGTCAGTCCTAGGACCTGTGCTGTTCTTGGTATATGTGAATGACATAACGGAAGGGACAGACTCAGAAGTGTCCTTGTTTGCGGACGATGTGAAGTTAATGAGAAGAATCAAATCGGATGAGGATTAGGCAGGACTACAAAGAGACCTGGACAGGCTACAAGCCTGGTCCAGCAACTGGCTCCTTGAGTTTAACCCCGCCAAATGCAAAGTCATGAAGATTGGGGAAGGGCAAAGAAGACCGCAGACACAATATAGTTTAGATGGCCAAAGTCTGCAAACCTCACTCAAGGAAAAAGATCTGGGGGTGAGTATAACACCGAGCATATCTCCTGAGGCGCACATCAATCAGATAACTGCAGCAGCATACGGGCGCCTGGCAAACCTACGGATAGCGTTCCGATACCTCAGTAAGGAGTCGTTCAAGACTGTATACCATTTACGTCAGGCCCATACTGGAGTAGGCAGCACCAGTTTGGAATCCAGACCTAGTCAAGCACGTCAAGAAATTAGAGAAAGTGCAAAGGTTTGCAACAAGACTAGTCCCAGAGCTACGGGGATTGTCCTACGAAGAAAGGTTGAGGGAAATCGGCCTGACGACACTGGAGGCCAGGAGGGTCAGGGGAGACATGATAACGACATATAAAATACTGCGCGGAATAGACGAGGTGGACAAAGACGGGATGTTCCAGAGATGGGACACAGACACAAGAGGTCACAATTGGAAGTTGAAGACTCAGATGAATCAGAGGGATGTTAGGAAGTATTTCTTCAGTCATAGAGTAGTCAAGCCGTGGAATAGCCTAGAAAGTGAAGTAGTGGAGGTGGGAACCATACATAGTTTTAAGGCGAGGTATGATAAAGCTCAAGGAGCAGGGAGAGAGAGGACCTAGTAGCAATCAATGAAGAGGCGGGGCCAGGAGCTATGACTCGTCCCCTGCAACCACAAATAGGTGAGTAGGTGAGTACACACACACACACACACACACACACACACACACACCTTTCCCTCACACTCTCCACACACCCCTCCCTCACACTCCACACACACACACCCCTCCCTCACACTCCACACACACACCCCTCCCTCACACTCCACACACACACCCCTCCCTCACACTCCACGCACACACACCCCGCCCTCACACTCCACGCACACACACCCCGCCCTCACACTCCACGCACCACACCCCGCCCTCACACTCCACGCACACACACCCCGCCCTCACACTCCACGCACACACACCCCGCCCTCACACTCCACGCACACACACACACACACACCTAGTAGCGATCAGTGAAGAGGCGGGGCCAGGAGCTCGGACTCGACCCCCGCAACCTCAACTAGGTGAGTACAACTAGGTGAGTACACACACACAGTTTGGGAAGCGATGTAGTGGAGGCAGGATCCATACATAGCTTTAAGCAGAGGTATGATAAAGCTCACGGCTCAGGGAGAGTGACCTAGTAGCGATCAGTGAAGAGGCGGGGCCAGGAGCTCGGACTCGACCCCCGCAACCTCAACTAGGTGAGTACAACTAGGTGAGTACACACACACACACTCCACACACACACACACACCCCTCCCTCACGCACACACACACACACCTCCCTCACACTCCACATACACACACACCCCTTCCTCACACACACACACACACACACACACACACACACCCACCCTCCCTCACACTCCACACGCACACACACACCCCTCCCTCTCACTCCACACACGCACACACCCCTCCCTCACACTCCACACACGCACACACCCCTCCCTCACACTCCACACACACACACACCCTTCCCTTACACTCCACACACACACACACACACACACACACACACACACACACACATACACACACCCCTCCCTCACACTCCACACACACACACACCCCTCCCTCACACTCCACACGCGCACACACACACACACACACACACACACACCCTCCCTCACACTCCACGCACACACCCGCCCTCACACTCCACGCACACACACCCCGCCCTCACACTCCACACACACACACACCCCTTCCTCACACTCCACACACACACCCCTCCCTCACACACACACACACACACACACACACCCCTCCCTCACACTCCACACACGCACACACCCCTCCCTCACACTCCACACACACACACACCCTTCATTCACACTCAACACACATACACACACACACATACACACACAAATGCAAAGCCAAATGCAAAGTCATGAAGATTGGGGAGGGGCAAAGAAGACCGCAGACAGAGTATAGGCTAGGTGGATAAAGACTACAGACCTCACTCAGGGAGAAAGCCCTTGGGGTGACCATAACACCGAGCACATCACCGGAGGCACACATCAACCAAATAACCGCTGCAGCATACGGGCGCCTGGCAAACCTGAGAATAGCGTTCCGATACCTTAATAAGGAATCGTTCAAGACACTGTACACTGTGTATGTTAGGCCCATACTGGAGTATGCAGCACCAGTCTGGAACCCACACCTGGTCAAGCACGTCAAGAAGTTAGAGAAAGTACAAAGGTTTGCAACAAGGCTAGTCCCAGAGCTCAAGGGAAGTCGTTCGAGGAAAGGTTGAGGGAAATCGGACTGACGACACGGGAGGACAGAAGGGTCAGGGAGCCATGATAACGACATACAAATACTGCAGGGAAAGACAAGGTGGACAGAGATAGGATGTTCCAGAGAGGGGACACAGGGACAAGGGGTCACAACGGGAAAGCTGAAGACTCAGACGAGTCACAGGGACGTTAGGAAGTATTTCTTCAGTCATAGAGTTGTCAGCAAGTGGAATAGCCTAGCAAGTGAAGTAGTGGAGGCAGGAACCATACATAGTTTTAAGAAGAGGTATGACAAAGCTCAGGAAGCAGAGAGAGAGAGGATCCAGTAGCGATCAGTGAGGAGGCGGGGCCAGGAGCTGAGTCTCGACCCCTGCAACCACAATTAGGTGAGTACAATTAAGTGAGTACACACACCCCTCCCTCACACTCCACACGCACGCACGCACGCACACACACACACACACACACACCCCTCCCTCACACTCCACACGCACGCACACACACACACACACACACACCCCTCCCTCACACTCCACACGCACACACACACACACCCCTTTCCTCACACTCCACACAAACACACACACCCCTCCCTCACACTCCACACACCCACACACACACACACACACACACACACCCCTCCCTTCACACTCCACACACACACCACACACACACACACACACACACCCCTCCCTCAACCCCCACACACACACACCCCACAACACACCCACCCCTCACACTCCACACACACACACACACACACACACACACACCTCCCCCACACTCCACACACACCCCTCCCTCACATTCCACACACACACACACACACACCCCTCGCTCACACTCCACACACACACAACCCTCCCTCACACTCCACACACACACACACACACACCCCTCCCTCACACTCCACACACACACACACACACACCCCTCCCCCACACTCACACACACACACACCCCTCCCTCCACTCCACACACACACACACCCCTCCCTCACACTCCCCACACACACACACCCCTCCCTCACACTCCACACACCCCAACCCCTCCCTCACACTCCACACACACACACACCCGTTCCTCACACTCCACACACACACACACACCTCCCCCCACACTCCACACACACACACACACAACACACACACACCCCTCCATCACACTCCACACACACACCCCTCCCCCACACTCCACACACACACACCCCACACACACCACCTTTCCCTCACACTCCACACACACCCCTCCTCACACTCCACACACACACCCCCCCTCACACTCCACACACACACCCCTCCCTCACACTCCACACACACACCCCTCCCCCACACTCCACACACACCCCTCCTCACACTCCACACACACACACCCCCCCTTCACACTCCACACACACCACACACACACACACACACCCTCCCTCCCCACTCCCCAACCACACACCCCACACACACCACACACACAAACACCCCTCCCCCACACTCCACACACAAACACACACCTCCCACACACAAACACACACCTCCCTCACACTCCACACACACACACACACACACACACACACACAATAGAGAATGGAAAAAGTACAGAAGGCAGAGAACACACGAAAATAGGGAGATCAGTCGCAGAGCCCAGGAATGAGTATGCACAGGAAAGGAGGGAGGCCCAGCGACAGTATGAAAATGACATAGCATCGAGAATCACGACTGACCCGAAACTGTTGTATAGCCACATCAGGAGGAAGACAACAGTCAAAGACCAGGTGATCAGATTAAGGACAGAAGGTGGAGAACTCACAAGAAATGATCAGGAGGTATGTGAGGAGCTGAACAGGAGATTTAAGGAAGTTTTCACAGTAGAGACAGGAAGGGCTGTGGGAAGACAGCACAGAAGGGAACATCAAGAGGGAATATACGAACAAGTGTTGGATGACATACGAACAACTGAGGAGGAGGTGAAGAGGCTCCTAAATGACCTTGACACCTCAAAGGCGATGGGACCGGACATCTCCCCATGGGTCCTTAGAGAAGGAGCAGAGATGCTGTGCGTGCCTCTAACCACAATCTTCAACACATCCCTTGAATCTGGGCAGCTACCTGAGAAATGGAAGACAGCTAATGTAGTCCCCATATTTAAGAAAGGAAACAGAAACGAGGCGCTAAACTACAGACCTGTGTCTCTGACATGTATTGTGTGCAGAGTCATGGAGAAGATTATTGGGAGGAGAGTGGTCGAACACCTGGAAAGGAACAAGATTATAAATGAAAACCAGCATGGGTTCATGGAAGGCAAATCTTGTATCACAAACCTCCTGGAGTTTTATGACAAGGTAACAGAAGTAAGACACGAGAGAGAGGGGTGGGGAGATTGCGTTTTCCTAGACTGCAGGAACTCCTTTGACACAGTTCCCCACAAGAGATTAGTGCAGAAGCTGGAGGATCAGGCGCATGTAACATGGAGGGCATTGCAATGGATCAGGGAATACCTGACAGGGAGGCAGCAACGAGTCATGGTACGTGAAGAGGTATCACAGTGGGCGCCTGTGACGAGCGGGGTCCCACAGGGGTCAGTTCTAGGACCAGTGCTATTTTTGATATATGTGAACGACATGATGGAAGGAATAGACTCTGAAGTGTCCCTGTTCGCAAATGATGTGAAGTTGATGAGAAGAATTAAATCGGATGAGGATGAGGCAGGACTGCAAAGAGACCTGGAGAGGCTGGTGCAGTAACTGGCTTCTCGAATTCAATCCAGCCAAATGCAAAGTCATGAAGATTGGGGAGGGGCAAAGAAGACCGCAGACAGAGTATAGGCTAGGTTGACAAATACTACAGACCTCACTCAGGGAGAAAGACTTTGGGGTGACCATAACACCGAGCACATCACCGGAGGCACACATCAACCAAATAACTGCTGCAGCATACGGGCGCCTGGCAAACCTGAGAATAGTGTTCCGATACCTTAATAAGGAATCGTTCAAGACACTGTACACTGTATATGTTAGGCCCATACTGGAGTATGCAGCACAAGTCTGGAACTCACACCTGGTCAAGCACGTCAAGAAGTTAGAGAAAGTACAAAGGTTTGCAACAAGGCTAGCCCCAGAGCTCAGGGGAATGTCGTACGAGGAAAGGTTGATGGAAATCGGACTGACGACACTGGAGGACAGAAGGGTCATGGGAGACATGATAACGACATACAAGATACTGCGGGGAATAGACAAGGTGGACAGAAATAGGATGTTCCAGAGAGGGGACACAGGGACAAGGGGTCACAACTGGAAGCTGAAGACTCAGACGAGTCACAGGGACGTTAGGAAGTATTTCTTCAGTCATAGAGTTGTCAGGAAGTGGAATAGCCTAGCAAGTGAAGTAGTAGAGGCAGGAACCATACATAGTTTTAAGAAGAGGTATGATACAGCTCAGGAAGCAGAGAGAGAGAGGACCCAGTAGCGATCAGTGAAGAGGCGGGGCCAGGAGCCGAGTCTCGACCCCTGCAACCACAATTAGGTGAGTACACCTCCCTCACCCTCCACACATCCTCAGCGGAAGCTCCTACAATCTACTGGTACTTGATTCCTGGCCTCCATTTTCTCTGGTGCAGATTATGACAAATAAAATTCAGCTTTCGTCGTTCTATGGGAGTTTTCTGATGTGTCTTTCTGTGATTTTTTTATACTACCTAGTAATTAGTAGATAATTGTTGTGTCGTCTCTGTTGTGTGACTGACGCCCCTCCGTTAATTCCTTGTTATCCTGGAGAACTGTTGTTAGCAGAACCTATCTACTCTTGATCAGAGAATGTTGTGTTTGGGTGTCTTGCTGTTTGAGACAGCAAGACAAGGGAGGAATAATCAGAGAGCCTAGACAACAGAAACCAGTGCATGGTAAACGTTGAAAAGCTTACAGTCCGGTACAGAAATGCAAATAGATTATCAAACAAGACTGATGAACTGAAGGAATAGCAGAGGCAACCACAGACATCATAGCTCTCAAGGAGACAACGTGAACTGAAATGATATCAATTATATTCCAGCAGGATAACATGTAAAAATGATACGAGGAGAGAAGAAACAGAAATCAGTAGAGTTTCAAAGAGAAGACAGGGATAACCAGAAATGAGTCGAATGACTGCATAGTGGAAATACTCATGACTGGGGACCCAGAACAGTAAGCAGCAGCGATCTACAACCCACCACCAAAAACTAGGATATAGAGAGAGGAAAGTGAAGACGTCAACAGAATAATGGTTTACGTCATAGCAGAAGTAGCAAGATGAGCTCAGTGTACTAAAGCAAAGCTCTTAACCACGGGTAATATTAACCACAAAGAAAAAATTTGGAAACTGGGACTTACATGGGGACTGGAAACGTGGTTATGGAAAACTTTATGTATCGGCAAGTTAGAGCCCCAATAACAGAGCCGAGGGGATGTGCCAACAAACATGATCTAGTATTTACTGTAAGTGAACTTGATGTAATAAAGTTAAACCTGAGAGTTCCCTGGGTTCTGGCCATCAAGCAATACCGAATTTCGTAAATGCTGAGGAATAAAAGTGGAAGCTTGGAAAGGGAGCCTTTTTAAATGTACTGAAGCAAGAAAGTGATCTGGAAGAAAAGTCATTGATTAAAATGGAGTACCTAGCTGGAAATTACCTAGAGGTAAGAAGAATATCACTCTCAGAAGAAAGAAAAATGACAAAATAAAAGGCCAGTGTTTCTACCAAAGATGCAGAAATTAAAAAAGAAATATGAGAGCATGGAAAAGCTAAGAAAATGAAGGACAAACGACAATAAAGAACTGAGCGGATGTGTCAAAAACAAAAATGCAAGGGTGAAGAGAGAGTCGAGAGATAATCAGAGAATGACACATCAACAAATGCCAAATTTGAAATTGCTTGACAGTTGCATCAGAAGACAATATTCGAAGGCCAGGCACTGGACTGAAGAAGAATGGAGGAAAGCTCATGAATAACAAGGAAATACGAGAGTGTTGAACAAACAATTTAAAGATGTGTTCTCAGTGGAAGCTTAGACAACACCAGAGAGCCAAGTACAGCGACAGGTACTGAATACCATACACAAAATAGGGAAGGGAAAAGTGTGTTTGTGTGATCCTGATACATCAGTATTGTTTCTGCTACATCTGCTAGACGGGGCGGAAACTCCGTCTGAACCAACAGCCAAAACACAAAAAAATTGACAGATACGGGACAGTTACCAGAAGTCTGGAAGACAGTGAATGTACTCCCAATATTTAAGAAATGAGATAGACAGAAGCGTTGTACTACAGATCAGCATCACTGACATGCATACCCTGTAATGTAGAAGAAAATAAAAAGGAGACTAGTATAACACTAGGAGAAAAGGGATATAACCAATAATTAGAATTGACTTAGAGATTACAAATCATGTCTTACGAACCTATTGTAGTTCTATAAGAAAGTAATATAGTTATATCGGATAGTAAGATATGGGTGGACTGCAAATTTTTGGAATGCAGGAAGAAATTTGCTGCTATACCTCAGAAGACACTGACACAAAAATTCGAGGCACAGGGAGAAATGACAGGAAATGTGGATCAAGAATATCTTCGGTTAAGGAGACAAACAGTGAATGCCTGGGAAGAGACGTTACAAATAATACATAATATCGACAAGCTGAAGACTCAAGAGCAGTGCTAGGAAGCTTAAAACCCTTTAGAAGGCAAGGCAGACCAAAATGTGAATTTGAAAGTGATTTCATATGAGGGGATAGAGCCGCTCGATGTAAGGCCAATGAGGCAATCTAAATGGAGTTGTAACAGTTATGTGTCGAGCAACTGCAGACATGCTAAGCCCGAGTAAACTCGGTCCTGCCCGTTAAGGATATAACAATTTAAAATGTTGCAAGGTTGCAACTGTTAAAAAAAAACGAAGAAATATTTTTTAAATTTATTATACAAGTAGACAATATAAAAAACATAAATGGAACTTGTTTCTGAACAATTTTTAAGCATTAAAAAATAGAAACAGGAACTACTCATCAACAATGACACATTCCAATGGGATACAACTTACAAATAAATATTCCTGAGTTCCCTGAGAAAGAACAATCATTTTACATCACTAATTTCTGCAATCAAACTTTATGAAACAATTTCTATCCTTCTTGATGCATAGATTTACTCTGCATGTGGCACAGGAAAATGAAGATATGACATGATTATTCTTTTTGCTGCAATACTTGCATGTAAGCAAGTTTCTTGTTCAATTTCTGCTTTTTGGTTGGTGGAATAGCTTCCTCCTCATCTGTTGACACCTCTGCATCTTGTGGCAAGTATTCATCACCACTGTCCACCAATTCCAGCTCATCTGGGTCTTGATCTGAGTCATTTTTGTCCCAAACACAGACAGATTTTGACTTACCCTTGGAGGACTCACCATAGAACAATTTCTGATTGATCTGGAAGGACAATAAAAACGTTCTGTATACACCCAGATCATTACTGAATTCATATATACACTACCAAATTTTATGTAAATATTTATATACTGAAACTTGAAAACATCACCTAAACGGGCAGGGCCGAGTGTACTTGGTCCTCTTTTGTTGCACTTTTTTCATTTGCATGGTGCACTCTTATTATGCTTCACATCTTATATATATATATATATATATATATATATATATATATAATCAAAATATAGCTAAACTATTCATTTATGCACTAGACACACAAATCAGTACTTACTGACATTGTAGAGGGTGAAATGCAAGATTGTATGAGGGGCACTCGACGAAAAACACGAGTCCGGGCGACGCCAAGCTAGAAGTGTTTACATTTTCCTCTCTCGACCAATGGGAAGCAAGGAGACGCCATCTCCTTTAGCTGGAGCGACTCAGGGAAGGCTTGTGATTGGTCAGAAATAGAGAATGGGAACCCAGATGCGCTGGGGGAGTAGGAGGACACGCGAAAAAACCACGCTCTCAGGCCCAACTAAACTCAGGCCTGCCCTCTGAAGGCTTCATCAGTCGGGTACAGACATTAGCGCTGGTGGAAGACGAAGTAGACGAAATTGACCAAGTTGAGAGGTACTTTAATGTAATCACTTCATCACTCTTGTAACAAGATGATGAGTATTACCCATGTTTCTTACTTTTCAACCTGTCTGTATTACATCCCATTTGTAATATCTCTTCCTAAACATTCACTGTTTGTCTCCTTCTGTTAAGGTACACTAAGTGTGAGGGGCTCAACGATTTTCAATACATCCCTTCATGCATAAAG
>NC_069411.1:58829644-58874644 GCF_026875155.1 Cherax quadricarinatus
CTGGGAATTACCTCACCTATTTCCTGGGAATTACCTTCCCTATTTCTTGGGAATTACCTTCCCTATTTCTTGGGAATTACCTTCCCTATTTCTTGGAAATTACTTTGCCTATCCTATACACAGGAGAAGCTGAATTTTCATGAAGATATCTTAGTCATCCAAGAGCTGGGCAACAGAAACCATAAACAGGAAACTGGTGGAAACAGAAGGTGGACAGAAATTTTCAATGACGATATTTCTAAGTGCTTACAATAAATATATACCAAGGTAGAATCATTTTATGCATAAGAATATATACTTGCACTAGCCTCGGTATATCTAGCCTGAACATCTTGAAATAAGCTTTTCTCATAGAATGAATGTAAAAGTTTGAGTTGGGAAAGTGGGAACAATTTAAAGAAGTGTAGATTTTTTTTTTTGGAGCGTGTGGGTTGAGAGATGGGTAGGAATTGTAGCTAAATGAGAGGAATTGGTTGTTTGTGCTATTGGTTGGGGGTGATTAATGTGATTGTAATGGATTTTTCTCTGATGATTAATGTTATGATTCAATTCAAGTGTGTTTTTTTAACAGGCCACTGGAACTTTTGCTAAGCAATGATTGCTAGACTCAGGATAGACTATGGTCACCTGAGGCAGGTAAATGTGAACCTCCTCACCTGGTTTATTCCAAAACGAAGATTCTGTGGAACTAGGCAGGCTTGCAACTTTCAACATTACACAGTCGAAAGCCTAATAATGGGAGATTCTAGGCCCGATGGAAGAAAATATTTAAAACTTTGAGAAAAATATCTCAATAACCCAGGAGTGCTTGACGATAACCTCACTATTTACCCTAAGTATGGCAATACTAGCAAGCAACTCAGTAATACACCAGTTGTACGAGATGTGTACTGGACATAATGGTATAAACCTTGGTAATAAATACCGACAAGTTGATTTAGAAAGACACGTAAGCAAACACTATGACATATTTATTAGAAAACGTTTCGGTCCTGGGACCTTGATCACACAGTAGTGATCAAGGTCCCAGGACCGAAACGTTTTCTAATAAGTATGTCATATTCTTTGCTTACGTGTCTTTCTAAACCACCTGGGTATAATACCGGTCCTCCACTTAGAGCAGCGTTTCTTAAACATTTATTATGGCCTCTCCTTACCTAGGCAACATCTAACTAGACGCCCAGTCCATTAACGAATCCATTTTTGATCTAAAGTCGTCCTCGTTTTCCTTCACTGCTGTTCGTGTATACTAAACATATCTTATTGTGTAATATCTATATAAGATGAAAACAGACACATCTGCGAATTACAGTTTTATCGAATACTTCATAAAACAGTTGCAAGAAAATGTAAGAAGTATAGAAGGCAAAGGACTTAAGAATATAAGGAGACTCGTCGAAGAGCCAGAAATGAATATGCACAGATAAGAAGGGAGGCTCAACGACAATACGAAAATGACAGCAGCGAAAACCAAGTGTGACCCGTAGCTGTTGTACAGTCACTTGAGGAGGAAAACAGCAGTCAAAGACCAGGTAATTAGGCTGAAGAAGGAGCAGAGATCACAAAAAAAAAAAAAAAACAGACAGAAGTATGTGAAGAGCTTAACAAGAGATTTAAAGAAGTATTCACAGAGGAGACAGGAAGGACTGCAGAAAGCCAGAGTGAAAAGGTACACCACCAAGTGCTGGACGCAATACATACAGCCGAGGAGGAGGTGAAGAGGCTGCTAGGTGAACTAGATACATCGAAGGCGATAGAGCAGCACATCTCTCCGTGGATCCTGAGAGAGGGAGCAGAGGCGCTCTGTTTACAACTAACAACAATCTTCAAAACATTTATCGAAATAGAGCGACTACCTGACGTGTGAAAGACAGCAAATGTAGTCCCAAATTTTAAAGAAAGGAGACAGACACGTAGCATTAAACTACAGACCAGTGTCATTGACATGCATAATATGCAAAGCCATGGAAAAAAATAAGAGTGGTGGAGCACCTAGAAAGAAATAAGCTTATTCACAATCAGCACGGTTTCAGGGAAGGGAAATCCTGCGTCACAAACCTACTGGAGTTCTAGAACAAAGTGACAGCAGTAGTGCAAGAGAGTAGGGTGGGTTGATTACGTTTTCTTGGACTGTAAGAAGGCTTTTGACACAGTTCCACATAAGAGATTTATGCAAAACTTGGACGACCAGGCACGTATAACAAGGAAGACGCTACAATGGATCAGAGAATGCCTGACAGGAAGGCAACAGCGAGTCATGGTACGCTACGAGGTGTCAGACTGGGTGCTTGTGACGAGCAGAGTTCCACAGGGGTTGGTCCTAGGACCGGTGCTGTTACTGATGTATGTGAATGACATGACGGAAAAATTCAATCGGACGAGGATCAGGCAGGACTACAAAGGGATCTGTAAAGGCTACAGGCCTGATCCAGAAACTGGCTCCTAGAGTTTAACCCCACCAAGTGCAGTCATGATGATCGGGTAAAGGTAAAGATGATCGCAGACAGTACTGTCTAGGGGGCCAGGAACTGCAAACCTCACTCAAGGAAAAGGATATTGGGGTGAGCATAATACCGAGCGAATCTCCTGAAGCGCACATAAACCAAATAACTGCTGCAGCATATGGGCGACTGTCATACCTAAGAATAGCGTTCTGACACCTCAGTAAGGAATCGTTCAAGATTATATACAGTGTACGTCAGGCCAACACTGGAGTATGCAGCACCAGTTTGGTACCCACACCTGGTCAAGCACGTCAAGAAATTAGAGAAAGTGCAAACGTTTGCAACGATTCTAGTCCCGGAGCTAAAAGGTATGTCCTACGAGAGGTTAGGGGAAGTCTACCAGACGACACTGGAGGACAGGAGGGACAGGGAAGGACATAATAACGACTTAAAACATACTGAGAGGAACTGACAAGGTGGACAGAAACATGATGTTCCAGAGATGGGACACAGCAGCAAGGGGTCATAGCTGGAATTTGAAGACTCGTATGAATCATAGGGATGTTAGAAAGTATTTCTTCGGTCATAGAGTCGTCAGGAAGTGGAATAGTCTGATGAGTGATGTAGTGGTGGTAGGATCCATATACAGCTTTAAGAAGCGGTATGATTAAGCTCATGGAGCAAGGAGAGGACCTAGTAGCGACCAGTGAAGAGGAGGGGCCAGGAGCTATGACTCGACCCCTGCAACCACAATTAGGTGAGATTTCACACTGGTGCGCACGAGGAGAGAGAGGAGGAGAGGAGGAGGGGAGAGAGGAGGAGGAGAGGAGAGAGGAGAGAGAGAGAGAGAGAGAGAGAGAGAGAGAGAGAGAGAGAGGAGAGAGAGAGAGAGAGAGAGAGAGAGAGAGAGAGAGAGAGAGAGAGAGAGAGAGAGACATGAGAGTAGAGAGATGGAATTTGAAAACAGGAGGGAATGGAAGATATAAAAGAGAAGAGAAGATTACGAGGAGTATAACGTGAGGAGAAGGAAGATATGGAGTGAGATAGGTCAGAGGTGGAGTGGGATACCTTACAAGTATATCTGGAATATACCTGAAGAGAGTTCGAGGGATTAATGCCCCCGCGGCCTGGTCTGTGACCAGGCCTCATGGATCAGGGCCTAAATAACCAGGCGTTACTGCAGGCCGCACGCAATCCACGTACAAACCATGCCGCTGGTCAGGTACAGACTTTAGGTGCCATGTTCAGTCTATTGGTAATCCCCTAGTATGCTGGTGAGCAGTTGAACAGTCTTGGGCCCATGAACACTTTTGTGATGTCTCTTATCGTCGTGGCGCCCCTGCATGGGGGGAGCTGTAATTGAGCGATGGGAGTGATTGTCGTTGCAGAGGACTATCCTATAGGGATTGATTCTGTGTTAATCAGTAGCTCTCACAGCCGCTTTGGGGATACAAGGTAGAGGACTAAAGCGTATCTCATAAGAGAGTGCAGCATACTCTGAGAGGATAGCAAAGTGGAATGGAATAGATGAAGAGTTTAGAAAGAAGAGTGTAAGGATAGTTAGAAATATGAGTAACATAAAGCAGTGAGAATTGAAAGATGAAGCAAGCAAGCATAGCAGGCAAAGAGCAGCAGCCTTAGCTAGTACAGCCACATAGCAACACATACAGCACTAGCAGCAGCAAACTACACGTAGCAAGTAGCCAGCACAAGAGCGCAGCACTAGCGAGCTGACTAGCAGCAGCTAGCAAGCATAGCAGCAGCCAGCACTAGCAGTAGCAGCACAGTAGCAGCACTAGCAGCACTAGCAGCAGCAGCACTAGCAGCAGCAGCACTAGCAGTAGCAGCACAAGCAGCACTAGCAGCACTAGCAGCAGCAGCACTAGCAGCAGCAGCACTAGCATAGCAGAGCAGCTAGCAGCACTTGCAGCAGCAGCACTAGCAGGCAGCACTGCATGCAGACAAGCAGCACTAGCAAGTAGCAGCAGCACTAGCAGAGCAGCACTAGCAGCAGCAGCACTAGCATAGCAGCACAGAGAGTAAACAGCAGCACTAGCAGCAGCAAGCTACTAGCAGCAGCAGCACTAGCAGCAGCAGCACTAGCAGCAGCAGCACTAGCATAGCAGCACAAGCAGCAGCAGCACTAGCAGCAGCAGCACTAGCAGCAGCAGCACTAGCAGCAGCAGCACTAGCAGCACTAGCAGCACTAGCAGCAGCAGCACTAGCAGCAGCAGCACTAGCAGCAGCAGTAGCAGCACTAGCAGCACTGCAGCAGCACACATAGCACACAGCAGCAGCACTAGCAGCAGCAGCACTAGCAGCAGCACAGCACTAGCAGCAGCAGCACTAGCACAGTAGCAGCACAAGCGCAGCAGCAGCACTAGCAGCAGCAGCACTAGCAGCAGCAGCACTAGCAGCTACTAGCACAGCATGCACTAGCAGCAGAGCATAGCAGCAGCAGCACTAGTAGCAAGCAGCACTAGCAGCAGCAGCATAGCAGAGCAGCACTAGCAGCACTAGCAGCACTAGCAGCAGAGTCACTGCAGCACTAGCAGCTAGCAGCAGCAAGCACTAGCAGCACTAGGCAGCAATAGCAGCAGCAGCACTAGCAGCAACTAGCAGCAGCAGCACTAGCAGCAGCAGCACTAGCAGCAGCAGCACTAGCAGCAGCAGCACTAGCAGCAGCTAGCTATCAGCAGACTAGCAGCACTACTGCAGCAAGCACTACAGCAGCAGCACTAGCACTAGCAGCACTAGCACAGCAGCTAGCAGCAGCAGCAGCTAGCAGCCTAGCATCAGCAGCACTAGCAGTAGCAGCACTAGCAGCACTATAGAAGCAGCACTAGCAGCAGCAGCACAGCAAGCAGCAGCAGCACTAGCAGCAGCACTATAGCAGCAGCAGCACTAGCAGCCTACGTAGCAGCACTATCAGCATAGCAGCAAGCACAGCAGCAGCACTAGCAGTAGCAGCACAGCACTGCAGCACTAGCAGCAGCAGCACTAGCAGCAGTAGCAGCACTAGCAGTAGCAGCAGTAGCAGCACTAGAAGCAGCACTAGCAGCAGCAGCACTAGCAGCAGCAGCAGCACTAGCAGTAGCAGCAGCAGCAGCACTAGCAGTAGCAGCAGCACTACACTAGCAGCAGCAGCACAAGCAGCACTAGCAGCACTAGCAGCAGCAGCACATAGCACTAGCAGCAACTAGCAGCAGTAGCAGCACTAGCAGCACAGCACAGCACTCAGCACAGCACTAGCAGCACTACAGCAGCAGCAGCTAAGCACTAGCAGCACTAGCAGCAAGCAGCACACGCAGCAGCAGCACTAGCAGCACAGCAGCACTAGCAGCAGCAAGCACTAGCAGCAGCACAGCAGCAGCGCCACTAGCAGCACTAGCAGCAGCAGCACAGCACTAGCAGTAGCAGCAGCAGCTACACTAGCAGCAGCACTAGACAGCACCAGCAGCAGACACAGCAGCACAGCACAGCACTAGCAGCAGCAACAATAGCACAGCAGCAGCACTAGCAGCAGACAGCACTACAGCAGCTGCACCAACAAGCAGCACAGCAGCACTAGCAGCAGCAGCACTAGCAGCAGCAGCACAAGCAGCTAGCAGCAGCAGCACAGCAGCAGCAGCACTAGCAGCAGCAGCACCAGCAAGCAGCAGCACTAGCAGCAGCAGACAAGCAGCAGCAGCACTACAGCACACAGCACAGCAGCAGCAGAAACCACTAGACAGCTACCACTAGCAGCACAGCACAAGCAGCAGCACATAAGCAGCAGCAGCACAAGCAGCAGCAGCACTAGCAGCAGCATACAAGCAGAAGCACAGCAGCAACACTGCAGTCAGCACTAGCAGCTAGCAGCACTAGCAGCAGCACAAGCAGCCAGCGCTAGCAGCACTAGCAGCATCAGCACAGCAGCAGCACTGAGCAGCAGCTCACCAGCAGCACCAGCAACCAGCAGCACTAGCAGCCAGCAGCAAGCAGCAGCACTATGACCAGCAGCCAGCAAGCAGCACACAGCAGCAGCACCAGCACAGCACTAGCAGCTGCACTAGCACAACAGCAGCACCAACAGCAGCACTGTAGCAGCAGCACCAGCAGGAGAAGCAGCAACACCAGCAGGAGCAGCAACAGCACCAGCAGGAGAAGCAGCAACACCAGCAGGAGCAGCAGAGGCAGCACAGCACAGAAGGAGCAGCAGCAGCACCAGCAGGAGCAGCAGCAGCACCAGCAGGAGCAGCAGCAGCACCAGCAGGAGCAGCAGCAGCAACACCACCAGCAGGAGCAGCAGCATCAACACCACCAGCAGGAGCAGCAGCAGCAACACCACCAGCAGGAGCAGCAGCACCAGCAGGAGCAGGAGTAGCAGCAGCACCAGCAACAACAAGAGCAGCAGCAGCAACAGCTGCGAGGCCCAACAAAGAAGGGAGCTGAATCTCCACAAGAGAGGAAGCTGAGGCTCCAAAAGAGAGGAAGCTGAAGCTCCAAAAGAGAGGAAGCTGAGGCTCCACCAGAGAGGAAGCTGATGCTCTGCAAGGTAGGGAGCTGAGGCTCCACAAGGTAGGGAGCTGAGGCTCCACAAGGTAGGGAGCTGTGGCTCCACAAGGTAGGGAGCTGAGGCTCCACAAGGTAGGGAGCTGAGGCTCCACAAGGTAGGGAGCTGAGGCTCCACAAGGTAGGGAACTGATGTACCAAAAGGAAGTGAGAAAGATGAGGGTCCACAAGAGAAGGCTTCACAATAGAGGGGAAAGCTTCACAAGAGAGGGGAAAGCTTCACAAGAGAGGGGAAAGCTTCACAAGAGAAGGGAAGGCTTCACAAGAGAAGCAACGGCTTCACACGAAAGGGGAAGGCTTCACACGAGGGGCTTCACACCAGAGGGGAAGGCTTCACAAGAGGGAAAGGGTTCACGAGGGGGGGCAGCTCCTTGGAGGAAAAACTCCTGGTATCTTAGTTTTTGTTTCCTGCTTGACTTGGTCGGTCGAAGACGCCAGGAGCAGCTGATCCCCGCCCCTGGGGAGTGGGCGGATGTGAATGGGTGGGGAAGAGTGGGCGGAGAGGAGAGAGCGGGGGGGAGGTGTGGTCGGGGGTATAGAAGTGGGTGGGTTATCACATATTAGTCAGAGTGTTTGACTTTATTTGGTATTCCTAGGATAATTAAATTCTTTGTAGTATTTATAACATCTGTGGGCTCTCAAGGCCACTGCTTTAAATTTGTATGGCGTGTTCACTGAGATTACATAATACTTAATTACTTAATTACTTAAAAGCTGGTCAGTCTTACTTAAGAGACGTTTGTCGATTGATTTTTGGCCTGTATGTCCCAGTATCTCTTTTTGGGCGGGAGGAGGGGGGGGGAGCAATTTTAAATATTGTTTTTTCATACGGGAACTTGAGAGTGTAACATGTGATTATGTTCAACACTCCCATGGTGATGTAGTGATAATGAACCTTCTGAGCTGCTTTATACTGAAGGTGCTTGTGATTCGAAGGATATTGTTCTCGTTGGTCTCTTTAAAAAGGTTTAAATTACATTTATGTCCGAATTCAATTTTATTGAAGAAATTTGGATATTAGTTTCCATGTGATGACTTGTGAATGTCTTTTTTGATAACAAAAAAGGCACAATACCGTGACTGGAACGATGCACAAATAACCCGCACATAAAAGAGAGAAGCTTACGACGACGTTTCGGTCCGACTTGAACCATTGACAAAGTCACACATTATTATTATAATCAAGGGGGAAGCGCTAAACCCGGAGGATTATACAGCGCCTGGGGGAGGGGATGTGGAAGGCATTCAGGCTTAATTCGGGGAACTGGAGCACAGATCCAATTCCCTAAATCAAGAGCCCCTCACCAACATCAAGGAACCTTCCTTGAGGGGTCACAAAGTCACACAACTCTAAATGGTCTTGCAATACAGGAATATTATGCATTGCGAGTGTACATTTTCTCACGACTGCAACACAAGTTAGCAATGTTTCCCTGTCATATTTTATCATACAAAATAAGTTGCATACACGAGCTAATGAATTTGAACCTGAGCTGGGAGACATATATATGGAGAAGATAATATAGTCAAATATTCCTATATAACCAAAACCAATGTTTTGGTTTTAGTGGCGATGACATTTCCATTCTGTAGCATTGTAAGGGAGTTATGAAGGATTATATATTTGTTAGAGGGAGGAGTGTAAGAAGGGAGGTCGTGACTACTGAAGGTAGTGAAAGCCACCACAGCTTTCACCTTCCAAGAAGCCGCCCACACACAATCCTCGACTCACACCCAAGTTTTGAGGACCCATGTCGCGCCCTGAATAATTAATTAATTTATGCACTAGGTATTCAGAACAAGGAAACATTAGCTTCCCGGCGCGGAGTAGCGAAGTGGTGATGGAGGCCGAGAGAGCCTAATTATAGGCTAATTGTTATGTGGATTTGCAGTGTAAGAGGTGGGATTAGGGACTTGTGGCGGAGAGAGGTGGAAATACAGTGAAAGGGGAAGGAGTGGGGAAGACTAGCGACTTGTGGCCGATAGTGGAATGAGAGTGCAATGTACTGAGCGGGATTAAGAGTTGTGTCGCTGTGAGGAAGGTGGAACTTCGGTGCAAAGGGTTGGAATACAGAAGTGAACGGCTGGAAAAGGGGGCAGAGAGTTTGACTAAAAATATTAAATGTATATTGAAAAATGGTATAAAATAGCGACAAACTGATGACTGAGACATGTTCAACAGTTAGATATCTTTATTGTTCAAATATTTCGCCTACGCTGTAGGCTTCTTCAGTCAAATACAGAGGAGAATGTATTGTAGACAACAGTAGTGGCGAGGAAAAGATAACGTAATCAACCCATCAACCTTGGAGAAATAGCAACACATTTCTTCCAAAGCTTCATGGCTTAACTGCTAGTTATGAGTGAGAAGGGTTGGATTCCAGAGGGATCTGATTAGCATGGGCCAGTAGGCTTGCAGCAGTGCTCCTCATTTCTTGCTTTCTTGCTTCTACTAGTGAACCCCGTCCCCCGCAATTTCTTCGAGATCTTCCACCTCACCTTCGACAGTATTTAGATTCCATTCTCATGCTTCAGCTTCATATCGTTCTAGACCATAGAGCTGAACTCTACTCCTGGCTGAGGGACTGACCATCTCAAACTATTTCTCTAAGGTGGATGGACTGATTACATCATCACCTAGCCATTACTACAGCTGCCTACAATAATTACTCCTCTGTAAAGTAAAAGGACACAAGTGCAACTAATGTGACATTTTATTGTGGCAACGTTTCGCTCTCCAGGAGCTCCTGGAGAGCGAAACGTTGCCACAATAAAATGTCACATTAGTTGCACTTGTGTCCTTTTACTTTACATATTGTCGGTAATTCTACCAACTTTATTACTTCTCTTTAGTTGACTGATGAAGTCTACCACGTAGGTGAAACATTTAAACAATAAAGATACCCAACTGCTGCACATGTGTCTTAATCATCAAAGTTTAAATGAAAGACATATTGAAAATCAATGAATAATTGATTCAGCTATATATAACGATAGACTTCATTGTCCTCCGCATATAATCTGATCACAACCCCCACTCACTGTTTCTTGACACTTATAATTTGCACTTCTTAATTAACTTAGCACAACTTGTGTAAATGGTTATCCAGCATCTCGAACCCTGGACACAAAGCCGCAGACTCAACAGTAACGAAGATAAAACTGCAGGCGAGGTGAAGATTGAGACACTTATGCAGCATATGGGAATCTTTATTCAGGAAACGTTTCGCCACACAGTGGCTTCATCAGTCCAATACAAAGAGGAAGGCGTAAGGAGAGGAGGAGTATGAGGTAATCAGTCCCTCAGCCTGGAGTCGATGTGTTCAGTCCATCAATCTTGTAGAATGTACAGCATAGGGCCGTAGACGTGGCTTATATACTGTAGTGAGGTGAGGTGAAGCAGACGGAGGCGGGGTCATAGTGGTACCATCCACTAGTCATAAGAACATAAGAACGAAGGAACACTGCAGAAGGCCTACTGGCCCATGCGAGGCAGGTCCAAGTCTCCTACCGGCTTAAGCCAATGCACCCAACCTAGTCAGGTCAGGTCACACTGACTTAAGGGAGGAACACGGCAACCGACCTGGTAGCACAAGCTATCAGGTCTAACTCACACCCACCCACATCTACTCATGTATTTATCCAACCTATTTTTAAAGCTACACAACGTTCTGGCCTCTATAACGGTACTTGGGAGTTTGTTCCACTCATCCACAACTCTATTACCAAACCAGTACTTTCCTATATCCCTCCTGAATCTGAATTTTTCCAACTTAAAACCATTGCTGCGAGTCCTGTCTAGGCTAGATATTTTCAGCACACTATTTACATCCCCTTTATTTATTCCTGTCTTCCATTTATACACCTCAATCATATCCCCCCTAATTCTACGTCTTTCTAGAGAGTGCAGTTTCAGGGCCCTTAGTCTATCCTCATTGGGAAGGTTTCTGATACATGGGATCATCTTTGTCATCCTCCTTTGTACATTTTCCAGAGAATTTATATCCATTCTGTAATACGGTGACCAAAACTGTGCAGCATAATCTAAATGAGGCCTAACCAAGGATGTATAGAGTTGAAGAACAACCTGAGGACTCCTATTATTTATGCTTCTTGATATGAAGCCAAGGATTCTATTAGCTTTATTGCGAACACTTATGCACTGTTGTCTTGGTTTCAGATTACTGCTAACCAGAACTCCTAAATCTTTTTCGCAATCCGTAATATTAAGATCTACATTATTTAGTTTATATGTGGCATGGTTATTGTCCTGTCCAACATTTAGAACTTTGCATTTGTCTATATTAAACTGCATCTGCCACTTCTCCGACCACTGCATCAGTCTATTCAAATCTTCCTGGAGTGCTCGAATGTCCTCGTCAGAATGAATTCGACGGCCTATTTTGGTGTCATCGGCAAACTTGCCGATGTCGCTCTTTATGCCCTCATCTATGTCGTTTATGTAGATTGTGAACAGCAGGGGGCCCAACACTGACCCCTGTGGAACACCGCTCGTGACGCTTCCCCACTCTGATTTCTCCCCATTTATGCAAACTCTCTGCTGCCTATTTGTCAACCATGCCTCTATCCAGGAAAAAATTTCTCCTCCTATTCCATGTGCTTTAATTTTCCTCAATAGTCTCTGATGTGGGACCCTGTCAAAAGCCTTACTGAAGTCCATATACACAATATCATATTCATTACCATGATCTACCTCCTCAAATACCTTAGTGAAAAAAGTTAATAAATTCGTAAGGCAGGAACGCCCCTTTGTAAAACCATGCTGAGATTCGTTGATTAATTTATGCTTTTCAAGGTGGCTACGAACTGCCTCGGCAATTATTGATTCCATAAATTTTCCCACTATGGAGGTTAGGCTTATTGGTCTATAGTTCGAAGCTAAGGACCTGTCACCTGTTTTAAAAATAGGTATCACATTTCCCATTTTCCCCCTTATCGGCCCCATCCCTTTGGTGAATGTTAAAAGATTAGCCAGGTGTGCTAACTCCTCTTTACATTCCTTTAGAACCCTTGCATACATTCATCGGGGCCTGGGGATTTGGTTGGTTTTTAATTTATCTATTTGCCAAGGACCGTCACTTGTACCCTAATAGTGCACATTTTTATTTCGTCCTTTCTAAAAATTTATCATTACGGGAATATCGCGGTACCTCCTTTAAAAACTGAGGGGAAGTATTTTAAAAAATTTCTACACATTTCCTTATCACTGTCATGAGCTACCCGAGGAACTTTTGAGGGGGCCTATCTTGTCCCTGACTTACTTCTTTCCTGAAAGAACCTTTTTGGGGGTTAGTTTTTCGATTCTCTTGAAAACTTTAACCCAAATCTCTATTGTTTTTTAAATTTCCTTTTTTTTATTTCCCCTTTTTAAAACAAAATTATCGATTTTTTAATTCCCCCTCTCCTCTTTTGTTTTGCCTATATATCCCTCTTTTGACCAATCAATATTTTAAAACTTTGTTTATCCATTTAGGTCTTTTTTTGATCTGATTTCCCCATTTAACATAATTTTTCTGAGCAGCTAGAACTAGCCCGGGGAAAACTCATATCGGAAACCCTCACCCCTACCGACCCCAGCAGTCATTCCAGTTTTAGCCCCTAAGTAATTTTTCAGTCCTATGAAAACACCAAACGAAATCGGGCGGAGACTTGATCCATTTTTAGGGGGAAATTCCTGTATGTAAAAAGAGTTTTTGTGATCACTCTCCCCCCAATCTCTTAACCTCAAGATTTTTAAATTTGTGTTTTTCCCCCTGGGAAGAACCAAGTCAAGGAGGTTTTTTCCCCCCAGTTGGCCCGTCACAAAAATGTTTTAAAAAACAAACCGGGGTGTATCAAGAAATCCCCCGACTCTAAATTTCCTTTAAATTGCTCCATCAATCGTCTAATTGAAATCTCCCATTACACAACATTTCGTATGTAGATGCCTTACGAATTTCGTCCCATAAAGTTTACTGCACTCCCCATCAAATTTGGGGCCCTGTAATCACACCCAAATTATTTTTTTCGCCCCGAGAAGCTGTAACCAAAAAGTTCAGTGGGGACGCTTCAAAAATTTTTTCTTGTCTAACACAACAATTTAAATTGTCTCGACATACATCGTACTCCACCACTTTCCTTTGACCCTGTCAGTGGGAATAATTTATAGCCTTGTAGTACATTCAGAGGGCATTCTCTATCTTTCAGTTGAGCCAGGTCTCTGTTATAGCAATAAATCTATGTTTCCTGCACGCAATTAATCTTACTCATCTATCTTTTTTTCTAAACCCCCTGCATAGTATATAAACCTTAAGGGAGTAGTCCCTTGCTGCCCTCGCTGCCCCCCTTTGTTTGCTGACTGTTTATGCTTTTTTTTATAACTTCATGCTGAATGCCTTTTTAATTTTTTACTGTTCCAACCCAGTGTTGCAACCTTGTTCCCACCAACCCATCCCTTTATCTTCCATCATTTTAAAATCATAGGCATTTCACCAAGGGCCTTCTCAATCGAGTCTGAAAGTTACCACCCTCCCCCAAGAGATGTCCCCCCCTCCCTTTGCATACATATCTGTTGCCATAAAAGTTGTTCCAGTTTCAATGAAGGGGAATTGCAAGTTCCCTTGCAGTATCTGTCTAGCCACAATTTACACCAATTCCCCTGACAACCTTTTCATTTCCTACTCCCTTAGGCAAATGCTACATATGGGGGATCCCTCCCTTAACTTAATGAAATCTAAGCTGACCTGTACTTTTTTTTAGCAGCTCTTCTCTCCTCCCCTTCCAAAACATTTCCACCGCACTGAGACAGTAAAGGGGTTTTTCCTTTTCCTGACATGATATTATCCCCGCCTGTTGACAAAGTCCCCAAACCCCCCCAGGGGAACACACTCTATCTCCATCTTCTTATTCCTTTTCAAAAACACGGTCAAAAAATATTTCCTAGAGTCCCAACCACAAGAAAGCGTTCCTTCATTTGCAGGGCAGTAGTACCCTTACCTTCACTGCCACTGATAAATTCATCCTGGGAAAAAAGAACCATTTTCCACCCAATCTTCACTCTTAAATTTCCTTTTTCTGATGCCCTCCCCTTACTGTGAACAACTCCCACTTTAGGGGTGCGGGCTGCACCTCCTGCTGGTAGCCTTTCACCCCCCCCACCCACAGCCTCCTCCAGTGGAGCAAATGCACCTCACTGTAGAAGCCTCATTCCCCACATCTCCAACCACCTCACACTCTCTCCCAGGCCCATTGAGGTGGACCTTCAGCCTCCTAATCTCCTCCTGGAGAAGCAAGACCTCCTCCTTCAACTCTCCAACCTCAGTTTTTAAAACACTGCAGAAGCAAGCCATGCTTTGTAACCGTTCACGCTAATCCCCAAAGCAGCTCAGGGTCTGTGACCTCACGTGACGACTGACCACTGAACACTGACGAAAGCACTGAGGCGTCTGGATAGCACTGAGGTAGCACTGGATAGCACTAGGTCTTCGTCCAAAGGTTGAACAAGTGTTGAAGAATTCTTTGTAACAAGATCCCATGATGCTGCAGTGTCTGACAGTTGTGATGAATGGTTTGAAAAACCGACAAGTTGAAGATTGAGACACTTATGCAGCATATGGGAATCTTTATTCAGGAAACGTTTCGCCACACAGTGGCTTCATCAGTCCAATACAAAGAGGAAGGCGTAAGGAGAGGAGGAGTATGAGGTAATCAGTCCCTCAGCCTGGAGTCGATGTGTTCAGTCCATCAATCTTGTAGAATGTACAGCATAGGGCCGTAGACGTGGCTTATATACTGTAGTGAGGTGAGGTGAAGCAGGCGGAGGCGGGGTCATAGTGGTACCATCCACTAGTCGAAGTAGGTCTTCGTCCAAAGGTTGAACAAGTGTTGAAGAATTCTTTGTAACAAGATCCCATGATGCTGCAGTGTCTGACAGTTGTGATGAATGGTTTGAAAAACCGACAAGGCGAGGTGTTACTGAGCCGACGTTACACCCGTGTAGAGAGTTATTACATCACTGACTATGAATATATTCATATACCTTTATGCCTCTGATATAGCTTTGATGAATTTCGAGTTTTCCTATTCCCGCAACCAGGTACTGGGTCGGGCTTCTCTTGCTGTTAGAGGCCCATTAGCCCACATATCCACCACAGCTTGGTTGATCTGGTACTTGGTATAGGTATTTTTTGAGGTTGCATATGGTAGGTAAGACACATAAGCAACAGTTAGGCAACTTTATTCCGAAACGTTTCGCCTACACAGTAGGCTTCTTCAGTCGAATACAGAAAGTAGGCAGGAACAGTAGAGAGGGACCGGGCCCTTAAAGGGTCATTCCACTACTATACTACTATTTCTCTACTATACTCTACCCCTCTTTCCCGACAGTATTTAAGTCTCCGCACTGTCGCTTGATCTTCAGATAGTTCCTGACTATGGAACTGAACTTCTCCAGGCCGAGGGACTGACAACCTCAAATTCTACGACTTCAAGGGTGATGGACTGATTACATCGTCTTCACATCTCTACTGTTCCTGCCTACTTTCTGTATTCGCCTGAAGAAGCCTACTGTGTAGGCGAAACGTTTCGGAATAAAGTTGCCTAACTGTTGCCTATGTGTCTTACCTACCAACCTGTCGGTATTGTATACCATTTTGATGTTCAGGTTGCATATGACTGAGGTGTATAAATGGATAACAGGAATGAATAAACGGATGTAAATAGCATGCTAATAACATCTAGCCTAGATAGGACTCGCAGCAATGGTTTTAAGCTGGAAAAATTCAGATTCAGGAAGGATATATGAAAGCGCTGGTTTGGTAATAGAGTTGTGGATGAGTGGAACAAACTCCCTAGTACCGTCATAGAAGCTAAGACGTTGTGTAGTTTTAAAATTAGGTTAGATAAATATATGAGTGGGTGTGAGTTTGACCTGACTAGCTTGTGCTACTAGGTCAGATGCCGTGCTCTTTCCTTAAGTGAACTTGACCTGACCTGACTTAAGCCGGTGGGAGAATTGGACCTGCCTCGCATGGGCCAGTAGGCCTGCCGCAGTGTTCCTTCTTTATGTTCTTACTTTTCTCACATTCTCTCTCTCTCTCTCTCTCTCTCTCTCTCTCTCTCTCTCTCTCTCCGGTACGCTTTTATCGCAGTTTACAGACATGGGACAAGGCTCTCAAGTGTGTTCCACTTACATATATATTACTCACATCCTCTCCAGTGAATACATGTTTAGAAATTTAAGGTGTTCCCAGTAATTTAAATTCTGTGTTGACTCTACTGGGCCACAAATTATCTCTATCTCTGTTCCAACTCTGATATCTTCTCTGACATAAGCGGAGCCGTCAACAATGAACAATACTCTAAGCGATTTAAACAGTGTCACCACAAGCGCTATTTCCCTAGTTTTAACATTTTTCTTTTGTACCTCGTCATTTACGCCACTTTCATGACATTTGTTTCGTATTCCTTAAACGACATGTCAGCTGAAATTATTTCATTATTTCTTTTACATGTTCTCTTCGTCCTATTTGAACTTACGTTTTGTATACATTTTCCCTTAGAGTTCATTCGCCGTCATTTTGTGTGCAATCATCCCATGATTGCATTTGTCAAATGACTGCAAAATCCATGAATACGACTTTTGCATTTTGGTTTCCTTGTAGCACTGTAATTTTGTCTGAGTTTCTTAGCGATTGTGAAAAAAAATCTTTCTGTTGTAAATACATTCTAGTTTGGGCTGTACAGGTTGTGGTTTTCAATATAATTTGAGATTAGTACCGACTGTCTCCTTCGTGCGAAAACGATATATATTTGCACTTTTTTTATGGTCTTGGCGATTTAAGCAAGATCTACGTTCTTTCTCCAAAGGATACTTATCGCTGGTGACATTCTTTGAGACTCTCTGACCGCGGGTTCTATCCCCACCCGTGGTATGGTTTGTTTGCAATCGTGTCATTACGATTTCTTGAGTCACTTTATAGGTGGTATTCTTTTTAGGTGCTTCACGAGTTGGTATGTGTTTTGTTTCTTCCAATTCTGTAAAATTAGTGCTTCTGTCGGCCAGAGGATCTGTGTGGCCTTCGGAGGCAGTGAAAGTAGTATCTGCTTTCGTTTGGCCGACTGAACACTAATCCACACTGGTCTTTTCAAATTTCGTTCATTTCTTTTTTCATCGTCAGCGTACGAACCACCTATGATTATCGGGTCGGTTCTACTTGTAATTCTTAACTTGGATATCGCACATGTGTGGATATATTTGGGATTTCTTGCATAACCTGGACGGTCTTTGTTTATCCATTTACGAAAGCTTAAATTTTTGTTCTGTCTTGGTAATCTATAGTCTTAGATTATCCTTTCTTCATTGTGACATTCACAGTTTATTTGCTCTTTGCTAAATCTCTTTACATTCTTCTGCTCTCGTTCTAAATCTGATTTTCTTTTTGGTCTTCGTTGTGATATATATTTAAAACCCGGTATGCTACCGTGTTCAGCTTTTCCGAGCACTGGCGAGTGTCCAGGGTGCTCATGACTGTTTCCCAGGACATGTCTGTTAATTTTATCCAAGGCAATTATTGGATTGTTTATATAAAATATACTGAACATCTTTTCTCGTACACTGTTACTATGAGGATTAAGACATTTATGCAACATATGGTAATCTTTATTAAGGAAACGTTTCGCCACACAGTGGCTTCATCAGTCCAATAAAAATCAGAAGAGTGTAAGGAGAGTAGTAGTGTGTGGTAATCAGTCCCTCAGCCTAGAGTCGATGTGTTCTCCGGCCCTATGCTGCACTTTCTACAAGATTGATGGACTGAATTCATCAACTCCAGGCTGAGGGACTAATTACCTCAAACTCCTCATCTCCTTACACCCTTCTGATTTGTATTGGACTGATGAAGCCACTGTGTGGCGAAACGTTTCCTTAATAAAGATTGCCATATGTTGCACAAGTGTCTCAATCTTCAACTTGTCGGTTTTCAAAACCATTCATTACACTATTACTACAATGGTCTTCCTTTGAATTTATACTCATTTGTACTTCTATGATGTAATGATCAGTGTGTATTGTATTTGTTATTGTTGTGTGTCTGATTAGTTCCTTGTTGTTCGTCAAGATCAGATGCAAAGTATATTCATTCCTTGTGGGTTCTGTTATCTTCTGATTCAAAACAAACTATTCACAAAGCCCCATTAGTTCTTTGGCATGTTCCTTTTGAGGCAACGTGGTTCCAAGAACTATTTCTGGTGTATAGCTGTGATTTACCATAGTCCACTTCGTATCTGGGAGGGTGTGTAGCATCTGGGTATCTTTACTGTAGACGTTTCGCCATCCAGTGGCTTTATCAATACAGATTCTAGGCCATAATTAGAAGACAGTAGAACTATATACAAAAGATGAAGTAATCAGTCCCTCAGCGTTGGAGTTGGTGTGATGAGCACCGTACTTGTAGAGATTCTGGAGCACAGGCAAGGAGGCTGGCGCTTATATAGGCGTCAGTGGATAGGGACGGGTAACAGACGAGGGCATAGTCACTGGTAGGCGGGATTCCCCAGTGGAAGTAGGTCATACCCAAGGTCAGGTTAGTGGTCGTAGTTGCAATAGCAGTGAAGAAAGTTCTGTAGATGTCCCCTCGTCTGCTACCCGTCCATATCAACTGACGCCTATATAAGCGCCAGCCTCCTTGCCTGTGCTCCAGAATCTCTACAAGTACGGTGCTCATCACACCAACTCCAAGGCTGAGGGACTGATTACTCATCTTTTGTATATAGTTCTACTGTCTTCTATGTCCTAGAATCTGTATTGATAAAGCCACTGGATAGCGAAACTTTCATTCAATACACCGGCCGTATCCCACCGAGGCGGGGTGGCCCAAAAGGAAAAACGAAAGTTTCTCCTTTTAAATTTAGTAAGATGTACAGGAGAAGGGGTTACTAGCCCCTTGCTCCCGGCATTTTAGTCGCCTCTTACGACATGCATGGCTTACGGAGGAAGAATTGTGTTCCACTTCCCCATGGAGGTAAGAGGAAATAAACAAGAACAAGAACTAGTAAGAAAAATAGAAGAAAACCCAGAGGGGTGTGTGTATATATATGCTTGTACATGTATGTGTAGTGTGACCTAAGTGTAAGTAGAAGTAGCAAGACGTACCTGAAACCTTGCATGTTTATGAGATAGAAAAATGGACACCAGCAATCCTACCATCATGTAAAACAATTACAGGCTTTCATTTTACACTTGGCAGGACGGTAGTACCTCCCTGGGCGGTTGCTGTCTACCAACCTACTACCTAGGGGATGGTGAAACGTCTACAATAAAGATACCCAGATGTAACACACGTGTCTAACTTTCATCTTGTCGGTATTGTATAACATTCATGTGCTACTTGATTCCTATTTTCCTCTTTAATAGCTAGAACTTCTAGTTTGTCATTTGATGAATTCAGCTGTACTGTACAATATATTTCTTCTACATACTGTAGAGTCCAACTCCTTCCTATACTCTGTTTACTGTCACGTCTATATACATTGCAGCTTTTATCATTATCTCAGTGTCCAAAACATATCTTGTACGTGTTTCTGTAAACGCTTCAGACATAGAAACTGTTTCTGTAGGAAGTCCTCTGGTATAGCTAACTTTGTCAGTCTTTTTATGATTACATAAAACGAAGAGATGTCACAATAAAAGTCTACTCTGTACGTGTGTATTTCTGTTATGAAGTACAAACTACTGTAGGCATAATTCCAGTATCTCACCTCAAAAACAACACCGACTCCTGTAGTATTGATAATGGTTTACAATACCGACAAGTTGAAGAATAAGACACATATGCAACACTTGAATATCTTTATTGCGCAAGTGTTTCATCTGTGCTACAGACAGTCTTCTTGAGTTGCGTATAGGCGACAAGGGTAGCAGTAGTTTTAATGAGATCAGTCCCTCAGTCTTGGTACAGTAGGTGGTGATCACTTCACGACTCAAACATAGGCATGCGGTCAGACGTTTTATATCAGAGCAGAAGTAAGACAGCAGCACCGTCTATGCTAAGCGGCTAAACAGTTGCTTAGTGGCCAACTTCCGCTAATGGTCCACGCTCACCTGTGATTTTATCATCAACTTCTTCACCTGAATTCCCCTCAAGGAAGGTTCCTTGATGTTGGTGAGGGGCTCTTGATTTAGGGAATTGGATCTGTGCTCCAGTTCCCCAAATTAAGCCTGAATGCCTTCCACATCGCCCCCCCCCCCAGGCGCTGTATAATCCTCCGGGTTTAGCGCTACCCTTTGATTATAATAATAATAATTCACCTGAATTCTGCTCTGGTATATAAAATCTGGCAGCATGCCATTATGTCGTAATTGACGTAATGGCGAAACCGTTTCACATACGACACAGGTGTCGCATGTGTGTACTATATTTTCAACACTGACTGGATTAACAAGCTGAAATATGTTAAAACTGGATTACCAGTCATAACCAGACGGTCATTATAAAAATGATCACGATACTCTTAAGATTAATACTTAGTTTTAACGAACATAACACCCAAAATAGACTATAAATAGCCTATTTTAAAAAATTAGTGCATGGAATTTTTGAAACAATAACACGTGGTTGCTAAAAATTACTGTGGTTCATTCTTCAAATGAAGCAGTGAATGAAAACAGAAAAAACTGGGTTTTGGTTTCTTATTTTGAGAGATCGTTCAAGCAAAGTATATACAGAAAGCTGTGTATATTTCTGTTTAGATCATCTTAATACAGTAAAACGTTCAGTATTCTGGTCCGTGTCCTTGAGAGTTAAGTGTACGTGAGTGCGCAGGTCTGTATTTTTCGATGACTTGTTAACGGTCAGCGTCGAACCGGAACACTGCCAAAGGTTCCATTCTTTTGCGTTGAGTATGAAATTAAGTACATTACAAGCAAACTATAGAACCCTAAAACTATCAGTAATTTTTCGTCCAGCAGGTAAATTTATCGTTCATCGAAGTTACTTAATAAATTTATTTCCCCCCAAAAAATACTGTTGGTTTTACCTAACTCAGGAAATCTTACAGTTACATCCCAGGTGGATAAAAAATTCCAGTGTCAGTCTGACTTCTGATAATTCGTGAACAGCTAAAACCTTTCTTATTAAAAGCTCTGTCACCTTCCCTTCCGGTTGTCTTTGCATCTCTCTCTGCATTGTTTCACAATTTTTTTTCTGAGTCAAAAACGAGAATGTAGATTAAATAAATATTAGTTATCTGTTAAGCCTAGGTTAGATTTCTCCTTCCAACTGGTCACTGATAATATTTTTTGAATATGGGAAGAAATCGGAATATAACACTTGAGAGCGAATATGAAAAATACTAGTGGAAAATACACACAAAAATCTGAGCACTTTCATGTTCTTACACACATCTTCAGGGAAAGAAGCAACAGCAATGGAAGCACCTAACTATGGCCCCTATTTGTTTTTTCTGTATTTTACATTTCCTCATTCCGTTCATTATTATTTCTATAACCTCCATCGTCCCATTATACGTATTCTATTTAGGAAATCCCTCATTCCTGCGTCATCAGTTCTCCTTAAACTTAGAAATTCATCCCTCCTTTTTCCATAACTCCGCCTCTTACCAAGTATTCAGTGTTAACACTGTATGATCACTGTCCCCTGGTGGAAGTCCCTAATCAATTTCTCTTGTGTCAGATTCCCTAAAGGTAAAAACTAAATCAGTTTTACTGGGTCATTCCCTGCTCGCATTCCTGCAACTTCTTTAATATTTTTTTTTTCATGTTTCCGTCAGTCTTCCTTCCCTGCTTATGAATAACTTTTCTTCCAGAGTATTGTAATCAAAGTCCCATTTAATCATTACCTATCCATTGGCCCTACTTGTTCTCTGCCCCGTTTTCTATAGGATGTATTATGCTGCTTTGTTTTGTTTTCCAGAGGTGGTTGAGTGGGTTATAAAACATTACAAACTGTTATCTTGAACACCATGGTCATTATTTGTCATACTATATAATCAATGAAATCATGAGCGCCGAGGTTTCTCAGCGCCTGGAATCTCAACTAATTACTTACCGTTAGTGCAATGCCACCTCCATTTTGTTTCTATTTTCGTAATTATGAACCTCTGTATTTCAGAGAGTTTTGTCTCTGTGATAGCTATATTGTACGGATGTTTTTCTGCAACCCTGTTTTTAGTTAATCACTTTTATTTGTAATTACATCTGTATCATTATACTGCAATCTGATTCTTCTACCATTCACCTTATTCTGGAAGTTCTGGTATTGGCACTAGGTTTTGGATAGAGGGTGACTGGGGAAGAGGGGAATGGTGTTGACAGTTCGAGAGGGAAAAACTGTAGAAAGTGGTACTGATAGTAATGGTAGAGATGGGGAATATTTGGATGGGGAAGAGTGAGAGAAGGAGTGTAAAGGGGGAGGAGAGGGAAAGTAGCAAGAGTAAGAAGGTTACTTAGAATGGAAAGGATATAAAGAAGCAAAGGAGGGAGATCTGAAGGAATAGGGAAGCTTGGAAAATGAAGTGGATAGGAAGGAGCATGGATGGTAGTGGTTCAAGTGTAGCGATAAGTGGGAAAAGTTGGGGACTGGTGGGGAGAGGGCAGTGAGTGAGGAGGTAAGGGGATGGAAGGATGAGTGGAATGAGGGGAAGGGAAGATGATGAGTTAGGGGAGGAAATGGAAGCATGATAATGCTAGGTGTTACTCTTGGTTGATGATTTTTTAAGGCAGACAGTGGTAGATACGGAAAGGGGACGAGGGAATTTGGAGATGGGAGAGAAAGTTCAAGTAGCATACAGCGGGGAAGATATAAAGGAAGTGGAAGGGCCATGAAATGAGAAAGGGAGATGATGGGTAGATGGGATAGAAAAAAAAAATGGAATATTGGTAGCTACTTGTGGTTGATGGTTGTTAGTCTGATTCGCTGGCCATTCTGAAAATCTCTCCATTACCCATGATTCTGTGCTTATCCTTCCCTCCTTCCTTGCATTTTCAGCTCATCCCACCATAGATTTGAAGCTCTTATCTCCTCGTATCTCTGTTTCTGCTATGTCAGTTCCTGTTCAGTATCAGATCTCTTATTAATTTTGGATGACAAGTATCTTCCACAGAGTTTCATCAATCTGCTTATTTCCACTCTGAGAAGAATCATCGTCTCATATTTAGTCACCTCTGATACTGAAGCCTTTAAGAATGCGTCTATCTCCTTATATTCACATTTCTTACATCACTTCTTGTCATTCCAAAAATTATCATAATTTTATATGTTTCACTGGATCCCATATTATTATGACTTTCTTTTATGTCAGAAAGACTTCCTAATGGCTACCATTTATTCTCCATCTCCTGTCCTGTCTCCCAGCCATTTAAGTACCCCTCTCTACATGCTAGTCTCTTCATTCTGCATTTTCCTTCCTTTCTCATTACTTTCTGCTTCTCCAGATACCACTTCTAAACTACAACTAAGAGATACAATCAATAGATTCCATCTTTCCACCTACATCTTCGTTTTATTTTCCATACTCTGTTTTGTTCCCTACCCTTAACATCCCCTTTCCTTATTATCCCATTATTATTTTTACTACCTTCTTAAAAAAAATTTACCAGCAGTGTTATGGGTTTTAAATTACCTTACCGCGAGAGTCGAACTGAATGTTATTGTCTCGGGTGTACTGCTTGAGAGTCCCCTGCGCCATTGGGTTAGTGGCACCTCAGGCCATCATTCAGTGGGTCGCAACCCTGGAAGGCTGGTGAACCTGTATCAGAGAATAGCGCCTCAAGAACCCTTGTAACCCAAACAAATGTTGACGGGGCCCAAGGGAAAGCTAGCAAGTCCCGATAAAGAATAGATGACATCTCAGTAAGACTGGTGGTCCCAAGAGAGACATCTTAATTAGACTGGTGGTCCCAACAGTGACACCTCAGTAAAACTGGTGGTCCCAAAACATTAACACCTCAGTAAGACTGGTGGTCCCAATACAGTCACATCGTAGTAAGACTGGTGGTCCCAACACAGTCACACCACAGTAAAACTGGTGGTCCTAACACGCATGAGTAACATCAAGAAGACTGATAGTTTTAACCAATAAACAAAAAAAACAAACAAAAAACAAGCAAAAACAAAAAGAAGAACAAAAATCTAGGCAACTGCACATTAAACTTCAAGCACAAATTGGCCAACTGGTTAATGAAAGAGCAGGCTAAGGGATAATTAGTAGGAAAACCCTCTAGAGCGGCAGTAATTAAATTCACACGAGCGAGGCAATTAGGGAGCAAGAAAAGTATGGTTTCCCATGATTGACCTGTTGTGTGTATGTTCCCCTGTCTGCTTACTTTGTGTTGTGCTTGTGTGCATGTGCGCATGCGTGTGTGTGTGTGTGTGTGTGTGTGTGTGTGTGTGTGTGTGTGTGTGTGTGTGTGTGTGTGTGTGGTGTGTGTGTGTGTGTGTGTGTGTGGTGTGTGTGTGTGTGTGTGTGTGTGTGTGTGTGTTGTGTTAGTACTCGCCTATTTGTACTCACCTATTTGTGGTTGCAGGAGTTGAGTCATTGCTCCTAGCATCGCCTCCTCACTAATCGCTACTAGGTCACTCTCTCCCTGCTCCATGAGCTTTATCAAACCTCGTCTTAAAAGTATGTATGGATCCTGCCTCCACTGCGTTACTTTCCAGATTATTGCACTTCCTGACAATTCTGTGACTGAAAAAATACTTCCTAGCATCCCTGTGATTCAGTTGAGTCTTCAACTTCCAATTGTGGCCCCTTGTTTCTGTCCTATTTCTAGAACATCCTGTCTGTTCACTTTATCAATTCCTCCGAGAGAGAGAGAGAGAGAGAGAGAGAGAGAGAGAGAGAGAGAGAGAGAGAGAGAGAGAGAGAGAGAGAGAGAGAGATAGTTACCAGCTGTCAAAGGCACTTGTCGATAGACACTTGGCCTGTTGTGAGAAGTTGGTGTGTGTGTGTGTGTGTGAACTCGCCTAGGTGTGGTTGCAGGGGTCGATTCACAGCTCCTGGCCCCGCCTCTTCGCTGGCTGCTACTAGGTCACTCTTCCCGCTCCATGAGCTTTATCACACCTCTTCTTAATGCTTTGTATGGATCCTGCCTTCACTACATCACTTCCCAGACTATTCCACTTCCTGACAACTCTCTGACAAAAAATACTTCCTAACATTCATATGATTCGTCTGAGTCTTCAACTTCAAACTGTGACCCCTTGTTGCTGTGTCCCATCTCTGGAACATCCTATCTGTCCATCGTGTCGATTCCTTCCAGTACTTTGTATGTCGTTATCATATCCCCTCTCTCTCTCTCTTCTGTCCTCCAGTGTCGTCAGGTCGATTTCTCTTAACCTCTCCCCGTAGGACATACCCCTTAGGTCAGGGACCAGTCTAGTTGCAAACCTTTGCACTTACTCTACTTTCCTTACGTGCTTGGATAGGTGTGGGTTCCAAACTGGTGTTGCATATTCAAATATGGGTTTAAAGTACACAGTGTACAGGGTCCTGAACGATTCCTCATAAAGATGTCGGAATGCTGTTCTTAAGTTTGCTAGGTGCCCGTAAGCTGCCACAGTTATTTGGTTGATGTGCGTCTCAGGAGATGTGCCCGGTGTTATACTCACCCCAGGGGCCTTTTCCTTGAGTGAGGTTTGCAGTCTCTGGTGCCCTAGACTGTACTCCGTCTGTGGTGGTCTTTGTCCTTCCCCCAATCTTCATGACTTTGCACTTGGTAGGGTTGAACTTCAGGAGTCAGTTGTTGGACCAGGCCTGCAGCCTGCAGCCTGTCCAGATGCCTTTGTAGTTCTGCCTGGTCCTCGTCAGATTGAATTCTTCTCATCAACTTCACTTCATCTGCAACAGGGACACTTCGGAATCTAATCCTTCCGTCATGTCATTCACAAATACCAGAAACAGCACCGGTCCTAGGACTGACCCCTGTGGAACTCCGCTTGTCACAGGCGCCCACTCTGACGCCTAACCACGTACTATGACCCGCTGTTGTCTTCCTGACAGGTATTCCCTGTTTCACTGCAGTGCCTTCCCTGTTATCCCTGGCTGGTACTCCAGCTTTTGCACTAGTTTCTTGTGTGAAACTATCAAATGCCTTCTTACATCCCAAGAAAATGCAATATACCCACCCCTTTCTCATTCGTATTACCACTGTCACCATGTCATACAATTCCAGTAGGTTTGGGACACAGGATTTCCCGTCCCTGAAATCGTTCTGGCTGTCGCTGATAAGCTTATTTCTTTCTAGGTGCTCCACCACTCTTCTCTTGAAGATCTTCTCCATGACTCTGCATACTATACATGTCAATGACAGTGGTCTGTAGTTTAGTACTTCGTGTCTGTTTCCTTTTTTAAAAATTGGGACTACATTTGCCGTCTTCCATACCTCAGGGAGTCGCCCTGTTTCTATAGAAGTGTTGAAGATTGTTGTTAGTGGTACACATAGCGCCTCTGCTCCCTCTGTCTGGACCCATGGAGAGATGTTATCCAGCCCCATCACCTTTGAGGTATCTGGCTCACTTAGCCACTTCACTTCTTCCTCGGTTGTACGTATTGTGTCCAACACTTGAAGGTGTACCCCACCTCTCTGTCTTTCTGAGTCCCTTCTGTTTCCTCTGAACACTTCTTTGAATCTCATGTTGAGCTCCTCACATACTTCATGGTCGTTTCTTCTGATCTCCTCTCCTTCATTCCTCAGCCTGATTACCTGATCCTTGACTGTCGTTTTCCTCCTGATGTGGCTGTACAACAGCTTAGGGTCAGTTTTAGCTTTCTCTGCTATGTCCGTTTCGTATTGCCGTTGGGCTTCCCTTCTTACCTGTGCATATTCATTTCTGGCTCTACTTCTTTCCTTATTCTCCTGAGTTCTTTGCTTTCTATAATTCATTCCATTCTCTAGTGCACTTGGTTTTGGCCTCTACACCTGTGGGTAAACTAAAGGCTCACCCTGGCCTTCTCATTATTTCTGTTACCCTTGTGTACAAACTTCTCCTCAGTTTCCTTGCATATTGTTGACACACATTTCATTATCTTGTTTACTAACTTTCCTGCCAATTCTCTGTCCCACTGAGCCCCGTGCAGGAAATTTTTCATGCCCGTGTAGTCCCTTCTCTTGTAGTTTGGCTTCATTCGTCCTTCCCTTCCTGCTTCCTTCTCCACTAGAAAATCTACTATTCATTGAAGCTCAGAACCACGTGATCACTGGCCCTGAGGGAGTCTTTCATTTATGAGCTCTTCAATATCTGCAATACCCAAGGTGAATATTAGGTCCAGTCTCGCTGATTCATCCTCTCCCCTCCTCTCTGGTAATGTCCTTTACATGTTGGTGCATGAGGTTTTCCAGTACCACCTCCATCATCTTAGCTCTCCACATTTCAGGGTCCCCATGTGGCTCCAGGTTTTCCCAGTCGATTTACTTGTGGCTGAAGTCACCCATAATCAGCTTTGCCCTGATCGCATGAACCTTTCTGGTCACTCAGTGTCACCCATTGCTCTATTACTTTCATCATACTCTTGCCTTGGCCCCCTGCTGTTCTGTGGTGGGTTATACATCACTGCAATTACTACTTTGGGACCACCAGACTGAAATGTTCCTATTATGTAGTTTCTTGCTTCTCTTCTGTCTCCTCTCTCCAGTTCGTCAAACTCCCATCGGTTTTTGACGAGCAGTGCAATTTCTCCATCCCTCTGTTCCCTCTGTCTTTCCTCAGGATCTGATATCCTGTTGGAAAGACGGCATCTATTATCATTCCTCTGAGCTTGGTTTCTATAAAAGCTATGATGTCCAGTGATGCCTCTGACTCTTTTGTGTCACTCCTCCCACTTATTCGTTATTCCATCAGCGTTGGTATACCATACATTAAGTTTCCTCTCCACCACAGTGTTCTGGGGGATCTGTGAGAGTGGGGGACTGGCAGTGTGCTGTGGGAATCTACAGTGTTGTGTGCTCTGGATGAGGGTTTTAAGTGTGGATTGAGGTTTGTGTTGGGATAGCGTGTTTGGTTGTGGGGTTCTAAGGGTGGTTCTGTGTGTGCCTGCGCTTGTTGCTCTTCCCTGCTCGCTTTGTCCTCTGCCATTTCCGTCCTCGTCTCTCTTCCGAGCCCCTTTCGCTTATGTGTCCTCTCCCTCAGGTGCTGTCAATCTGATCGTGTTCTGTCTGCTGTATGTTGATTCTTTCAGCCGTGATTTCTCTTGCATGATCCTGTTTCACACTGTTACCGTTTTGAAAATCTGCTTGACCCACCAGTTTCTTCCCTTCAAGTACCCCCCTGTTCTCTGAAAATTTACTATCACAGTCATGTCGTCCTCGCCTATTTCTTTGATGTTTTCCATCTCCCATTTTTCTTCCTGCTGTCTTTCATTGTGTGTCCTCCCCTCGATCTCTAAGCCCATGAATAAACAGCGACTTCTCCCCCTCCTCCTCCCATTGCATTTTCCAGTGTTTCTGGTCTCGTTTGTACATGGCCATTGTCTCCCTTCTCTTTTCCTGTAGCTCTTGGTGGTATGGTCATGCCTCTGCATGGGACTTATCTCCCTCTGTGCCTTCTCTCCCCTCCCTTGCTGCTATCCCTGCTGCCAACTGCCATTCCCCTCCTTTCCTTGGCACTCCTTAATAGGTAGAGTGGGCCTTAGCATAAGTCATGTCTCTTTTTCCATTTGACTCCTCATTCAGTAGGGGTGTACCTGCTTCATATGCCATGTCTCCTCTGGGCAATAGCCCTGTAACTCACTTCAGCATATTTACCTCATATTTTAGGGCCCTTATCCTGGCTTGTGTGGATTTGGCTTGTGACTCCCATTTCTTCCTCTTTGCCTCCATCCTCGTCTCCATTTTTTGAGAAAACTCATCTAGTTTGCTCTCCCACTCTTGTCCCATCCTATTACATTGCTCCTCCATCCATTCTTCCTTACCAGAGCCATTTTCCTCTGATCCTCTGAGTCTTCGACTTCCCTTCTGAGCCACAATTTTTTTGTGTTGTAATGTGGGGGGGGGGTGAGGTGTTTGGAGGAGAGAGGTGGGGATTGGGAGGGAAGGGGTCAGAGAGAGTGATGGGGGGTGGAGACTGAGTGGGACAGGGGCTATAGGGAGAAAGTGGGTGGGAGAGAGGAAGGAAAGGAGAGGGGAATGGAGGAAGGGAGAGGAAGAGGGGAAAAGAGAGAAAGGGAGAGAAAGAGATAGAGGGATGGAGAGAGAGAAGAGAGAGACTGTTGGGGAATTCTATCTATTCACAGTTGGTGTCATTTGGTGTCTGTGCGTCAATGTGTATGTGCGAGCTTGTGTGAGCGTTAACTTTGGGTTTGAGTCGTGCGTGGATGTGTGTGTGCACGTTATGTGTGTGAATGTGTGTGCGTGGGGGTGGGAGTTGTAAGGGGGAGAGAGAGGGAGGGGAACAGAATGATGGAGGAGGAGGAGAGTGAGAAGGGGGGTAGAGGGGAAGGTGAGAAAGGGAGGAAAGGGAGGGAAGGTGGAGGAAAAAACGAGATGTGGAATAGGGGGCAAGGGAGAGGGGAAAGGCAATGGGGGAAAGGGAGGAGGAGGAGGAGGCGGTGGAATAGAAGAGGAGGAGGAAGAGGAGGAACAGGAAGAGGGAGAGGAGGTTGAGGAAGGGGAGGAAGAAGAGGAGGGATGGGAATGGAGGAGGAGGAAGAGGAGGAGGGAAGGGGTGGAGGAGGCCCTGACGGTCAGAAGGCTGTGTGGGGGTTTGTGTGTACACGCATGTGTACTCACCTATTTATGGTTGCAGGGTTCAAGTCAGCGTGTAATGTGTGTGCCCATGTGCGTGTGTTTACGAGTCCCTTCATATGTACCCACGTGTGTACCCTTTATATGTACCCAACTACTTCGTTCACATTGTGACTATGTACACACTCCCTTTGTGTGCCTAAAATTACTCTGTCAGGTCTATAAACCATCTTGTCCTGCTCCTACTCTTGTGCGCCGCTCACTAGTGTGTCTGACCCAAAGCTATCTTACCGAGTTTATTATCCTTACTAAATGTTAAGTGCTATATGTATGATAATCACTCCAGAGCAGGATTTGTGACCCCCAGCTACCAGCGATGCAGAGCCAACTCTGATCACTCAACATGTTACCACAACATAGGTGATATGCACATCACGCCTGGCAGAGGTGTCGTCTGGATCCCAGCTGTTGCGGCTATAGATGATTCTTGGTGTGACTTCACTCCTGCTCTAGTTCCCCCTCAGTTTCTTCTCTTCATTTATTCTATTCACATCACCTGATATATAGGCAAACAGGCAAACACACCAAGTCCTTATTTTTCACACTTGTTATAGGAAACAGGAAAAACACCGTGGTCTCAAGAATAACTGGATATATTCCCTTCGATTTTTTTCTGTTCTTTCCCCTCACTTTATGTTTGTTTTATTATCTACTTACTGCTCTATCGTTGTTCCCCTCATTTTCTGATTGCTTTATTATTCACTACCTCATCTATGCTTATTTATCTCTTACCTCACTGGCTTGGATCACACTAGTTCTGTTACTGGCTTGTGGCAACACCACCTATACCCGTCACTAGGCCACCTCACCCTCCTGGCACTGATTTCACTTTCAAATTGTTTTATATAAATTGTAATCCTCCAAAATAGGCCGTCCAGTTCATTCTAATGAGGACACTAGAGCACTCCAGGATGATTTGAAAAGACTGATGCAATGGTCGGAGAAGTGGCAGATGCAGTTTAATATTGACAAATGCAAAGTTCTAAATGTTGGACAAGTAAATAACCATGCCACATATAAACTAAATAATGTAGATCTTAATACTACCGATTGCCAAAAGGATTTAGGTATTCTGGTTAGCAGTAATCTGAAACCAAGACAACAGTGCATTAGTGTTCGCAATAAAGCTAACAGAATTCTTGGCTTCGTATCTAGAAGTATAAATAATAGAAGTCTTCAGGTTGTTCTTCAACTCTATATATCCTTGGTTAGGCGTCATATAGACTATGCTGCTCAGTTCTGGTCATCGTATTACAGAATGGATATAAATGCTCTGGAAAACGTACAGAGGTGGATGACAAAGATGATCCCATGTATCAGAAATCTTCCCTATGAGGATAGACTGAGGGCCCTGAATCTGCACTCTCTCGAAAGGCGTAGAATTAGGGGGGATATGATCGAGGTGTATAAATGGAAAACAGGAATAAATAAAGGGGATGTAAATAGCGTGCTGAAAATTTCCAGCCAAGACAGGACTCGCAGCAATGGTTTCAAGTTGGAAAAATTCAGATTCAGGAAGGATATAGGAAAGCACTGGTTTGGTAATAGAGATGTGGATGAGTGGAACAAACTCCCGAGTACAGTTATTCAGGCTAAAACGTTGTGTAGTTTTAAAAATTGGTCAGATAAATACATGAGTGGGTGTGAGTTGGACCTGACTAGCTTGTGCTGCTGGGTCTGGTGCCGTGCTCCATCCTTGAGTGGAGGTGACCAGACTGGGTGGGTCATTGGGCTAATCCGGAGGGGTAGATCATTGGGCTAATCCGGGGGGGGACATGGACCTACTCCGCATGGGTCAGTGGGCCTGTTGCAGTTTTCCTTCTTTCTTATGTTATGTGAGTATGTATGTACTCACCTAGTTGTACTCGCCTAGTTGTGGTTGCAGGGGTCGATTCACAGCTCGTGGCCCCTGCCTCTTCACTGGCCGCTACTAGGTCACTCTTCCCGTTCCATGAGCTTTATCATACCTCTTCTTAAAGTTATGTATGGATCCTGCTTCCACTACATCACTTCCCAGATTGTTCCACCTCCTGAAAACTCTGCGACTAAAAAAATACTTCCTAACATCCCTGTGATTCATCCGAGTCATCAACTTCCAACTGTGACCCCTTGTTGCTGTGTCCCATCCTGTCTCTGTCCACTTTGTCGATTCCTCTCTGTATTTTATACGTCGTTATCACATCCCACACTATCTCTCCTGTCTTCTAGTGTCGTCAGGTCGATTTTCCTTAACTTCTCCTTGTAGGACATACCCCTTAGCTCCGGAACTAGTTTTGTTGCAAACCTTTGTACTTTCTCTAGCTTCCTTCATGCATGGCTAGGTGTGAGTTCCAAACTAGTGCTGCATTCTCCAACATGGGCCTAACGTACGTACGTGGGTATGTGTGTGTGATGTGTAACCTATTGTATACTATTGTGGTTGCAGGGTCGAGTCTTATCTGGCCGCTTACGGTTGCTGTGTGTGTGGTGTGTGTGTGTGTGTGTGTGTGTGTGTGTGTGTGTGTGTGTGTGTGTGTGTGTGTGTGTGTGTTGGGATTGCGTCGGAGGAGGGAGAAATCAAAGTCAATGGTCCTGATTTTAGAGTTCCTTTGTATCTCTGACTTTACTGAAGGCGGGGAGGATGTGCCAGGATGTGAAAGAGTTTCTGGGATGTGAGAGGTACTGAGATGGGAGGGAGTGTGTCTGGGGTGTGAGAGGTTCTGGGGTGTAAGGGAGAATGTCTGGGTGTGACAGATGCTGGGGTGTGAGGGAGTGTGTACGGGATGTAAGGGAGTGTGTCTGCGTTGTGAGAAGTACTGGGGTGTGAGGTGCTAGGGTCTGAGGGAGAGTTTCTGAGGTGTGAAAAAAGAGGTACTGGTGTGTGAAGCAGAGTTACTGGGGTGTAAGGGAAATTAGGATGTGTAGGACGGATAATTGGGTTTGAGTAGAAAGGTACTAGAGAAAGAGAGAGTTACTCGGGTATAAGGGAGAAATACCAGGGTGTGAGGGAACTGTACTGGGGTGTGAGGGAACTACACTGGGGTGTGAAGAAGAAATACAAGGGTGTAAGGGAAGTGAACTGCGGTGTAAAGGAACTGTACGATGGTATGAGGAACTGTACTGGGGCGTGAGGGAACTGTACTGGAGTGTGAGGGGAAATGCATTGGAGTGTGAGGGGAAATGCACTGGGGTGTGAGGGAAAAATAGGGTGGGGGAAATGCACTGGGGTGTGAGGGAAAATGCACTGGGGTGTAAGGGAAAATGCACTGGGGTGTGAGGGAAAATGCACTGGGGTGTGATGAAGAATGATTAAAGTCAGGGAAAGATACTGTAGTCTGAGAGAGAGAGAGATACTGGGGTGTGAGGGCTGGGGGAATGCTGGGGTGTGAATGAGAGGAAATATAAGGTGGAAGTACTGGGAAAACTGGTTTCAGATACAGAGTGTAGAGGATGACTGGGGGAGGATAAAGTAAAGCACGAGTAAGAGTTACTGGGGAGCAGTGGATGGGTAAGGGAGAGGATGTAAGGTAAGGGTAAGGGAGAGTGTAGTGTAGGGATGAAGGTGTTTTAGAAAGACACGTAAGCAAACACTATGACATATTTATTAGAAAACGTTTCGGTCCTGGAACCTTGATCACTTCTAATAAATACTTGTCGGTATTTATTACCAAGGTTTATACCAGGGATGAAGGTGTTGAGGGGTGAGAGAGATATCTTCACTGACAGTCTAGAATGTGTTGTCAATGTCTGCAATAATAATCTTACTGAATTGTGTAACTGTGTAAACAGCAGCGTAAATGATTTACAAGGGTCGAAGTTTCAATCTGAAAATTAAGGTAATGTTGAATTTTACTTTTAAAAACGCAATTTGTGCATAATGATTGAAGTGGATAACGAAGAGCAAATGCCCATTTCAAAACCAAAATTAAACGTCAAAAAAAAAAAAAACATGTAAGTAAAGCAGATTTGTTGTATAAAAACAGTTTACTGTATGTTACATGTAGTGAAATTTGTTAACACTGATAACAGGGATGACGTAGTGAAGTTTAACACTTGACAGGGATAACAAGTGAAGTTACTTAACACGGATAACAGAGTGAAGTTAGTTAACATAACTGGTCAAGTAGCAATGTTCAACACACACCAGTAAGTCAGACAGCAGTGTTCAACACACACCAGTAAAGTCAGACAGCAGTGTTCAACACACACCAGTAAGGTCTGACAGCAGTGTTCAACACACACCAGTAAGGTCAGACAGCAGTGTTCAACACACACCAGTAAGGTCAGACAGCAGTGTTCAACACACACCAGTAAGGTCAGACAGCAGTGTTCAACACACACCAGTAAGGTCAGACAGCAGTGTTCAACACACACCAGTAAGGTCAGACAGCAGTGTTCAACACACACCAGTAAGGTCAGACAGCAGTGTTCAACACACACCAGTAAGGTCTGACAGCAGTGTTCAACACACACCAGTAAGGTCAGACAGCAGTGTTCAACACACACAGTAAGGTCAGACAGCAGTGTTCAACACACACCAGTAAGGTCAGACAGCAGTGTTCAACACACACCAGCAAGGTCAGACAGCAGTGTTCAACACACACCAGCAAGGTCAGACAGCAGTGTTCAACACACACCAGTAAGGTCAGACAGCAGTGTTCAACACACACCAGTAAGGTCAGACAGCAGTGTTCAACACACACCAGTAAGGTCAGACAGCAGTGTTCAACACAACCAGTAGGTCAGACAGCAGTGTTCAAAACACACAGTAAGGTCAGCAGCAGTGTTCAACACAACCCGTAAGGTCAGACAGCAGTGCTCACACACACAGTAAGGTCAGGCAGCAGTGTTCAACAAACCAGTAAGGTCAGACAGCAGTGTTCAACACACACCAGTAAAGTCAGGACAGCAGTGTTCAACACACACCAGTAAGGTCAGACAGCAGTGTTCAACACACACCAGTAAAGTCAGACAGCAGTGTTCAACACACACCAGTAAGGTCAGACAGCAGTGTTCAACACACACCAGTAAGGTCAGACAGCAGTGTTCAACACACACCAGTAAGGTCAGGCAGCAGTGTTCAACACACACCAGTAAGGTCAGGCAGCAGTGTTCACACACCAGTAAGGTCAGGCAGCAGTGTTTACACACCAGTAAGGTCAGGCAGCAGTGTTCACACAGCAGTAAGGCCAGGCAGCAGTGTTCGCACACCAGTAAGGTCAGGCAGCAGTGCTCACACACCAGTAAGGTCAGGCAGGAGTGTTCACACACCAGTAAGGTCAGGCAGCAGTGTTCACACACCAGTAAGGTCAGGCAGTAGTGTTCACACAGCAGCAAGGCCAGGCAGCAGTTTTCACACAGCAGCAAGGCCAGGCAGCAGTGTTCACACACCAGTAAGGCCAGGCAGCAGTGTTCACACACCAGTAAGGCCAGGCAGCAGTGTTCACACACCAGTAAGGTCAGGCAGCAGTGTTCACACACCAGTAAGGTCAGGCAGCAGTGTTCACACACCAGTAAGGTCAGGCAGCAGTGTTCACACACCAGTAAGGTCAGGCAGTAGTGTTCACACACCAGTAAGGCCAGGCAGCAGTTTTCACACAGCAGTAAGGGCAGGCAGCAGTGTTCACACACCAGTAAGGTCAGGCAGCAGTGTTCACACACCAGTAAGGCCAGGCAGCAGTGTTCACATACCAGTAAGGTCAGGCAGCAGTGTTCACACACCAGTAAGGTCAGGCAGCAGTGTTCACACACCAGTAAGGCCAGGCAGCAGTGTTCACACACCAGTAAAGGGCCCGGCAGCAGTGTTCACAAACAGTAAGGCCAGGCAGCAGTGTTCACAAACAATAGGTCAGGGAGCAGTGTTCACACAACAGTAAGGTCAGGCAGCAGTGTTCACACAACAGTAAGGTCAGGCAGCAGTGTTTCACACAACAGTAAGGTCAGCGCAGTGTTCACAACAGTAAGCAGCACAGTGTTCACACAGCAGTAAGGCCAGGCAAGCAGTGTTCACAAACAGTAAGGCCAGGCAGCAGTGTTCACACACCAGTAAGGTCAGGCAGCAGTGTTCACACAACAGTAAGGCCAGGCAGCAGTGTTCACACAACAGTAAGGTCAGGCAGCAGTGTTCACACAGCAGTAAGGCCAGGCAGCAGTGTTCACACACCAGTAAGGTCAGGCAGCAGTGTTCACACAACAGTAAGCAGCAGCAGTGTTCACACAACAGTAAGGTCAGGCAGCAGTGTTCACACAACAGTAAGCCGACAGTGTAACGTAGCAGGCAGCAGTGTTCAACACATCAGTAAAGTCAGGCAGCAGTGTTCACACACTCAGTAAGGTCAGGCAGCAGTTTCAACACACAGTAGTCAGGAGCAGTGTTCACACACATCAGTAAGGTCAGGCAGCAGTGTTCAACACATCAGTAAGGTCAGGCAGCAGTGTTCAACATATCAGTAAGGTCAGGCAGCAGTGTTCAACACATCAGTAAGGTCATGCAGCAGTGTTCAACACACAGCAGCATTGTTCAACACATCAGTAAGTCATGCAGCAGTGTTCAACACACACCAGTAAGTGTTCAGCACGCAGTGTTCAACACACACCAGTAAGTGTTCACACCAGCAGTGTTCAACAACACATCAGTTAAGGTACAGCACGCAGTGTTCAACATATCAGTAAGGTCATGCAGCAGTGTTCAACACACACCAGCAGTGTTCAACACACACCAGCAGTGTTCAACACACACCAGCAGGTGTGGATATCGAGTCTTGAACTGATAAATGAATAGGAATTTTCACTTCCTAATATTCAAATATTTATTGATCACAGAGGAAGATGGATTATAGGCGTTGACAAGCGAGTGTGGGAGGGGTGATTGTAAGAGTGGGAGGGGTGATTTGTAAGAGTGGAGGGGTGATTGTAAGAGTGGAGGGGTGATTGTAAGAGTGGAGGGTGATTGTAAGAGTGGAGGGGTGGATTGTAAGAGTGGAGGGGTGATTGTAAGAGTGGAGGGGTGATTGTAAGAGGGGAGGGGTGATTGTAAGAGTGGAGGGGTGATTGTAAGAGTGGAGGGGTGATTGTAAGAGTGGAGGGGTGATTGTAAGAGTGGAGGGGTGATTGTAAGAGGGGAGGGGTGATTGTAAGAGTGGAGGGGTGATTGTAAGAGGGGGGGTGATTGTAAGAGTGGAGGGGTGATTGTAAGAGTGGAGGGGTGATTGTAAGAGTGGAGGGGTGATTGTAAGAGTGGAGGGGTGATTGTAGAGTGGAGGGGTGATTGTAAGAGTGGATGGGGATTGTAATGGTGTGTAAGAGGGGAGGGGTGATTTGTAAGAGGGGAGGGGTGATTGTAAGAGTGTGGAGGGGTGTTGTAAGAGGGGAGGGGGGGTGGGTGATTGTAAGAGTGGAGGGGTGATTGTGTAAGAGTGGAGGGGTGATTGTAAGAGTGGAGGGGTGATTGTAAGAGTGGAGGGGTGATTGTAAGAGGGGAGGGGTGTTGAGGAGGTGAGGTGATTGTAGAGGGGAGGGGTGATTGTAAGAGGGAGGGGTGATTGGAAGAGGGGAGGGGTGATTGGAAAGGGAGGGGATTGGAAAAGAGGAGGGGTGTTTGAAGAGGGGAGGGGGTGTTTAAAGGGGGGGAGGGGTATGAAGGGGGGAGGGGTGATAAGAGGGGGGGGTGATTGAAAGAGGGGAATGGGGGAAGGTGATTAAAGAGGGGAGGGGTGTTTCAAAGGGGATGGGTTTTTGGAAGAGGGAAAGGGTGTTTGGGAAAGAGGGGGTTTGGGAAAGGGGAGGGTTGATTGGAAGGGGGGGTTTTTGTAAAGGGATGATTGAAGAGGGGAGGGGTGTTTTGAGGGGAGGGGTGATTAAGAGGGAGGGGATTGAAGCGGGGAGGGGTTTGAAAGGGGGGAGGGTGTTGAAGTGGGGGGTTTTTTAAAAAGGGGGGGGGGTTTGTTTTAAAGGGGAAGGGTGATTAAAGGGAAGGGGAGGGAAGAGGGGGGGGGTGATTGAAGGGGGGGAAAAGGGGTTGCAAGAGGGGAAAGGGTGATTGCAAGAGGGGAGGTTTGATTGAAGGGGGAGGGTGTTTGGGCAAGAGGGGAGGGGTGATTACGGGGGGGAGGGGGTTGGAAGAGGAAAGGGTGATTGGGAAGAGGGGGGAGGGTGATTGAAGAGGGAGGGGGATTCAAGGGGAGGGGGGATTGCAAGGGGAAGGGGTGATGCAAGAGGGGGGGTGATAAAAGGGGGGGGGGTTTGATTAAAGGGAGGGTGATTGCAAGAGGGAAGGGGTGATTAAAGGGAGGGGTATAAAGAGGGGGGGGGTGAGTGCAAGGGGGGGGTGATTGCAAGGGGGGGAATGGGAAGGTGATTAAAAGAGGGGGGGGGTTTAAAGGGGGGGGTGATTAAAAGGGGAAAGGGGTGTTTGGAAGAGAGGGGTGTTTGGGAAAGGGAAGGGGGGGTATTGGGAAAGGGGGGGGGTGATTAAAAGGGGGATGATTGCAAGAGGGGGGGGGGTGATTAAGAAGAGGGGAATTTGAAGAGGGGTGATAAAAGGGGGGGGGGTGATTGAAGAGGGGAGGGTGATTAAAAGGGGGGGGTTGCAAGAGGGGGGATTTAAGGGGGGAGGTTGTTTGGGAAAGGGGGGGGGTGATGAAAAAGGGGGGGGTGATTACAAAGAGGGGGTAATTGCAAGGGGAGGGGTATTAAAAGGGGGGAAAGGGGTTTAAGGGGGGGGGGTGTGTTTGGGGAAAATGGGGAGGAGTTTTTGGAAAGGGGGGGGGAGGGGGTGATTGCAAGAGGGGGGGTGATTGAAAGAGAGGAGGGGTACTGCAAGAGGGGAGGGGTGATGTAGGGGAGGGGTGTTTAAGGGGGGGGAGGGGGGTGATTAAAGGGGGGAGGGGTGTTTAAAGAGGGGGGGGGTGTTTGGAAGAGGGGGGGGGGTGATTAAAGAGGAAAGGGTGTTTGGAAGGGGGGGGGGGGTGTTGGGAAAAGGGGGGGGATTGGAAAGGGGTGAGGGTAAGAGGGGGGGTTGCAAGAGGGGAGGGGGACTGCAAGAGGGGGTGTAAAAAGGGGGGGGGGAAGAGGGGATTGTTAAAGGGGGGGGGAGGGGTAAAATTGAAGAGGGGGTGATTAAGAGGGGAGGGGGATTGAAGGGGGGAAGGGTAATTGTAAGAGGGGGTGATAAAAAAAGGGAGTGATTGAAAAGGGGATTTAAAGGGGGGAGGGGTAGTAAGAGTGGAGGGGTATTTAAGGGGGGAGGGGGGATGCAAGGGGGGTGATTGAAGAGGGTGTTATAAAGGGAGGGTGATTTAAGATGGGGGGGGTTTGATTAAAAAATGGGTGTTTTGGGGGAGGGGAAAAAGTTATTGAAGGGGGAGGGGATTGAGAGGGGAGGGTGATTGAAAAAAGGGGGTGATTGCAGGAGGATTTAAGGGGGGGGGTTTGGGATTGTAAAAGGGGAGGGTGATTGCAAGGGGAGGGGTGATTTTAAAGGGGATTGTAAGAGGGGAGGGATTTATTTAAGGGGGGGGATTCAAGGGGAGGGGGATAGAAAAGAGATTGTAAAAGGGGAGGGGTGATTGAAGGGGATGGGGTGTTTGAAGGGGGTGATTTTAGAGGGGGGGGGGGAGTGATAGTAAAAAGGGGGGGGGGCGAATTGAAAATGGAGGGGTGTTGAAGGGGGGAGGGGTGATTTAAGGGGTTTTTTGGAGGGGGAGTGAAAAAAGGGGAAGGGGGATTTAAGGGGGGTGATTGCAAGGGGGGGTGATTTAGAGGGGGGGTGATCAAAAAGGGAAGGGGATGAAAGAGGGGGTGATTGAAATTTTTAAGAGAGGGGGGCGTGAGGTACGATTGGAGGGGTGATTGTAAAGGTTTAGGTGTTGTAGGAGGGGGGTAAAGTATCAGGGAGGAGAGATTGTTGGAGGGAGGGTTGAGGTTTTTTAGGGGTGGGATGAATTTTTTAGGGGTGGGGGCGTATATGGGAAGGGTTAGTGTATGAAGGGGGGGGTGACTGAGGACAGGGGTGGTGAGTGTAAGAGAGGCGGGTGAGTGTAAGATTAGGGGTAATGTAGGAGGGAGGGGTGAGTGTAAAAGGGGAAGGGTGATGTAGAAGGGGAAAGGGGGGATGTAAAGGGAAAGGGTGAGTAGAGGGAAAAGGGTGACTGTAGAAGGGAAGGGGTGACTGTAGAAGGGAAGGGGTGACTGTAGAAGGAAAAGGGTGACTGTAGAAGGGAAAGGATGACTGTAGAAGGGAAGGTATGACTGTAGAAGGAAAGGTATGACTGTAGAAGGGAAGGGATGACTGTGTTAACGAAGCAGGGTTTTTGTATGAAAGGGTGAGTGTTTGAAGGAAGGGGTGACTGTAGAAGGGATGACTGTAGAAGGGAAGAAGGTAGAAGGGATGACTGTAGAAGGGAAGGGATGACTGTAGAGGGATGAGAAGGGTGACTGAAGAAGGGAAGGGGACAATGGTGGCTAGTGTTAACGAGCAGGGAGGAAGAGTAGAAAGTGAAGGGAAGGCAAGAGATAGAGAGGAGAGAAGAAAGGAAAAATATGGGAGAGAAAGAAGAGAGGACAGCGAGAGAGAGAGAGAGGACAGCGAGAGAGAGAGAGAGAGAGAGAGAGAGAGAGAGAGAGAGAGAGAGAGAGAGAGAGAGAGAGAGAGACACGAGGTCAAGTGATTCCAGTAAAGTCTAACCTCAATAATATTGTTTACATTGCAACAATAACTAAGAGTTACAAGAGGACAAAGAGAAAGAGAAGAAAGAGGAACTTACATTTTCTTAACTCCAGTTTAGATATGAAAATTAGGAACACTTAACATAAATTACTGCTGGTTGGCAACTGTGGCACCACAACAGAGGTTCTTACACCAACCCAGAGATTCCGAACCACTTCCTCCTCTCCTCTGTCTAGGCTCCAGGAACCAATATAGGCTTCATGAACCCTTTGTAAGACATGCGCAGTGGGTGGGTATCTTTATTATTGCAACGTTTAGCCTACACAGTAGTTTTCTTCAGTCAGATTCATTGGAAAGTAAATATGGAGACAGCTAAAGTAGGTGTGAAGATGATGTGGTCAGGCCTTCAAGTTTGAATCAATAGTTTTGAAGGTGGTCAGTCCCTCAGCCAGGAGGAAAGCTCAGCTTAATAGTCTGGAACAATATGAAGCTTAAGCGTGAGAATGGAGCTTTATATACTAATACAAGTGAGGCTCAAAGTTTTCAACACGTCAGAGGAAACACCCGTCACGAACACTACCAAGCTTCAGCTTAGTGCAGTGCTCCTGGAACCCTTACTAGTTACAGGAACCCCTTACTAGTTACATGAACCCTCCTCACATGCTCCAAAAACCCCTCACAGGCTCCAGGAACCCCTCACAGGCTCCAGAAACCCCTCACAGGCTCCAGAAACCTTCATAGGATCCAGAAACCTTCACAGGATCCAGAAACCTTCACAGGATCCAGAAACCTTCACAGGATCCAGAAACCTTTACTGGATCCATAAACCTTCACTGGATCCATAAACCTTCACAGGATCCAGAAACCTTCACAGGCTCCAGAAACCTTCAAAGGCTCCAGAAACCTTCAAAGGCTCCAGAAACCTTCACGGGCTCCAGAAGCCTGTGAAGGTTTCCTGGAACCCCCACTGGCTCCAGAGACCCTTAGCATACTCCAGTGACCCCTCACGTACTCCAGGGACTCTCACATACACCAAGGGCCCCTCACATACACCAAGGGTACAAACATACACTAGGGCCCTCCTCACGTACTCTAGGGAATCTCACATATACCAGGGGCCCCCTCATGTACACCAGAGACCCCTCACTCAACTCTCTTTTCCTACTCTTCTTCCTTTTTCATTTCCTCTTCCGTCCACCAACTATTCCTCCTCTTTACTACCTCATTCACCATTTCTGGTTCCTCACTTTCAACTTTTCCACTTACCCTTCCTCCCTCTTCTTTCACTACTCCCCCATCTTCCTTCCCATTTTTCTCCTCTATCCCCTCTTCGTCATCTCTTTTCCATTATTTAATGTACAATGTTTACCTTTCTCCTCTCTCTCTCTCTCTCTCTCCTCTCTCTCTCTCTCTCTCTCTCTCTATTCTATTCTCATTATTGCACACACTTCAAGTGTTTTGATTTCACAATGAAGTACTCTTGATCCCAGGAACTAGAGGTGTTTTCTCCATTAACCACTTCATCCTGATTACCTGTCATCCTCCAGGCGTTGCATGACCCTTACGGACCTAGCGCTTCTCCGAGAAATCAGAGACCGGGCAGGTGGGGGCGGTGACCCCTAAAACCTTCTCCAAGTATATATTAGGTAGTGAGAGAAATCTAGTGTTTTTAAAGACTTACAGAAGAGGCAGCTGGTAGACACTGTTGGCAGCTGGTAGACACTGTTGTCAGCTGATAGACACTGTTGTCAGCTGGTAGACATTCCTGTCACTGGTATAATCTTGTCACCAGTACACACTCCTGTCACAAGTACACACACACACCTGTCACAAGTACACACACATACACACACCTGTCACCAGTACACAATACTGTCTCCAGTACACAATCCTGTCACCAGTATACAATCCTGTCTCCAGTACACAATCCTGTCACCAGTATGCATTATTGTCGCCAGTGCACATTCTTTCGTCCAGAAAGTATTTCATAATCAGTGCATTTTCCTAATATCAGTACATATTCCAGCTGCCAGTCCATGTTCCTTTCACTAGTACATATCCATGCCTCCAGTACACACTTACAAAAAGTACACATTCCTGCCACGTTATACATTCCTGAAACCAGTACACATTCCCCGAACCCAGTACATCTTCCTGCTACCAGTACACATTCCTTCCACCAATACACACCCCATCTAGCAGTACATAATTTCCACCAGCACACATTTCTCCCACCAGTACACAGTTCTAACAATAGAAGGCATTCCTGTTGGGCAGTTCACATTCCAGTCCTCAGAAAGTATTGCAGCCACCAGTACAAATACCTGCCTCCAGTACACATGCCTTCCACTAGAAAGCCACTAGAAGGCATCAGTGTCACCTCAACCCAGTACTCACACCAGTACACTTTCCTGCCACCGGTACACATTCCTACCATCGAAAGTCGTCTTTGGCACGAGTTCCTATTCCTACTCCTAGTACACATTCCTGCTTCTAGTACACGTTCCTGATTCCAGAAAGCTTTCAGTTACTATTACGCTTTGCTTCCACCAGAAGATATTCCTTGTTTCAGTGCACACACATATTGCTAGTACACATTCCTGACTTCAGTACACATTCATGCCACCGGTACACATTCTTGCTATCAGTAATCATTCCTGCAGCCTGTACATTACAATTTCCATTGTACATTTCTGATAATGGTGTACATCCCAGTGACTAGTATATTACAGACACCATTAAACATTACTGCTACTAGTACATTACTGCCACCAGCACATTACTGCCACCAGCACATTACTGCCACCAGCACATTACTGCCACCAGCACATTACTGCCACCAGCACATTCCTGCCACCAGCACATTCCTGCCACCAGCACATTCCTGCTACTAGTACATTATTGCCACCAACACATTCCTGCTACTAGTACATTACTGCCACCAGCACATTACTGCCACCAGCACATTACTGCCACCAGCACATTACTGCCACCAGCACATTCCTGCCACCAGCACATTCCTGCCACCAACACATTCCTGCTACTAGTACATTATTGCCACCAACACATTCCTGCTACTAGTACATTACTGCCACCAGCACATTACTGCCACCAGCACATTCCTGCCACCAACACATTCCTGCTACTAGTACATTACTGCTACCAGCACATTACTGCCACCAGCACATTACTGCCACCAGCACATTCCTGCCACCAGCACATTCCTGCCACCAACACATTACTGCTACCAGCACATTACTGCCACCAGCACATTACTGCCACCAGCACATTACTGCCACCAGCACATTACTGCCACCAGCACATTACTGCCACCAGCACATTCCTGCCACCAGCACATTCCTGCTACTAGTACATTACTGCCACCAGCACATTACTGCCACCAGCACATTACTGCCACCAGCACATTACTGCCACCAGCACATTCCTGCCACCAGCACATTCCTGCCACCAACACATTCCTGCTACTAGTACATTACTGCTACCAGCACATTACTGCCACCAGCACATTACTGCCACCAGCCCATTCCTGCCACCAGCACATTCCTGCCACCAGCACATTCCTGCCACCAGCACATTCCTGCCACCAACACATTCCTGCTACTAGTACATTACTGCTACCAGCACATTACTGCCACCAGCACATTACTGCCACCAGCACATTCCTGCCACCAGCACATTCCTGCCACCAACACATTCCTGCTACTAGTACATTACTGCCACCAGCACATTCCCACTACTAGTACTTTACTACTAGCAGCACATTACTGCCACCAGCACATTCCTGCTACCAGTACATTACTGCCACCAGTACAATACTACCACTTGTACAATATTGCCACCAGTACAATACTGCCACCAGTGCAATACTGCCACCAGCACATTCCTGCCACCAGCACATTACTGCTACTAGTACATTACTGCTACCAGCACATTACTGCCACCAGCACATTCCTGGTACTAGTACATTCCTGCCACCAGCATATTACTGCCACCAGTACACTACTGCCAACAGTACATTACTGCCACCAGCACATTCCTGCTACTAGTACAATAATGCCACCAGTACATTTCTGCCACCAGCACATTACTGCCACCAGCACATTCCTGCCACCAGCACATTCCTGCCACCAGCACATTCCTACCACCAGCACATTCCTGCCACCAGCACATTCCTGCCACCAGCACATTCCTGCCACCAGCACATTCCTGCCACCAGCACATTCCTGCCACCAGCACATTCCTGCCACCAGCACATTCCTGCCACCAGCACATTCCTACACACCAGCACATTCCTACCACCAGCACATTCCTGCCACCAGCACATTCCTGCCACCAGCACATTCCTGCCACCAGCACATTCCTGCCACCAGCACATTCCTGCCACCAGCACATTCCTGCCACCAGCACATTCCTGCCACCAGCACATTCCTGCCACCAGCACATTCCTGCCACCAGCACATTCCTGCCACCAGCACATTCCTGCCACCAGCACATTCCTGCCACCAGCACATTCCTGCCACCAGCACATTCCTGCCACCAGCACATTCCTGCCACCAGCACATTCCTGCCACCAGCACATT
>NC_069411.1:58879644-58887144 GCF_026875155.1 Cherax quadricarinatus
ACAGTACTAGCTCCCATCTTGTTCCTCATCCTCATATCCGACATAGACAAGGATGTCAGCCACAGCACCGTGTCTTCCTTTGCAGATGACACCCGAATCTGCATGACAGTGTCTTCCATTGCAGACACTGAAAGGCTCCAGGCGGACATCAACCAAATCTTTCAGTGGGCTGCAGAAAACAATATGAAGTTCAACGATGAGAAATTTCAATTACTCAGATATGGTAAACATGAGGAAATTAAATCTTCATCAGAGTACAAAACAAATTCTGGCCACAAAATAGAGCGAAACACCAACGTCAAAGACCTAGGAGTGATTATGTCGGAGGATCTCACCTTCAAGGACCATAACATTGTATCAATCGCATCTGCTAGAAAAATGACAGGATGGATAATGAGAACCTTCAAAACTAGGGAGGCCAAGCCCATGATGACACTCTTCAGGTCACTTGTTCTATCTAGGCTGGAATATTGCTGCACTCTAACAGCACCTTTCAAGGCAGGTGAAATTGCCGACCTAGAAAATGTACAGAGAACTTTCACGGCGCGCATAACGGAGATAAAACACCTCAATTACTGGGAGCGCTTGAGGTTTCTAAACCTGTATTCCCTGGAACGCAGGAGGGAGAGATACATGATTATATACACCTGGAAAATCCTAGAGGGACTAGTACCAAACTTGCACACGAAAATCACTCACTACGAAAGCAAAAGACTTGGCAGACGATGCACCATCCCCCCAATGAAAAGCAGGGGTGTCACTAGCACGTTAAGAGACCATACAATAAGTGTCAGGGGCCCGAGACTGTTCAACTGCCTCCCAGCACACATAAGGGGGATTACCAACAGCCCCCTGGCAGTCTTCAAGCTGGCACTGGACAAGCAACTAAAGTCAGTTCCTGATCAGCCGGGCTGTGGCTCGTACGTTGGTTTGCGTGCAGCCAGCAGCAACAGCCTGGTTGATCAGGCGCTGATCCACCAGGAGGCCTGGTCACAGACCGGGCCGCGGGGGCGTTGACCCCCGAAACTCTCTCCAGGTAAACTCCAGGTAAACACTACACATACATGTACAAGCATATATATACACACCCTTCTGGGTTTTCTGCTATTTTCTTTCAAGTTCTTGTTCTTGTTCTTGTTTATTTCCTCTTATTTCCATGGGGAAATGGAACAGAATTCTTCCTCCGTAAGTCATGCGTGTTGTAAGAGGCGACTAAAATGCCGGGAGCAAGGGGCTAGTAACCCCTTCTCCTGTATACATTACTAGAGTTAAAACGAGATTTTTTTTTCTTTTCGAACCACCCTGCCTCTGTGGGATACGGCCGGTTTGTTGAACGAAAGATCTTACTGGTGGGGTGACCCTAGTTTGTCGGCTCGTCGTAGACGGCCCGACCCTAATTTGTCGACTTTCTTCTTTCTGCCTTGTTGCTTTCTATTTTTATCGCTAATTTTTTATTTCCTTGTGGTGGTATTTTTTGTTCGCTGCCTGACGAGTCTTGCTGAGAGAGGCTGATGGCGAGTCTTGCTGAGAGAGGCTGATGGACACTCTTGCTGAGAGAGGCTGATGGACACTCTTGCTGAGAGAGGCTGATGGACACTCTTGCTGAGAGAGGCTGATGGACACTCTTGCTGAGAGAGGCTGATGGACAGTCTTGCTGGAGAGGCTAATGGACAGTCTTGCTGTAGAGGCTAATGGACAGTCTTGCTGGAGAGGCTAATGGACAGTCTTGCTGGAGAGGCTAATGGACAGTCTTGCTGGAGAGGCTAATGGACAGTCTTGCTGAGAGAGGCTAATGGACAGTCTTGCTGGAGAGGCTAATGGACAGTCTTGCTGGAGAGGCTAATGGACAGTCTTGCTGGAGAGGCTAATGGACAGTCTTGCTGGAGAGGCTAATGGACAGTCTTGCTGAGAGAGGCTAATGGACAGTCTTGCTGAGAGAGGCTGCTGGACAGTCTTGCTGAGAGAGGCTGCTGGACAGTCTTGCTGAGAGAGGCTGATGGACAGTCTTGCTGAGAGAGGCTGCTGGACAGTCTTGCTGAGAGAGGCTGCTGGACAGTCTTGCTGAGAGAGGCTAATGGACAGTCTTGCTGGAGAGGCTGCTGTTTGCTCCACTGTGTGGTTTGCTTCGTCGAAGCACAATTTTTCACAGTCTCATTGTATTTTTCCCTCAAAATTTGAAGACGCAAGACATTAATGGGGAGAAACTTGTCTCTGGGAAAATTTGAAAGTATTTTTTTAACTTAAATTTGCATATCTAGAGCGTTTTTAGAGTCATATTTTTGTGGTGGTTAAATGGTGTGTGCGCGAGCTGACGTTGGTGGTGCTAACACACCGGGAGAGAGAGAGAGAGAGAGAGAGAGAGAGAGAGAGAGAGAGAGAGAGAGAGAGAGAGAGAGAGAGAGAGAGAGAGAGAGAGAGGCAGAGAGAGAGAGAGAGAGAGACAGAGAGAGAGAGAGAGAGAGAGAGGCAGAGAGAGAGGCAGAGAGAGAGGCAGAGAGAGAGGCAGAGAGAGAGGCAGAGAGAGAGGCAGAGAGAGAGGCAGAGAGAGAGGCAGAGAGAGAGGCAGAGAGAGAGGCAGAGAGAGAGAGGCAGAGAGAGAGAGGCAGAGAGAGAGAGGCAGAGAGAGAGAGGCAGAGAGAGAGAGGCAGAGAGAGAGAGGCAGAGAGAGAGAGGCAGAGAGAGAGAGGCAGAGAGAGAGAGGCAGAGAGAGAGGCAGAGAGAGAGGCCAGAAAGAGAGGCAGAGAGAGAGAGGCAGAGAGAGAGGCAGAGAGAGAGGCAGAGAGAGAGGCAGAGAGAGAGGCAGAGAGAGAGGCAGAGAGAGAGGCAGAGAGAGAGGCAGAGAGAGAGGCAGAGAGAGAGGCAGAAAGAGAGGCAGAGAGAGAGGCAGAGAGAGAGGCAGAGAGGCAGAGAGAGAGGCAGAGAGGCAGAGAGAGCATAGAGAGAGAGAGAGAGAGAGGAGGCAGAGAGAGAGAGAGAGAGAGAGAGAGAGAGAGAGAGAGAGAGAGAGAGAGAGAGAGAGAGAGAGAGAGGCAGAGAGGCAGAGAGAGAGGCAGAGAGAGAGAGAGGCAGAGAGAGAGGCAGAGAGAGAGAGAGGCAGAGAGAGGCAGAGAGAGAGAGGCAGAGAGAGAGGCAGAGAGAGAGGCAGAGAGAGAGGCAGAGAGAGAGGCAGAGAGAGAGGCAGAGAGAGAGGCAGAGAGGCAGAGAGAGAGGCAGAGAGGCAGAGAGAGAGAGAGAGAGAGAGAGAGAGAGAGAGAGAGAGAGAGAGAGAGAGAGACGAGACAGACAGACAGACAGACAGACAGACAGACAGACAGACAGACAGAGAGCTGACCACATGAGGAGCCAGTCTATCAGCATCCTGTCGGCCAACATTAGAGGTTTCATTACTAATGTTGGAGAGCTCGCACATAGTTTTGTGAACACTCGACGTCCCGACATGATAGCTGTTGTTGAAACATTTTTGGACGACAGGACTCCAGAAAATTTTGCAAGAATTGCTGGCTACACCTCATGGATGAGAAGAGACAGGCAAGGGCCAGGAGGAGGTGTTGCTGTGTGCTTCTCTAAAAGTGTTCATGCCCAGCACATTGATGTTGCCACCCCTACACATCTTGAAATGATGTTCTTCAAGCTCTGCATAAACTCTGGTATCTCTGTACTAGCATGTGCAATGTACAGACCTCAGTGGCAACATGAAGACCCCATCAACTTCCTAATGGAAAATATGGACTCCCTTCTGCTACAACACAACTGTCAACATATCATAATTGTTGGTGACCTCAACCAACACCTTATACAGAGGGACTTTGATGACCTTCTTGCAGTATTTGACATGAGAAACTTTGCTAATTTCCCTACTCACATCTCTTGCTCCTCCCTTGATCCAGTAGTGAGTAATCTGGCAGAAGGTATAGTCACTTGTCAACCCCTCGGCTACGTTGGATCATCTGACCACAAGGCCGTTTTTACAACACTTAAGACGAGGTATGATAAGGTCATGGAGCAGGGAGAGGACCTAGTAGCGATCAGTGAAGCGGCGGGGCCAGGAGCAGAGTATCGGCCCCTGCAACCACACACACACACACACACACACACAACACACACACACACACACACACACACACACACACACACACACACACATTAGTTACGTGTACCATCTGCCACACATAACATGTATTTCGGTCGCTGCGTGATCCCTGGAAGGTATCCCATATATTCCTCGACTCGGTCTCCTGAAAGTCAATGAGCATATCACGTGTGGCTCAAAGCTTTCAGGAGGCAGAAGGGTTTCAGCTAAACTCTCTCATGAGATGTTGGAGCTATAGTTCAATCATCCCCTGAGGCCCAGGAGCTTTAGATCAGCATCTTCAAGAGAGCCTGGCACTATAATAATCCGATCTGTCGTCTAAGTAACATACGTCAAGTTAGAAGTTTTGAAGTTAGTAAAGTCATTGAAGTGTTATCGCATTGAAACCAAAATTACATTTTCTTGAATAAAATGAGCAAATTGGCACCTACTTAGCTCAAGACTAATCTCAACAGTTTGAACGCGTTCCAAAAATGTATGCTACAGTTATCACATGAGTAGTTTCGGAAATGCTCATAGCCGAGTTATCCTACAGTTTGGCTAGCAAACACCGAGGGCAGTTTCAAAATTACTTTTGATAATGTTATCTTACAATCTGGCTGGGCTACACCGAGGGTAGTAATCAAAGTGACACTTAATTATGTTATCGTGCACTCTGGCTAGCATGCACTTTCTTCAGATCACTCATTGGCTCCAACGTCCCTCCTCCTGCTTGGCTATCTAATTTCCTGCAGACATTGGCCGAGTCATCCCGCAGCCTCAATGACTGCGAAAGTTCCAGCGGAGATTGAAATCACAGTATATACGCATGATATGAAGGCCTTACAAAAGTAAGGAAAAAAAATTGGTTGCCTGACGTATGGTTGACTTTGCTGTACTTTCTAGTTCGGAAAGTTCATGTGAATAATTCAGATAAATTAATGGTTAGTTTCGATGGAATGTATTTTGCTTTAATTTTCCCAAGGCGGTATCGCCTTCATCTTCTCTGCGAAGAAGAATGGGTTAAATTTCCCGCCTCCTCGATCGCCTCATAAAACCATCAAGGAAAAAAATATGAAAAGATATTCGAAAATTACGTAAACTCACGCGAATGAAATAGCAAAAAGGAAGAGTTCTGTTTATTTACCTCTTCCGCTGGTAACCTTTCTCAGTATATTGATGGCTTCGTTTGTGTTATTAACCAGCTTTTATTACACTTCTGTGTTTAAATTGAGAAATGCTCACGAAGGTTCAGTGAAGTTACGCTCCATCGTAGCTGCCAAGTGATTAGCGCCAGTAACTTGTCATAAGAACAACGGCCTCACCTGAATCCCCAAAACTACAGTGCTTATCACACCTGCCCTAGATCAGCACCTCAGGGAAGGGAACAATGTTATCTCCCGAAGGATATATAGAAGTGTATTGTGCTCAGGCCACGTCATTGTGGTAAGCGCAAGCGATGGTCAGACTGGAGCTGGCGACATACCAAGACTCTGGTTGATGGGCTTCCTTTCCGCCTCTCTCACACACACGTCATCGTTGTCAGCAACGTCTGAATACGTCAGCAAGATCTTACTACGCTGGCGGACTCTCATACTGCGGTGAGGGATGACATTAATATTAGAGGAACAAGGTTTCCTTTGTTTCAGGAAATCTGAGTTGTCTCATTTATAGACGGCAGGAGACACGATTTTTTACCATAAAGGTGATGGCACCCTATTACTTGAAGGTTACGTAAATAATATTTTACTTTTTCTCACAGGTAAAAAAACCTTATGGCCAGTGTTCTCTCGACTGTGATGATGAGCCGATCCTAGCAGACTCAGTGAGAATTTCTCATATACGGTTTGCAGCAAGTTTCTCGATTTTCGTTGTTTAGGTTAGGTTAGGCTGTTTCAGGTTAGTGTTCTCTATCACTAAAATTTAACCAGTTAAGACATACCTCAACGCCAATAAATGAAACTTTGAATGTGGAGAACACAGGAGTAATGGGGTAGATTTAAGAATGCCGTGTTAGAGTGTTCTACAGAAATTCGTGGGTATAGGAGAGCGGGTGCAGGAGGGAAGAGGTAGAGGAAAAAAATAGTATAAAAGAGTTTTTTACAAGGTTGAAATGATATACAGAGTGTAGGGAATATGGATATTAAAACTGAGGTTAAATGAGTGGTGAGAGAGTACAAGAGGAGAGCTAATGAGAGAATAAAGAGGTTTTACCAACAAATTTTGAGAAGAAAAGTTTTGTCGTGAAGTAAGTTGAGAAAGCCTATGGAAGAAATGGACTGAACAGTTAAAAACAGAAGTTGGGAGGAAGAGGGGGGATGATGAGGTACTGGGAAGATGAAGGGAATATTCTGAGGCATTATTGAACGTTAATGAAGAGAGGGAGATACTGATTTCTTGCATTGGGCAGGGAGAAATAACATTTTAGGAGTGAGGAAGAACCAAAAGTGTGGGGATGGGGGTGAGGCTGTGGGTAGAATGAAAGGGATTAAAGCAACTGGGGCCGATAGGATTAAGAGAGATACGTTAAATGCAGGTAGGGAGATGCTGGTGAATTTGCTCAATATATGCATGAAAGAGGGAAGAAGTACCTAGGGACTGGGAGAGGAGAGAGCATGCATAGTTCCTTTGCATAAGGGAAAAATGACATGGAAAAGAGTGAAATAATTATATGGGAAATAAGCCAACTAAGAATAAAGTATAGAGTTGTTACTGAAAGAATTATAGTTAAGACAGTGTAGACCAAATATTTACTTTGAAGCACATAAGTGAACAATTCTTAAATGAAGATAAGGAAACGTATTGCTCGTGTGTGTTTACAAAAGGCATACAAATAGGGTGGATATGTGAGCAATGTGACATATGATACAGAAAAATGGATTAAATGGTAGGTTACTTAAAGCCTTAAATTGCTTGTATGGTGAAAGCGAGGCACAGGTTAGGGTACGTAGGAGAGAGGAAGGTAATTTTCTAGTAGAGTAACCATTAGACAGGGAAGTGTGATGCCACGATAGTTGTCTAAAATATTTATAGATGGAGTTGTAAAGGAAGTGAACGCTAGGGTGTTGGGGAGAATTGTGGGACTGATAATGTATCTGGTATGGAGTGAGAATTGTCACAGTTGCTTTCTGCCGATGACGTAGATGGTGATCTACGGCACTGGTAGATGCAGTGATCTACGGCGCTGGTAGATGCAGTGATATGTAGCACTGGTAGATGCAGTGATCTACGGCATTGGTAGATGCAGTGATCTACGGCACTGGTAGATGCAGTGATCTACGGCGCTAGTAGATGCAGTGATCTACGGCACTGGTAGATTGAACATTAAAATGGTATAAAATACCGACAGGTTGTTAGGTAAGACACATATGCAACAGTTAGGTATCTTTATTTCGACTATGGAACAATGCTCTTCTCCAGACTGAGGGACT
>NC_069411.1:58892144-58979644 GCF_026875155.1 Cherax quadricarinatus
ATGAGTGTACTATTTGTATGTATACACGGATGTGTGTATTGATTCGTGTACACGGATCACTGTGTCATTAATGATTGTACTTTGATGAGTGTTAATGAATCCTTTACACGTGCGAGTGTACACTGATGCTTGTACACTAATGAGTGTCATCAAGCGCCAAACTGATCGACGTGTCATTAATGTACACATTGATTTGTGCCCTTCACGTGTGTACACGAATGAACTGATACATTTGCACTGATAAGCGTGAGATAACCACAATTCTCTTAACAATATTCGCAGTAAGTGAAACCTTCACTGTCATGCCAAGATAATGTCACTCATGCCAAGATAATGTCACTGTCATGCCAAGATAATGTCACTGTCATGCCAAGATATTATCACTGTCATGTCAAGATATTATCAATGTCATGTCAAGATATTATCAATGTCATGCCAAGATAATGTCACTGTCATGCCAAGATAATGTCACTGTCATGCCAAGATAATGTCACTGTCATGCCAAGATAATGTCACTGTCATGCCAAGATATTATCACTGTCATGCCAAGATATTATCACTGTCATGCCAAGATATTATAACTGTCATGCCAAGATAATATCACTGTCATGCCAAGATAATATCACTGTCATGCCAAGATAATATCACACAGAAAGGGAGAGGAAAATAGCTACAGATATTCCTAAACTTTAATTAATTCTTACTGAGAATAGAGAGGCTGCAGAAGCAGGAATGTGTAGCGATAACATCTAGCTGTGTGCGCGACTTAATAAAAGTTACCAACGTGACAATTCACCTAGACTCCTAGAGAATGCCGAGTCATGTTTCGTCTGTGTCAAGTCATTCCAATGATATGTTAGGCAAGGTATTCGTCTTGCTATATGCTGACATAGGAGGGAGCCTTCACTCCCCCGTTCGCCGAGACAGATTCCAATTCATCACCTGACAGTACCTCCCGTCCTATACATTTCTGATTTTGTCATACTTTATCAGTGAGGTAGACATGTCTGTTGCCTACTACTGCTTAGATATTTCTAATACAATATTTAATAATTTCTCAAGGCTCTCAGCTCACATTTCTGAGAAATATTTAGGGAAAAGCGAGAACGAATCTCGAAGGAACAGAGGCAGACATATGAACGTCCTTGCGATCGCCAATTAATGCAGAATTTAGGCTTCCGAAGAAAGTCACTTAATGACAGGAACAGTTAAAAGGAAATGGACTGGGAAATTTCTGCATCAACCGGGGAAAAAAAAAACGTACTCGCGATGAAGATCACATGTGCTCGTATGAGCGATAACTGAAGTGTGAGCGATAACTGAAGTGTGAGCGTTAATTGAAGTGTGAGCGATAACTGAAGTGTGAGCTCCAAGTAAACAAAGTCTATCTTGAGAATAACAAAAAAGTCTATCGTCAGTAACTAATATTGTAGTCTTGTTCCTCTACATTTGCCTCTACAGAACACCGCACGTTGTTCATTACTTACCGACTGAAAATATTGGCAGCGTCGTGGGTGACAACTGTCCAGAGATTGTGCAAGCAACACCTTATTTACTTAAACGATGTGTAGGAACAATGAAGACAACACATGAAGTAATAATGAAGACAGACACATGAAGGAATAATGAAGACAACACATGAAGTAATAATGAAGACAACACATGAAGGAACAATGAAGACAACACATGAAGGAACAATGAAGACAACACATGAAGTAATAATGAAGACAACACATGAAGGAACAATGAAGACAACACATGAAGTAATAATGAAGACAACACATGAAGGAACAATGAAGACAACACATGAAGTAATAATGAAGACAACACATGAAGTAATAATGAAGACAACACATGAAGTAATAATGAAGACAACACATGAAGGAACAATGAAGACAACACATGAAGTAATAATGAAGACAACACATGAAGTAATAATGAAGACAACACATGAAGTAATAATGAAGACAACACATGAAGTAATAATGAAGACAACACATGAAGTAATAATGAAGACAACACATGAAGGAACAATGAAGACAACACATGAAGTAATAATGAAGACAACACATGAAGGAACAATGAAGACAACACATGAAGGAACAATGAAGACAACACATGAAGTAATAATGAAGACAACACATGAAGGAACAATGAAGACAACACATGAAGGAACAATGAAGACAACACATGAAGGAACAATGAAGACAGCACATGAAGTAATAATGAAGACAACACATGAAGTAATAATGAAGACAACACATGAAGGAACAATGAAGACAACACATGAAGTAATAATGAAGACAACACATGAAGTAATAATGAAGACAACACATGAAGTAATAAATGAAGACAACACATGAAGGAACAATGAAGACAACACATGAAGGAACAATGAAGCAACACATGAAGTAATAATGAAGACAACACATGAAGGAACAATGAAGACAACACATGAAGTAATAATGAAGACAACACATGAAGGAACAATGAAGACAACACATGAAGTAATAATGAAGACAACACATGAAGGAACAATGAAGACAAGCACATGAAGTAATAATGAAGACAACACATGAAGGAACAATGAAGACACATGAAGTAATAAAGACACATGAAGTAATAATGAAGACAACACATGAAGAATAATGAAGACAACACATGAAGGAACAATGAAGACAGCACATGAAGTAATAATGAAGACAACACATGAAGGAACAATGAAGACAACACATGAAGGAACAATGAAGACAGCACATGAAGTAATAATGAAGACAACACATGAAGTAATAATGAAGACAACACATTAAGTAATAATGAAACCAAACATAAGTAATAATGAAGACAACACATGAAGTAACAATGAAGACAGATACATGAAGGAACAATGAACCCAAAGACATGTAGGAACAATGAAGACAAAAAAAATACGTAGGAGCAATAAGACAAAAACGATGTGCAGGAACAATGAAGAAAAAACACATCAAGGAACAATGAAAACAAAAACACATGTTGCAGACCAAATTTTGTTGGGACAAGTTTAGCTTCGAGACAAGTACGTGTGTGTGTGTGTGTGTGTGTGTGTGTGTGTGTGTGTGTGTGTGTGTGTGTATGTGTGTGTGTGCGGGCGCTACGCGTGTCTGCGCGCCTGGCGTGTCTGGTGCTGCGCGTGTCTGCGTGTCTGGTGCTGCGCGTGTCTGCGTGTCTGGTGCTGCGCGTGTCTGCATGTCTGGTGCTGCGCGTGTCTGCGTGTCTGGTGCTGCGCGTGTCTGGTGCTGCGCGTGTCTGGTGCTGCGCGTGTCTGCGTGTCTGGTGCTGCGTGTGTCTGGTGCTACGCGTGTCTGCGTGTCTGGTGCTGCGCGTGTCTGGTGCTGCGCGTGTCTGCGTGCCTCCCACAGCACACACCCAACCACAATCACTGTTTCTTCCAACCACTATCAATTACGCCAGATCACAATCACTCTCCCACGATTCCACACACCACACTACCCCATATAATCAAAGTCAGTGACACCCCACCATAATCACTGTCCCAACCCACTACAGTCACTGCCAAACCCCGTAACACTCTCTCCCACCCCATCCCACTCACTGTTCCGCTCAACCCCACTCACTGTCCCAAAGCATCCCGCTCACTGTCCTACCCCACCACGATCACTGTCCCACCTCACCACATACTTGTCGTGCCCAATAGGTAAAACTTGGTAAATAGCAAAGCTTTTCTTGCCCAATAAAGCAAGCGAAAATTTGTGTATGCAATAATTTTGCAAAAGCAATTCTAACCCTAAAGAGAAAACGATATTTCATTTTGTTTGTTTATTAAATTACTGTAAACTTATTTATATATTAAGTTGATTAGGCCAAATTAAATTGTGCTTATAATAAGGTTAGGTAAATTTTCTAATGTTCTTTTGGTAGAAAATTTATATTTTTTACATTAACATAAATGAAAAAAAAATCTTCAAACATATAAGAGAAAATTTTAGAAAGGACTTAAATTTAAACGAGTTCTTGTTAATTCGGCAAGACGAGCGTTGCTATTAAAGCCAAAACCGCAAGTTATATGTATTCGGCAATCTTCAGCTCAAGGTCTCTCGCACTCTCTTGCATCACTAGAAGGTCTGCAATGTTGCAAGTGTAGCATCAGATAGGAAGGCAAAATACACGAGACGCCTTCCCTACCTTGCTACTTCCTCCACTCCATCTGGATTCCTCAATAACTGCCTTACACAACATATTTTAGGGTACCAGTATTTTCTGTACAAATATATGATAATCCTCATAAATACAGGTAAAATGTTAAACACCTACTGTACATTAATTATGTTATGCGGGTTTAGAGGTTCATAATTAAGCGTATATTTTATCTAGTTCAATCAAGTTGATAACGTCGATGGCCTCGTTATATTGTTTCGTGAGATGTTTGATTCGTTTCAAAATGTTTCATTGATTTTGTAATGCGTGTCAATACATCAAGCATAAAGTATGTAAAGTTAGCGTTGCGTTATAATGCATCAGGTTTCTATTGCGTTACAATACATTAGGTTCCTACTGGACTACTATGGTAAGAGACGTTGCGTACTTACCACCAGGAGCATCAGACACCTTCAATCCTCCCTTGTTATCCATGTTAACAAACGTCACTCGTGTTATCCATGTTAACAATCGTTACTCGTGTTATCCGTGTTAACAAACGTTACTCGTGTTATCCGTGTTAACAAACGTTACTCGTGTTATCCGTGTTAACAAACGTTACTCGTGTTATCCGTGTTAACAAACGTCACTCGTGTTATCCATGTTATCAGTGTTGACACACTTCACTATGTTATCAGTGTTGACACACTTCACTATGTTATCAGTGTTGACACACTTCACTATGTTATCAGTGTTGACACACTTCACTATGTTATCAGTGTTGACCACTTCACTATGTTATCAGTGTTGACACACTTCAAATATGTTATCAGTGTTGACACACTTCACTATGTTATCAGTGTTGAAAACACTTCACTATGTTTATCCCGTGTTGACACACTTCACTATGTTATCAGTGTTGACACACTTCACTATGTTATCAGTGTTGACACACTTCACTATGTTTATCAGTGTTTTAAAAACACTTCACTATGTTATCAGTGTTGACAAAACTTCACTATGTTTCAGTGTTGACACACTTCACTATGTTATCAGTGTTGACAAAACTTCCACTATGTTATTTAGTGTTGACACAAATTCACTATGTTATCAGGGGTTGACACACTTCACTATGTTATCAGTGGTTGACACACTTCACTATGTTATCAGTGTTGACACACTTCACTATGTTATCAGTGTTGACACACTTCACTATGTTATCAGTGTTGACACACTTCACTATGTTATCAGTGTTGACACACTTCACTATGTTATCAGTGTTGACACACTTCACTATGTTATCAGTATTAACAAACTTCACTATGTTATCAGTATTAACAAACTTCACTATGTTATCAGTATTAACAAACTTCACTATGTTATCAGTGTTAACAAACTTCACTATGTTATCAGTGTTAACACACTTCACTATGTTATCAGTATTAACAAACTTCACTATGTTATCAGTATTAACACACTTCACTATGTTATCAGTATTAACACACTTCACAAATGTTTTCAGTATTAACAAACTTAAACTATGTTATCAGTATTAAAAAAACTTCACTATGTTAATCAGTATTAACAAACTTCACTATGTTATCAGTGTTAACACACTTCACTATGTTATCAGTGTTAACACACTTCACTATGTTATCAGTATTAACACACTTCACTATGTTATCAGTGTTTGACACACTTCAAAACGTTATCAGTATTAACACCCCTTCACTACGTATAAAGGGGTTAACAAAACTTCACTTTGTTATCAGTATTAACACACTTCACTATGTTATCAGTAATTAACCACACTTCACTATGTTATCAGTATTAACAAACTTCACTATGTTATCAGTATTAACAAACTTCACTATGTTATCAGTATTAACAAACTTCACTTCGTCTAACATACAGAAAACAGTTTTTTCTACAAATCTGCTTTATCTATATTACGAGAAAACTGAAGTTAAATTTTAATTTTCATATGGTCATTAGCTGGTCATTATCCACTTCAATCATTATACACAAATTGCTGTTTAAAAATTAAATAAATTCAAGATTCACTTAATATTAAAATTTCACTTTGACCTTTGTAAATCTTTTACGCTTCTACTGACACAGTTACACATGTCAGTAAAACAGTTGTGGATAGTCACTATAAAACACCCACCCACCATGCTAGCCCTGGGAGAGTCAGGGCAACACTGACCTGTGTTGGGTGATTCACCTTACGTAAGAATTTACGCAACACTTCGTAATGTCAATCGAGAATATATTATATATAATATGTCACTCTGATTTACATGTATATGTATATATAATGTAAAAGAAAATAAGCAACTTTTTCGGAAATTTGCACAGTCCATATATCTGTCGAATGTTTTATAAGAGGTAATGATCTGGCATCAACTAATGTCCCACGGGTCAGCTGTCAGCTTGTTTTATGAGCTAAGTGTGGCTAGTAAGCATGTTTATTCAGGTATAAACAAATACCCTTACATAGATTATCATACATAGGAGCATATGTGGAGAGAACTTATGATAACCCAAAATGTCACACAAAGTGACATATTTCCGTTTTCAGTCAGGCTGGGTTTGATTGCTGTCAAGGGGTACGGGAGTTATTTCTTGAGTAGCTTTAGGTAGATGTCGTTTTGATAAGGACCTGCCTCGTATGGGCCAGTAGGCCTTCTGCAGTGTTCCTACATTCTTATGTTCTTATGTACGTCGAATGTATATTTCCTTTATGTCTGTTTAACAGCAGTTTATCATAGTGTTTTATTTACGTTTCTGTATTGCATTTATTTATGTATGATTTATTTGTTGATAAATTGTTCAAAGAACCGACAATTTGATAAATTTGATGCGTGTGGGTATCTTTATTGTGGACAAGTTTCACCACACAGTAGCTTCATCAGTCTTATACAAAGAAGAATGGTGAAGGGGTCAGTACGAAGGATTTAGTTTGAGTTATATCGTGGTTCCTTCACCTGGATAATAACTTTTATCACCCATACCATTATTAAATACATCCATTATACCGCTAGATCCATTACCCCTTTCCCCACTGTAACCCATACTTCCCACTTACACCCCATACCATTCCATTGCACCCCACTACCTTCCCACTTACACCCCGCTACCATCCCACTTACACCCCAACTTAACCATCGCCACTTACACCCCGCTACCATCCCACTTACCCCACTACCCCACTTACACCATCCCCACTTACACCCCATACCATCCCACTTGCACCCCACTACCTTCCCACTTACACCCCGCTACCATCCCACTTACACCCCACTACCTTCCCACTTACACCCCACTACCATCCCACTTACACCCCACTACCTTCCCACTTAAACTATGCTACCCCTCCCGCTCACCTTTCTACTTCTACCCTTGTCCCAATTACCCCTCCCTCACCCTCCACTACCACTTCCCCACCCACTTATCCTCCCCTCCCAACCATACCCCCCAGTGTATCTCTATCTTCTACAATGATGCCTCCCCAGCCTCCCAGTACATCCCTAGCGTCCCAGTACCTTCCCAGCCTCCCAGTACCTCCCCTCTACATACCATTTCCTTTCCCCTCACACGCTAGTACCTTTCCCAATACCCCAGTGCCTCTCCCCCATACCCCAGTACCTTTCCATCACACCCCCAGTAGTTCCTCGCATCTCAGTTCCGGTGTTTCATACCTCGGTATCTTTGTCTGTCTCTCCCCTTCCCTCTCTGTCTCTCTGTCTGTCTCGTCTCTTCTCTCTCTCTCTCTCTCTCTCTCTCTTCTCTCTCTCTCTCTCTCTCTCTCTCTCTCTCTCTCTCTCTCTCACACACACACATACACACACATACAAACACTGTCTCTTCACAGTAAATTTCCGTAAAACTCAATTATTTCTTCTTCACACCCGAATTCCCACTTTTGCATGCCTCACACTCCCCACTAACTCTAATCTAACACCCCATATTTACCTTCCTTTCCCCAGTAGCTCTCTCTCACACTCCAGTACCTCTCCCACAACCCCAGTAGCTCTCATACACACTCCAGTAACCTTTCTCTACACTTAGTTTCTCTCCCTCGCATCCCAGTACCTCTTTTCCACACCTTAGTTATGGCCTCACACCCCAGTGTCTTCCTTTCACGCCCCAGAAACTCTCTCTCACAACCCAGCACCTCTCACACCCCAGAAACTCTCCTTCACATCGTGGTACATCCTTCCCTTCTTCAGTAAAGTCACAGAGACACAAAGGAACTCTAAAATCAGGGCCATTGACTTTGACTTCTACTCTCTTCCCCGACACACTCCCGACACCCCCTCTACACCTACACCTACACACACACACACACACACACACACACACACACACACAAAGCAGACAGATTGCAAGCCTGGTTCGACAAATATCTCCTGGAGTTTAACTCCAAGTGCAAGGTTGTGAAATTCGGGAAAGGAAGGATGGAAGACCGCAGACAGAGTACAATCTAGGGGACCAAAGGCTGCAAACCTCACTCAAGGAAAAGCATCTTGGGGTGAGTATAATGCCGAGCACATCCCTTGAGGCGCCCATCAACCAAATAACCGCTGCAGCATATGGGCGCCAGGCAAACCTAAGAATTACGTTTCAACATCTAGGTAAGGAGCCATTCACTACACTGTACACTGTGTACGTCAGGGCCATATTGGAGTATGCAACACCAGTATGGAATTCACACCTCGTCAAATATGTCAAGAAATTAGATTAAGTACAAATGTTTGCAACAAGACTAGTCCTGGAGTTATGGGGTATATCCTACGAAAAGAGGTTAAGGAAAATCAAACTGACAACACTGGAGGACAGGAGGGATACGGGGGACATGATAACGACATTTAAAATACCGAGACGAATTGAAAAGGTGGATAGGACAGAACGTCCAGAGATGGGACACATCAACTAGGGGACACAATTAAAAGTTGAAAATTCAGATGAGTCACAAGGATATTTAGAAGTATTTCTACAGTCATAGAGTTTTCAGGACGTGAAACAGTCTGGAGAGTGATGTAGTGGAGGCTGGTTCCATACATAACTTTAAGAAGAGGTACGATAAAGCTGTTGGAGAGATTAGACCTAGTAGCTACGAGCGAATAGGCGATGCCAGAAGCTATGACATGATCCCTGCAACCACAAATAGGTAAGTACACACACACACGAAGAAGTAATTGACAAGAAGGATATTTTATCAATTCCTCTCAGTATTTTATATATTGTTATTGTGTCTCCTATATCTCTCCTGTTCTCCAGTGTCGTCAGGTGGATTTCCTTTAACCTCTCCTCGTAGAACATACTCCTTCACTCTGAGACTAGTCTTGCTGCAAACCTTTACACTTTCTCTAATAATTGCTTAAACAGATGTGGGATCCATACTGGTGATGCATACTTCAATATAGGTCTGACGTACACAGGTGTCGAAATGCAATTCTTAGATTTGCCAAGCACCCATATGCTGCAGAATTATTTGGTTGCTAATGCGCCTCAGGAGATGTTCTCCGTATGATACTCAGCCCCAAGATCTTTTTCTTAAAGTGAGGTTTGAAGCCTTTGGCCTCCTTGCATATACTTTACTGTCGTCTTTGTTCCTCCCGAATCCCTTTGTAGCTCTGCCTAATCCTCATCCGCTTGAATTCTCCGCATTAGCTTGACATCGTCTGCAAACAGGGATACCTCGGAATAAATCCTTTCTGTCATGTTATTCACATATACCAGAAACAGCACCGGACCTAGAAACCCCGCTCGCCACAGGCGCCCACTCTGACACTTCATCACCTACCTTCAATTGTTGTTTCCTTCGTGTCAGGTATTCCCTGATCCATTGCATTGCCTTTCTTCTTATTCCTGGCTGCTCCTCTAGCTTCTGAACGTCTGGTGCAGAAGTGTTGAAAGCCTTCTTACAGTCCAAGAAAATGTAGTCTACCCACTTTTCTCTCTCCTGTCTTACTTTGGTTACCTTGTCGTAAATCTCCAGTAGGTTTGTGACAGGAATTTCACTCCTTGAAATTGTGATGGTTATGGTGTATAAGCTCATTGCTTTCTAGGTTCTCCATCACTCTTTTCCTGATAAGCTTCTCCATGACTTTACATACTATACCTGTCAATGACACTGGTCTGCAGTTTAATGCTGTCTGTCTGCTTTCATGAAAACTGAAACAACATTTGCTGCCTTCCATACTTAAGGTAGTTGCCCTGTTACAATAGATGCCTTCTAGATTGCTGCTAATGGCACACAGTTCCTCTGCATGGCAGTCTCTTCACCTCCTCGTTTGTGTGTAGTGTGCACAGTACTTGTTGTTGTCTGGTCATTTCTTGTGATCTCCTTTCCTTCCTTCCTCAGCCTAATTACCTGGACCTTGACTGTTATTTTCCTTTTGATGTTGCTGTACAACAGCTTTGTGTTAGATTTGGCTTTCGATGCTATATCATTCTCGTATTGCCGCTGGGCCACTCTCTTATTCATGCATATTCGTTTCTGGCTCTTCTGCTCTTTTCTTTATTTACCTGGGTCCTCTGTCTTCTACACTTTTTCCATGTTCTAGCTTACCTACCATTAACCTCTCTACACCTTGGGTTAAATCAAGGGCTCATTGTTTCTGCTGCCCTTGGGTACCAACTTCTCCACTGCCTCCTTGCACTTTGTGGTCACGTGACCCATCATTTCATTTACTGTCTTTCCCTCCAGTTCTCATCCCCATTGCACCTCATGCAAGAATTGCCTCATGCCTGTGCAATCCCCTTTCTTGTAGTTAGTTTGGCTTCTCTCGTCCTTCTCAAGCTGCTTTAATCTCCACTGTTGTGTGTGTGTGTGTGTGTGTGTGTGTGTGTGTGTGTGTTCACCTAATTGTGGTCGCAGGGGTCGAGACTCAGCTCCTGGCCCCGCCTTTTCACTGATCGCTACTAGGTCCTCTCCCTCTCTGCTTACTGAGCTTTGTCATACCTCTTCTTAAAACTATGTATGGTTTCTGCCTCCACTACTTCACTCGCTAGGCTATTCCACTTCCTGACGACTCTATGACTGAAGAAATACTTCCTAACGTCCCTGTGACCCGTCTGAGTCTTCAGCCACCAATTGTGACCCCTTGTTTCTGTGTCCCCTCTCTGGAACATCCTATCTCTGTCCACCTTGTCTATTCCCCGCAGTATCTTGTATGTCGTTATCATGTCTCCCCTAACCCTTCTGTCCTCCATTGTCGTCAGTCCGATTTCCTTCAACCTTTCCTCGTACGACATTCCCCTGAGCTCTGGAACTAGCCTTGTTGCAAACCTTTGTACATTCTCTAACTTCTTGACGTGCTTGACCAGGTGTGGGTTCCAGATGGTGCTGCATACTCCAGTATGGGCCTAACATACGCAGTGTACAGTGTCTTGAACGATTCCTTATTAAGGCATCGGAACGCTATTCTCTGGTTTGCCAGGCGCCCGTATGCTGCAGCAGTTATTTGTTTGATGTGTGCCTCCAGTGATGTGCTCGGTGTTATGGTCACTCCAAGGTCTTTCTCCCTGAGTGACGTCTGTAGTCTTTGTCCACCTAGCCTATACTCTGTCTGCGGTCTTCTTTGCCCCTCCCAATCTTCATGACTTTGCATTTGGCAGGGTTGAATTCGAGAAGCCAGTTTCTGGACCACGTGTCCAGGTCTCTTTGCAGTCCTGCCTCATCCTCATCCGATATAATTATTCTCTTCAGCTTCACATCATCTGCTAATAGGGACACTTCAGTCTATTCCTTCCATCATGTCGTTCGCATATATCAAAATAGCACTGGTCCTATAACTGACCCCTATGGGACCCCGCTCGTCACAGGCGCCCACTGTGATACCTCTTCACGTACCATGACTCGTTGTTGCCTCACTGTCAGGTATTCCCTGATCCATTGCAGTGCCCTCCCTGTTATATGCGCCTGATCCTCCAGCTTCTGCTCTAATCTCTTTCGAGGAACTGTGTCAAAGGCCTTCCTGCAGTCCAGGAAAATGCAATCAACCCACCCCTCTCTCTCGTGTCTTGCTATTGTTGTCCTGTCCCATCGTTTTTGAGGTATCAAGGTGACTTACCAGCTTCTGCACCTCCTCCTCGGTTGTTCGTATGTCATCCAACACTTGTTGGTATATTCCCTCTTGATGTTCCCTTCTGTGCTGTCTTCCCAGCGCCCTTCCTGTCTCTACTGTAAAAGCTTCCTTAAATCTCCTGTTTAGCTCCTCACATACCTCCTGATCATTTCTTGTGAGTTCTCCACCTTCTGTCATCAATCTGATCACCTGGTCTTTGACTGTTGTCTTCCTCCTGATGTGGCTATACAACAGTTTCGGGTCAGTCTTAACTTTCGATGCTATGTTATTTTCATACTGTCGTTGAGCCTCCCTCCTTACCTGTGCATACTCGTTCCTGGCTCTGTGACTAATCTCCCTATTTTCATGTGTTCTCTGCCTTCTGTGCTTTTTCCATTCTCTATTGCATTTTGTTTTTGCCTCCTTACACCGTCGGGTAAACCAGGGGCTCGTTCTGATCTTCCCATTGTTTCTGTTGCCCTTGGGAATAAATCTTTCCACTGCCTCCTTGCATTTTGTTGTTACATATTCCATCATTTCATTTACTGGCTTTTCTGCCAGTTCTCTGTCCCACTGAACCTCCTCCAGGAAGTTCCTCAAACCTATGTAGTCCCCTCTTTTATAGTTTGGCTTTTCCCATTCAACTGCTGTTACTCTCTCCACTTGCAACTCTACTATGTATTCAAAGCACAGAACCACGTGGTCACTAGCTTCTAGGGGACTCTCATATGTGATGTTCTCATTGTCTGAACTGCCCAGGGTGAACAAAAGGTCCAATCTTGCTGGTTCATCCTCCCCTCTCACTCTGGTAGTGTCCTTAACATGTTGGTGCATGAGATTTTCCAGCACCACATCCAACATCTTGGCTACCCATGTTTCGGGACCCCCATGTGGCTCCAGGTTTTCCCAATCTCCCTGTGGTTGGAATCACCCATAACCAGCAACTTTGCTCTGCTGGAGTGAGCTCTTCTTGCCACCTCAGCAAGTGTGTCCACCATTGTTCTGTTGCTCTCTTCATATTTCTCTCTTGGCCTCCTGCAGTTCTGTGGTGGATTATACATCACTGCAACGACCACCTTGTGCTCCCCAGACTGAAGTGTACCTACTATGTAGTCCCTTTCTCCTGTCTCGTTTATGCCTCCCATTTTCTCGAATTTCCATCGTTTTTTTACGAGCAGAGCAACCCCTCCTTCCCTTCTGCCCCTTCTGTCTTTCCTCATGATCTGGTACCCTGGTGGGAAGATTGCATCTGTTATTGTCTCCGTGAGTTTTGTTTCTGTAACTGCTATGATGTTTGGGGACTTCTCATTCATTCTTTCTTGCCATTCCTCATATTTATTCGTTAATCCATCCGCGTTTGTGTACCAAACCTTCAACTTCTGTTCTAATACTGTAACTGTGGTCCTGGGGATATACTGGAGTTGGGAGAGCAGGAGCCCTGGTGCGGGCCTTTGGGGGGTTGCAGTGGTGGTGGAGGAAGAGTGTGTACTCACCTATTTGTACTCACCTATTTGTGGTTGCAGGGGTCGAGTCACAGCTCCTGGCCCCGCCTCTTCGCTGATGCTACTAGGTCCTCTCTCTCCCTGCCCCATGAGCTCTATCATACCTCGCCTTAAAACTATGTATGGTTCCTGCCTCCACCACATCACTTTCTAGACTATTCCATGGCCTGACTACTCTATGACTGAAGAAATACTTCCTAACATCCCTTTGGTTCATCTGAGTCTTCAACTTCCAATTGTGACCTCTTGTGTCTGTGTCCCATCTCTGGAACATCCCGTCTTTGTCCACCTCGTCTATTCCGCGCAGTATTTTATATGTCGTTATCATGTCTCCCCTGACCCTCCTGGCCTCCAGTGTCGTCAGGCCGATTTCCCTCAACCTTTCTTCATAGGACAATCCCCGTAGCTCTGGGACTAGTCTTGTTGCAAACCTTTGCACTTTCTCTAATTTCTTGACGTGCTTGACTAGGTGTGGATTCCAAACTGGTGCTGCATACTCCAGTGTGTGTGTGTGTGTGTGTGTGTGGATATTTTAATATAATATTATACACTTCCTGCAGAAAAATGATAACTGTCACATTCACAGCTTCTATGGTAGATTGGCAGATTTTTAATTTTCCTCTGGAATTGGAGTCGTGTAGGAAAGAATTTGTTACTCTGGCAAATTGCATGTTTTTTTCGAAACCAAAGCTTGCCTTTTTTGATAGTGATGTTTGCTTGGATGCTAGTGTTCGTGTATACGTGCTTGGATGCTAGTGTTCGTATATACGTGCTTGGATGCTAGTGTTCGTATATACGTGCTTGGATGCTAGTGTTCGTATATACGTGCTTGGATGCTAGTGTTCGTATATACGTGCTTGGATGCTAGTGTTCGTATATACGTGCTTGGATGCTAGTGTTCGTATATACGTGCTTGGATGCTAGTGTTCGTATATACTTGCTTTCATGCTAGATGATGGCACACTAGCAGGTACAAAAGAGTCCCTCCTACATGACCTTACACAGGTAATGACACGGGGACAGGAAATGGGTCTCATCCTGAATCCATCCAAATGTGAAATCATCTCAGTCAGTCAACAAGTGATAAATGCTGTGAGAGCAAAACTACCAGGAGCAGCAGTCATTGCCCCCACAAATAGTGTCTTGCTAGGAGCACCTCTGGGAAGCAATGCCATTGACACAATTCTCAGGAAGAAATTGGAAGAGTTAAGGAGAATGGAACAACGAATAGGCAATCTGGACACCCACGATGCCTTGTACCTTCTCACAAAGTGCTTGAGTCTGCCCAGGTTGACATATTTCCTAAGATGTGCACCTTCATATGATAACCCTATACTGCACGAATATGACAGTATTCTGAGGCAGATTTTTACGAAAGTACTTAACCTTACCTAAAGACGGGCAGTGGAACCAAGCTACACTTCCAGTCAGACTAGGAGGCATTGGTGTCCGCAAGTCATCACAGATTGCGTTACCTGCTTTTCTGTCCTCGTGTATTGCATCCAGAGAGCTTGTAGCAGCGATTCTCCCTGAACATCTTAGGACAAGGTAGGAGTCCAGGACCAAAAATTCATTGACGGAGCAATGATCTGGATAATCTAACGGGCTCTGGAGCCAGACCTGCTCCCCCCAACAACTACAAACAATCGCACTGGGATGGTCCAATAGTGGAAAATATTGCCTCAACAATGCTTCAGAGTGTGTCAGGGAAGGATAGAGCCCGCCTCCTGGCAGTGAGGCCCCTCATGCTGGGGATTTTCTGTTGGCTGTTCCCAACTCCAGCCTTGGCAACACGTCTCGACCCACAGACCATCCGCATCGGTGTTGCCCTTCGACTTGCCGCCCCTATTCTCGCCGAACACAGGTGTATTTGTGGCAGTGAAGCAGCAGACCGATTCGGGTACCATGGTCTTGTGTGCCGTAAATCCGAGGGAAAGATTGCAAGACATGAGGAGGTTAATAACATTATCAAGAGGAGCCTCACAACAGCTGGATGCCCAGCAGTAAGGGAGCCACCCCAACTATGCAGATCTGATGGCAGCCAGAAGCGTCCAGATGGTATCACCCTTCAAGCCTGGACAGATGGAAGCAGGTGGTGTGGGACTATACATGTGCATCTACCTTGGCTGATACCTATCTCCAATACACCAGGGAGGAAGGAGGGGGCAGCTGCCAGCTTCAGGAGTCCCAAAAGTCTAGAAAATATGGAGAACTTGCCCATCATTATATGTTTGTTCCCATAGGCTCAGAGACCCTTGGCTCATGGGGAAAGAGTGCATCTAAATTCCTTAAGGAGCTGGGAAAAAGACTCATCAGGGTAACTAGGGATCCCAGGGCAGCTAGTTTTCTGTTCCAGCGGCTCAGTGCGGCTGTTCAGAGGGGTAATGCCTGCTGTATTTTGGGCACACGCCCCAGCTCTGAGGAGCTGGATGAGATTTTCGCCTTATAATCGGTGATACACACGTAACAACATGTACCGTATATGCCACCTTTATATCAACAATGTATCTCTTAAATCTTCTGTACCATATTATGTAATAAAATTTCCTATTGGTAAAAAAAAAAAAATATACTAAAAGATGGGGTGGTAGGGGAAGTGGAATATTCAAACGGCTTCAGGAAGAAATCCAAATATTCTTCCTTGAAGTCTTTTTATGCACTTCTCCGAGGCAATGGGTCCCACAATTTACACCAGAGGTGGACCCCATCCTATATATAAAATATATATATATATTATATATATATAATATATATATATATATATATATATATATATATATTATATATATATATATATATATATATATATATATATATATATGTTGCATACTAGTATGCGTATATATTTGCATGCAGATATAATGCAGACGTTGCTGCATTGCATAAGTGAGGTAGTAGTGCACTGGGTAAAGTAGCCCTTACTTTCCACATCATAAAAATCTTTCAGTTACTTGAAACGCAGCTCAGTTTCCTCATTCCTTTGCCAGTACTAGGTGTCCTGTTGACAGCATTGCATTATATATTGCCTCTATTAACTTCTCTGTGATAGCGTTTCTTTGTATGGCAGACTTCGATTTGTATTTCTTCTCATATGTTATGCTTTGTGAGATTCTTTGTTGTTACCACTTGCTGTGTTAACGATTAGGTGGGAGTGAATGGAATTCATTTTACGGAAGATGAGCTAGGGGTGGGTGGGTCTGGTGACGGGATTGTTACAGTACTGTCAGGAATATTAGGGAGTGAGGGAGGTTTGCGGCGGGATGGGGGTTGATGGGAAAAGGGATGGTGTGTTGGAAGGCTTGAAGGGGTGGAGGAGATTAGGGTATCGGGCAGGGAAAGAAATTTTGTTGGAGGATAGGTGGGAGAATGTCGAATAGGTTAGGTAAAGTGAGAAAGATGACTGAGGTGTTGAAGAGAAAAAAAGAGAATGATGGGCACAAGAAAGAATTAATATTTGAGTCGTTGTGGAAGAGGAGGCGGGTAGAAATAAGGGATACATATTTTTTAATTTGTTGTTATTATGCTGGGGCTTAAAGAGGACTGTGTAGAGATGAGTCACAATATCGTAATGACACGACTGCAAACAAATCATACCACGGGTGGGGTTAGAACCCGCGATTAGAGAGTCATAAAACTACAGACCGACGCGCTAGCCACTGGACCAGCTGGCTACAATAAGATTCATCCAACTAGGTATGTTTAAACACCATAGGAAGGTTAGCATAGGCACCACTGTGACCACAAATGCGTCAATCTGGAGTTTTATGACTCTGATTGCGGGTTCTAACCCCACCCGTCCTATGGTTTACTCTGTAAATAGTTCCCTGCTTTCTGTCCTCGCCTTTCCTTGGAGTGCTGGGACGGGTACTACATCACTGTCCTCGCCTTTCCTTGGAGTGCTGGGACGGGCACTACATCACTGTCCTCGCCTTTCCTTGGAGTGCTGGGACGGGCACTACATCACTGTCCTCGCCTTTCCTTGGAGTGCTGGGACGGGTACTACATCACTGTCCTCGCCTTTCCTTGGAGTGCTGGGACGGGCACTACATCACTGTCCTCGCCTTTCCTTGGAGTGCTGGGACGGGTACTACATCACTGTCCTCGCCTTTCCTTGGAGTGCTGGGACGGGTACTACATCACTGTCCTCGCCTTTCCTTGGAGTGCTGGGACGGGTACTACATCACTGTCCTCGCCTTTCCTTGGAGTGCTGGGACGGGTACTACATCACTGTCCTCGCCTTTCCTTGGAGTGCTGGGACGGGTACTACATCACTGTCCTCGCCTTTCCTTGGAGTGCTGGGACGGGCACTACATCACTGTCCTCGCCTTTCCTTGGAGTGCTGGGACGGGTACTACATCACTGTCCTCGCCTTTCCTTGGAGTGCTGGGACGGGTACTACATCACTGTCCTCGCCTTTCCTAGAAGTGCTGGGACGGGCACTACATCACTGTCCTCACGTCAGTATCAATCATCGCTGTAGCATGTCTTTCTCAAATGAAATCATGATATTGTTGTATCTGTTCTAGAGTTTGACCCCAGTCAAAATGACAAGCATTTTTCTGAGGCTTTTGTAAATACTTTCCCTCATAGTGATCTTTAATCTTACATTTGCGTTCATATAATTGCGTACACCAACAATGGACTTCCCGACACAGTAAAAATGTGTCGGGAAGTCCATCTGTGACATCAATCAATCCTCTTGTTACCTAATCATCCTTTTTCAACTTTACTCAATTTACCTACCGCTTTAAGAAAATAAATGATCAGTGTCCCATTTACTCGTTTACTTTTAATTCTGTTCTCCAAGATTTTTTATCTACTGATCTCATACAGTTAACCATTTCACATTTCATAAATAGGTTCTCATAATTTCGTCTCGTACTCTCTTCCTTTCTATCGTCTTCACTCATATTTTTCTTCCTCATTGTGAAGCTATTGCCTTTCTAGTTAAGTTTTGCTTGCCTTGTTCTCAACCTTAATCAATCGTTGTTCATTCCCCTTCCTGATTCAAATACTAGTTTTCTTTCTTTACTAATGACTTTAATTCAAGCTGCTTGTTCAGTCTGGCCTTCAGCTCTGTCATCACTAGTTCAAATTGATTCGAACAATCTCTCCTTTCCCCTATTCTATTCTTTTTGTTGCTTCCCATCAACCAATTAATCTCATATTTTCCAATATGCCTTTTCGTGTGTGTGTGTGTGTGTGTGTGTGTGTGTGTGTGTGTGTGTGTGTGTGTGTGTGTGTGTACTCACCTATATGTGGTTGCAGGGGTCGGGTCATAGCTCCTGGCCCCGCCCCTTCACTGATCGCTACTAGGTCCTCTCTCTCCCTATCCTCCCTATCCATGAGCTTTATCATACCTCGTCTTAAAACTATGTATGGTTCCTGTATCCACTACATCACTTACCAGACTATTCCACTTCCTGACAACTGTATGACTAAAGAAATATTTCCTAACATCGCTTTGACTCATTTGAGTCTTCAACTTCCAATTGTGACCCATTGTTTCTGCGTCTCATCTTTGAGACATCATGTCTCTGGCCACTTTGTCAATTCCTCGTATGTATGTCGTTATCATGTCTCCCCTAACCCTTCTGTCCTCCAGGTTCGTCAGGCCGATTTCCCTTAACCCTTTCTTCATAGGACATTCCCTTTAACTATGGAACTGGCATTGTTGCAAACCTTTGCGCTTTTTCTATTTTTTTTTGACGTGCTTGACCAGGTGTGGGTTCCAAACTGGTGCTGCATGCTCCAGTATGGGCCTGATGTACACAGTGTACAGAGTCTTGAACGATTCCTTACTGAGGTATCGGAACGCTGTTCTCAGGTTTGCCAGGCACCCACATGTTACAGGAGTTATCTGGTTGATGTGCGCCTCGGATGTGTTAGGTATTATACACACCCCAAGATCCTATACCTTGAGTGAGGTTTGTAGTCTTTGGCCACCTAGCCTATACTCTGTCTGCTGTCTTCTTTGCCCTTCCCCGATCTTCGTGATTTTGTATTTGGCGGGGTTAAATTCGAGGAGCCAGTTGCTGAACCAATCATCCAGCCTATTTAGGTATCTTTGTAGTTCTGTCTGATCCTCATCCGATTTAATTCTCCTCATAAACTTCACATCATCTGCAAATATGGACACTTATGAGTCTATCCCTTTCTTCATGTCATTCACATATACCAAAAATAGCATTGGTCCTAGGACTGACTCCTGTGGAACCCCGCTCGTCACAGGCGCCCATTCTGATTCCTCGTCATGAACCATGACTCGTTGTTACCTATCTGTTAGGTATTCCCTGATCCAATGAAGTGCCCTTCCTGTTATACGTGAGTGATCCTCTAGATTTTGCACTAATCTCTTGTGAGGAACTGTATCGAAGGCCTTCTTGCAGTCCCACCCCTCTCTCTCGTATCTTACTTCCGTTACCTTGTCGTAAAACTCCAGTAGGTTTGTGACACGGAATTTGCCTTCCATGAACCCGTGCTGGTTATTTATAAGCCTGTTCCATTCTAGGTGCTCCACCACTCTCCTTCTGATAAACTCGTCATGACTTTGTATATTGTACACGTCAGTGACACAGGTCTATAGCTTAGTGCCTCGTGATTGTCTCCTTTTCTTAAAAATGAGGACTACATTTGTTATCTTCCATACCTCAGGTAGCTGCCCAGTTTCAATGGATGTGTTAAAAATTGTTGTTAGTGGCACACACAGTGTCACTACTCCCTCTCTACGGACCCAGGAAGAGATGTCCTGCCCCACCGCCTTTGAGGTATCAAGGTTACTTAGCAGCTCCTTCACCTCCTCCTCGGATGTATTTCATCCAACACTTGTTGGTATATACCTTGTTGGTGTCCCCCTCTGTTCTGACTTCCCAGAGTCCTTTCTGTCTCCACTGTAAATACTTCCTTAAATCTCATGTTGAGCTCCTCACATACTTTCTTGGTCATTTCCTTTGAGCTCCCCACCTACTTTCCTCAGCCTGATTATCTGGTCATTTACTATTGTTTTCCTCCTGATGTGGCAGTACAACAGCTGCAGGTCAGACTTGACTTTTGATGCTATGCCCTTTTTGTACTCTCAGTGGGCTACCCTCCTTATCTGTGCATACCAGTTTCTGGCTCTTTTCCTGGGTCCTTTGTCTTCTGTACTTACCTTTGGGTAAACCAAGGGCTCGTTATGGTCTTCCATTATTTCTGTTGCCTTTGGGAACAAACCTTTTTTCTGCCTCCTTGCATTTTTTTGTTATATAGTCCATCATTTCGTTTACTGACTATCCTACCAATTCTCTTTGCCACTGAAACTCCTGTAGGAAGCTCCTCATATCTGTGTAGTCCCCCATTTTTTAGCTTGGCTTTCTCCATCCTACTCCTGTTACCCTCTCTTGTTATAACTCTACTATGTATTCAAAGCTTAGAACCATGTGATCACTAGCTCCAAGGGCTCTCACATGTGATATCCTCAATGTCCGAGCTACTCACGGTGAACAAGAGGTCCAGCCTTGCTGGTTCATTCTCTCCTCTCTCTCTGGTAATGTCCCTAACATGTTGATGCATGAGGTTATCCAGTATCACACCCATCACCTTGGCTGTCCATGCTTTGTGACCCCAATGTGGCTCCAGGTTTTCCCAATCATTCTCCTTATGACTCTAATCACCCATAACTAGTAACTTTGCTCTACCCATGTGAGCTCTTCTGGCCACCTCAACTAATGTGTCTTTCATGCTCTGTTGCTGTTTTCATATTCTTATCTTGGCCTCCTGCATTTCTGTGGCAGGTTGTACCTCACTGCAATGACTAACTTATGTCTCCCACAGTGAACTATACCTACCATGTAGTCCCTTCCACCAATTTCGTCCATTCCTTCCATTTCCTTAAATTCCCATCAGTTATAAATGAGCGGTGCAACTCATCCTTCCCCTCTGCTCCCTCTATCTTCCCTCAGGATCTGATATCCGAATGGGAGTGCGAGCAACGTAACATTTATGAAGGGATTCATGGAAACCGGGAGGCCAGACATAAGTCCTGGAGATGGGATATACAGTGCCTGCACTCTGAAGGAGAGGTGTTAATGTTGCAGATTTATAACTGTAATGTAAGCATGCCTCTGTCAAGACAGTGATGGAGTGAGTGATTGTGAAACTTTTCTTTTTTTGGGCCACCCTGCCTAGTGGGAGATGGCCGATGTGTTAATAAATAATAAAAGTAAGTATTGCTGTTATCATCCTGGTGAGTTTCATTTCTGTGACTGCTATGATGTCTGGGGATGTCTCCTTGATTCGTTCATGCAGCTCCTCACATTTATTTGATATTCCATCTGCATTCCTATACCAAACTTTCGACTTCTTTTATAAAACTGTGGTCTGGGGAGAATGTTGGGGATGGGGGATTAGGAGACCTGGTGGAGTGGGGGCAGAGGGTACAGTGTGTGGGTTTTGGGTTAGATTGTTTGGTTGCATTGGGGTTGTTATAGTTTAGGTCGTTCTGTGGGTGGTTCTGAGGGAGTTTGTATTTGTTGTTCCTCCTGAGTCTGTGTTCTCCTGCTCAGCTCTGTCTTTGCCTTTCGTTCCTCCCTGTATCTTTGTACCCTCTCTTTCAGTTTCTGCCTTTATTCTTGTGTTCTGTCATAATCGAGGTACACCCTCTGGTACTTCGGTATATCACTTAGTCAAGCTTTCTTCTGCAGGATCCTGTTTTGAGCTGATTCTGCCTTGAAAATCACTTTGACTGGCCATTTGTTTCTTCTGGCAAACCCACCCTATTCTCAGAAAATTTGTTAACCGAGTGGTGTCGTCCTCCCCTATTGCTTTCATGATACTTTCAATTGCTTTTTCCTCTTCCTGTCTTCTTGCTTCATAAGTTTCCCCTTCAACTTCTTGGAGCCCATAAACAAAAACTGACCTCTCCCTGTCATCCTCCAACTGCATTTCCCTTTGCATCCCCTGAAACGATTTAGTTGCCTCCATTGCAGCATTCCTTCCTTCATTCTCTTCTCTAGCTGATGTCCCTGTGCTCAGTGGTTTGTTAGGGCCTCTCCATATAGATTAGCTCCTTCATTTTTTAGTCCACTTACTTGTTCCTGTTTTGCTCCTCTTTTTTTCTGGGCTTCAGGTGGTCTGATAGGGTTTCCATACACAATATAGCTCCTTTGTTCCCTACAGTCCCCTCATCTGTGTCTGATGTTGCAGCTCTTGATGTCATGCCTGTACTGCTCTTCGGCTCTTTAGACTTTTTCAGATTTTTTAGTTCCTCTTCTAAGCTCTGTATCTTACCTTCTGCTGCTATGGGTTGTAGCTCCCATTTCCTGCTCTCTGCAGGTATCCTCTCCTCCATTTTCTTGCTAAGTGCTTCTAGTTTCCTTCCCCACTCTTCCTCCCTTTTTGTGAACTCTGCCACTCAATCTTCCCTCCCAGGTTCATCCATCAGTCCCCTGGTTCTCCATCCTGCTCTTTTGCAACCCTTGTTTTTTTTGAGTCCACAACAGAAAGAAAAACTTTTGTGTTTTCTTGTGTGAAGGAGGAGGAGGAGGAGAAGGAAGAGTAAGAGGAAGAGAAGAGGAAGAGTGTGTGAGTGCGAGAGAGTGTAAGAGTGAGAGGGAGAAGGAATGTGGGATAGTGTAGGGGAGTATGTGTGGCAAAGGGTAGTTTGAGTGTAGGTGTGAGGAATCTATATTAACAGCGGTGACAATAGTTCATGTACATGTGAGTGTATGTACAATGTATTTTCTCTCATGCTTTTGTGTGTGTGTAGTGTTAGTGAGGCCTAGTAGACTACAACAGACTCAAGTTTTTGTATCATAATTTTTATTTACTAGACAGTTCTTTCCTAGTAGAATGTAACCTTTTTTATTGTTCTCTCTAGTGGCACTAGTTGAATAGACACACCTGCCTACCCGCCCTGACTTCTGAATTTAAGTACCAAGTACTGTGTGTAGGTGTGTGTTGTACTCACCTAGTTGTGGTTGCAGGGGTCAATTCACAGCTCCTGGCCCCTCCTCTTCACTGGTCGCTACTAGGTCACTTTTCCTGCTCCATGAGCTTTATCATGCCTCTTCTTAAAGCGATATATGGATCCTGCCTCCACTACATCTCTCCCCAGACTAGTGCACTTCCTGACAACTCTGTGACTGAAGAAATACTTCCTGACGTCCCTGTGATTCATCTGAGTCTTCAACTTCCATCTGTGACCCCTTGTTGCTGTGTCCCATCTTTGGAACATCCTGTCTCTGTCCACCTAGTCAGTTCCTCTCAGTATTTTATATGTCGTTATCATATCTCCCTATCTCTCCTGTCCTGTGCGTGTGTGTGTACTCACCTAATTGCACTCACCTAATTGTGGTTGCAGGGGTCGAGACTCAGCTTCTGGCCCCGCCTCTTCACTGATCGCTACTAGGTCCTCTCCCTCTCTGCTTCCAGAACTTTGTCATACCTCTTCTTAAAACTATATATGGTTCCTGCCTCCACTACTTCACTCGCTAGGCTATTCCACTTCCTGACGACTCTATGACTGAAGAAATACTTCCTAACGTCTCTGTGACTCGTCTGAGTCTTCAGCTTCCAATTGTGACCCCTTGTTTCTGTGTCCCCTCTCTGGAACATCCTGTCTCTGTCCACCTTGTCTATTCCCCGCAGTATCTTTTATGTCGTTATCATGTCTCCCCTGACCCTTCTGTCCTCCATTGTCGTCAGTCCGATTTCCCTCAACCTTTCCTCGTACGACATTTCCCTGAGCTCTGGAACTAGCCTTGTTGCAAACCTTTGTACTTTCTCTAACTTCTTGACGTGCTTGACCAGGTGTGGGTTCCAGACTGGTGCTGCATACTCCAGTATGAGCCTAACATACACAGTGTACAGTGTCTTGAACGATTCCTTATTAAGGTATCGGAACGCTATTATCAGGTTTGCCAGGCGCCCGTATGCTGCAGCAGTTATTTGGTTGATGTGTGCCTCCGGTGACGTGCTCGGTGTTATGGTCACCCCAAGATCTTTCTCCCTGAGTGAGGCCTGTAGTCTTTGTCCACCTAGCCTATACTCTGTCTGCGGTCTTCTTTGCCCCTCCCCAATCTTCATGACTTTGCATTTGGCAGGGTTGAATTCGAGAAGCTAGTTTCTGGACCACGTCTCCAGCCTGTCCAGGTCTCTTTGCAGTCCTGCCTCATCCTCATTCCGATTTAATTCTTTTCATCAGCTTCACATCATCTGCGAATAGGGACACTTCAGGGTCTATTCCTTCCATCATGTCGTTCGCATATACCAAAAATAGCACTGGTCCTATAACTGACCCCTGTGGGACCCCGCTCCTCACAGGCGCCCACTGTGATACCTCGCTTCTGTTTCCTTAAATATGGGGACTACATTTGCTGTCTTCCATTTCTCAGGTAGTTGCCCAGTTTCAAGGAATGTGTTGAAGATTGTGGTTAGGGGCACGCACAGCTTCTCTGCTCCTTCTCTTAGGACCCACGGGGAGATGTTGTCCAGTCCCATCGCCTTCGAGGTATCAAGGTCACTTAGCAGCTTCTGCATCTCCTCCTCGGTTGTTCGTATGTCATCCAACACTTGTTGGTATATTCTCTCTTGGTGGTCCCTTCTGTGCTGTCTTCCCAGAGCCCTTCCTGTCTCTACTGCAAAAGCTTCCTTAAATCTCCTGTTTAGCTCCTCACATATCTCCTGATCATTTCTTGTGAGTTCTCCACCTTCTGTCCTCAGTCTGATCACCTGGTCTTTGACTGTTGTCCTCCTCCTGATGTGGCTATACAACAATTTCGGGTCAGTCTTGACTTTCGATGCTTTGTTATTTTCATACTGTCGTTGGGCCTCCCTCCTTACCTGTGCATACTCGTTCCTGGCTCTGCGACTAATCTCCCTATTTTCATGTGTTCTCTGCCTTCTGTACTTTTTCCATTCTCTATTGCACTTTGTTTTTGCCTCCTTACACCGTCGGGTAAACCATGGGTTCGTTCTGGTCTTCCCATTGTTTCTGTTGCCCTTGGGAATAAACCTTTCCACTGCCTCCTTGCATTTTGTTGTTACATATCCATCATTTCATTTACTGGCTTTCCTGCCAGTTCTCTGTCCCACGGAACCTCCTCCAGGAAGTTCCTCAAACCTGTGTAGTCCCCTCTTTTATAGTCTGGCTTTTCCCATTCAAGTCTTGTTACTCTCTCCACTTGCAACTCTACTATGTATCCAAAGCACAGAACCACGTGGTCACTAGCTCCTATGGGACTCTCAAATTTGATGTCCTCAATGTCTGAACTGCCCAGGGTGAACGCAAGGTCCAGTCTTGCTAGTTCATCCTCCCCTCTCACTCTGGTAGTGCCCTTAACATGTTCGTGTATGAGGTTTTCTATCACCACATCCAACATCTTGGCTCTCCATGTTTCGGGACCCCCATGTGGCTCCAGGTTTTCCCAGTCAATCTGCCTGTGGCTGAAATCACCCATAACGAGCAACTTTGCTCTGCTGGTGTGAGCTCTTCTTGTCACCTCAGCAAGTGTGTCCACCATTGCTCTGTTGCTCTCTTCATATTTCTCTCTTGGCCTCCTGCAGTTCTGTGGTGGATTATACATCACTGCAATGACCACCTTGTGCTCCCCAGACTGAAGTGTACCTACTATGTAGTCCCTTTCTCCTGTCTCGTCTATGCCTCCCATTTTCTCGAATTTCCATCTTTTTTTACGAGCAGAGCATCCCCTCCTCCCCTTCTGCCCCTTCTATCTTTCCTCATGATCTGGTATCCTGGTGGGAAGATTGCATCTGTTATTGTTTCCATGAGTTTTGTTTCTGTAACTGCTATGATGTCTGGGGACTTCTCATTAATTCTTTCTTGCCATTCCTCATATTTATTCGTTAATCCATCCGCATTTGTGTACCAAACCTTCAACTTCTGTTCTAATACTGTAACTGTGGTCCTGGGGATATACTTGAGTTGGGAGAGCAGGAGCCCTGGTGCGGGTCTGTGGGGGGTTGCAGTGGAGGTGGAGGAAGAGTGTGTGTGTGTGTGTGTGTGTGTGTGTGTGTGTGTGTCTGTGTGTGTGTGTGTGTGTGTGTGTGTGTGTGTGTGGTGTGTGCGTGTGTGCGTGTATGTACCTATGTACCTGTACTCACCTATTTGTACTCACCTAGTTGAGCTTGCAGGGGTCGATCCCAAGCTCCTGGCCCTGCCTCTGCATGTGTGTGTGTGTGGCGCGTGTGCGTGCGTGTATGTGTACCTGTGTGTGTGAGTGTGTGTACATGTGTGTGCCTGTGCATGTGTGTAAATGTTGGTCTGTGCGTTTTCCTGTGTGTGTGAATGTTTGTCTTATTTTCTGTCTTTCTCTGTCGGTGTATCTCTCTCTCTCTCTCTCTCTTCGAATCACTTCTCTTTTATGTTCTGCAATGTTTTCTTTGATTTCCTCTGTGTGTATGTATAGTCTATTCGGTCCTAACTAACTCGGCGTGCAGGATCATTTTATTGCTTGCCTGTGTCGTAATCCTTTCTATCGATTTATGATTTCACCTCCATGGCAGCATCATCCTCTTCTTCTCGTGATGTATTTACTTGTCTTTCCTCCTGTTCATTTCATTTTGAATATTTATACCCTAGCTGAAAATTGATTTCGTATTGTTTCCTTTGTTTATTTACGTTCTAGCTCTCGGTCCTATTCTCAGTCGTATATCATTTTACTGTTATGTTATGATCCTGTGTCGTTGATCCTCATTTCTTCTCGTTTTATGTTATGATCCTGTGTCGTTGATCCTCCTGTCTTCCAGTTCTCTTAGTTTGAGCCTCTTAGGTCTCTTCCTGTTACTTATGTCACTAGTCATAATTTGTTCAATTACCGAAAATATGTCAGGACAATGGACACAGATGCAATTACTGTAACATTTTTTTGTGGCAACGTTTCGCTTTATCAGACTCCCGGAGAGCGAAACGTTACCACAATAAAATGTCGCACTAGTTGTACCTGTGTCAGCTTACCTAAGACCAATATTGTTGCTAATCTTTTGAGCTTCTCAAGTGTCATTAGGGTCTTGATCAGAGGCTTTTTTATACACCTTAAACTAAATTGTGTTCAATTTCCTATACCAATACCAGACTTCAAATAATATATTAGCATTGTCCTAATTAACGTATATAAGCTTAATTATATTCTATAATAATTAACAGTAGATTATTATTATTATTATAATCAAGGGGGAAGCGCTAAACCCGGAGGATTATACAGCGCCTGGGGGGGGGGATGTGGAAGGCATTCAGGCTTAATTCGGGGAACTGGAGCACAGATCCAATTCCCTAAATCAAGAGCCCCTCACCAACATCAAGGAACCTTCCTTGAGGGGAATTAGCAGTAGAGAAATGTGTTATTCCTGTAATAATCTGAGTTATAACGAGAAACTCATATCAACTAATCTTTCTATGTCAGGAAGGACACAATAACACATTATGAGACACTTGTTAAGACGACTTTTCGCTCTCCAGGACTGAGAAACATTGCAGCAATAAACATTTCGGAAATAAATGTTTTTTATGTGTCTTTGTGCTTTTTTCCTAACATTTCAGTAATTATATTAATGTTTTTATTTGTCTTGTTTGGTAAACCAAATGTTGGTCAGAAGCCAAGACGACAGTTTATTAAACCCCCACAACAAAACACACACACAACACAGACCAGGAGCAATAAATCAACCCCATCAAACCACACAACGGACACAACACAAAACACCACACACAGACACACACAGACAACACACAAACACACACACCCAAACACACACAAAACACACACACACACACACACACACACACACAACACACACACACAAAAACACACACACACAACACGATAACAAACACACACAACACCAACATACAAATCACACAGCACAAACCAAATCCGACCCAACACTACATACACAGCACACATCAGGAACAACACAGACACGATCAAAGGACCCAAAGGGAATGTAAGACAAGGCAAAAAAAGGTGACGAGAAAACAACAAAAGAAATGGGGCCGGGAAAAAGTATGTAGTGAGGAACTCAACAAGAGATTCAAAGAAGTGTTCACAGAGGAGACAGAAGGGGCTCCAGAAAGACAGAGAGGTGGGATACACCACCATGTGCTGGACACAGTGCACACAACCGAGGAAGAAGTGAAGAGGCTTCTGAGTGAGCTAGATACCTCAAAGGCAATGGGGCCAGATAACATCTCTCCATGGGTCCTGAGAGAGGGAGCAGAGGCGCTATGTGTACCCCTAACAACAATATTCAATCATGTATCGAAACAGGGAGATTGCCTGAGGCATGGAAGACAGCAAATGTGGTCCCAGTCTTTAAAAAAGGAGACAGACATGAAGCACTAAACTACAGACCAGTGTCACTGACATGTATAGCATGCAAAATCATGGAAAAGATTGTCAGGAGAAGAATGGATGAACATCTAGAAAGGAATGATCTCATCACCAGCAGCCAACATGGTTTCAGTGACGGGAAATCCTGTGTCACAAACCTACTGGAGTTCTATGACATGGTGACAGCAGTAAGACAAGAGAGAGAGGGGTGGGTGGATTGCATTTTCTTGGGCTGCAAGAAGGCGTTTGACACAGCACCACACAAGAGATTAGTGCAAAAACTGGAGGACCAAGCAGGGATAACAGGGAAGGCACTGCAATGGATCAGGGAATACTTGTCAGGAAGACAGCAGCGAGTAATGGTACGTGGCGAGGTGTCAGAGTGGGCACCTGTGACCAGCGGGGTCCCACAGGGGTCAGTCCTAGGACCAGTGCTGTTTCTGGTATTTGTGAATGACATGACGGAAGGAATAAACTCCGAGGTGTCCCTGTTTGCAGATGACGTGAAGTTGATGAGAAGAGTTCATTCGATCGAAGACCAGGCAGAACTACAAAGGGATCTGAACAGGCTGCAGACCTGGTCCAGCAATTGGCTCCTGGAGTTCAATCCCACCAAGTGCAAAGTCATGAGGATTGGGGAAGGGCAAAGAAGACCGCAGACGGAGTACAGTCTAGGGGGCCAGAGACTACAAACATCACTCAAGGAAAAAGATCTTGGGGTGAGTATAACACCAAGCACATCTCCAGAAGCGCACATCAACCAAATAACTGCTGCAGCATATGGGCGCCTGGCAAACCTCAGAACAGCATTCCGACATCTTAATAAGGAATCGTTCAGGACCCTGTACACCGTGTACGTTAGGCCCATATTGGAGTATGCGGCACCAGTTTGGAACCCACACCTAGCCAAGCACGTCAGGAAACTAGAGAATGTGTAAAGGTTTGCAACAAGACTAGTCCCAGAGTTAAGAGGTATGTCCTATGAGGAGAGGTTAAGGGAAATCAACCTGACGACACTGGAGGACAGGAGAGATAGGGGGACATGATAACGACTTACAAAATACTGAGAGGAATTGACAAGGTGGACAAAGACAGGATGTTCCAGAGACTGGACACAGCAACACGGGGACACAGTTGGAAACTGAAGACACAGATGAATCAAAGGGATGTTAGGAAGTATTTCTTCAGCCACAGAGTAGTCAGGAAGTGGAATAGTTTGGTAAACGATGTAGTGGAGGCAGGATCCATACATAGCTTTAAGCAGAGGTACGATAAAGCTCATGGTTCAGGGAGAGTGACCTAGTAGCGACCAGTGAAGAGGCGGGGCCAGGAGCTTGGACTCGACCCCTGCAACCTCAACTAGGTGAGAACTAGGTGAGTACACACACTATCTGAAGGGGGAAGGCTCCTCCTCACCTTCCGAGGGACTCGGGGAATCGGTTCAGCATCATGAAAGGAGAGCGTATAGAGTAAATCTCTTTCTACCTCTCCCTCCCCTCTCTCTCTCTCTCTCTCTCTCTGTATATATATATATATATATATATATATATATATATATAACATATCGGCCGTTTCCCACCAAGGCAGGGTGGCCCGAAAGAAAAGCTTTCACCATCATTCACTTCATCACTGTCTTGCTAAAGACGCTCTTACACTACAGTTATAAAACTGCAACATTGACGCCCCTCCTTCAGATTGCAGACACTGAGCTTCATATCTCCAGGACTGAAGTCCGGCCTCCCGGTTTGTCCCTGAATCCCTTCATGAATGTTACCTTGCTCACACTCCAACAGCACGTCAAATCCTGAAAACCATTTGTCTCCAACCTTTCCTAGGTCGACCTCTACCCCGCCTTCCCTCCACTATTTTGTTCCACCCTCTCTACATGTCCCCACCACCTCAACAACCCCTTCCTCAGCCCTCTGGATAATAGTTTTGGTAATCCTGAACCTCCTCCTAATTTCTAAACTACGAATTCTCTGCATTATATTCACACCACACACACACACACATTATATATATATATATATATATAATATATATATATATATATATATATATATATATATATATATATATATATATATGTAATATATATATATATATATATATATATATATATATATATATATATATATATATATATATATATATATATATATATATATATGCAATAAGATCACAGTAAACAGGTGATTTCAGAATATGCAATAAGATCACAGTAAACAGGTGATTTCAGAATATGCAAAACAACCACTCTGAAAGAATAGAGAAATTCCAAGCGCTTTCGTGACTACTCACATTATCAAGGAACTATGAAAGTAAAGCATCCAAGGAAGCTATATAAGGGGTCTGGCCAGCACCTCACTATCAGATCCCACAACGGTTAAACACCTGACGCGCGCCGACCCAACTTGGATAGGTCCTTTGCACAACTCACCCCACAAACTATTCTACCCAAGAAAATTTAAAAATTATTTGTCTAGTGTATTATTAAATTCTTCCCAAATTCTATTAATTATAAATGGATCTAATTTATATAAACCAAAGGAAATATTCATATTATTGTCAAAACTGCTTTTTATGAAACAAGATTCAATTATATTCCTGTCGACCATGGACTTGCAAGCAAGTCCATGGTCATATATATATATATATATATATATATATATATAATTTAAATATATATATATTATATAATGCTCGGTTACGTAAATATCTAATTAGCCACTCAAGTGGCTAATAAGATATTTACATGCTTTACATGCGTTTAGACATGCATGTCTGCATACCTAAAAGTATGTAGACATGGTCAAGAGGCTCAGTTGTTGTTCAGACAAACATCAGAGTGGGGATGAACTGTGATCTGATTGTCTTAGATTGTGGAATGGTTGTTGGTGCCAGATGGGCTGGTTTGAATATCTCAGAAACTGCTGATCTCCTTGGAGTTTTACACATAACAATCTCTAGAGTTTACAGAGAATGGCGAGAATAACACAAAATATCATTGAACAACAATTCTTTGGGCAAAATCGCCCTAACAATAAGGAGAATGACCAAAGTGGTTCAAGTTGACAGTAATTCATATAATCATGGGTTACAACAGAAGTCTGCAGAAAAGCATCTTTGACTCACATCATGCCTAACCATGAAGTGGTTGGGTTACAGCAGCAGAAAACACCGGGTTCCACCTCTGTCTGTTAAGAAGAAAACACTGAGGCCACAGTGGACACAAGCTCATCAAACTGAACATCTAAAGATCGGAAAAACGTTGTCAGGTCTAATGAAACGCGATTTCTGCTAAGGCATGTAAATGGTATGGTCAGAATTTGATGTAAATAGTCCATCACCCTCGAAGACTGGAAATGGTTACTTCATTACATCTTCAGTGAGTTGCTGACTCCTTTTTACTCGACTGAAGAAGCCTACACCGTAGGTGAAACGTTTCGGAATAAAGATAATTAATGTTGCACAGTCTTATTAACCAACTTGTCAGTATTGAATAAGATTATATTCACATGAGTATGTCGTTATCAAAACAGAGCCAAGTGACCGAGAAGCAAATAAGAGAGGAAAATCGCTCGGCTTCAGTATGTTCCCCGAATTTGTTCTACCTGTTTTTCATAGTCTAAGGTATTAGCATCAACATTCTTCACCTGACTCTTCAAGTCACTACACTCACTGTAAACAGGCTCATCCCCTATCACCAAGTAGATCTGTTTGCGTCTTGATAAAATCCACTGTCTGTGCGAAACGTTGTGAATGAAGGATCCCATTATATTGCAGTTATGATTTTTTCCAAGGAGTCGGTATTTTACGCCAATTCTTTCCATAAAATTCTAGATGAGGAGAGAAAGGTCGGTGACTTGTTAATTCTCTAAGTAAACTGTGGACGTCAATGGGAACGATCGTGAAGAGGGAGGTAATGTTAAAGGAGGCCACGATATATCAACCTGCATCTACTACCGGTGTCTGCACGATCCCGTGCTGTCACTGTGAAAAAGAAATATGTGGAAGAAACAAGCAGGAATATATTCAACAGTGTTAATGAAGACAAATGAGAGTGCAGCAGGAAGGATCTTAGCAATGCTTGCTTGCATCACAGCGAGACACAAAGACCTCTCAACATAGGAACACGAGAGTGGAAGAATACTGCAACATGCCTACTGGCCCATACCAGTCACGTCTTTCTCAAACCCAACTTTTCCACCTGGACCAAAGCACAAATGACCTTAGTAATTAAGTAAGTTTATTCAGGTATACACAAATACAGTTACATAGATTACCAAACATAGCAGCATATGTGTAGAGAACCTAGGATAACCCTAAAAAGTCAGACAGAGTGACTTATTTCCATGGGGTACTTCACAGATTCTCTCTTAAACACTGAGAAGTGCAGTAGAGAATAATGTTTACTGGAAGTGCTGTGGTAACACCCACAAGTGGTAGGATAGACCAGAAACAGCAGGTAGATAATATACTGTCAGAACTTGCTTCTGCTCCGTAGTCTCCCCATGTACAAACAATAAGTAAAACTGGAGTGACAAAGGTCCCAAGACTGAAACGTTTCCATTAAACATATCCTAAAGTAATTGTGTTTCGTGCATTTTTTCCCTACTTGCCTGCCGGTATCATGTGCTTTTATGCTCAATAATAAAATATATGGAGGCAGAAAGTCAGGAGATTAACTGATCTGCATATTTCGACCCCACTGTAGGATGCTCTTCAGGAGGTCGATTTTTTTTTTATTGACACACTGGCCGATTCCCACCAAGGCAGGGTGGCCCAAAAAAAGAAAAACTTTCACCATCATTCACTCCATCACTGTCTTGCCAGAAGGGTGCTTTACACTACAGTTATAAAACTGCAACATTAACACCACTCCTTCAGAGTGCAGACACTGTACTTCCCATCTCCAGGACTCAAGTCCGGCCTACCGGTTTCCCTGAATCCCTTCATAAATGTTACTTTGCTCACACTCCAACAGCACGTCAAGTATTAAAAACCATTTGTCTCCATTCACTCCTATCAAACACGCTCACGCATGCCTGCTGGAAGTCCAAGCCCCTCGCACATAAAACCTCCTTTACCCCCTCCCTCCAACCTTTCCTAGGCCGACCCCTACCCCGCCTTCCTTCCACTACAGACTGATACGCTCTTGAAGTCATTCTGTTTCGCTCCATTCTCTCTACATGTCCGAACCACCTCAACAACTCTTCCTCAGCCATCTGGACAACAGTTTTGGCAATCCCGCACCTCCTCCTAACTTCCAAACAACGAATTCTCTGCATTATATTCACACCACACATTGCCCTCAGACATGACATCTCCACTGCCTCCAGCCTTCTCCTCGCTGCAACATTCATCACCCATGCTTCACACCCATATAAGAGCGTTGGTAAAACTATACTCTCATACATTCCCCTCTTTGCTTCCAAGGACAAAGTTCTTTGTCTCCACAGACTCCTAAGTGCACCACTCACCCTTTTCCCCTCATCAATTCTATGATTCACCTCATCTTTCATAGACCCATCCTCTGACACGTCCACTCCTAAATATCTGAATACATTCACCTCCTCCATACTCTCTCCCTCCAATCTGATATCCAATCTTTCATCACCTAATATTTTTGTTATCCTCATAACCTTACTCTTTGCTGTATTCACTTTCAATTTTCTTCTTTTACATACCCTACCAAATTCATCCACCAACCTCTGCAACTTCTCTTCAGAATCTCCCAAGAGCACAGTGTCATCAGCAAAGAGCAGCTCTGACAACTCCCACTTTATGTGTGATTCTTTATCTTTTAACTCCACGCCTCTTGCCAAGACCCTCGCATTTACTTCTCTTACAACCCCATCTATAAATATATTAAACAACCACGGTGACATCACACATCCTTGTCTAAGGCCTACTTTTACTGGGAAATAATCTCCCTCTTTCCTACATACTCTAACTTGAGCCTCACTATCCTCGTAAAAACTCTTCACTGCTTTCAGTAACCTACCTCGAAATATACAGACCAAATAATCTCCTGAATTTCTGCCTCTAGGTGAATTATTATAGAGCATTGACAAGTGTCTGCTACACTTCAGTTATCCATGCACTTTTATATTTACCCTTGCCACTCAATTAAACATGAATAATTCCTATTAGATTCTTTGGTCATTAAATAAAAAAAATCCATAAAACTACAGCTGTGTGTATAAAAAAAAAAACTACAAACTTGCCTAATATGAGAAGCAAAAGTGATCCTGATAAATTTAATTTTCCTCGGATATTAATAACGTCGATTAAAAGTTTGATAAACAGCTAGCATTAATAATTTCCTTGTGGCACAACATCGCCGCAATAGACCGTATCGGTGATGGCACCATTCGCCCTCCATCCAAGATGCCACCATGAGAAGGAATTCTCTCAGTGATGGCATATTCCCATTAAGGTGCCACCATGGACAGGAATACCTTAGCAGTGATGGCAGTTTACCTTAGGTGCCAAAATTGCTAGGAACACCATGGCAGTAACGGCACACTTCATCAGATGTTACCATGACCATAAAAGGCCATGACCAGCATAATACAATGACCCTGATGCCACCGTCATCAGGATGATCATGGCCAGTATGGCACTTTTCCCAAGATGCCACCATGATCAGAAAGACCATGAATATGTGGCATCGCTCTCAGTATAGTATTTATATTATGTATGTATGTATGTATGTATGTATGTATGTATGTATGTATGTATGTATGTATAGATATGTGTTAGTTTAATTAATTAAAAGAGTGAGTTAAAAATTAATTAGAAAGAGAGAGAGAGAGAGAGAGAGAGAGAGAAGAGAGAGAGAGAGAGAGAGAGAGAGAGAGAGAGAGAGAGAGCCGAGTGAGATGGGAGACGGTTGAATAGAAAAAGAAAGGGTTACAGGTTGAGGGAAGAAGTGAAAGGGAAAGGGAAGGGGGAGAACTGAGAATGGAAGAGGGAGAACTGAGAAGAGAGAAGGGAGAGGAGAGAGTTGCGTGGCTGTTCCAATTTGCTGGTGTGGCCAGATATATTTGACGCGACGGCCGCTCTCACCAAATATTGCCTAGAATTTTTTTGTTTACGCTGTTGTCGTTGTTGGGGTGGAATATCGTGGATAACATACCTGTGGCCAGTATCGATAGCTCCTCTAGTCTAAAAGCACAGCTTGATTCCAACCCTCGTCTGCGATTGCCTTGTCAACCAGGTTGTGGTTGCCAGCAACCCTCGAGTCTTAATACATATCACAACCTGATTGATCTGGCACTTGTTGCTGGTAGTGGCTCAGTTTTCTCTTCATAATTTTTACTTTAGTTCCGGCATTTTTCTTTTATTCGTTAATAGAAGGATGACAGCTCGAAGGCCACGGAGGGCTGACAGTGTTCCGTAATTCTGCCTAGAACAACACCAAATTTCACTTAATTTACCCTACACTCCCTCCAGTATCTCTCATTAATGTACGTTGTTATGGCAGTGTGCAGATCCATTTTTCTTTTATTCGTTAATAGAAGGATGACAGCTCGAAGGCCACGGAGGGCTGACAGTGTTCCGTAATTCTGCCTAGAACAACACCAAATTTCACTTAATTTACCCTACACTCCCTCCAGTATCTCTCATTAATGTACGTTGTTATGGCAGTGTGCAGATCGAAAACTTGATCCTCAAGAGCTTTCCCTACAAATTTTATCTCATATCCAGAGGAAAAATCCAGATGTTTCGAGGCGACCGGGTACCTAATATTATGTAAATAAATGGCTCGGAGAACCAACAAGTCCATAAATTAGACACATGTGCAACACTTGGGTATCTCTAGTGAGGAAACGTTTCGCCACACACTAACTTCATCAGTCCTATACAAAGAAGAACGTGGGAAGATCATGAGTTTGGTTGATTACATCGACTCCAGGCTGAGGGACTGATTACCGCAAACTCCTAATCTTCACCATTCTTCTTTGTATGGACTGGTGAAGCCACTGTGTGGCGAAACGTTTCCTCAGTAAAGATACCCAAGTGTTGCACATGTGTCTAACTTATAGCCTTATGTTATATCGACACTGTTGTATGTGAGGCGATGAGTGAGTGGGAGGTCAGAGTGCAAGTGATGAGTGAGTGGGAGGTCAGAGTGCAAGCGATGAGTGAGTGGGTGGTCAGAGTGCAAGTGATGAGTGAGTGGGAGGTCAGAGTGCAAGTGATGAGTGAGTGGGAGGTCAGAGTGCAATAATGAGTGAGTGGGAGGCAGAGTGCAAGTGTGAGTGAGTGGAGGTAGGTCAGTGTGAGTGATCAAGTGATGATGAGTGAGTGGGTCAGAGTGCAAGTGATGAGTGAGTGGGAGGTCAGAGTGCAAGTGATGAGTGAGTGGGAGGTCAGAGTGCATGCGATGAGTGAGTGGGTGGTCAGAGTGCAAGGGATGAGTGAGTGGGAGGTCAGAGTGCAAGTGATGAGTGAGTGGGAGGTCAGAGTGCAAATAATGAGTGGGGACGTCAGAGTGCAAGTGAGTGGTGGGAGTCAGAGTGCAAGGATGAGTGAGTTGGTGTCAGAGTGTAAGTGATGAGTGAGTGGGAGGTCAGAGTGCAATGCATGAGTGAGTGGGAGGTCAGAGTGTATGCGATGAGTGAGTGGGTGGTCAGAGTGCAAGGGATGAGTGAGTGGAGGTCAGAGTGCAAGTGATGAGTGAATGGGAGGTCAGAGTGACGCGATGAAGTGAGTGACGTCAGAGGCATGCGATGTGAGTTGGTGGTCGAGTGTATGCGATGAGTGATTGGTGTCAGAGGTATGCGATGAGTGAGTTGGTGTCGAGTGTAGGATGAGGAGTGGAGGTTAGAGTGCAAGCGATGAGGGGGAGGTCTATTTAAGCGATGAGTGAGTGGGAGGTCAGTGTAGAGATAAGTGAAGTAAGCATGAGGAGGCAGGGGATCAGAGAGTAAGAAGTGAGAGGGCAGAGGGTCAGAGAGTAAGAAGTGAGAGGGCAGGGATCAGAGAGTAAGAAGTGAGAAGGCAGGGGTCAGAGAGTAAGAAGTGAGAGGGCAGGGGTCAGAAGTAAGAAGTGAGAGGCAGGGGTGAGACAGTAAGAAGTGAGAGGGCAGGGGTCAGAGAGTAAGAAGTGAGAGGGTAGGGGTCAAAAGGAGTAAGAAGGCAGGGGTCAGAAAATAAGAAGAGGGCAAGGGTCAGAGGATAAGAAGTAAGAAGGAAGGGGTCAGAGAGCTTGGAGTGAATGGGTTTTGGTGAGACGGAAGACTGACTTGTATTAAAGAAGGGGCATCTCTGTGAGGGAGGGGGGTGGCAGTGGTGGGGGAGGTGCTGGCAGTAAGGGAAAGGGGTGGCAGTAAGGGAGGGGGATGGTAGTGATAAGGGAGGTGCTGGCAGTAAGGGAGGGGGGTGGGAGTGATGTGGGACGTGTTGGCATTAAAGGGAGAGCACTGGCAGTGGTGGGGAAGGTGCTGGCAGTGAGGGGAGATGACAGTGTTGGGGAAGGTGCTGGCACTAAGGGGGGAATGGCAGTGTTGGGGAAGGCTGCTGGCAGTGTTGGGGAAGGTGCTGGCAGTAATGGGGGGATGGCAGTGTTGGGGAAGGTGCTGGCAGTAAAGGGGTGGATGGGAGTGATGGGGGACAAGCTAGGATTAAAGTAAGGGAGAAGAATGGCAGTGTTGCGGGAGGTGTTGGCAGTTAGGGAGGGTGATGGCAGTGGTGGGGGAGGTGCTGGCAGTAAAGGAGGGGGATGGCAGTGGTGGGGGAGGTGCTGGCAGTAAGGAAGGGGAATGGCAGTGGTGGGGGGAGGTGCTGGCAGTAAGGGAGGGGATGGCAGTGGTGGGGGAGGTGCTGGCAGTAAGGAAGGGGAATGGCAGTGGTGGGGGGAGGTGCTGGCAGTAATGGAGGGGGATGGCAGTGGTGGGTGAGGTTCTGGCAGTAAGGAAGGGGAATGGCAGTGGTGGGGAGGTGCTGGCAGTTAGGGAGGGGGATGGCAGTGGTGGGGGAGGTGCTGGAGTAAGGGAGGGGGGATGGCAGTGGTGGGGGAGGTGCTGGCAGTAAGGAAGGGGAATGGCAGTGGTGGGGGAGGTGCTGGCAGTAAGGGAGGGGTGGAGTGGTGGGGGAGGTGCTGGCAGTAGGAGGGGATGGAGTGGTGGGGGAGGTGCTGGCAGTGAGGGGGTTGTTGCGTAGGGGAGGATGCAGTGATGGGGAGGTGTGGCAGTAAGGGAGGGGGATTTCAGTGATGGGGAGGTGCTGGCAGTAAGGGAGGGGATGGCAGTGATGGGGAGGTGCTGGCAGTAAGGGGAGGGATGGCAGTAAGGGAGGGGATGAGAGGCAGTAAGGGAGGGGGATTTCAGTGGTGAGGGAGGTGCTGGTAGTATGGAGGGGGATGGCAGTGATAGGGGAGGTGCTGGCATTAAGGGAGGGAGTTGGTAGGAAGGGAGGGGGATAGGCAGTGATGGGGGAGGTGTGGCAGTAAGGAGGTGGTGGCAGTGAGGGAGGGGGATGGGAGAGTGATGGGGAGGTGATGGCAGTGAAGGAGGTGGTGGCAGTAAGGGAGGGGGGTGGAGGATGGGGAGGTGATGGGGGAGGTGATGGCAGTGAAGGAGGTGGTGGCAGTAAGGGAGGGGGTGGGCAGTGATGGGGAGGTGATGGCAGTGAAGGAGGTGGTGGCAGTAAGGGAGGGGGATGGGAGTGATGGGGGAGGTGATGGCAGTGAAGGAGGTGGTGGCCGTAAGGGAGGGGGGTGGCAGTGATGGGGGAGGTGATGGTAGTAAGGGAGGGGGTGGAGTGATGGGGGAGGTGATGGCAGAAGGGGGGGTGGCTGAGGATGATGGGGGAGGTGCTGGCAGGAAAGAAAAGAAGAATGGAGAACCTTCGGTGAGAGACTTGTATAGTAGACTGTTACTAGGGGTTGTGGTGAGGGAGAGGGGGGGGACTTCTGCTGAAGGAGGGGGGCTGACAGTCAGGGGAAAGGGGCTAACAGTCAGGGGAAGCGTGACTTGCGGCTAGGGAGGGGAAGCTGACGGCTTGAGAAACAAAATTTAGTCCCCAGCACGGGCGGGTCTTAAAACTTAGCTGGTGAGTTGGTGAGGTTTTCCACCTTCCTGAATACTTAATTTTGATGCTGACGGAGTCAAGCTCCACCGGAGACCCTGGCCAGCAAGTTTCCCAGGCACTGGTTTACTGGTAGGTCCCCCAGTCTGTGAAGTACTGGTGGTGGGGCCCAGTGTCTGAAGTACTGGTGGTGGGCCCCAGTTGTGAAGTACTGGTAGTGGGCACCAGTTTGTGTAGTACTGTGGTGGGGCCGCAGTCTGTGTAGTACTGGTATTGGGCCCCAGTCTGTGAAATACTGGTGGGTCCCAGTCTGTGTAGTACTAGTGGCGGGTCCCCCAGTCTGTGGAGTACTGGTAGTGGGCCCCAGTCTCTAAGGTACTGGTGGTGGGCACCAGTCTGTGTAGTTCTGGTATTGGGCTCCAGTCTGTGAAGTACTGGTATTCCCCAGTCTGTATAGTACTGGTGCTCCCCAGTCTGTGTAGTACTAGTAGTGGGCCCCAGTCTGTGAAGTACCGGTGCTCTCCAGTCTTTGTAGTACTAGTAGTGGGCCCCAGTCTTTTTTTTTACTAGCATTGCGCTGTAATCTGTATTCCATGGAGGTGGGCCTCAGCTTGTGTAGATCCTGTTGGCGATCTCCAGTACATATAACATTGGTGGAAGGGCCACGTCTACGTAGCACCGGTGGCTGTAGACCTCCCTCTTTGTAGCTCTAGTAATACTAAGCCTCTACATACCTAGCACTGGTGGCTACCCAAATCGTCTTCTTACGTCGTTCTGTTTCCCATCGAGATTTGCGACAGAAGCAGTGATCAGGAAGCTGATCCTCGCAGATCATCAGTGGAACTAATCTGTTTCTGAGGCTTCTCACAGGAATGATCTCAGTGTACAAATGGTTGACATGTTGACAGAGATGACTTCACGTTTGGAGGAATAAATGTTAAATCCCATTTTTTTTTTTCAACTTTTTTTTTTTTTTTTACAATAGTTCCATTGTCTTGAAATAAGATATTAATTTTGCAAACGAGGAATATGATGAGAAAGTTCCGGTGCTGGAGAAAAATAATTATTTTTGTTTCTAGAAATCTTATTTTTTCCTTTTTTTCCTGGCTGTACAGATAAATGGAATAAAATATATATAGGATGGAAACACAGCCACAAATGCAGTGTAATGAGATTCATTAACAACGTTTCGCCCACACAGTGTGAATTTCATGAATGTAATAAAGTTGTTAGAATTACCGACAATATGTAAAGTAAAAGGACACAAGTGCAACTAATGTGACATTTATTGTGGCAACGTTTCGCTCTCCAGGAGCTTTATCAAGCCATTTGATAAAGCTCCTGGAGAGCGAAACGTTGCCACAATAAATGTCACATTAGTTGCACTTGTGTCCTTTTACTTTACAATTTCATGAATCATACCACGGGCGGGGCTAAACTCGTGGCGAGTGAATCATATGGTATATTTGCAATCGTGTCATTAAGATTTCGTGAATAGTAAATTTCATCTTTAGCATTATCTCCAACACCAAATTCGAAGTAGCCAACGCTGCCTCCACTATGATCAAGAATATCACCAGTAAGAGACACCTCCAAAGCAAGGTTATACACCATACCCCCGGCCGGGATTGAACCCGCGGTCATAGAGTCTCAAAACTCCAGCCCGTCGCGTTAGCCACTAGACCAGCTAGCCACAATAAGATTCATCCAACTAGGTATATTTCTACACCATAGGAAAGTTAGCACAGGCACCTCTGTGACCACAAATGCAAGTTTTTACAGACGAATCTCCAGCTAGCGTGGCCGTGACGAACTCTAGCTCAAGTCCCTTCACTGCCGTCAACATGACTCAAGAAATCGTAATGACACGATTGCAAATAAACTCTATGACCGCGGGTTCAATCCCGGCCGGGGGTATGGTTTATTTGCAATCGTGTCATTACGATTTCTTGAGTAAGGTTTATACACCATTCCATGCAACAACTGGCCAAAAAAAATCAGAGACTTCCACACATTTCTGAACACCAATACGCCTGCAAAACTGACCACTTGTATAACGCCTCTGTCTAACATAGAGAATAGAAGAACCACAAGATGGTTGTTGCAGTTTCTGTAGGGGGGCACGACTCAGTGTCAAATTAAAATATACTCAGACACACAGAATTCTCGAATCATTACCATCAGAACATCAAACAATTTCATGGTGAGCAATGAATTCTGGTTTAAATGGTACGTAAGCAAACACTACATACCTGTTGTCTACCTGGATGGAGTTCGGGGGTCAATGCTCCCGTGACTTGGTCCCTGACTAGGCCTCCTATTGGATCAGGGCCTGATCAACCAGGCTGTTACTGCCGCCTGCACACAATCCAACGTACGAACCACATCCCGGCTGGTCAGATAATGATTTTAGAAATCTGTCCAGTTCCCTCTTGAAGACAGCCAGGGTTTTATTGATAATCCCCCTTTTGTATGCTAGGAGGTAGTTGAATAGTCTTGGGCCCTTGACATTTATTGTTTTCTCTTATTGTGCTGATGGCGCCCCTGCTTTTCAGAGGGCGTATGTTGCACTGTCTGCCGAATGTTTTGCTTTTGTACCAAGTGATTTTTGTATGCAGATTTGTGAACGGTCATCTAGGGACTTCTATATGTAGATTATAACGTATTTTTCTTGCCAGCATTCCAAGGAGTATGGATTAAGGAACTTGAAACGGTCCTAGTAATTGAAGTGCTTGACTGTATTTATACGTGTAGCGAAGGCTGTTTGTATATTCTCCAGATCTACAATTTCGCCTGTATAGAAAAGGGGTTGTTAGTATACAGCAGTATGCAGTATTCCAGAGTATTATTATCGGCTTGGTGTCCCTTGTCTGGAAGGTTCTCATTATCCATCCTCGCAGTTGTGATAGTGACACTGTTGTGATCTTTGAGAGCGATATCTGATCTAGCTGTCCATAATTAAGTTTTCCATAATGAAGTAACCGTATTTTGTCCTCACAGATCATCAAATAGAAAAAAGATTTGGATAATATTAGCATGAAGATTTACAGAGTCCTCAATGAATGACACTTTTATCCAAACGAGGGCGAGTACTGTACCATGTGGAAAAGAGCTTTTCACTGTGGCCTCTTCTGATTTAACTTGGTTTACTTTTATTCTTTGAGTTCTCATGGTTAGAAAGTTAAAGATTCATCTGCTCACTTTTTCAGGTATTCCCATATCAAGCATTATGTGTACTATTACACCATGATGGCATTTATCCAAGGTTTTCACAAAATTTGTGTACTCCTTTTGCATTCTGTTTCTCTTCTAGTACATCCAAGACCATGTATTAGACATATTTGTAAGGAAACGTTTCGGTCATGGGATCCTGATCACTCGTTTCATACAAAAGTCGAAAATAAAAGTACATGTATTTATAGGCATGACGTAAGATATAAGTGACATACAGTGTTCTAACAATAAAACAAGTAAGGTTTTATCAGATGGGCGTGAGGTAGCCCATGAGGTCAAGTGATTCCTATGGTATGAAGCACGTTGGGCTTAGTCTAGTTGATTATGATGTATGCCAGCGTTTCTTAAATTTTGTTGCTACTAGTATTATGTTCCACGATGTCGGTGATATCGATTAGTGAGGCTTCAAGACACCGTCGTGTATGAGGTCTTGTGCAGTGGGCACGAGTTGTGCGTCATTCCAGCTCATTTAATGCCCAAGTGTTTACTCTCGATTAACAAGGTTTATATCACAATGGCTTCTACAACATAACTGACCCCTTCCCAGGTAGTATCAAGATCAGTTTTCCACGTAGCAAAAGAATGGGGCACTGCTGTAGGCTTACTCATGCTAAATAGATACCTCTTTTATCCAGCCATGCTCAACTATACATTTGTCTAACTGTTTTTTTTAATCTTTCTTAGTAAGCCTCAACACACCTAACCTGACTCTACACAACACTATGCACTGAATAGTGTTATGCAAAGTTACTCTACAGGAGAAGATTGAAATTAGCTCTGTGCTTACCTCGGCCACGTATGTCCTCGCATCATGAAACACGCCCAGTCCCGCTGGGTGCATGTTGTATGTAGCATTGTATGGTCCAGCGGTTAGAGCATCATGAACTTTGACTGGCCTTCCACGAGGCAGACCAAAGTAGCACGGGATTGATCCCAGCCATGTTGGTGGGATGAGTTGTAAAGGACCTGCCTGGTATGGGCCAACAGGCCTCCTGCAGTGTTCCTCCTTTCTTATGTTCTTATGCCGGAGTCTGTTAATGCTTCAGTACTACTTATTTCGTGGATTCATTAATATATATATATATTATATATATATATATATATATATATATATTATATATAAATATATATATATATATATATATATATATATATATATATATATATATATATATATATATATAAATATATATATATATATATATATTATATTATATATATATATATTATATATATATATATATATATATATATTATATATTATCGTGCCGAATATGTAAAAACTGGTCAATTAGCAGAGAACTCATTAAAATTAAGTACCTTTCTAAAATTTTCTCTTATACGTTTAAAGATATGTTTTTTTTTCATTAATGTTGATGTAAAAAATTTATAATTTTGCACCAAAAGGAACTTGGAAAACTTACCTAACCTTATTATAACAAGCGCAATTTATTTTAGCCTAACCCAACTAAATATATTTTAGATTTGTTTACAATAATTTAATACTAAACAAAACACAGTGAAATATATTTTTTTCGTTAGGTTCAGAATGATTTTGGCGAAATTATTGCATACACAAATTTTCACTTGTCCTATATGGCAAGATGAGCGTTGACTGTTTAAGCCAAGATCGCAAGTTCTGCCTATTCGGCACGACATTATATATATTATATATTATATATATATATATATTATATATATATATATATATATATATATATATATATATATATACATACATATATATATATATATATATATATATATATTATTATATATATATATATATATATATATATATATTTATATGAATATATATGTACAAGTTTAGACTCCTCAAAAAATTAGCTACTAATGGCCTACCTTTGACCGGAAGCCTAACCGGTAACTTAAACAGTCAATTAAAACATACTGTTTTGTATCTAGATAACATTATTAAGAAAATCAGAAGGAAACAAAAATATATTTACAGTACTGTACTGTATTTATAGATACAGTAAGTTTAAGATCTCTGTTTTCAAGATGACTCGTCTGTCTGTCAGTACCTATATCAGTATCGTCTTATATGACACAAAACACTGTAGATGTGTTATGTATCACTAACACTAAACATCAAAACTAAGAAGATAACGTGAAAAAAAATTGCGTTTACTTACGATTTAATATTGCATCTTTATGTATGTTTATATTTCTCTCGACTGCGGATAGAACACATATGATCTGTAATAATAATAATTATTATTGTATATATATTATTATTTTATATTACTATTGCTATTATCTATTATACTATTATTGGATTTTTCTTTTTTAATACATCGGCTGTTTCCCACCGAGGCATTGTGACCCAAAAAGAAAAGAAAAAAAAGAAAGAAAAAAATTTCATCATTATTTAACACTTACACCATCACTGATATATAATCACTGTCTTTGCAGAGGCGTTCAGATATGACAGCTTATACGTCCCTCCAAACTGCCAATATCACAAACCCCTCCTTTAAAGTGCAGGCATTGTACTTCCCATTACCAGGACTCAAGTCCGGCTAACCGGTTTCCCTGAATCCCTTCACAAAATATTACCCTGCTCACACTCCAACAGCTCGTCATATCTCAAAAGCCATTCGTCTCCATTCACTCTTATCTAACACGCTCACGCACGCTTGCTGGAAGTTCAAGCCCCTCTCCCACAAAATCTTCTTTACTCCCTCCAACCTTCTCGAGGACGACCCCGCCATCCTTTCCCTACAGATTTATACGCTCTCCAAGTCATTCTATCATGTTCCATTCTCTCTAAATAACCAAACCATCTCAACAGCCCCTCTTCAGTTTTCTGACTTATGCTTTTAGTAATTCCACACCACCTAATTTCCACACTACGAATTATCTGCATAATATTTACACCACACACTGCCCTTAAACACGATATCACTTACTTCAGCCTCCTCCTCGCTGCAACATTTACAACCCAAGTTTCACACCCATATAAGAGTGCTGGTGAAACTGTACTCTCATACATTCCCTTCTTTACCTCCTTGGATAAAGGTTTTTGTCTCCACAAATACCTCAACGCACCACTCACCTTTTTTCCTTCATTAATTCTATGGTTAACCTCATCCTTCAAAATCCATCCGCTGACACGTCAACTCTCAAATATATGAAAACATTCACTTCTTCCGTATTCCTTCTCTTCGATGTGATATCCAATTTTTCTTTATCTAAATCATTTGATACCCTCATCACCTTACTCTTATCTTTGTTCACTTTCAACTTATTATTATATTATAATATTGACCCTTTGGGTTTAGCGCTTCCTTATGATTAAAATAATAATAATAATAATATTATTATTATTAGTATTATTATTTAATGTATTATTATTATACTACATTATTGCATCTTTACGTTTAATTACATTTCTCTGAATGTGACTGGAACATCTACGATCTGTAATTGTTTGTGTGCGTTAGTTTTGATAAATTTAACTTTAGTAACAGATTTGTGTATATATTATGATAGTAAATGATCAAATAGACTAGTATCTATACATATTTTATGCATTTTTGACATACCTAACTTTTTCACATTATTATTCACAATATGCAGAACAACCACTGTGAAAAAAATAGTGAAATTTCAAACGCCTTCGTGACTTCTCACATTATCAAGGAACTATATAATATAGTGCCTTGATGACGTGAGAAGTCACGAAATCGCTGAGAATTTCAATATAACCCTGTAGCTATTGTTTCTTGAATTCCTTCCATCGTAGTCTCGTTTCTTTTACCTTATTTCGAACTCTTATCTTGAACCTGTTTCCTTGAACTCCTTCACTTGAACTTCAGAATACAAAGTGAAAAATAAATTGCAAACAAAGACATACAGCGACGATGCTGACGAAAAGAGCTAATGTTGCCGGATGTTAGCCACTGATCGAATATGCTTAACTGTGACCAGGTGAGGCCTGGTCACAGACCGGGCCGCGGGGGCGTTGACCCCTGGAACTCTTTCCACGTAAACTCCAGGTAAACTGATACCCCGTTTAGAATTTTGGGAGATGCTTGGAGATGTCATGAAGACACCTGGAGACGTCTAGAGACGCATAAAGACGCTGGCCTGCTCGTCTTCCCACAGGAAACTCCACTTCCGCTTCGATCCTCCAGGTTTGAATGAATTAATCAGCATGTAGGCCAAAAAGTGCATAAGGAAAGTGGAAGCTACTTTTTGCCTATCTGTTTCTGGCCACTGACTGACGTGAGTCGGAGACGCTTGAGCTGACAGCGAGAAGGTGAAGGTGAATGAAGAGGTGGCAGTGAGTTGACGAAGGTGACAGGTTGACAGATAGATATTTATCTTTACTTAAGGCACAGTACTTCTCCCACTTCTCTCTGATTCTCACATCTGCCTTGGACAGGGACATAAGCCATTGCACTACATCATTTGAGACGATACAAGAATCTGTAAGAGTCTAGCAACCATAGAAGGCAGAGGGAGCCTCCAAGCAGATATAAACCAAGTCTTCCAGCGGGCTACTGACAACAGTGTGATATTCAACGAGGGAAAATTTAAGTTACTATGTTTTGGAGGAAGGGAGGAAATAAAACAAAATCGAAGTTTATGACACACTCGAACCACTTAATTAACAGAACGTTAGACAAATGTGAGAGACCTGGGAGTGATAATGTCAGATCTCACGTTCAAGGAGGACAACAGTGTTATTATCGCAACTGCAAGGAAATTTACAGTTTGGTTAACTAGAATTTTCAAAACAAGAGATGCTAAGCCAATTATGACATTCTTCAATATTATTTAATATTATGCAGAGGATAAGGAAGGAATAAAGTACTAGAGCAGAGGGCGGTATGATAGGTATGTTTCAACGAGTATCTTAAGGCTGTTGAGATGGTCTGGACATGTTAATAGACTGGAACAAGATAGGGTGATTAGGGGTTTATATCAGGAGTTGATGAAAAATAATGTAGGAGCCAACATATCTAGCGTTAATGAGGCGTAGAGAATTGAGAACTTGACCATCCTTCAGTGATGTGATAGATCAAAGGGAGTGGAGGCAAGTAAGTGTTGCGAGTTGTAGTGTTCAGAAAAGAGGCGGAGTTAGAATTTAGTTTTGATTGGAAGTACAGTTCCTGCACTCAGGAGACAGGCGGCGAGAGTGTAGTTCAGGTCATCACTGGATCGAAATATCTGAAATCTCTTGAAATCCTGCTGAAGAATACGCGAGAACATAGTGTATTTATCAGATTCCTCCTAAAAACTGCAGTAAGAATAATCTGGTGCAAATAGTCAAGGGATGACATGCAGAAATGAGTTATGCAATACCGATTCACAAAATGGAGTGGGAGTTCAAAACCATAACACGCAGTCGTAACACTAGCATGCCAGTGTGTTGCCTAACACCAACATTGTGTTAGAATTAGCCGATTCTTAAGTATCGGTCTTACACATTATATCATTATATTATTCTTCCCATCCCAGAAGCATTTAGGACACTTTATTCTCATATATAATAAACTTTGTACGTAAACCAAATATAGGTCGTAATGAATAAATACAAGAATGAAGGGCTGCGACCCGAGGTACATGTCCAGTGCAAACAAAGTAGTTGATTTAACAACTAATTCTTCTGTGACAAGACTGAATCAGAGGCAATAATTTTAAGTCATCCCAGAGCCTAAAAACCTTACGTGGTACATCAATTTTAATTCCCGTTAAAGGCATATTGCTCATTAACCTTCATACCACTGATATAACCATACTATAAATATGATAAATTAGACACATGTGCAACTCTTGGGTATCTTTATTGAGGAAACGTTTCGCTACACAGTGACTTCATCTACAATCCTGTCAGACACTGCAACTTCTTGGGAGCTTAATACTTGGGAATTCTTCACTTGCCTAACCCTTGGGCACGACCTACTTCCACACTGGGAAATGTGACACCACCTACGTCTGCTGCACTTCTCCTGCCTACGGTTTATAAGCTCCTTCTCCGCCCATATGCCGTATTCTATTCAAGATTGATGGACTGACCACATCGACTCAAGGCTGAGAGACTGATTACCTCATTCTCCTCCTGTTCTTCAAGCTTTTCCTGTGTATGGACTGGTGAAGCCACTGTGTGGCGAAACGTTTCCTCAATAAAGATACCCAAGAGTTGCACATGTGTCTAATTTATCAACGTGTCGGTTCTGTGAACCATTCATCTACATACTATAAATATGTTGGCAGTTAAACAATCCTTTCTAAGTTCTGTAGCTGAACTGTAGTAGACTCGCCGGTCTTGTCCTGACCTGGCTCTGTAGCTCAGTGGTTGAGTGCTGGACCTGGTATGCGCATGAACAACAGTTCGACGTGTCCCTATCCATGCTTCTGTACTCTGTACCTTGATGAGTCCTGGCCTAGTCTTGAGCCAATGTTTGGAATTTGTGGCAGACAAAGAGTATGTTACAATTTATTCGGCGTTTGTCACACTCCCATATAGGCTGCCTCCCAACCAGCGAACCGGGTGTTAAGGATTTAGCGATCAATAGGGTACCCGTTGTTAAATCAGTACCTTGGTTCATTTACCAATCACGTGCAAGCCCACCAAAGCTGAAGCAATGTGGTTCACTTGTGATAAGTATTGGTAGACTTGCCTACCTGCTGGTTGAGTACGGTGCACTCTCTCTGGCTTCTACTGTGCCATTTGTCACCGTGGTGTATACTTATTATTATTCTATCTGTGTATATTGTACATAGTGTACATACCTGTACATTAGTGGGTGAAGGCAAAATATACATTATAGTCTATTGCTGAGTTTGTTTGCTCCAAGTCCCATTACGACCAGGTCTCACAGGCCATTCATTATCTGTGTTCGTAATGCAAATAACTTCGCTCGTTTCGAGAATTGCTAAGCACACACACACACACACACACACACACACACACACACACACGCATATTTATATATATGTTTATATATCGCTTTAAACCACAGGACCACCCAACCCTACAAGAATGGCGCAGCCAGCACATAGCTAGCTGTTGGTCCGCCATCCTAAGGCATACGGAGGTGTGAGAGCTTCTAAGCTAATTTCATTCTCATCCCTGTTTGGTGTATGAGTCATAAAGGTATATAATAGCTCTTTCTCATTCCTACATACACTTCTCTTTGAACATTTACTGACCCTTTCTTTATTCACGTCATTCCCTCCTCCGCCTTTTATCTTCCCTCTGAATTTCACTTTTATCTTCCTCACTAGTTCCCTGGTCAGTCTACATTGTTGTTTTGCATCTCTCTGGGCCGCCTCTGATTCCAATGTACCATGGTTGAGCCTTGGCGGTACTCTTGCGGTGTTCTGATAGTGCTCTGGTGGTGCTCTAGTGCTACCTTTGTGGTGCTCTGGTGGTAATTTGGTGCTCTGGTGGTACCTTGCTGGTGCTCTGGTGGCACCTTGGTGGTGCTATAGTGGTACCTTGGTCGAGCTCTGGTGGTACCTTGATGGTGCTTTGGTGTACTATGGTGGTGCTCTGGTGGTACCGTGGTGGTACTCTGGCAGTACCGTGGTATCCTGGGACTGGTCCTGTACCCTGGTGGTGCCCTGAGACTGAACCGATACCCTGGTGGTATCCTGGTACAAGGTCCTCGTGGTCCCCTGGAATGGTTCTGGTTAGGCTTGGTTAGGTTAGGTCAGATTTGGTGTGATTAGGTCAGGTGTGGCTAAGTTAGATTAGGTTAATTTAGGTTATGTTAGGTTAGTTTAAGTTAGGTTAATTTAGGTTTGGTTAGTTTAGGTTGGGTTAGGTCAGATTTAGTTTGATTAGGTCAGGTGTGGTTAGGTTAGGTTAGTTTAGGTTTGGTTAGGTTAGGTCACGATAGGTTAGGATAGGTTAGTTTAGATTAGGTTAGGTTAGGTTAGTTTAGATTTGGTAATATTAGGTTAAGTAAGGCTAGGTTAGCGTTGTTTTATTTTAGTTAGGTTAGGTTAGGTTAGGTTAGGTAAGGTTAGGAACTTGTAGAGATCACCTGGAGCTTGAAGAACACGAGAGGAACTTGTAAGAGAACACTAGGAACTTAGAACATCGGGAGGTTGAAGAGAAGCCATGAGAGTGAGTCTTACGGAACCTGCTTTGAGGTAGAGCTCATCACTGCCACGCTGGGGGGAGATTCATCTGTAAAACTTGCATTTGTAGTCACAGTGGTGGCCCATGTTAACCTGCCTATGGTGTATAAATATACCAAGTTTGATAAATCTTATCGTAGCCAGCTGGCCGAGTGGCTTACACACTAGCACTCGCCATGGATTAAAGCCCTACCTTACAGTTTTTTCTTAAGATTTTTCTATTGTAAATAAAACTCTACTAAATATTCCCCCTTAAAATTATGATTTAATACAAAAACTATCCCTTAGAACTACCATTTAGTGTAAAAAAAAATACCCCTTAATTTATAATCATAACCAAGCGCTAAACCCGTAAGGGTCATACGGCGCTGGCTACTCCATAAAACTACACTTAATATAAAAACTACCCTTTAAAAACTAAACTCTAATATAAAAAAAACTACTTGACTATTATTTAATAAAAAAATCGTTAAAATTACCATATAATATAAAACTACCCTTTAAAATGTAAAGGCTACCCCTTGAAAAACTACCATTTAATGCAAATGACTCCCCCTCCCTTAAAAACAACCCTTAAATATATAAAAAAAAACTAAATCCCCCTGTCTGCGGAAACCTACTCTTCCCCCCTCAAAAAAAAACCTCTTCCTCAGTAATAAAAAAAACCTCTGGACCGCCCCCCCCCCTTCGCCCCCGAGTCCAAAACAGCCGCGTCAGTATAAAAATCTGGTGTGCAGCGCCTCTTAAATTTTAGAAAAACAACACAAACGTTTTATATATTATTTTTCTTCATATAAATTGTCGCTGGTCATTATTTTATCGCACAAAAATAATCGCCCCAGAAAATAAAAGCTACAACGAGTGCGTATGTGTATAATTTATAGTGGCGCAGCGTAAAGGCCGCTTTAAAACTACGTATACATTTATATATTTATCTCTGCGGTCATTCACTGCCCACATTGCCAGCATCTCAATTATTCACGTAGGTAACTAAATTAGGGAGCGTGGGAGAGGAGATTAGGTTCGTCACACCTATTTCTCCCACTGTGATGCAATATTACCTGAGACCCAACCGGTCTTGTGGGTGACTGCTCTAGTAACCTGTAGGGTCCCAAACCAGGCCTCGTGACTGCTAGCCTGATCGATCAGGCTGTTGGAATCCTGCTTCCTGCAGTGTGACGTAGCGTTCTCAGCCCGGCTGATCAGGAACTGATTTGAAGATTTTGTCGAGTTCCCTCTTGGAATCAGCACAGAAGTCTGACAGTCTACCGCATGCATGAAAGGAGAATGCTGAAGAGTTGTGGTCCCTTCAAACTTACTGAACTCATCTCTCAGTGTACTCATCACTTCTCTGCTTTTTATTGTAGGTATCTTGAACCGTCTGTCGAGCTTCTTGTGTTCAAATGTAGTGATTTCGGATTGCAGACTTAGGACCAGTTACTTCAAAACCGTTCAGGAGCTGATTAAGATGTATGTTTGTCGCCTACGCTCTAAGGAGTACAGTTCGAGGGACTTCAGGCGCTCCCAGTCATTTAAGTGCTTGACCAACATCATTTAGGTGCTTGGCTGTGGCCATCACCATAATACTGGCTACAGCCAATATTGTGGCGGTGGCCACAAACAATCTTATTGTGGTGGTGGCCAAAGTCAGTCATGTAATGGTGGTGGCCATGAGCAGTCGTATGGTGATGGTGGTCACAACCAATCTTATAGTGGTGGTGACCAAAGTCAGTCATGTAATGGTGGTGGCCATAACCAGTCTTGTGGTGATGGTGGTCACAACCAATCATGCAGTGATGGTAGCCATAGCCAATTTTGTAGTGGTGGTGACACAGCCAGTCTTGTGGTGGTGGTGACCACAACCAATCATGTGGTGGTGACTATTACGTGCAAACACTAGCAGTCTGACCGATTACTGCCAGTCACCCCTCACAGCTGGCCAATATATTTACCATAATACTGAGACATCCACTTCAATTAAGTTTTTGGATCAAATTAAATAATAACTTTAATGCAACAGATCCAGAAGAATGATTATTTAAATATTTTTTTAAAAATAAATTTATTTAACGAATACTTTAAACAGCTTAAATATTTCTCATCAATAAACGGTCAGAAAATTTCAGTAATTTGTTTATTTTCTCATTAAATATGAAAATATATTAACGTGTGTATAAACACAGATAAAAATTATAAATAAGTTTACGAGGTATGTCACTTAATAATCAAGATTGGATTATAATTCAATAATCAGGGTTATAGTAAGTCCCAACGTAACGTCGTCGATAGGTTCTTGGAAACAGTGTCTTCAAGCGAAACGACGTATAACGAAACCAATTCTACCGAAGGCTAATTCATGTGAACATCAGGGGTGTGCAGCGCACTTTTAGCATTCGTTGTAACAGGGTTAAATCAAGGAATAAATGTTTGCAAAGTGAAAATTGTAAGAAGCACCACCTTCTACAAGGCAGTTCAAAAATGGACGTGCAGACTCCATACTAACAATTGCCCCGTTTTTTTTCTCATCGACGTTATAACGAAACGACATTAAGTGAGGACTTACTGTACTCCATTAGTAATGCACACCATAAATTAAACACAATTTACTCTGTAACATTATTCACACGAAATCGCAACTTGAGTACATCTCCAGCACACGAGAGGCACTCAATCTGTCTCATCTACAGATTCACGAGATCGTAGTGACACGATTGCAAACAAACCACACCACAGGTGGGGCATGAACCCACGGTCAGAGTGTCGGTCTGGGGTTTCATGAATCTCTGACTGCGGATTCAAGCCCCACCCGTGGTAAGGTTTCACCTACAGAAACAGTGTTACAACGCAAGTTGCAGGCAGGTGCACAGCCGAACAGCCACAAATAACCAGATAAATTACAGCCTGCGAAGTGGATAGATCGAAGCACCAATGCAACTTAGTCACACAACCTGAAGCATTCCACAACTTATTGGAAAAGAGGGTGAGAGAACACCAACATAATCATTCAATTGCCAAGATACTCTCTCCTGTTAAATGTCTGAAACAGTATGAATTGGGCAGACATTAAATTAGTCTCTGAAAGCATAACGACCCAGGAATTTCCTAACCCCAGCATAAAGGAGTAAGTAAACTCAGTCGTAGCCTTGACAACTTTCCTTACCACACTGATCGGAGTTGTATCACCACCTAACACATAACATGGCACACAAAGACATCACAACATCATACCCATGTTATTATATTACCATATCCAGCAGTATTAAAATAACAACTTAGACGACTGGCTTGATTTTAATGTTTTTACATAGAACGTTTTAAAAAATAACAATAATTATAATGAAAAATAATACTAATTCTAATGCTTATGGTTAATACAGTGGACCCCGCATAACGATCACCTCCGAATGCGACCAATTATGTAAGTGTATTTATGTAAGTGCGTTTGTACGTGTATGTTTGGGGGTCTGAAATGGACTAATCTACTTCACAATATTCCTTATGGGAACAAATTCGGTCAGTACTGGCACCTGAACATACTTCTGGAGTGAAAAAAATATCGTTAACCGGGGGTCCACTGTATTGGTGAAGGTTTTGATAAATACATCGTCTACCTTGTTCTGTATTTTCACATGTCTGTATAACAGTGGCCACAACCAGTCTTGTGGTGGTGGCCACAACCAGTCTTTTGGTGGTGGCCACAACCAGTCTTTTGGTGGTGGCCACAACCAGTCTTGTGGTGGTACCCACAACCAGTCTTTTGGTGGTGGCCACAACCAGTCTTGTGGCGATGGCCACAACCAGTCTTGTGGTGATGGCCACAACCAGTCTTGTGGTGGTGGCCACAACCAGTCTTGTGGTGATAACCATACTACACACTGCCCTATACTACACACTGTCCAACACCACTCACTGCAAAACACCACGCACTGCCAACACCACACACTGCAAAACACCACACACTGCCAACACCACACACTGCCAACACCACACACTGCCAGCACCACACACTGCCCAACACCACACACTGCATAACACCACACACTGCCAACACCACACACTGCATAGCACCACACACTGCCAACACCACACACTGCCAACACCACACACTGCTCAAAAACCACACACTGCATAACACTACACACTGCGAGCACCACACACTGCCAACACCACACACTGTCAACACCACACACTGCCAAGACCACACACTGCCCTACACCACACACTGCATAACACCATACACTGCCAACACCACACACTGCCCAAAAACCACACATTACATAAATCCACACACTGCCAACATCACACACTGCCAACACCACACACTGACAACACCACACACTGCCCTATACTACACACTTGCCAACACCACACACTGACAACACCACACCGCCAAACACCACACACTGCCCAACACCACACATCGCCCAACACCACACACCGCCCAACACCACACACTGCCCAACACCACACACTGCCCGTGCACCTCCGGGGAGTGAGTGAGCACACATCTGGTGGAACATTAACCATAATACCAGACTACCATCTCACCTGACCATCCTAATTAGGCAGCAGGTAATATAAAGGCTAATTACTAAACTCTTTCCCAAGGTTATTAAGGGATCTTGCGGCTCCTTCAGCCAATGGGATATTTTCTCTGATTTCAGAAAATATATTTTTAGGCAAAAATACTTTTGTTTATATTTTCGACTTGAACTAATATATTTAATGAGGTAATTTTTATTCCTTTTAGGACTGAGTATATATAATGTGCCTTTCTGGCTGTGTCTGTATGTCTGTGTCTGTATGTCTGTGTCTGTATGTCTGTGTCTGTATGTGTGTGTCTGTATGTCTGTTTCCGTATGTCTGTGTCTGTATGTCTGTGTCTGTATGTGTGTCTGTTTGTCTGTATGTGTGTCTGTATAGATGTGTCTGTCCGTGTCTGTATGTGTGTCTGTGTGTGTGTCTGTATGTCTGTCTGTATTGGTGTCTGTATGTGTGTGTGTATGTGTGTCTGTATGTCTGTATATGTATGTCTGTGTGTCTGTGTCTGTATGGGTGTGTCTGTATGTGTGTCTGTATATCATCTGCAAACAAGGACACTTCGGAGTCTATTCCTTCCGTCATGTCGTTCACAAATACCAGAAACAGCACTGGTCCTAGGACTGACCCCTGTGGGACCCCGCTGGTCACAGGTGCCCACTCTGACACCTCGCCACGTACCATGACTCGCTGCTGTCTTCCTGACAAGTATTCCCTGATCCACTGTAGTGCCTTCCCTGTTATCCCTTCTTGGTCCTCCAGTTTTTGCACTAATCTCTTGTGTGGAACTGTGTCAAACGCCTTCTTCCAGTCCAAGAAAATGCAATCCACCCACCCCTCTCTCTCTTGTCTTACTGCTGTCACCATGTCATAGAACTCCAGTAGGTTTGTGACACAGGATTTCCCATCCCTGAAACCATGTTGGCTGTTGTTGAGATCATTCCTTTCTAAGTGTTCCACCACTCTTCTTCTGACAATCTTCTCCATGACATTGCATACTATACATGTCAGTGACACTGGTCTGTAGTTTAGTGCTTCATGTCTGTCTCCTTTTTTAAAGATTGGGACTACATTTGCTGTCTTCCATGTCTCAGGCAATCTCCCTGTTTCGATAGATGTATTGAATATTGTTGTTAGGGGTACACATAGCGCCTCTGCTCTCTCTCTCAGGACCCATGTGTGTCTGTATGTCTGTGTCTGTATGTGTGTCTGTAAGTCTGTGAATGTGTCTATGTGTGTGTGTCTGTATGTGTGTGTCTGTATGTGTGTCTGTATATCTGTGTCTGTGTGTCTGTATGTGTGTGTCTGTATGTGTGTGTCTGTATGTGTGTCTGTATGTCTGTGTCTGTATGTCTGTGTCTGTATGTGTGTCTGTGTCTGTATGTCTGTGTCTGTATGTCTGTCTGTATGTCTGTGCCTGTGTGTCTGTAGTCTGTGTCTGCATGTCTTGGTCTGTATGACTGTGTCTGTATGTGTGTCTGTGTCTGTATGTGTGTCTGTTGTCTGTGTCTTTATGTCTGTATGTCTTTTGTCTGTATGACTGTGTCTGTACGTGTGTCTGTATGTCTGTGTATGTATGTCTGTGTCTGTATGTCTGTGTCTGTATGTGTGTCTGCATGTCTGTGTCTGTATAGGTGTATCTGTGTGTCTGTATGTCTGTGTCTGAATGGGTGTGTCTGCATGTGTGTGCCTGTATGTGTGTCTGTATGTCTGTGTCTGTATGGGTGTCTGCATGTGTCTGTATGGGTGTCTGTATGTCTGTGTCTGTATGTCTGTGTCTGTATAGGTGTATCTGTATGTGTATGTCTCTGTGTGTCTGTATGTGTGTCTGTATGTGTCTGGATGTGTGTATCTGTATGTGTGTCTGTATGTCTGTGTCTGTATGTCTGTGTCTGTACGTGTGTCTGTATGGGTGGGTCTGTATGGGTGTATCTGTATGTGTGTGTCTGTATGTGTGTGTCTGTATGTGTGTCTGTATGTGTGTCTGTATGGGTGTGTCTGTATGTGTACTCACCTAGTTGTACTCACCTAGTTGAGGTTGCTCAACTTTCTTCTCAACTCACCACTCAACTTTCTTCTCAACTCACTACTCAACCTTCTTCTCAACTCAGCACTCAACATTCTTCTCAACTTACCACTCAACATTCTTCTCAACTCACCACTCAACATTCTTCTCAACTCACCACTCAACATTCTTCTCAACTCACCACTCAACATTCTTCTCAGCTTCCCACTCAATCTTCTTCTCAACTCACCACTCAACATTCTTCTCAACTCACCACTCAACATTCTTCTCAACTCACCACTCAACATTCATCTCAACTCACCACTCAACATTCTTCTCAACTCACAACTCAACATTCTTCTCAACTCACCACTCAACATTCTTCTCAACTTCCCACTCAATCTTCTTCTCAACTCACCACTCAACATTCTTCTCAACTCACCACTCAACCTTCTCAACTCACCACTCAACATTCTTCTCAACTCACCACTCAACATTCTTCTCAACTCACCACTCAACCTTCTTCTCAACTCAGCACTCAACCTTCTTCTGAACTCACCACTCAACATTCTTCTCAACTCACCACTCAACATTCTTCTCAACTCACCACTCAACATTTTTTCTCAACTCAGCACTCAACCTTCTTCTCAACTCAGCACTCAACCTTCTTCTGAACTCACCACTCAACATTCTTCTCAACTCACCACTCAACATTCTTCTCAACTCACCACTCAACCTTCTTCTCAACTCACCACTCAACATCTTCTCAACTCACAACTCAACATTCTCTCAACTCATCACTCAACATTCTTCTCAACTCACACTCAACCTTCTTCTCAACTCACCACTCAACTTCTTCTCAACTCACAACTCAACATTCTCTCAACTCATCACTCAACATTCTTCTCAACTCACCACCCAACCTTCTTCTCAACTCACCACTCAACCTTCTTCTCAATTCCCCACTCAACCTTCTTCTCAACACACCACTCAACCTTCTTCTCAACTCCCCACTCAACCGTCTACTCAACTCACCACTCAACCGTCTTCTCAACTCACCACTCAACCTTCTTCTCAACTCCCCACTCAACCTTCTTCTCAACTCACCACTCAACCTTCTTCTCAACTCACCACTCAATCTTCTTCTCAACTCCCCACTTAACCGTCTTCTCAACTCACCACTCAACATTCTTCTTAACTCCCCAATCAACATTCTTCTCAACTCACCACTCAACCATCTTCTCAACTCTCAGCCTCCCCTCTGCCTGGCCCTCAGCCCCCGCTACCTGGCTCTCGGCCTCTCCTTCCTGTCCTTCAACCCTCACTGCCTGGCCCTCAGCTCCCCCTTCCTGGCCTTCAGCCCTCACTGCCTGGCCCTCAGGTCCCTTTCCTGGCCTTCAGGCCTCGCTGACTGGCCCTCAAGGGAAGGTGGGACTCGTAATTCATAACAGAATGAAAATGTGTGAATTATAGCTGAGCCGTGTGTGTGTGTGTGTGTGTGTGTGTGTGTGTGTGTGTGTGTGTGTGTGTGTGTGTGTGTGTGTGTGTGTGTGAGTGTGTGTGTGTGTGTGTGTGTGTGTGTACTCATCTAGTGGTACTCACCTAGTTGTGGATGCAGGGGTCGATTCACAGCTCCTGGCCCCGCCTCTTCCTGCTCTATGACCTTTATTATACCTCTTCAAGCTATGTATGAATCCTGCTTCTGCTATATCACTTCCCAGATTATTCCACTTCCTGACAACTCTGTGACTGAAGAAATACTTCCTAACATCCCTGTGATTCATGAGTCTTCATCTTCCAACTGTCACCCCTTCATACTGTGTCCCATTTGTGGAACATCATGCTTCTGTCCACCTTGTAGATTCCTCTCAGTGTTTTCAAAAGTCGTTATCATATCCCCTCTATATCTCCTGTCCTCCAGTGTCGTCAGGTCGATTTCCCTTAACCTATCCTAGTCGGGAATGTCCCTTAGCTCCGGGATTATTCTTGTTGCAAACCTTTGCGCTTTATCTAGTTTCCTTACGTGCTTGGCTAGGTGTGGTTTCCAAACTGTATACTCCAATATAGGCCTAACGTACACAGTGTACAGGGTCCTGAACGATTCCTTATTAAGATGTCGGAATGCTGTTCTTAGGTTTGCTAGGCGCCCATATGCTGCAGCAGTTATTTGTGCGCTTCAGGAGATGTGCCTGGTGTTATACTCACCCCAAGATCATTTTCCTTGAGTGACGTTTGTAATCTCTGGCCCCCCCTAGACTGTACTGAGTCTGCGGTCTTCTTTGCCCTTCCCCGATCTTCATAACTTTGCACTTGGTGGGGCTGAACTCCAGGAGCCAGTTTCTGGACCAGGTCTGCAGCCTGTCCAGATCCCTTTGTAGTTCTGCTTGGTCCTCGTCCGATTGATTTCTTCTCATCAACTTCACATAACCTGCAAATAGGGACACTCCTGAGTCTATTCCTTCCGTCATGTCGCTCACAAATACCAGAAACAGCACCGGTCCTAGAGCTGACAACTGTGAAATCCCGCTCGTCACAGGCGCCCATTCTGACACCTCGCCAAGTACTATGACTCGCTGTTGTCTTCCTGACAGGTATTCCCTCATCCATTGCAGTTCCTTCCCTGTTATCTCTGCCTGGTCCTCCAGCTTGTGCACTAATCTTTTGTGTGTAACTGTGTCAAACGCCTTCTCAGAGTACAAGAAAATAAAATCTACACACCCCCTCTCTCTTGTCTTTCTGCTGTCACACTGTCATGGAATTCCAGCAGGTTTTGACACAGGATTTCCCGTCCATGAAACCGTACTGGCTGTCTTTGATAAGCTCTTTCCTTCCTAGGTGCTCCATCACTCTTCTGCTGATGATCTTCTCCATGACTTTGCATACTAAACATGTCAGTGACACTGGTCTGTAGTTTAATGCTTCGTGTTTATCTCTTTTTTAAAAAACTGGGACTACATTTGCTGTCTTCCATACCTCAGGTAATCGCCCTGTTTCGATTGATATGTTGAAGAGTGTTGTTAGTGTAACACAAAGCACCTCTGCTCCCTCTCTCAGGATCCATGGAGAGATATTATCTGGTCTCATCGCCGTTATGGTTTCTAGCTCACTTAGCAGCAGCACTTCTTCCTCGGCTGTATGTACTTACTGTGTCCAACACTTAATGGTGTACCCCACCTCTCCGTCTTTCTGGAGTCCTTTCTGTCTCCTCTGTGAACACTTTGAATCTCATTTTGAGCTCCTCATATACTTCGTGGTCATTCCTTGTGATCTCTCTTCCTTCCTTCCTTCCTCTGCTTGATTACCTGGTACTTGACTATTGATTTTCTCCTCCTTTGCAGCTTCGGGTCAGATTTTGCTTTCGCTGCTGTCATTTTCGTACTGTCGCTGGGCCATCCTTCTTACCTGTGCATATTCATTTCTGGCTCTACGACTGCTTTCCTTATTCTCCTGGGTCCTTTGCCTTCTATACTTCTTCCATTCTCTAGCACACTTGGTAGTGGCATGTGTTTTGTGTGTGTGTGTGTGTGCCTGTGTGTGTGTACTCGCCTAATTGTGGTTGCAGAGGTCGATTCAGGGCTCCTGGCCCCTGACTTTTCACTGGTCGCTACTAGGCCCACTCTTTCCCTGTTCCGTGAGCTTTATCATACCTTTCTTAAAGTTATCACTCTCCAGACTATTTCACTTGCTGACAACTCTATAACTAAAGAAATACTTCCTAACATTCTTGTGACTCATCTGAGTCTTCAACGTCCAATTGTGACCCCTTGTTGCTGTGTCCCATCTCTGGATCATCTTGTCTCTGTCCACCTTGGCAATTCCTTTCTGTATGTTACATGTCGTTATCATGTCAACCCGCTCTCTCTTCTGTCCTCCAGTGTCGTCAGTTCGATTTCCCTTACCTTCTCCTCGTAGGACGTGCCCCCTTAGCTTCGGGACTAGTCACTTTGCAAGCCTTTGTACTTTCTCTAAAAAATTTTAACATGCTTGATCAGGTGTGGGTTCCAAACTGGTGATGTAGTGGCACACACAGCGCCTCTGTCCCCTCTCCCAGGACCCCCGGAGAGATGTTGTCTGGCCCCATCATCTTTGAGGTATATACTTAAATTAGTAGCCTGTTCAACCCTCTCCTCAGTTTTACTTATTGTGTCCAGCACTTGATGGTGTACCCCCACCACTCCGGCTTTCTGTGTGTGTGTGTGTACTCACCTAGTTGAGGTTGCGGGGGTCGAGTCCGAGCTCCTGGCCCCGCCTCTTCACTGATCGCTACTAGGTCACTCTCCCTGAGCCGTGAGCTTTATCATACCTCTGCTTAAAGCTATGTATGGATCCTGCCTCCACTACATCGCTTCCCAAACTATTCCACTTACTGACTACTCTGTGGCTGAAGAAATACTTCCTAACATCCCTGTGATTCATCTGTGTCTTCAGCTTCCAACTGTGTCCCCTTGTTACTGTGTCCAATCTCTGGAACATCCTGTCTTTGTCCACCTTGTGTGTGTGTGTGTGTGTGTGTGTGTGTGTGTGTGTGTGTGTGTGTGTGTGTGTGTGTGTGTGTGCGCGTGTGTGTACTCATCTAATTGCTCACCTAATTGTTTTTGCAAGGGTCGATCCATAGCTATTGGTCCCGCCTTTTTGTTGGTCGCTACTAGATTCACTCTCTCCCAGTTGCATGAGCTTTGTCGTATCTCTTCTTACTTAAAGTCATGTATGGATCCTGCCTCCAATACATCACTCTCCAGACTGTTCCACTTCCTGACAACTCTATGACTGAAAAATAACTTCCTAACATTCCTGTTGTTAGATAGTTGTTAGTGGCACACACAGTTCCTCTGCTCCCTCTCTCAGGACCCATCTAGAGTTATCTGGTCCCACCGCCTGTGAGATGTCTTTGTTTCCCGTAGCGTTTCTTCACCTCCTTCGGTTTGTGTAATGTGTTCCAGTAATTACTGGTGCACCATACTGGGCCTCCGTTTGTGTGTGGTGTGTGTGTGTGTGTGTGGTGTGTGTTGTGTGGGGGTGTGTGGGGTGTGTGTGTTTGTGTGTGTTGTGCGTGTGTGTGTGTGTGTGTTTTGTGTGTGGTAGTGTGTGTGTGTGTGTGTTTGTGTGTGTGTGTGTTGTGGTGTGTGTGTGTGTGTGGTGTGTTTGTGTGTGGGTGTGGTGTGTGTGTGTGTGTGTACTCACCCATTTGTACTCACCTATTTGTGGTTGCAGGGGTCGAGCCCGCCCCTTCTTTGGTTGCTACTAGGCCCTCTCTTCCCGCTCATGAGCTTTATCAAAAACCTCGTCTTAAAATGTGTAGGGGTTCTGCCTCACTAGCTTTTCTTAGGCTATTCCACTGCTTACAACTCTATGACTGAAGAAATACTTCTACTATCTCTCTGACTCATTGTGTCTCAACTTCCAATTGTGGCCTCTTGTTTCTGTGTCCCTCCTGGAACTTTCCCGTCTTTGTCCACTTGTCTATTCAACGCAGTATTTTATATTCGTTATCATGTCTCCCTGACCTCTTGTCCTCAGTGTGGTCAGGCCGATTTCCCCTTTAAACTTTCCTCATAGGACATTCCCCTTAGCTCTGGAACTAACCTTTGTCGCAAACCTTTGTACTTTTCTAGTTTCTTGACGTGTGTGTGTGTGTGTGTGTGTGTGTGTGTGTGTGTGTGTGTGTGTGTGTGTGTGCGTGCGTGCGTGCGTGTGTGTGTGCGTGTCTGTGTGTGTGTGTGTGGTGTGTGTGGTGTGTGTGTGTGTGTGGTGTGTGTGTGTGTGTGTGTGTGTGGTGTGTGTGTGTAGTGTGTGTGTGCGTGTGTGTGTGTGTGTGCGTGTGCTGTGGTTGTGTGCGTGTGCGTGTGTGTGTGTGTGTGTGTGTGTGTGTGTGTTGTGTGTGTGTGGTGTGTGTGGTGTGTGTGTGGACTCACTAATTGCACTCACCTAATTGTGGTTGCAGGGGTCGATTCATGTTTTATCAATCCTCCTACCCTCTTCTATTTCCTCTCATCTAACATTCTTCAAATCCCTTCATCTCCTGTCTCCCCTCTCATTCTCACCTCTTGCTCTTCTCGTCTTCCTTCTTTCTTTTCCCCTCTTTCTTCACCTCCAACAATATCTTTCCTCTCCCTCACTTTCTATACGCATTTTCATTTTCTTTCTTTACCCCTCTCTTTCTATTACCCTTTCTCCACTCTTCTTATATTTCATTGCTCACTTCCCTTTCTCTTTTCTATATATGCTCCCTGCTTTAATCTTCCTCCTTATATCTCATTCCTCTTTCTCTCTTTCTTCTGAACTATCTTTTATCTGATCCCTCTTCTCTTCGTTCTCCTTATATTTCCCTCCCTTCTTCTCCCTTTTCTTCTCCGCTCTTTCTGTTGTTACTTCCTTCTACTCCTTTCTCGTTTCCCTCCTTCCCTCCTTTACTCCCCTCCCGTGTCCTCTTCCCATCTTTTCATTCCTCTTCCTCCCCCCTCTTCTTTTCCCCCTTCCTTTAACTCCTCTCCTCCCTTCCTCAACTTTCGTTCTTTCCTCTTTCACCCCCTCCTTCCTCAACTCACCTCCTCCTTCTCTCTACCTCCTCTCTCCATCCCTCTCTCTCCTCCCCTCACCTCTTCTTTCCTCTTCTCTCTTCCCCTCCCCTTCTCTCTCTTCTAACTTCCTGCTTCTCTTCCTTGCTCACTTCCCAGTTCCATCTTTCTTCTCCCCCAACTCCTTCTTCACTCTTTCGTGGTATCTCTTTTATCCTCTCCTACTCCCTAGTAATACTCTCTTCTACTCCCCAGCATTACTTTCTTCTGCTCCCCAGTAATACTCACTTCTACTCCCAAGTAATACTCTCTTCTACTCCCCAGTAATACTCTCTTCTACTCCCCAGTAATACTCTCTTCTACTCCCCAGTAATACTCTCTTCTACACCCTAGTAATACTCTCTTCTACTCCCCAGTAATACTCTCTTCTACTCCCCAGTATTACTTTCTTCTACTCCCAAGTAATACTCTCTTCTACGCCCCAATAATACTCTCTTCTACTCCCCAGTAATACTCTCTTATACTCCCTATCAGAAATACTCTCTTCTACTCCCCAGTAATACTCTCTTCTACTCCCCAGTAATACTCTCTTCTACTCCCCAGTAATACTCTCTTCTACTCCCCAGTAATACTCTCTTCTACTCCCCAGTAATACTCTCTTCTACTCCCCAGTAATACTCTCTTCTACTCCCCAGTAATATTCTCTTCTACTCCCTATCAGTAATACTCTCTTCTACTCCCTCTCAGTAATACTCTCTTCTACTTCGTCTCAGTAATTCTCTCTTCTACTCCCTCTCAGGAATACTCTCTTCTACTCCCTCACAGTAATACTCTCTTCTACTCCCTCTCAGTAATACTCTCTTCTACTCCCTCTCAGTAATACTCTCTTCTACTCCCTCTCAGTAATACTCTCTTCTACTCCGTCTCAGTAATACTCTCTTCTACTATCCCTCTCAGTAATACTCTCTTCTACTCCCTCTCAGTAATACTCTCTTCTGCTCCTCAGTAATACTCTCTCTACTCCCCAGTAATACTCTTCTACTCCCTCTCAGTAATACTCTCTTCTACTCCCTCTCAGTAATTCTCTCTTCTACTCTCTTTCAGTAATACTCTCTTCTACTCCCTCTCAGTAATACTCTCTTCTACTCCCTCTCAGTAATACTCTCATCTACTCCCTCTCAGTAATACTCTCTTCTACTCCCCAGTAATACTCTCTTCTACTCCCTCTCAGTAATACTCTCTTCTACTCCTCAGTAACACTCTCTTCAACTCCCTTTCAGTAATACTCTCTTCTACTCCCTCTCAGTAATACTCTCTTCTACTCTCTTTCAGTAATACTCTCTTCTACTCCCTTCAGTAATACTCTCTTCTACTCCCTCTCAGTAATACTCTCATCTACTCCCTCTCAGTAATACTCTCTTCTACTCCTCAGTAATACTCTCTTCTACTCCCTCTCAGTAATACTCTCTTCTACTCCCTCTCAGTAATACTCTCTTCTACTCCCTCTCAGTAATACTCTCTTCTACTCTCTCTCAGTAATACTCTCTTCTACTCCCTCTCAGTATTACTCTCTTCTACTCCCTCTCAGTAATACTCTCTTCTACTCCCTCTCAGTAATTCTCTCTTCTACTCCCTCTCAGTAATACTCTCTTCTACTCCCCAGTAATACTCTCTTCTACTCCTCCTCGGTAATACTCTCTTCTACTCCTCAGTAATACTCTCTACTATGCCCTCTCAGTAATACTCTCTTCTACTCCTCAGTAATACTCTCTTCTACTCCCTCTCAGTAATACTCTCTTCTACTCCCTCTCAGTAATACTCTCTTCTACTCCCTCTCAGTAATACTCTCTTCTACTCTCTCTCAGTAATACTCTCTTCTACTCCCTCTCAGTATTACTCTCTTCTACTCCCTCTCAGTAATACTCTTCTACTCCCTCTCAGTAATTCTCATCTTCTACTCCCTCTCAGTAATTCTCTCTTCTACTCCCTCTCAGTAATACTCTCTTCTACTCTCTCTCAGTAATACTCTCTTCTACTCCCTCTCAGTAATACTCTCTTCTACTCCTCTAGGTAATACTCTCTTCTACTCCCTCTCAGTAATTCTCTCTTCTACTCCCCAGTAATACTCTCTTCTACTCTCTCTCAGTAATACTCTCTTCTACTCCCTCTCAGTAATACTCTCTTCTACTCCCTCTCAGTAATTCTCTCTTCTACTCCCCAGTAATACTCTCTTCTACTCTCAGTAATACTCTCTTCTACTCTCTTTCAGTAATACTCTCTTCTTCTCCCTCTCAGTAATACTCTCTTCTACTCCTCTCATGTATACTCTCTTCTACTCCTCAGTAATACTCTCTTCTACTCCCTCTCAGTAATACTCTCTTCTACTTCCCTCTCAGTAATACTCTACTTCTACTCTCTTTCAGTAATATCTCTTCTATTCCCTCTCAGTAATACTCTCTTCTACTCCCTCTCAGTAAACTCTCATCTACTCCCTCTCAGTAATACTCTCTTCTACTCCCAGTAATACTCCCTTCTACTCCCTCTCGGTAATACTCTCTTCTACTCTCAGTAATACTCTCTTCTACTCCCTCTCGTAATACTCTCTTCTACTCCCTCTCAGTAATACTCTCTTCTACTCCCTCTCAGTAATACTCTCTTCTACTCCCTCTCAGTAATACTCTCTTCTACTCCCTCTCAGTAATACTCTCTTCTACTCCCTCTCAGTAATACTCTCTTCTACTCTCTTTCAGTAATACTCTCTTCTACTCCCTCTCAGTAATACTCTCATCTACTCCCTCTCAGTAATACTCTCTTCTACTCCCCAGTAATACTCTCTTCTACTCCCTCTCAGTAATATTCTCTTCTACTCCTCAGTAACACTCTCTTCTTCTCCCTCTCAGTAATGCTCTCTTCTACTCACTCTCAGTAATACTCTCTTCTACTCTCTTTCAGTAATACTATCTTCTACTCCCTCTCAGTAATACTCTCTTCTACTCCCTCTTCTAGTAATACTCTCATCTACTCCCTCCAGTAATCTCTCTTCTACTCCCCAGTAATACTCTCTTCTACTCCTCATAATACTCTTCTACTACGCCCTCTCAGTAATACTCTCTTTCTACTCCTCAGTAATACTCTCTTCTACTCCCTCTCAGTAATACTCTCTTCTACTCCCTCTCAGTAATACTCTCATCTATCCCTCTCAGTAATACTCTCTTCTACTCCCCAGTAATACTCTCTCTACTCCCTCTCGTAATACTCTCTTCTTCTCCTCAGTAATACTCTCTTCTACTCCCTCTCAGTAATTACTCTCTTCTACTCCCTCTCAGTAATACTCTCTTCTACTCCCTCTCAGTAATACTTCTTCTACTCTCTCTCAGTAATACTCTCTTTACTCCCTCTCAGTAATACTCTCTTCTACTCCCTCTCTAGTATTATTCTCTTCTACTCCTCTCAGTAATACTCTCTTCTACTCCCTTCGTAATTCTCTCTTCTACTCCCTCTCAGTAATACTCTCTTCTACTCCCTCTCAGTAATTACTCTCTTCTACTCCCTCTCAGTAATACTCTCTTTCTACTCCCTCTCAGTAATACTCTCTTCTACTCCCTCTCAGTATTACTCTCTTCTACTCCCTCTCAGTAATACTCTCTTCTACTCCTCTCAGTAATTCTCTCTTCTACTCCCCATTAATACTCTCTTCTACTCTCTCTCAGTAATACTCTTCTTTTTTCTACTCCCTCTCAGTAATACTCTCTTCTACTCCCTCTCAGTAATTCTCTCTTCTACTCCCCAGTAATACTCTCTTCTACTCTCTCTCAGTAATACTCTCTTCTACTCTCTTTCAGTAATACTTTCTCCTACTCCCTCTTCAGTAATACTCTTTCTACTCCCTCTCAGTAATTCTCTCTTCTACTTCCCAGTAATACTCTTTTCTTACATCTCGTAATACTCTCTTCTACTCTCTTTCAGTAATACTCTCTCTTCTCCCTCTCATAATACTCTCTTCTACTCCTCTCAGTAATACTCTCTTCTACTCCTCAGTAATACTCTTCTTCTACTCCCTCTCAGTAATACTCTCTTCTACTCCCTCTCAGTAATACTCACTTCTACTCTCTTTCAGTAATACTCTCTTCTATTCCCTCTCAGTAATACTCTCTTCTACTCCCTCTCAGTAAAACTCTCATCTACTCCCTCTCAGTAATACTCTCTTCTACTCCCCAGTAATACTCCTTCTACTCCCTCTCGGTAATACTCTCTTCTACTCCTCAGTAATACTCTCTTCTACTCCCTCTCAGTAATACTCTCTTCTACTCCCTCTCAGTAATACTCTCTTCTACTCCCTCTCAGTAATACTCTCTTCTACTCCCTCTCAGTAATACTCTCTTCTCTCCCCTCTCAGTAATACTCTCTTCTACTCCCTCTCAGTAATACTCTCTTCTACTCTCTTTCAGTAATACTCTCTTCTACTCCCTCTCAGTAATACTCTCATCTACTCCCTCTCACAGTAATACTCTCTTCTACTCCCCAGTAATACTCTCTTCTACTCCCTCTCAGTAATACTCTCTTCTACTCCTCAGTAACACTCTCTTCTTCTCCCTCTCAGTAATGCTCTCTTCTACTCACTCTCAGTAATACTCTCTTTACTCTCTTTCAGTAATACTATCTTCTACTCCCTCTCAGTTAATACTCTCTTCTACTCCCTCTCAGTAATACTCTCATCTACTCCCTCTCAGTAATACTCTCTTTTACTCCCCAGTAATACTCTCTTCTACTCCTCAGTAATACTCTCTACTTACGCCCTCTCAGTAATACTCTCTTCTACTCTCAGTAATACTCTTTTACTCCCTCTCAGTAATACTCTCTTCTACTCCCTCTCAGTAATACTCTCATCTACTCCCTCTCAGTAATACTCTCTTCTACTCCCCAGTAATACTCTCTTCTACTCCCTCTCGGTAATACTCTCTTCTTCTCCTCAGTAATACTCTCTTCTACTCCCTCTCAGTAATACTCTCTTCTACTCCCTCTCAGTAATACTCTCTTCTACTCCCTCTCAGTAATACTCTCTTCTACTCTCTCTCAGTAATACTCTCTTCTACTCCCTCTCAGTAATACTCTCTTCTACTCCCTCTCAGTATTATTCTCTTCTACTCCCTCTCAGTAATACTCTCTTCTACTCCCTCTCAGTAATTCTCTCTTCTACTCCCTCTCAGTAATACTCCTTCTACTCCCTCTCAGTAATACTCTCTTCTATCCCTCTCAGTAATACTCTCTTCTACTCCCTCTCAGTAATACTCTCTTCTACTCCCTCTCAGTATTACTCTCTTCTACTCCCTCTCAGTAATACTCTCTTCTACTCCCTCTCAGTAATTCTCTCTTCTACTCCCCAGTAATACTCTCTTCTACTCTCTCTCAGTAATACTCTCTTCTACTCCCTCTCAGTAATACTCTCTTCTACTCCCTCTCAGTAATTCTCTCTTCTACTCCTCAGTAATACTCTCTTCTACTCCCTCTCAGTAATACTCTCTTCTACTCCCTCTCAGTAATACTCTCTTCTACTCTTTCAGTAATACTCTCTTCTATTCCCTCTCAGTAATACTCTCTTCTACTCCCTCTCAGTAATACTCTCATCTACTCCCTCTCAGTAATACTCTCTTCTACTCCCCAATAATACTCTCTTCTACTCCCTCTCGGTAATACTCTCTTCTACTCCCCAGTAATACTCTCTACTACGCCCTCTCAATAATACTCTCTTCTACTCCTCAGTAATACTCTCTTCTACTCCCTCTCAGTAATACTCTCTTCTACTCCTCAGTAATACTCTCTTCTACTCCCTCTCAGTAATACTCTCTTCTACTCCCTCTCAGTAATACTCTCTTCTACTCCCTCTCAGTAATACTCTCTTCTACTCCCTCTCAGTAATACTCTCTTCTACTCCCTCTCAGTAATACTCTCTTCTACTCCCTCTCAGTAATACTCTCTTCTACTCCCCAATAATACTCTCTTCTACTCCCTCTCAGTAATACTCTCTTCTACTCCCTCTCAGTAATACTCTCTTCTACTCCCTCTCAGTAATACTCTCTTCTACTCCCTCTCAGTAATACTCTTTCTACTCCCTCTCAGTAATACTCTCTTCTACTCCCCAATAATACTCTCTTCTACTCCCTCTCGGTAATACTCTCTTCTACTCCTCAGTAATACTCTCTACTACGCCCTCTCAGTAATACTCTCTTCTACTCCTCAGTAATACTCTCTTCTACTCCCTCTCAGTAATACTCTCTTCTACTCCTAGTAATACTCTCTTCTACTCCCTCTCAGTAATACTCTCTTCTACTCCCTCTCAGTAATACTCTCTTCTACTCCCTCTCAGTAATACTCTCTTCTACTCCCTCTCAGTAATACTCTCTTCTACTCCTCTCAGTAATACTCTCTTCTACTCCCTCTCAGTAATACTCTCTTCTACTCCCTCTCAGTAATACTCTCTTCTACTCCCTCTCAGTAATTCTCTCTTCTACTCCCTCTCAGTAATACTCTCTTCTACTCCCTCTCAGTAATACTCTCTTCTATTCCCTCTCAGTAATAATCTCTTCTACTCCCTCTCAGTAATACTCTCTTCTACTCCCTCTCAGTAATTCTCTCTTCTACTCCCTCTCAGTAATACTCTCTTCTACTCCCTCTCAGTAATACTCTCTTCTACTCTCTTTCAGTAATACTCTCTTCTATTCCCTCTCAGTAATACTCTCTTTCTACTCCCTCTCAGTAATACTCTCTTCTACTCCCTCTCAATAATACTCTCTTCTACTCCCTCTCAGTAATACTCTCTTCTACTCCCTCTCAGTAATTCTCTCTTCTACTCCCTCTCAGTAATTCTCTCTTCTACTCCCTCTCAGTAATTCTCTCTTCTACTCCCTCTCAGTAATTCTCTCTTCTACTCCCTCTCAGTAATACTCTCTTCTACTCCCTCTCAGCAATACTCTCTTCTACTCCCTCTCAGTAATTCTCTCTTCTACTTCCTCTCAGCAATACTCTCTTCTACTCCCTCTCAGTAATTCTCTCTTCTACTCCTCTCAGTAATACTCTCTTCTACTTCCCTCTCAGTATACTCTCTTCTACTCCCTCTCAGTAATTCTCTCTTCTACTCCCTCTCAGCAATACTCTCTTCTACTCCCTCTCAGTAATTCTCTCTTCTACTCCCTCTCAGTAATACTCTCTTCTACTCCCTCTCAGTAATACTCTCTTCTACTCCCTCTCAGTATTTCTATCTTCTACTCCCTCTCAGTAATACTCTCTTCTACTCCCTCTCAGTAATACTCTCTTCTACTCCCTCTCAGTAATTCTCTCTTCTACTCCCTATTTCTCATTTGTAATGATACTTCTTGATTCTTGCCTCGTCTTTTTCTTCTCATCTCTGCTGCTACTTCTCTCTCATCTTTCTTTCCCGTGTTCCCCTCTTTCTCCCTCATTACAGCCTTTCAACATTATTCCTCTTTTATCCATATCTGCTTCATTCCTCTTCCTCCTTTGACTATTATATTTTTTCTTCCCTGTCTTCCCGTTCTTCTTTTATATAACGAAAGGAATAAGAAGGGCGATACTAAATTAGATGGACGAGAAATATATGGATGATAGATTGATATATGGAGAGAGAGAGAGAGAGAGAGAGAGAGAGAGAGAGAGAGAGAGAGAGAGAGAGAGAGAGAGAGAGAGAGAGAGAGAGAGAGAGAGAGAGAGAGAGAGAGGGAGAGAGAGAGAGAGAGAGAGAGAGAGAGAGAGAGAGAGAGGACCTTGGGACACCAGAAGAACCAGCAGTTCTATTACCACTGTCACCACTGTACAACCACTGTTTGTGCAAAACTCAACAGTTTACAAACCAGTTAATTCGTTACCGTGGCACTGTGCTGGAAGCTACACTGGAATACTGACATCAGCGCTCAAGAGAGACAGTTAATGCAGTTCTCAAGAAGAGTGCAGTGGCACTCCTGTCAGAGATCACTAGGTTCGTTAACAACTCCTTGACTGGTCTTATTAATGACAAAATCAAACATTCCTTTTTAGATGCGCTGTTTTGTGTTCTGGAAAAGAAATTTGAGGAGTTAGATCAATAATCGTGGGCAACAATTCTCGCTGCCTCGCTTCTGACACTGCTATCTGAAGCGGCCATGATTAACAACACAAGTCTACTGCATATTTTAAAGTCAACTCAAATCCAAATAAATAGCAACATGTAGCTACATAATATTCCAAAAACCTGCATTGTAGGAAGCAAAAAAAAAAATTCACATCTCCATGAACAATTTGTTCATTTGGCATAAAATATGTCTCAAAAAATAACTTTTAGCACACAATACCTGAATGCCCCGACTCAACCTTGTAACTAAAACTCTTTCTACTAATTATTAGCACAATTAGTACTCTGATAGGTACTCTGATAGGTACTCTGATAGTACTTTAACAGTAGTCTCATAGGTTGAACTAGGTTGGCTTCGACATAAAAATTAACAACTGGGCGTCTACGCGAACTGGATTATTTGTCACACTCACGATACTGAAGTTATCTTATGATACTGAGCTTAACTCTATGAAAATAACCCTCGAAGCTATAATCTAGGTGAAGTAGAGCTTGGTCATACAGAATGTGAAAAAGACTTGGGAGTCATGGTAAGCAGAAATCTAAAGCCAAGACAGCAGTGCCTCAGTGTGCGCAACAAGGCCAACAGATTACTTGGATTTATCTCAAGAAGTATAAGTAACAGAAGTCCAAAAGTTATTTTACAGCTCTATACATCACTAGTGAGGCCTCATTTAGATTATGCTGCTCAGTTTTGGTCCCCTTACTACAGGATGGACATAGACTCATTAGAGAACATACAGAGAAGAATGACTAAAATGATTTACTGTGTAAGGAACCTCCCGTATGAAGATAGACTTAAAGCCTTAAATCTCCACTCTCTGGAGAGGCTAGAATGAGGGGAGATAACATTGAAGTGTATAAGTGGATGACGGGCATAAACAAGGGAGACATAATAAAGTACTGAGGGTGTCGAACCAGGTAAGAACCAGGAATAATGGATTTAAGTTGGATAAATTTAGATTTAGAAAGGACATAGGTAAGTACTGGTTTTCTAACAGAGTTGTAGATGCGTGGAACAGTCTTCCCAGTGGGGTGATAGAGGCTAGGACCTTGGTAGCTTTAGAAGAGACTGGACAAATATATAGATGGGAGGGGCTGGGTTTGATTGGTGTTGGGGGGTGCGGGGGTTGTTTCTTGAGTAGCTTTAGGTAGATGTCGTTTTGATAAGGACCTGCCTCGTATGGGCCAGTAGGCCTACTGCAGTGTTCCTACATTCTTATGTTCTTATGTTCTTATTATTACTGATTCTATGTCATCACTGAAGACTCTTGACTGACATAATGACTATTAACATGTTCACTGGACAAGCTTGATGTAGGTACTCTCAAAAATCATGCAAAAAAGAAAAGAATTTGTGTCCGGTTGTTATTCCATCACAGACTGGACTTCTCCTTCACTATGAAGTTGATGAGTTAGTTAAAACAAGTTGCATGAAGGAAAATGTATAATATGACATGGGTGTCTCTGTCTAGTATTAGGGTATTATTAGGGTGTGTCTATTATTTGGGTAATATTAGGTTGTGTCTACTATTAGGGTGCCATTATTGTGTCTTATATTAGGGTAATGTTAGGAGAGAAGGAAATAATTAAACTGAATGGTATAGGAATGCAATTAGAAGCCTGAGTAGATCTATCATCCACGATCATGACATGAACGTAAATAAACACGTTCATAACTAGTAGTAACCAGGTTTAGGTTTGGTTACAAGTACTTGTGGCAGAATGACAGACACGCAGATGATGATCAACCCAAAGGCAAGGTATGTGGCCAGCCCCATTTGAACACTTGTGTTTTTAATTGTCCACTTATTAAGGAATATAGAGATATAAAATATAATCTGTGGTACATTATGATATATTAATGAAAATAAGATACTAGACATATTAATCAAATTTCCTAAATCTGCTTACAACAGATAAGTCAGCTGTAAATATAAATCCAGTTGTACTCCTGGTAACCCTTTTACGGCTTAGTTCCTAGGCCTTGTGTGTATCCGTATCTACTTGATAGATATCGGGTGTACAATAAACTAGCCGCATCGGCGTCGAAATTTCATGTTGTCTGTAATCATAAGGCAATTGATAGGATTTCATCTGCTCAAATACCACTTCCTCATGCAGCAAATATAAGAACCATGCTGAGTTAGGTATGTTTAAGTGAAGAGCTGGTACCGTATGGGTCAGTCAGCGTAGAAGAATGGAGGCTCGATCCTCCGGTCGTTTTGTGCAATGCATAAACACTGCTTTTATAGCCAATCAAGCTTGTACAGTATACACTAAACTGTTTTCTGTTCTATTCAAATGATAAGCAGCTTGACGCCTTATAATTATTGATACCATTTTCTCAATGAATCCACTGAGGAGGCCTGGTCACAGACCGGGCCGCGGGGGCGTTGACCCCCGGAACTCTCTCCAGGTAAACTCCAGGTAAACTGATCTAGCACATTGATGAAAATATTAAGAAATAAAAAATTTTGTGAGCTCTATCTTGTAATTCCTTATCATCGCATTATAAAGTTAATACAACTGTCAAAGAGAAGCATTTTAAAAATGGGATACAACCTTGCATATCTGCCAGCAAGTTGATGCTTTAATTCAGTGCAGAGCCTCTTACCTGGAGGCAGTAAATGACGAGGTAAGCATTTCCTCAGTCTCGAAGGTGTTAAAACAAGAGGAAGTAGAAATGAGGTAGTCGGTCCCTTAGCCTTTAAAGAAGACATTTACCCTATTAGTCTTGGTAAATCTCTGAAAGGAGTCGCTTGGCTAAACGTCTTCGAAATTAAGATACCCAGATGCTGCGCAAGTGTCTAATCTTCACCTTGTTGGCAATGCATGCTATTAATTTTTTCATGGAAAGTAATAAATAGTATCATCAAGAAACGAAGAGTTCTCTGTGGTCACCTCAAGTAGTCTTGTCAATTCTGTGAACGAGAATACATCAGTTTCAACTCTGTGTTGGTAAAGCTGGTGATTGTAAATGAGGATGGGAACCTTGTCATGAGTTATAGAGAATACTCAACATATTTCCTTGTAGTGAGAGGTTTTGCTGACTGAACTCAGCAAAGACATCTGAGAAAAAGGCTTGCTTTAGAATGACTGTGTAGTCCATTATTCTCAAGAGAAAATCTTGCATTTTAGCAGTTCTCTTCCTTTCCTGGTGTATGGCAATTTTCTCTTTCATTTCCAATACGCACCGTAATACGCCTAGTAATATCCAGGGAACTTTTAGCATGGAACAGGATTATGCTGAATGTAGCGTCAACGTCTTCACACAGTTCTTGAAAATTCCATAGGTAGTGGCATTGTCTCGAATATAATTAACAGAGAATTTATTGATGAGATTAGGGGGAAATTTATTCACGGCCAAAACATATTTGATGAAGTATGGTGTGGGTGAGTGTGGAATGTGGTCGACCCAGAACAATGTCCATCATCGATGGTGACTGATTAATGAACATCCTAGTGACACCTGCTCCTTGTCGGCGATAAAAAAAATCTGCAACGTTCTGAACTCATCTCCGCCAGCAGCTGGGATCAGATCTTCAGAGCTACCTTTCCAGACATCAAACACAAACAAGGAACATCTGTTCATTCGTCCACCTGAAGCACCATGTATGAGCATATATTTCTACTACAACTTTATCCACAAATATTCTCGTTCATCTTATAGATACAGCTTTTCACGATGGAATGTGAGGGATATCTGGTTCATCTTTCTCGCTTGTTGCATCTCTGCTTCCACAAGACGACTGGATGACATCCACTCTGATGGTTTGGGACTATCAACATGCAGCAGTATGGAAAATAATGCGATAGGAGACTTCAGACGCAGCTTTATTTGAATAAGCAGAGTTGCTGAAGCCGAATAGAAGCTTTTACAATGCTCTTCCTCCATATAATGAGTTAAATGACTTTTCCTGAGAACTCTGATACAGATTGAACTGGTACTTTAATTTGCTGGATTTTCTGCTCTCCACACTAAAGGCTATAATGCAAAGAACGCTTCGAGGGTTTTCAATTGGTTTGCAAACAATGCTAATAAAGCCTCACTTAAAAATCGCCTTATTAAGATAGCTTTCTTTCCTGCAACTATGATTTATAGATTTGGGATCAAAAAAGTGACTAAGTATTTATAACTAAAAAAAATATTACTATATGTAAATCTAAAATAAAATGAGCAAATTGTTACGCAGAAAATGGAGCACCTGGGGCTTAAGACCTTATCTAGGTCTTAAGCCCCAGGTGATGAGGATAATTAAAAATATAGGAAATGAACGATTGGATATGAGACTGGATTGAGAGAGTATGGAGGTAGTGAATGTATTTAGATATTTGGGAGTGGACTTGTCAGCAGATGGGTCAATGAAAGATGAAATGATTCATAGAATTGATGTGAGGAAAAAAGTGAGTGGAGCATTGAGGAGTCTGTGGAGACAAAGAACAGTATTCATGGTAACAAAGAGAGAAATGTATGAGGGTATAGTGGTACCAACGCTCTATATGGGTGTGAAACATTGGTGGTGAATGTTGCAACAAGGAGAAGGCTGGAGGCAGTGGATATGTCGTATCTGAGAGCAATGTGTGGTGTGAATATAATGCAGAGAATCCGTAGCTTGGAGATTAGAAGCAGGTGTGGGGTGTTCAAAAAGTATTACCCAGAGGGCTGAGGGGGAGCTGTTGAGGTGGTTCGGACATTTACGGAGGGTGGAATAAAATAGAATGACTTGGAGGGCATATAAATCTGTAGTGGAAGGAAGGAAGGGTAGGGGTCATCCAAGAAAGGTTAGAGGGAGGGAGTAAAGAAGGTTTTAGTGTGCGAGGGGCTTGGACTTCCAGCAAGTGTGCATGAGCTTGTTAGATAGGAGTGGAGACGAATGGTTTTCATGACTTGACATGTTGTTGGAGTGTGATCAAAGTAACATTTATGAAGGGAGTCTGGGAAACCGATTACCCGGACATGAGTCCTGGAGATGGGAAGTACAGTGCCTGCACTCTAAAGGACGGGTATTGATACATTGCAAATTTTTAATTGCCGGTACGTCACTGGCAAGACCGTGATGGAGTGAATGATGAAATTGTTTCTTGCTTTTCGGGTCTCCTGCCATGGTGGGAAAATGACGATGTGTTAATAAAAAATAATTTGCAGGATTATTTTACGAGTAGAAAAAAATGAGATTTGTAACGCAATTTTGTGTGTATTTTGGTAAAATGGGCAGAGAAACGTTGAACTGATGATAAATGCATATAACGGTTTGTTGCCTCAAGTTAGCAGTGCATCAACTCACTACCAGAAATAGGCCGAATTACACCTCGGGAATTACCTCCAGGTCAAGAACCACAGAACTAAATGAGAAGAACCTTTTCTCTGAGGTAGAACTTTGGGGCGTGGAGTCGAAGAGGGCACACGTGGATTGCCTGATGCAACTCAAAACCACGTCTCAATCCTGGTCTCACTAAAAACGACATCATGGATCCCTCTAACCCTTCCTGAGAGATTCTGAATTAGATGAAAGACTACATTCTTAGAGAGAGCCAAGAACTTGCCTGATCTGAAGCTACTACTAGTGACGTGCCACAGATGTCGTAGCTCCTTTAACGTAGAAAAGCTACTTGATATTATTGCTAAAGAAACTGCCATCAGAAGTTTCAATAAAATCAGTGAGGCAGGAACCACATCCTTCTTCAGTCCACAGAACGAAGAGTAAATGAGAAAATCAGAAAAGTTCAGTCTGGTAAAAAGACAAAAAATGCTTGAGGTACTCGAAAAAAAACATTTCGGAAGACAAGGATAAGGTCTTATTCCCTTGCAAAAGCACATTATGTGCTGAAGGCAGAATTGCAGGTAATGATATCAGCCAGGAATGAGAGTCCTTTAGACAAGGCAGCACTCATGATACAAGACGTCAGCAATGAAGCTGAACGTCATATTTTTCTACCTAACATAGAACTGGAACACTGGAATAGCAGCACCCTGCTTCAGTGACCCGGTTCCTTCACACACTGCCAGCAGACCCAAGCAAATGAACAAACATGTCACAGAGATTGTAGAGACTTGCAGACTCCGTGGCTTGGTGGCAAAAGTTTTTGCTTCACACGGTGAGGGTGCGGGTTCGATTCCCGGCGAAGGGGTGGAAACATTGGACGTATTTCCATACACCAGTTGTTTATGTTCAGCCATCAGTAAAATGGGTACCTGGGTGTTAGTCGACTGGTGTGGGTCGCATCCTGGGACAAAACTGACCTAATTTGCCCGAAATGCTCTGCATAACAAGCGACTTTATATATATATATATTAGCATGTTATTGATGTCTGCTAGACCTGTATACCTTGTACACGTACTTTCCTATGAAGCACATCATTCTGCTCTTTGCTGTGATATCGTTAGCAAGAAATGTGTAAATAAATGGTATAAAATACCGACACAATGGAAATATAAACACATATGCAGTATAATGTGATCCTTTATTGACAACGTTTAGCCCATACAGTGGGCTTTTTCAAGTCACAAACAGGTCTACCTGGGGTGGAAGGTACGTGAGTATTTATAGTCAGGTTCAGAATGCTGAGGTCAGGTGGAGAATGCTACATCTAATGATGTACCGAGTGGGGTTATAGAGTCTAAAATCTTGGGTAGCTTAGAAGGGAGATTACAGAAGGTCTACTCACATAGCTTATCCAATCTCCCTTCCAAGCCCAAGATTTTAGACTCTATAACCCCACTCGGTACATCATCAGATGCAGCATTCTCCACCTGACTATAAATACTCTTGTACCTTCCACCCCAGGTAGATCTGTTTGTGACTTGATAAAGCTCACTGTGTGGGCGAAACGTTGTCAACAAAGGATCACATTAAACTGCATGTGTGTTTATATTTCCAAGAAATGTGTAGCTGATACACATACAGTACCAGATGGGTCATAGTGTCATACTCTCAGATTGAAGAAATTGACACAGCCCTTTGTTTGCAGACGCCGAAGAAGATGGTGGTACTTACCAAGAAACATACATCCAGAGTGCTCAGAACGATAACCTGCGCCGATATTGAATGAATTGAAGTAATGGTAAGCGGTCTCGAAATATTCCACAGAGCCGATGGAATTACAGTCGTGGCCAAAATCATGAAGCAACAGCTCATCGGATTTCACCCCTTCAGATATCAGCCCTTCAGATATCAACTCTTCAGATACCAGCCCTTCAGGTTCACCTACAGTGACTGGGGAGCGTATTGGTTCACCACCAAACCAAGTTTAGGAGGCTGACACCGCAGCTCTCCAGCAGCATTAAAAAATGAAGAACCTTTTATGGATGTTTTCCTGTAATAAGGTCACAGTAGTCCAGGACAGTATAGGCTACCTGTCCACAGTCAATGTTTTTGCATCCCGGCTGTCTACCGTATACGAAGTGCTGAACTATTCACTTGCAATCATGTAGTCTCTTAATCTTAATACAACCACATGTTAATTTGAAGAACTTTATACTAACGGTCCATAAGTAATATAAAAAACCTTGAGAAGTTCAGACAATCATCCTCAGGTTCGCTATCTTCCAAACATTATGTGGAAAAAACTAACCACTGATCTCCGAAGGTTGAACATGCGGTATAGAATAAGCTTGCCACTACAGCTCTATAGATTAGACCTTAAGTGCTACTGTCCTACACGAGGTAGATATAAGGTGCATAATAAGCTAGTAGCTCAGGTAAAGGGGAATAATAAACTGGCCACTGTCTAGCCCAGAACAGATATGAGGCAAACAATAAACTAGCCACTTTCCCTAATAGGTTTGACAGGAGGTGCAAAATAAACAGAGTCCATCCTCTTAACAGAAAGTTTATCATTATTGCTAAAATAGGGCAATACGTGACTATTTTAATAAGCCGTAAACAATGCTTATATGACTTAGATATTTCTAGTGCTCATTGTTGGTCATTTATCTGCGAGAAGATAAACAACGAACAGTCGACTTTTGATCCTCCATACCGAATTCCTCATTCAGTGGTGTTGTGTTGTGTTAAGATTTGTTAATATCTAACCTAACCAAACTAAACCTAATCTAACTTAACCTAACCTATGCAAATCTAACCTAATCTACCCTAAACTAAAAAACGTGAATTCAAAAATTTGTTGAAAGGCCTATGTGAAAAATACTTAGAATTTGCAATGATGGATTAACCAACGGGAAAGATGACATAATTAAAATGATCCCTCTTTTTGTCACATACACACACACAAACACGTTCTTTTTCTTTCTCTCTCTCTCTCTCTCTCTCTCTCTCTCTCTCTCTCTCTCTCTCTCTCTCTCTCTCTCTCTCTCTCTCTCTCTCTTTCTCCCTCATCCATGAGATAAGGTATACGGCGCTAATAATGGCCCCTGCAGTGAGGCATGTCTGGGGAGGTGGAGGAGAGGGGTCCCCAGAGAGCTGCAATACGGATGCTGAAGAGGCAGAGCTGTGAGGCATGCGTCGCCCTGGCTGCAGGTGCTCCCTGGCCCACTACCCGATTATATAATGTTCCAGGATTTATACCCCTGGTGCTGCATGGGTCTCTCGTTATGTGTGTGTGTGTGTGTGTGTGTGTGTGTGTGTACTCACCTAATTGTGGTTGCAGGGGTCGATTCATAGCTCCTGGCCCCGCCTCCTCGCTGGTCGCTACTAGGCCCACTCTCTCACTGTTCCATGAGCTTTATCATACCTCTTCTTAAAGCTATGTATGGATCCTGCCTCCAGTACATTACTTTCCAGATATTCCTCTTCCTTAGAACTTTATGACTGAAAAAATACTTCCTAACATCCTTGTGACTCATTTGAGTTTCAACTTCCAATTGTGACCCCTTGTTGCTGTATCCCATCTCTGGAACACCCTGTCTCTGTCCAGCTTGTCAATTTAACTCAGTACTTTATATGTCGTTATCATGTCCCTTCTATCTCTCCTGTCTTCTAGTGTTGTCAGGTGGATTTCCCTTAACCTCTCCTCGTAGGACATGCCCTTCAGTGCAAACCTTTGCACTTAGTTTAATTCCCTGACGTGCTTGATCTGCATACTCCAATATGGGCCTGATGTAAGCTGTGTACAGAATCCTGAACGATTTCTTACTGAGATATCGGAATGCTATTCTTAGGTATGCTAGGCGTTCATATGCTGCAGCAGTTATTTGGTTGATGTGCGCCTCAGATGTGCTACGTATTATACTCACCCCAAGATTCTTTTCCTGGAGTGAGGTTTGTAGTCTCTGGCCCCCTAGACTGTACGCTGTCTGCGGTCTTCCTTACCCTTCCCCGATCTTCATGACTTTTTACTTAGTGGGGTTGAATTCCAAGAGACAGTTGCTGATCCAGGCTTGCAGCCGATCCAGCTGCTTTTGTAGTCCTGCCTGGTCCTCCTCCGACTGAATTCTCCATATTAATTTCACATCGTCTACAAAAAGGGACAATTCTAAGTCTATTCCTTCCGTCATGACATTCACATATACCAGAAACAGCACCGGTCCTAGGAATGACCATGTGGAACGCCCACTCTGACACCTTGTTACGTACCATGACTCACTGATGCCTTCCCGTCAGGTATTCTCTAAAACATTGCAGTGCCTTTCCTGTTATCTCTGCCTGGTCCTCCAGCTTTTGTACTAATCTCTTATGTGGGACTGTGTCAAAAGCCTTCGTACAGTCTAAGAAAATGCAATCTACCCACCCCTCTGTCTTGATTAGAACTCTTTCACCTTGTAATAGAACTCCAGTAGGTTGGGGACACAGGATTTCCCGTCCCTGAATCCATGCTGGTTGTCGGTGATAAGCTCATTCCTTTCTAGGTGTTCCACCACTCTTCTGATAATCTTCTCCATGATTTTGCATGCTGTACATGTAAGTGACACTGGTCTGTAGTTTAATGCTGTGTATGTGTGTCTGTGTGAGTAACAGGGGTTCTGGCTTCGAGAAACTTATTGTACCTCTTCACAGAGCTATGTTTGGACAGGCTCCTACCACTTCATTCTCCAGGTCGTTCCTCTTTCTGACAACCACTCAGATAATATTATAATCTGTCTGTTCATATTCCTCAATTCCTCTCAGCCTTTTGTACTTTGTTACCATATCACATCTAGCATTTTTCCCCCCTTTAATGTCATCAGACTGAGTTCCCTTAACCTCTCGTTGCAAATCTGTGCATTCTCTCCAATTTCTTGACGTACTTGACCAGGTGTGGGTTCCATACTATTTCTATATACGTACTCCAATATAGGCCTGACGTACACAGTAAGCAGTGTCGAGAACGACTCCTTACCTAGATATCTGAAAACTAGTTAAAATATTCAGATGCACATTTACTGCAGTAACTAAGGTTGCGAGTACTGTACCGAGCACATAGCCAGGGGCTATATGCTCGGTATAATACTTGCCCCAGCATCCTTTTCCATGATCAAGGTTCGTAGAGTTTCCCTTCCGAACCTGCATTTCGTCTGCAGTCTTCTTTCCACTTGATGAGACTTCCTAACTTTGCACTTGCTGGGGTGAAATTCCAGTAGCCACTTGTTGGACCAGACCGGTAACTTATTCAGATTATATGTACATTTTTGTTCCTCATCTTCTTGAATTCTCTTAATTAGTTTCCTTCTTGCCAGGTATGCCTTGATCCATTGTGGTTCTTTTCCTGTTATTCTTGTCTGCTTCTTTAGCCTGTTTCGTGTGTCAAAAACCTTCCTACAGTCCATGAAAATGCAGTCTACTCTTCCCTTCCCTATTGGACAGAGTTTACCAATCCTGAAGCCGTGCTGATTATCATTTGTAAGCCGCTGCTTCCTAGGGGCTCCAACAGTCTTCTGATAATCTTCGCCATAACCTTGCATACTCTACATGTCCGTGAAACTGGTCTGTAGTTTAAGACTACCTGACTTTCACCTTTCTTAAAAACTGAGACTACGTGTACTGTTTTCCACACCTCAGACGGTTGCCATATGTCAATTGATTTGTTAAAGATTGTATGTGTGTGTGACCGTGTATGTGTGTTAGTGAGTGAATGTGTGTATACTCACTAATACGTTCTCACGTATAGGAAGGCGCCTCCGCCTCTTACCTGGCAGTTTCACTTTCTCCTAGCTTCGAGAATACTATTGTTATTTTTTTTAAGAAAAAACAAAAGCATTGCACACCTGTCTGATAAGCTCACTGATTGAAATTAATGCATATTGTAGGTTTAGCGCTTCCTTTTGTTTATAATAATAATGCATTTGTAAGTTATTTTTGGTTGATGTAATGTATAATTTTGTGTCATCTTGTGTTTAACATAGGTGTAAAGGGGATGAGGGATAGTTTGTGTCAGCTCAAAGTTAAACGTTCAGTGTGTTTTTCGACAAAGAAAATTTATAATTCCAGTGGAAGATTCAATACTGTGTTCTTTTATTTTTTTAATGTAGCCTGGTGGCTAAAGCTCCCGCTTCACACACGGAGGGCCCGGGTTCGATTCCCGGCGGGTGGAAACATTCGACACGTTTCCTTACACCTGTTGTCCTGTTCACCTAGCAGCAAATAGGTACCTGGGTGTTAGTCGACTGGTGTGGGTCGCATCCTGGGGGACAAGATTAAGGACCCCAATGGAAATAAGTTAGACAGTCCTCGATTGACGCACTGACTTTCTTGGGTTATCCTGGGTGGCTAACCCTCCGGGGTTAAAAATCCGAACAAAATCTTATCTTATCTTATCTTAACGCTATGTATGGGACCTGCTTCTACCACTCCACTATGCATAGCGCTCCACTTCCTGACTTCTCTGACACTGTGGAAATAAGATCTCATCTATCGTCTGTCGAATAGTCTGTGCGTTTGTGTTATGCTATCACCCCTTGTCATTCTGACCTCTAATGTCATCAGGTATAGCGCCTCCAGTCTCTTCTCATAGCTCATACACCTTATCTCTAAGACTAGTTGTAAACCTCTTAGTCTTGACAGATGTGCATTTGCTGTTCCAGTTATTGGGTTGATGAGTGTCCTGGTGATATGCTCGCTACAATGCTCACTCCGAGTTCTTCTTGTTGACTGAGATTCATAGCATTTGGACCTCATGAAATGTGACCCTATAGTATATCCCTGGTGTATGTGACCCGACCCTGCTGTGTGCCCCTGGTGTATATGACCCTGCTGTGTGTCCCTGGTGTATGTGTGACCCTGCTGTGTGTCCCTGGTGTATGTGTGACCCTGCTGTGTGTCCCTGGGATATGTGTGACCCCTTAACGTGTAGTGTCCCTGCGTGTATGGTGTGTACCCTGCTGTGATCCCTGGTGTATGTGTGACCCTGCTGTGTGTCCCTGGTGTATGTGTGACCCTGCTGTGTGTCCCTGGTGTATGTGTGACCCTGCTGTGTGTCCCTGGTGTATGTGTGACCCTACTGTGTGTCCCTGGTGTATGTGTGACCCTGCTGTGTGTCCACTGTGTATAGTGACCCTGTGTGTGTCCCTGGTGTATGTGTGCCCCTGGCTGTGTGTACCCTGTGTGTATGTGTTTTACCCCCCCTGTGTGTCCCTGGTGTATGTGTGACCCTGCTGTGTGTCACTGGTGTATGAGTGACCCTGCTGTGTGTCCCTGGTGTGTGACCCTGATGTGTGTCCCTTGTGCATGTGTGACCCTGCTTGTGTCCCTGGTGTATGTGTGACCCTGCTGTGTGTCCCTGGTGTATGTATAACCCTGCTGTGTGTCCCTGTGTTTGGTGACCTGCTGTGTGTACCTGGTGATGTGTGTGACCCTTTGTGTGTGACCCTGCTGTTGTCCCTGGTGTATGTGTGACCCTGCCCCGTGTATGACCCCTGCTGTGTGTCCCTGGTGTATGTATGAACCCTTTGGCTTGTGGTGACCGCTTGGATGTGATGTGTGACCCTCTTGTACGCTTGTGCCCTGGTGTATGTGTGCACCCTGCTGTGTGTCCTCTGGTGTCCCGGTGTTGTGTACCCCTTACCCTGTGGTGTCCCCTACGTGTCTGGTAAGGGACCCTGCTGTGTGTCCCTCGGGGTATGTGTGACCCTGCTGTGGCTGTGTGTCCCTGGTGTATGTGTGACCCTTGTTGTGGTGATTTCCCTGGTTTTTGTGTGACCCTGCATGTGTCCCGGTGTATGTGTGACCCTGCTGTGTGTCCCTGGTGTATGTATAACCCAGCTGTGTGTCCCTGGAGTATGTGTGATCCTGCTGTATGTCCCTGTTGTGTGTGACCCTGTTGCATGTATGACCCTGTTTTATGTGTGGCCCTGTTGTATGTGTGGCACTGGTGTATATGTGGCCCTGGTGTATGTGTGGCCATGGTGCACGTGTGGCCCTGGTGTATGTGTGGCCCTGATGTGTGTCACTGGTGGATGTGTTTCGCTGGTGTATGTGTGGCCTTGGAGTATGTGTGGCACTGCTGTATATGTGGTGGTCCTGGTGTGTGTGTTGCTCTGGTGTATGTGTGGCACTGCTGAATTTGTGACCCTGGTGTATGTGTGGCTCTGATGAATGTGTGGCCCTGGTGGGTTAAAATTTTTCTGGCTCTGGTTGTATTTCTGGACGTGGTAGTATTTCTGGACTGGTGTATTTCTGGGACTGGTGTATTTCTGGGACTGGTGTATTTCTGGGACAGGTGTATTTCTGGGACTGGTGTATTTCTGGGACTGGTGTATTTCTGGGACTGGTGCATTTCTGACACTGGTCTATTTCTGGCACTGGTCTATTTCTGGCACTGGTCTATTTCTGGCACTGGTCTATTTCTGGCACTGGTCTATTTCTGGCACTGGTCTATTTCTGACACTGGTCTATTTCTGGCACTGGTCTATTTCTGGCACTGGTCTATTTCCTGCACTGGTCTATTTCTGACACTGGTCTATTTCTGGCACTGGTCTATTTCTGACACTGGTCTATTTCTGGCACTATTATATATGTGATTCCCTTTTATATGCACCTTGTTTTCATATAGCGATATTACAGCAGCCACTGGTTTAGAAAGTTTGTATGACTGTGGCACTAAATGAGACTGTGTGAGGAAGCAGATGACCCTGTTGGAGGCACAGGCACCAGAATGACACCGACGTCAGTAGTGGGCACTATTACACATGATGGCACCGTTACGTCCTAAATTAATTTGGAAAAATTTACCTATTTTTAAAAATTTACAATGAGTTTTTTTCAAGCAACATTTCACATGGGGAAATAAGTTTTTTTTGGCCCGTTGGTGATAAAAAATAGCCCTGCGCTATCGGGATTGAACGTGGTTGGGGGGTTTTACCCCGGGCCTTCCCCCCAAACCACAATACAAAAAACCACCCCCCCAACCAAAAAAAAACAAAAACCCCAAAAACCCCCCCAAAAACCCAATAACCCCCAAAAAAACCCCACCACACAACCACAAACCCCACAACAAACCCACAAACCAAAACAAAAACACAAACACACAACACACCCCCCACACCCCCACACAAAACCCCACACAAAACCCAAACCACACACAACCACAACAAAAAAACCACCACACAACCACAACCCCACACAACCAACACAACACAAAACTTTTTCACAAGCGCAGCTCCAGAATCTAGGCTTTTACTTTTACAGCTAGAAGACCATTTATACAACGTCAGGAACAACCTAAATTAACCAATGTAATTAAAAAAATAAATAAATTAACAAAAGCCAAAATCAAAATTACAGTAGCCATTCGTTGAGCCACACCGTGCCACAGTACATAAACAAATAAAAGCGAGTGACAAAAGAAAAAGAAAAATAGTTAAGGGGGGGTAACGACAAAGTATGTCCAAAGCGTGAAAACACCAAAAGGGATTTTATATGTAACATAATATATATAGGAGGTTGTGGCAGCAGTAGGCCCAGAGGAGTAAGCGCCAAACAGGTTTGGTGCACAACAAAAAGTAGATTT